>OY856409.1:1297205914-1298405914 GCA_963693085.1 Alisma plantago-aquatica
CTAGAATACTACATGGCAATATTTGATCAATTAAATAAGAATACATATCTATCACATTTCAAGCAAGAAAGCCATATTCATATAACTATTTAAAGCATGTACTTGATTTCATAGGTTTCAAGTTAACCTTGACCATCTAGATCGCAAGCAACACTTGGTTAAGAACAAAATTGTATACATCCTTTAGATTCTCATCATTAACCCTACATTTTAGGGTTTTGGCCCTGTTGGGTTCCATTATACTTAATTACATTATATGATCTTTTATTGATTTAGAGATTATCATGAAGGTGTGGATCAAGTTTGAAGTCATTTCGATGTTCAAGGCATTATATATGACCATTGCAAGATTCATGTTCCTTATGTACATAACTAGGTCAAAACACTCGTAATAGAGCAAGAAGGGCCATAGTTCATCAAGTTAGAATTTATGAGCTTAAGAAATAATTAGATCAGTAATATTAGAATAGAATAATCACATTCTAATATAAATGGATATTCCCTAGGGTGTAGCCATCATATTTCCAACCTTGGGTATCAAATCTCTCATATATGCAAGTATCAAAATAGTGCACATATAGCATTAGGGAACACCATATGGATTAGATGGAACATCCATATGAAGGAGGTCATAAGGGATACAATACATCTGATTTAAGAGGGTAGAGAATAACAATTGCATTCTCATCAAGAGTGGGGCACAAGGAAGACAAACATGCCATATGTGTCACACTAGGTCACCACTAGTGGACTTAGAGACACAATTATTACTATAGCATGAGAAGGGTTGATAATTAGGTACTAGAGTCACTAAGAATCATGAGATTACTGATTTGAAGGGTCTAATATAGTTTATTTCCAAAAAGGGGCCAAGGTCACTATTTGAATCAAGTTCAACATATATCATCATAAATGGATAACAATGAAGCATACTTAGTGTGATATGTAACCACCATAGCAAAAGGAGATTAGGGAATGATATTAGAATTGTGAGATGTGACATAGATAACTAATTTCTAAGTTGATTGGCATTAGTACATATTAAGATGTGAGATTACCATAATAAGATATGAGACATCATTAAAGTCCCATGCAAGTCACTTATATGCAAAAGAGTCACCAAGAATGTGATAAAGGTGATTAGGCATATCATTAGACTCAAAGAGGAAACAAGTTAATAATTTCATAGTTAGGAGGGAGATGCATCAAAGTTTTAGCATTTAATAATAATTATGCAATAATCACAGTCAAATCAATCAATGATCACATCTTTAGAAAAAATGAGAGTTAGAGGATATTTAGGGTCAAATCATGTTCATTGTGTAGGGCTCGTCGAGCTTATCAATTTGGTATATAAGATCATTTCATTTGGTTGAGGCAGGTGGGATATATGTATTTTACAAACTCTTGCTAAAAAACTATGGGGATATTGGGGAGCATGCCATGATTATTATGTGATGGACCTAGGTCATTCACCTTTAATCTAGTGATGTCGGTAGTCTGCTCCCCAAGCACCCAAGTGCTAGTTTTCCTCAAACACGTGTCCCCAGAAGTACGTACCCTAAGTGCCCTAGTCCTAGTCTTCTTCAAACACATGTTACCTCATGATTTTCTAACATTCTTTGGCCCACCATCATCTGATCACGTGAATGGTTTCCTGACCATGGCCCATCTGAAACAACCACCTCATGGTGACTTGCAATCCACTACTGCAAATGGTCGGCCTTCTACAACCTCTCACATGCAGGAGTGACATGTGTTTCTACATAGGAGGGTCACTGGAGTAGGGTGAAGAATGTGCTCTACCCTCTTGTCCTAGCTTCCAAGCTGCCGCCCTACTCCGCCAAGCCAATGCAAATTCAATAGTGAACCTGGTTGTGGGTGAGGTGAGCTAGGGTGGGAGTGCCCAAAATCCATACTGTGCCAACGCTAGGGAAAGGAGGTAGAGAAGAACAAGTGCATTGTGGACCACAAAAAGAATTGAAATAATGGGGGAAATTATCATACTGAAGCACGAAGAAGGCCTGACTAGTCAATTGCTCTAAAGGAGTCGAGAATGACGCCTATTGGTCGGTCTAAAAGCAATGCAACATTGTATGGACCATGCTAGGAGAAGATGTCACAACCGTCAGATCTTGGATCTGTGATGGAATAGCCACAAATAGGGATGCATTAGGGTTCTCCCCATTGAGGTGGCTGCTACTGGGCCACGTCCTAAATTTGGGCCAAGCAAGGGTTAAATCTCAATTAATTCAAGTGAAAAAAAGCACTTCTTGAACATGTCATAACTTTTGGTTCCAATGTCTGATCAAGGTGCTTTTTGCGCCCTTAGATTCTGAATTGAATCCTCTTTGTCATGCAACATATTATAAAGCTAAAAGATCATGGTAATGAGGTTCAATTTATATTGCAACATAGTGGCATGTTAAGAAAAGATATTTAGCTCAAAAGTGCATGATAAAATAACACATTGTGAAATTGATCATTGATGTGGTTAAATTTGAGTGCCACCACACTTGAACCATGAAATTGATATCCAACAGAGTAAGGAGGGAAATTGATGGGAGGGGAAGGGGTACAATAGAAGAGAGAAACAAATCCAGGTTGTCACAATATCCTTTAGATAAGCAAAAATCTTCAAAAGCATGATTTTCCAATTGTCCCCCGTGATGAATCCTAATGGTGTAAATTTTATTTTGTAGTTGGTTTTAATTTTTGAGCAAAACTAAATTAATATTTCAATAGAATCATCTTTGCTGGAAATAAAGTGTACCTAAACGTATCTACTGTAGTCATCAACAATAACAAAGCAATACTTCTTCCACCTATGGATTGTGTTTTCATTGGTCCAATCAAATCCATATGTATGAGTTCAAGAGGTCTAGATGTACTAAGAATTTGTTTTACATTAAAAGAAGTTTTCAGTTGTTATCCTAAGGTACAAGGTTCACAATTTTTAGGATTTTTCTAGATTTAAGGAAAACCATGAACTATATCATGTTTAATTAATTTTCTAATAACATGAGCTCTAGAATGTCCTAATCTTCTATGCCATAAAATCATCATTTGTAATAAGATATTTACCAACAATTGATTTCTTAGAGTTAGGCCTAGAATGTAAAGATTTCCTATCTTTTCCCTTTATATACTATATTATTTGTGTCTTCTTCAAGCAATTGAAACAAGTTTGATCAAAGAAGACATCATAACCAATGTCATATAATTGACCAACACTTAGCAAATTATGGTGCAATCCATCAACTAATGATACATTTTTAATTGTAAGATTAGTTTCAATATTACCTATTCTAGAAACGGTTCCTTTGTCATTGTATCCAAATGTGACTGATCCTTTCTTTTTCTTTTCATGTGAATTTAAAGCATTTTTATTTCCAGTCATATGTTTGGAGCATTCACTATCAATCACCCAATCCTACAATTTTGAGAATGTTTTTGGTAATCAAGTAGAGTCCAACATGGTTAAACTAGATATGCATGATACTTATATTTATTGAGCCAAAAATATTTTCATAGGTATAATTTAAAAATAATCAAATGAAAATTTCTATTCGTACTATTTTTCAAATGAGAGTTTTCTTAGTTGAAGATTTGTCAAATGAGAGCAGTTCCATACTTTTCTATTTTAATATAAAAACTATTCTTTGTTTGACTTAAAGATATGAAAACATTTGTTCAAATAAAAAATGTAAATGAATGTTTGTTTAAATAAAATATAGGCAAATGAATATCAAAATAAGTCGAGACAAGTCTTAAAGGTGTTTATCAAGGTTAAGCATAAGTCAAATCACGACATGTTTCTTTCATTTTAAGTTGGGATTTTAGGAACCCAAACCATGTCAATTGCTCTTGTCTTTCTATATTTGCATGAAAAGGAGCAATTACCAAAGTGTTGACAATAATGACATGTGATATAAGATATTTTATTTATCTTTCCTACAACATTATTTTTAAACACACATACAGTTCTAATATTTAGAGCACATGTATTTTTGGTTATCGACATATGTAACAGTAGATTCTTTGGCACATATCCTAAATCTCTTTTTCCTCTTTGTTTAGAAGTATTAACTAAAATGTTATCAATATTTTTATTTCCTTGCAATAATCTTGAAACTTATTTTTGTAATTCAACATTTTCAATAATCTTTTTTAGTAAAATCTAAGTTTACTGGAGCAAGATTTGAAAGTAAAGTGTCTCTTTCTTTTATCAAAGCATCATAATGTACATGAACTCACAAAATGGGTTGAGTTTGATAACCATTTAATTTTGCAAGCATATGATTTTTTTCTTGAGAGAGAAGACTATTGTTATTGTCAAGATCAAGTTTTTTTCATTATATAATTTTCAAAAACTTGGATATCTAACTTCTATCCACTTCTGGACTCTATTCTAACTAATCCTCCTTGGACTTTATTTCTTGATTTCACAGTATGCCACTTTACTATTTGTCCTTTTCAATTTGTACCTAAAATGCCGACAAACAAAACCTCAATCAGCATAAATGAATATACCGGCATGAGGGGGAAACAACAATCGTGAAACTATGGTAACAATGTAAGAGCCAAATATTATTTAACAATCAAGGTTACATTTTAAGCAATAATACTCAATCCATACTTGTCCCCTTATCTATATGCAGTCCCTACAGTGGACTTAGATACTACCTCTCTCATATGGTAGATCCTTACCCCTATGGTCCTACCTCACAGGTAGCTATTACTTAGGGTTGTGGAGTCGCATGGCCCTACCCAAAGGTATCCCAATCTCTGACTCATGGTGACTTGAGGGACCTACCCCATAGGTAGCCATGTATTAAGTCATCCAATGACCTGATGGACCTACCCCATAGGTAGCCATGTACTAGGTCAATCTATCAAGCTACATATGGGACTATGATTTGAGCTAGTAGGCATCTATCTCAGGTGATAGTCATATCCACATTATAGTATGCATGAATTAAATTCTTCCAACAGTTTAATTCAAGCCACCGATGAAAACTTCAGAAATCCTCGGAAATCTAATTTGGGATATTCATAAGAGTAACACATACCTATGATTGCAGATTTTTGAGACAGAAACAACCAAGTAGAGAAAACCCAACCAATCAAGCAAATATGCATAGAAATATTGAAATAAATATATAAACTTCCTTTTATCAATATTTATCCAAACTCATCTTGCTTCTTAGGATTTCTATTCCAATTTTAGGGTTTCCTTTGAAATTAGGGTTTTGCCTCCACTTTTAGTATTATGAACCCTAATTCAATAAAACTACATCAAACCTTAAATTTCTCATCTTAATACTCCTAGCAGACTTAGGATCATTAATTAGTAACATATTTCCATAATTCGATTTAAACAAAGCTTTTCTCTTCTTTTACCCTAAATTAGGCTTTCTATATGTATTATCATTCATACATAGATTAAAACCCTAAATTATTCAACTTTTCATATAAAATGGATTGAAACTCTACTTTAATATTAAACAGGTTAATATTTCTCAAATTAACCTATTAAACCACAATGATTTATCCTTTATACTCTATTAGGGTTTCTAATTAACTTTTAATACCTTTTCTATCAAATTAACATACTTTTGCAAAAGACAGAACTAGGTTACCAAACAATTTTTATCTTGTTCCTTGTATTTTCCTGATCAACTTTCATATATAAAGTTTATTAATCTGAGATCCCTATCAATTTCTATGAGTTTTGCAAGAAAAACCCTTTTTCTGGAATTTTGGTCAGAGAGAGGAATTTACCAAAATTGATCGGATGTTCAATCAATGGTCCAGTGATCCGTCTCCAAGATCTGACGTCTTGCGTCGCGTATGGCTAACTTATCCGGTCTTTCTTTGGTCCGTTGGATTGGCACGAGATCACAGTGGTCCGCTATCTGACGACCGCTACTTCTCTTCCTCCTCCTCTTCTTCTCTAGCTCTCATGGTGGCATCACGGAAGAACCCTCGTCAGAGCGAGGACAATACAATGATAGCAAGGGGCTCGAGGCTTGTGAAGAAGTCGTTCAAAGTCATTGGGATGAGATGGATCGTGAGAGGGTATATTTATAAGGCTAGGAGTGGTCCCTTTAGGGTTTCCTCATTAGCTGTCGCCCTCATCTTTAGATGAATTAGGCGTTTCACCTAGAAGTTTCGAGAGGTCAGCAAACCAGGGTCTAGAGGGTTTGAAATCCTCTCCCGGATTCAAAGGGACTGAAACCAGGTTTGTACATGCTCGGGATTGTGAGGAAATTGAGGGGGAAAATCCCTCTGTAACTCAGCTAGAGTCTGAGTTCCTGTGGAACTGGACGATGGGCAGCTATCGTTGGATCAAGATTCAATGTCTCTCATCTCACGTGATCAACCAAAAAGGAAAACATATTCCTATTTTCAAGATAAATCATATACTTGAGGATAATGTGAAAAAGTCATAACTCTTAATCCGTAACTTCTTTTTATCTCAAATTTTAAGGGAAAGTCCATAAAGAATTAATCTACTTATGTTCCAAGTTTGGAGCCAAAATACAAAAGGAATAAATCCTTTTCTTCATTTGCAAGTCAATGACTTATAAGGCATTTATTTATGCCTTAAACTTATATTTTCTCTATCCTAATATTTTGTTTTCTTTATTTTGATTCCTATTATTATTATAAACCATGTAGACATGAAATAGTATCCAATATGGATCCATTATCCATATTTCCACATGTTTCTTGTATTTAATTATTATCTCATATTTTCTTCTTAATAAAGCAATATTCAATTAATCCTTTCTTTTTCTTGTTGCATTATCTTTACAGCTTGGACTCCTTGGAACCCAAGGAACCCAAAAGGCATGAAATCCCATTTTGGGAAATATTCTTTTGCCCTTTCCTTATCTCTTATCCATTTTCTTATTTATTCAAATAAATTCCTTTTTGCTTTCTTTTGTTCTTTTTATTTCAATTGGGCTTAATAGCCAATAAAGCCCAATAAGAAAACAAACAAGGCTACTATGAACAAAAACCATTCAACTCAAATAAATAAATCAACTATTGATTTCATTTATCATTAAAAGGAGATTTACAAATCTCATTACATAGTTTAGAAAAAATGAGGTTATAACATTCTCCCCTCCTTATAGGAATTTTACCCTCAAAATTCATCAATCATGCAACAATTCAGGATAAGACTTTTCCATGTCCATCATTGGCCCCTATGTGGCTTTACCCTATCCATGGCGCTTCTAAAGAACCTTTATCATCACATATTCTTTTACATCATTGCTTTCACCTTGGCATCCATAATCCTCACAGGTGACTCATGACATTTTAGTGTTTTTTTTCAAAGCTTAATATGGTCATGGCTTAGCACATGGCTTAGGTACCTCACATAGTGCACTAGATTGGACTTGTGGAACACATCATACATTACGTTATCCTGAGGGGTAAGACTAAACATAACCATCTCCACCAATCCATCTCAAATGGACCCATGCAGTTGGGACTCAGCTTTCTTAGCTTAGAGGGGTCGGATTTCGTATCACATATTCTCCCATAGTGAACTTCATGTCAGTCTGCTTTGCATCAACTTACGACTCATGTCATCCCTGGGCTCTTTTTCATCCATTGCACGATCAAAGTGACTTCATCTGCACACATTGTGGTATTTTTCTGACCTTCGCAAGATCCCTTCACCAACATCATCTCAATGAAGTGGTGACCGACACAACCTCCCTTACAGAGCTTCTCTACATACTGATACTAGCTATGGTGGTTATCATCACATCTTACATGGGACAATAAATGTCTCCATGCATCACCCTTAATGAGCACACATGCCCTCATCAGGCCCTCTAGTCTGGATCATACTAACCATTAGTTAAGAGAGATAAACTGTACTAATATTGAGTTCTTCATGTATCTACTTCCACCTCATGGAAATAAACCTTTAGGTCATACTCAAGAACCTTTTAACTCATATCATGGTATAGTTGAATCATCTCTCTGACATGTAGTTCAACCAGATTTGTCTCCCGATAGTACTCTCTCTTTTCTTAGATTATGTCATCTAGGTAAGGTGATCTACCATAACCCATATTGCATCCTGACCTTCCTTGGTCTAGGGAGACTTACCATGACATCCATAATGATGAACTCCCATTCCCTCTCAGGGACTTTTATCCTCCATATCAACTCAATGGGTTATTGGTGTTCGTCCTTGACCTCCTGACATGTATGTCGACAAGCCACATGCAACTCCATGCACTTCTTAGGCATCCAAATCACTACTACCACTTATTATCTTAGTAGTACCAAAGTGTATGGTGAACTTAAAATTATGATCTCTTGTATGTCATGATTCCTCAAGGTTGATTCCTTAGAAACCCTAAAACACTCTAGTCGGGGTTTCATCACCTTCTTTTCTAGAGAAGTGCATCTGAGGTTCTACAACCATCTTTCTATCACCACAAGCCCTAGGTTGTCTAATCAAGCAACCACTAACTCGATCATTGGATCTCCTTACATATGAGTGTTAACCCAACATATCTCCTTTTCCAAACTTAGGGCTAACCTAACAACCTCTTCAAACCTCTAGCTAAACTAGGTAGCTGCATCTCAACTAGAGCATCCATTACCACCTCACATCCTTATGTATTAGGTAATGTTGAAGAAATACACCTCCCTATATTCCACTTATTATCTCATCTCAAACTCTAAGTCTATCTTTATCAAGAAAACTATGAGCTCATCCTCTTGGTTATTGAATCCTTGTAGCAACAGTTCAACTCACATCTTATTTATCCTTAGTGTATGGCATGCGTACAACCCTATCTCTCACCCCCATAACAAGAGGAAATAAGCATTTAATGGCCGTCCAAACACAAAGTTCTTCCCATTCCAAGAGTAGAGATGGCGCATCCCACATTGCCAGTACACCTTCCAACCTAAGTTGAAATGTGCAACACATGTCTCCACATCATGAACATTTCGACATCAGGGTTACTTCCATGGAAAACTGGTCTCGAACCCACTTGGGTCATCATAGCATCCTTGGTCATCTCCTCTAGGTCTGTAGGGTGCCGACACTTTTGGAGTCATCCCACTTCCCTTATGAATCAGAGAGTGCCCTCCTCATTTGCCCTTTGGTTCCATGAGTTCATGATGGTGATCAATCTCCTAACCCATGGCCCTTAGACAATGATAGATGTTACCTCCCAACCCTATGGTCATGTGCAACTAGGGAATTAGGAAACTCCTACTCTTATCGGTCTTATCCCTACTTGACCCTAGGATAGACTTAGGATTCTAACATAGTACATGTCCAACTTAGAACCTTACCCAAGTCTCCATCAACTCTCTCTGCATTCGTGATCTGACTTACATCCATTCATAGGGGTCACAGTGACCTACCTACCTTGGCCAGGCCCCATACCGGTTACCTCCATGGTAACACATCCACATGCACTTAGAGATGATTATCTATGGGTATACATGTTTATTCTCATACCATGTAATCTCCACTTAACTTCTCAAGATCCTATGAAACCTCTTAAGGTTACCTCAAACCCAACAAAAGCTGGTTCATACCCTACAAAAGGGTCCTCTACCAGGATGGGGGGGAAACTATCTCTTGATAGAAAAAAGGTCACCAACGTCCATATGCCCAAGGTTTACATCCACATGAGCATACTTAGCCCTAGAAATCTACTAAGGCACATATCTAATAAGCAAACCACCTACTAAACCATGGTAGGTCTCCATGATAGGTCATACTTGTTCTCATTCCTCAACATTGGACCATCATCATACATACATGTCCATGTACCAAACTATATGTAGGGGTTCATCAATCATACTCCTTAATCCGAGGGGTTACCCTTTCCTCTAAACATGAGGAGTTCCATGCTCAAATCTATAGAAATTCAAATCTCATCATGAGCATCAGGTGCACCAGGTACTACTACTTCCCCTCTTAGGTCTAGGAACCCTAGGTTTGCTTTTCTACAAGAGTTGTCCAACTGCATGCTCAACATTCTAACCACGAACCAAGCATGTATGAGGTACACCGTGCACGTCCTATTATCCTTCCACTTGAACGAAACCTCAGAGTTGAGTCCTCCTCAAGGACAACCAACTAGGTAAGGCCTCACAACTTGTTACTAAACCTCCTCAGGGTCTAAGGAACTCTTCTTTCTATCCTTTGAAGGTAAGAACCTATATCATCTGCACATAGGTACCAACAACCTCATCCTTCTTCTAGGGTTTAGTTCCTCTAAAGGCAACCAAGAACCACAAGGACTATGTATGAGGGAACCACAACCATCCACTTAGGTCATAACATACTCAACTTATCAAGGTTCCTAATATTCCAGAGTCTAAGCTTACATCCTTCTTGCTCAGGTCTTACTCTCTCTCTCTAGAGCTAACCCTACAAACAACCTTACTACTAGAGGTTCTCTCTCTAAGGTGAATTAAGCTCATATGCATAGACCTACATGCGTGATATGTATGATCAACCTATTTTCGCTCAAGGTTACCCATAGCTCTTTATGCTTATCTCATAAGCTATCAATTATGCCCTTTAGGCACAGGTTTTTAAATTACTTCCAATACTATTAACATACTCTGGGTGCATACTATGCCATGCTCATATCAACCCATAGGGTTTCTATAGGGTCATCACTAACCTCACAATATAGGGGTTATCCTTCACCCTAACACACACAACTCTACCAGGGTTGGGTCACTCAAAAGGCACTAAGTCAACCAACCCCTTATAGCTCATATTTCTCATAGGTATCCAAAACCAAAAGCATGTCAACCCACACACATGGTCGACCATGGCATCTAACTCATCATGCCATCTCTCTCTAACCACCACTTAGGGTTAGGGTTAGCATCATCCTCAAAAGATGAGCCATGTCTCCACCTTTAATGGAGGTCTCTTCCACCAAGACCAACTCTACTTCATCCTCCTAACAAGAAGGTATAACCTTAGGTCTCTCCTGAGGGCATGACAACACATGTCATACGACCCAAGCATGCAACTAATCTTTAGTTTACACTTAAACTATTAAGCTTATGTCCATGACATCTTCTTTACATGCTTTTCATTAATTTGGTGGAGGATTCCTTAACCTTATCAGACATACCCTATCCTCAAGAGGGTGAGTAAGAGAGAGAAAAACCCTAAACCTTAGAATCTTAATAGAATTAGGGTTGAGAAGGGATGAAAATAGATGAGAGAGTCCTAAAGGTATCTTATTTCGAGTCAGATCCTAAGACATTGGCCAGGCAGTCACACAGACCTGGGAGTCCTCATATTCTGACTAGCGGTGCGGAGGAAAATCTTGCCATCCTTTAGACGTGATCCTTTTCTAGACACCTCTGTCTTTCAAAAAATCCTCTAATAACTCCCTTGGTTTCTACAAAGTTTGTAAAATTTAATAATTACTAAGGATTAAATGAGGAACCAAGGCTCTGATACCAAATATAATGACCCCGCCTCTCGGTAACCCCCAATTAAGGGAGACCAAAAGGTCATATCTGTTATCCCAATTAACCTGATCAATGGTTTGACAAATAATCAATAATAATTACGAAATTCTACCAAAACTATACTGAAAGCTGGAATAAAAATAAAGTGTTGCATACCTTTTTCAAAAACTTGGATATCTAATTTTTATCAACCTCTGGACTCTATTCTAACTAATCCTCCTTGGACTTTATATCTTAATTTCACAGTATGCCACGTTACTATTTGTCCTTTTCAATTTGTACCTAAAACGCCGACAAACAAAACATCGGTCAGCATAAATGAATATGCCGGTATGTGGGGGGGAACAATAATTGTGCAACTATGGTAACAATGTAAGCAACCAAATATCATTTAACAATCAAGGTTACATTTTAAGCAATACTACTCAATCCATACCTATCCCCTTATCTTTGTGTTGTCCCTATAGTGGACTTGGATACTACCTCTCTCATTTGGTAGATCCTTACCCCCATGGTCCTACCTCACAGGTAGCCATTACTTAGGGTTGTGGAGTCGCATGGCCCTACCCAAAGGTAGCCCAATCTCTAACTCATGGTGACTTGATGGACCTACCCCATAGGTAGCCATGTACTAAGTCATCCAATGACCTGATGGACTTACCCCATAGGTAGCCATGTACTAGGTCAATCTATCAAGCTACAGAGGGGACTAGGATCTGAGCTAGTAGGCATCTATCTTAGGTGATAGTCATATCCACATTATGGTATGCATGAATTAAATTCATCCAACAATTTAATTCAAGCCACCGATGAAAACTTCAGAAATCCTCAGAAAACTAATTTGGGATATTCATAAGGTAAACCACATACGTGTGATTGCAGATTTTTGGGACAGAAACAAGCAAGTAGAGAAAACCCAACCAAGCAAGAAAATATGCACATAAATCCTAAAATAAATAAATAAACTTCATTTTATCAAGATTTATCCAAACTCATCTTTCTTGTAAGGATTTCTATTCCAATTTTAGGGTTTCCTTTAAAATTAGGGTTTTGCCTCCACTTTTAGTATTATGAACCCTAATTCGACAAAACTACATAAAACCTTAAATTTTTCATATTAATACTCCTAGAAGACTTAGGATCATTATTTAGTAACATATTTCCATAATTCGATTTAAACAAAGTTTTTCTCTTATTTTACCCTAAATTAGGGTTTCTATATGTATTATCCTTCATACATAGATTAAAACCCTAAATTAGTCAACTTTTCATATAAAATGGATTGAAACTCTACTTTAATACTCAATAGGTTAATACTTCTCAAATTAACCTATTAAACTACAAAGATTCATCCTTTATACTCAATTATGGTTTCTAATTAACTTTTAATACCTTTTCTATTAAATTAATATACTTTTGCAAAATGAGATAGAACTAGGTTGCCAAACCATTTTTATCTTGTTCCTTGTATTTTCCTCATCAACTTTCATATATAAAGTTTATTAATTTGAGACCCTAGCAATTTCTATGAATTTTGCAAGAAAAACCCTTTTTCAGGAATTTTGGTCACAGAGAGGAATTTACCAAAATTGATCGGCCATTCGATCAATGGTCTGATGATTCACCTACTAGATCTGACGTCTTGCATCATGCGCCGCCAACTTAGCCGGTCTTTCATTGGTCTGTTGGATTGGCGTGCAGGATCACAGTGGTCCGCTATCCGACGACTGCTGCTTCTCTTCCTCCTCCTCTTCTTCTTTGGCTCTCACAGCGGCATCACGACAGAACCCTCATTGGAGTGATGACAATACGATGTTAGAAAGGTGGTCGGGGCTCGTGAATCAGCCGTTCAAATTCGTTGGGATGAGAGGGATTGAGCGAGGGTATATTTATAGGGCTAGGAGGGGTCCCTTTAGGTTTCCCCACCGGCCGCTGCCCTCACCTTCGGGTGAATTGGGCGTTTCGCCTAGAAGCTTTGAGAGGTCAGCAAACCAAGGTCGAGAGGGTTTGAAATCCTCTCCCGGATTCGAAGGGACTGAAACCAGGTTTGCACATGCTCGAGAATGTGAGGAAATTGAGGGGGAAAATCCCTCTGTAACTCAGCTAGAGTCTGAGTTCCTGTGGAACTTCACGATGAGCGGATATCATTGGATCAAGATCCAACATCTCTCACCTCACGTGATCAACCAAAAAGGAAAACATATTCCTCTTTTGAAGATAAATCATATATTTGAGGATAATTTGAAAAAGTCATAACTCTTAATTCGTAACTCCTTTTTATCTCAAATTTTAAGGGAAAGCCCATAAATACTTAATATTCTTATATTCCAAGTTTGGAGCCAAAATACAAAAAGTAATAAATCCTTTTCTTCGTTTACCAGTCAATGACTTATAAGGCATTTATTTATGTCTTAAACTTATATTTTCACTCTCCTAATCTTTTATTTTCTTTATTTTGATTCCTATTATTATTAGAAACCATTTAGACACAAAATATTATCCACGATGGATCCATTATCAATATTTCCACATGTTTCTTGTATTTCATTATTATCTCATATTTTCTTCTTAATAAAGAAATATTTAATTAATCCTTTCACTTTCTTGTTGCATTATCTTTGTAACTTGGAATCATTGGAACCCGAGGAACCCAAAAGACATGAAATCCCATTTTGGGAAATATTCTTTTGCCTTTTCCTGATCTCTTATCCATTTTCTTATTTATTCAAATAAATTCCTTTTTCCTTTCTTTTTTTCTTTTTATTTCAATTGGGCTTAATAGCCAATAAAGCCCACTAAGAAAACAAACAAGGCTATTATGAATGAAAACCATTCAACTCAAATAAATAAATCAACCATTGATTTCATTTATCATTAAAAGGAGAGTTACAAATCTCATTACTCGGTTTAGAAAAAATGAGGTTATAACATGAACCATGCAAATAATCATGCAAAACACACTTCAAGCATATTGTCCAATCAATAAGAAAATCAAGAAATCTACATTTTAGTCTTAAGTTTGGGCTAAGTGGCACCTTCTCATTGGCCAATACCATAAGAACCCAATGCCTTACTTCTGTGTTTCAATCTTGGTTTTCTTCTAAACCAGTCAAATGATTGGTTCTTCAGATTACATCAGCGGCTGACCATTGAACCCCTGATCCGTCTCCTCTTTCTCACGTGTGGAAGAATTATGTTGCTCTGCAACTGCCGCTCAATGCTAAGAGGCTATCCCTCAACCTAGGAGACACTGGTGAGAGCCCAAACCACATATTAGCCTCTCTTCCCTGGTCTCTTCTGCTCATATTTCTACAGCCGCCGAGCAAGATCCTTGCTTCCGCCCTCCTTCCTCCTTCGAATCGCATCGACGGTAATGAGAAGCCTAACTTCCATTCTCTATCATAGTATGGAAGTTATACCATCCTCTCTATCTTGCCTTCCCTATCTATCTCGCTCATCTCTAGGGTGTGTGAGGACCACACCAGGGCATCCTCACCTCTGCCATCCCCTGTCAAACATGATAGGGTTGTAGGTTGGGACCAAGAATGAAATTGAGAACAACAAATGAAGCAGACTTGTACCTGCAAGCTAAAGATCAAGCATCCACATTGTTGGCTGTGAGGCAAACAAATCATCCTAAGATCTCATCTTTATGTTTGTGTGTGGAGCGGTATGGAAGGACGAGGAGCTCCACCACCTCCGTTTCCCTTCACAGAACAGGGTGTCACCGCAGAATTGGTCATTGGCGACCGATGGTCGTTCTTGACTCCTCTTTGTTCATAAGTGTCATCACACCTGAGGTCATCGTGTCATAGAGGGAGGTGAGGCCTTGTATGATTCTCTACATAGGTTTTAGGAAAAACCCTAGGGTCCAGAGGAGGAGGATAATGAAGGTGTGAGAGGGAGTGCCTACAGAGAAGAGTACATCCTAAATATATATACACTGCTCACATAAAACTCTCTCGATGGACTTCATCCTTCTTAGGATTAGTTTCCATCATCTCATTAAAGTCTTTCTAATTCCTTTATTACATTGGTATATCAAATAACAATAACATTTACCAAAAGCTAATTACCTTTTTCTTATTATGCCAAATACTCACTAAGTATTCATGGACAATACTCCTTGTTTTTCCAAAAGTATTTCTAAGATATATTCTTTATTCAGTTATCTAACACCATCTAACATTATGAGAAAGCAAGGAATAATCCTATAAAGTAATATATCCCTCCTTCATTCCTTTCTATGAAACTCTTGGTTTATTATTATAAATTCAAAGGTCACAAAAGACTCCACCACATTCTTATTAATACTTGGATTTTGGCTATAGTAAACCATTAAGGGAAGCATATAATACTTGATACATATTAAATAATTTGATCCATAACCACTTTTGACTGGGAATCTAGATCATTTCTTTGATATATTTATTGAAACAATTATTCCTAATTCAAGAAAACTCCTAATACCTTTTCCAATGTATATGGGTGGGATAAAAAATGATATTTTTCCAAACTAAACATGCTCTTTTAACCATTATTATAAAACAAACCATTATGTCAGGGATTGTCCTTTTTCTTTAAATTTCTAGAATTCTCTTCCATTTTGTGATTATTTCTAAGTATACTATGATTGAATCGAGATAATGTTATTTGGTGCTTCAACATGGTGTTGTCACACTAGGCGAGATAACTACTCCTTTAATTATCCAAAACACCATGTATTTTATTTTATTTTGAAAACTTGACAATTATATCATATTTTACTTATTTATGTATTGATAAAGCCATCACCATTTATTTATGTGCAAAACCTCTTGTTTATTTAACTTGTGCCACAAGCACCCATGCCACAAAGGAGATAAAAATTATTATTGCACCAATAATATTAGTGAAGAATATTATTTATTCAAACATGGTTTTATATTTATATAATTCATTTTTTCTAAAATCGAGGATATAACATTCACCCCTCCTTAAATAGAATTTTTTCCCCAAAATTCAAACCGAGTAAGATGCTACGTGAATGAGATCTCATCTTAATTTCAAAACCTAGGGTTACCAACCCTTCTTAGATATCCTTAATATCTTTTATTGATATACAAATTCCTCATATTTCCACTAAGATTACCACCTGAATTCAATTCAAGGTACATCCACATCCTTAGCATTACACCATTTCATCTCTTGGTAATTACATTTTCCATTTATGATTTCAATTTCACTTGGTGACTATCTTTTCACCTAGGTTTCCAACCTATTACTCAATTATTTTCACATAAGGGTGAGGTGACACCTCTTACCCTAGGTCATCTTTTAAAATTTTCTACTTAGGATATTCATTCTCATACCTCAATTTTAAGTATAATATATTTTTACCCGATCTCTCTCACTCATAATGAGATGAAATAGGCATTTGACTGCAACTCAAACACAAAGTTCATTCCATTCCAAGAGCAGAGATGATAAATCCACACATTATCTTTCAATTTCACATTTTAAGTTGAATCATTCTCAACATGTCTCTAAAACATACTTTTCATTCCACAATATTCTTATATTTCATGAAGTGAAGTGCCCCTTTCTCACTCTTGAGTTTGTACACAACTCCTCTTGTGATTTCATTATGACATTGATGTTTTTGTATCTTTTACATTCACACCTAAGGTATAATGAGCCTTAGCCACTTCCTCGAGGTCTCTAGGGGTATGGGTACTGTTGGAGTGATTTCATCCTTATGCATCTAGGGAGTTCCTCTCACATTCACCCCTTGGCCCACATGAGCATCATGATGGCAGCCAACCTCGTGAGGCATGGGCCTTGGGCAAACACAATTGTTACCTCCTAACTAGATGGTCTTATGCATTCAAAGCACAATCAACTCCTAATCCTATCAGTCCTATGTACCTTGAATACTCCCTACTTGACCTTAGGATTGACTTCAGGCTCTATCCTTCCCATGGGTTCATCATTAGCATATTATATTCGTACGTAATTCTTAAACCAAATTCCACCATCTCTTATAATGCTCACTATTCACTTTATGTCCCCTCATTGGATTCATGACAACATTTCAAGGAAACATTTCTTCTCCGGGCTCGGTCTCATATGTTCAACCACTTCCATAGTGACTTCTACTCATGTTCCTCAGAGATGTCATACATGGCTTCAAAGAATCATACTCAATACGTGCTTTTAATTCTTTACACTTTAGGTTGTGTTTAAGTTACCTCAATCTTTAAATTGATTTGGTCAACTTACCTTTCTAGGGAAGGTCCTAGCCTAGGGTTCCTTCATGGCTCATAGGAGGAAGTTAGGCTTCTCTAGACACAACCTGACCCCAAGGTCTAAGGTTTTGCCTCCCCCATATGTCATTTTCCCACTCTTGGATTGACCCATCCCGGGTTGGCACACTAGCCCTTAAGGTTTCATATTTATGGATTGGTTTTATTATAACATCTCAACCCCTTTTTTTTAAAACTCAATCACTAGGATACCCTCTCATAGGGTTTTATTCCTATAGTGGACTTGGGCCACCTTCCCATCTTGGGATTTGGTGCCTCACCGGCCTTCCCAATCTAGGGCTTAACCTTTTGTGACCTTCCCTATCCAGGGCTTGATCGTCTACATTGTAGACTTAGGTTACCTTCCCTACTTGGGGCTTGGTGCCATGTCATTCATCTCATCCATGGGCTTGACCTTTCCTTACCTTCCCCTCCAGGGCATGATCATTGTTGACCTTCCCCTCTAGGGCCTGGTCATGATTCTCTTTCCATATTCAAACTTCCAGATATAGCATGGGTTCGAGCATGTTATATTCATATTTTCCCTTTTTTTCATATTATCATCTTTTTATGATAAATAAGCATTTGTTTTAACCTCGTCACCCTTATCCTCTTTTCTCAATGGTGTGCCCTCTCTTTATGGGAACCTCTTTATGGGGAATTCTCTCCTTAGGGTTTTAGTTCTAGTGGACATTCAAACCATCCCATATGGTCTTGGTATTTCTCTGGTCTTCCATCTAGGCTAGACACCTCATATGACCTTCCCATTTGGGCTTGGCCCCTTAGCAACCTTCCCATCTGGTTTAGGTTCATAGTCATTTTTTAGAATTACTTTATTTCACCCCATGCTCTTTAACTCACTAGAGATCGATATAGGGTTTGAGTTGGTTACATCTAGAAACACATTATTCATAGGTTGCTTATGTTTACTAAAATGTTTCCTCATAAATGCCTTGTTCCACATACTCATATACATGGGAGACTGAGTTACCTAACTCATTCATGAATTTTATATTATAACTTCTCAACCTTTATTTGCCCAATATCTATGGTACACCCACTCACTGGGAACATTCATACTCACTTTCTGGGAGTATTCTCAATAGTCTACCAACTATCTAGGGACAACATACCCACTCACTCGAGGTATTTTTTATCCATCCATTCATTTATTGATTACATTAAATCGATGAGAAAGTTATATTCCTATTTTCATTTTCTTGTATAACTATTGGTCAATTTTATCTCTCATGTATATTTAAATCTTTTTTTCACATGCATCATGCATATATTTCTCCATATTCATACATGTAAATCTATGTCATATAGACTTATTTAAATTTTCCTTAATTCTCATTACTTTTTCCCTAATTGGGTTCATATGGGTAGGGTTTCCGTTTTACCCATTCTACTCCCATTTCTTAGGATTAGGATTTTATGTAAGGGTTAGAGACTACAACCTACCTCTTAGGGTTTCTATGTCCCTTGACCCACTTTGGTTTTCCCAACACTAGTCTCATCTAGGGTTTACTCTTGCCAAGAAAAATCCATAACTATTTTTCTTTACCTCATCATTATCTCGACATTGCATGTACATTATCATTCCACATTACATGTATATTATTGTTTTCACATTTACACAAACATTATCATTTTCACATTGCATGTACATTAATTGGTGAAGGATACCTTAATCCTACTTCTTCTCAAAAACCTTAACTTGACATGAAGAGAGATGTTCCTTTTAAGGTTTGTTACACAAGAGGATGTGAAGGGACAAAAGAGATGAGAAGAAACCCTAAAGCTATTTTGCTCCAGGCAAAGACTTTTGAGTTTTGACAGGCAAAATGCACGTGTTTGGGAGTCCTTGTAAGCCGACTAGTGGTGCGGAGGAAAATTTTTCCAGCCCCAGGTCATAGGTCATTCTAGACACCCCATTCTTTAGAAAATGCCCTAATAATTCCCTCATATTTATACAGATTACTTGAAATTATAAACTATAAAATATTATTTGAAAAATCTGGGCTCTGATAGAAAATGTAACGACCTCACTTTCTGCGTCCCTCAATTAAGGAAAGACCTTCAAGTTGAGGGACATTACCTATATTCCCAAGGATCCATATTTAGGAAATAATAAATAATAAAAAACAATTTCAATTAAATTGCAAATACTATTTATAAATTGTAAAGATATATACCTCATAGAACTAATACCTATTGAGAAGAAGTATCATCTATCTAATCCTCCTGCATAATTTTAATACGTCCATGGATTTCATCTTTTATCTTCGCATTTGTATCTTGTGTATCAACTACCTTAAAGGCCGATAGACAAAACATGGTCAACATATTTCTATATGGGTACGTGGGTTCATCCAATAATCACAAGTACATATAATCAACCATCAATTATTTGCACATAAGAAAATAAATTTTCTTTCATATTTTAGCCCATATCTGGTCTACTATCTCAGGTATATCCACTATTCATCATTGCACTTATGTGTGCTACCCTTCGATCAGTGTAGCCTAGGGTTCAAAATATCATTATTTACTTTATGTGATATATATATGGACTTTATAATTTGCATGAAGGAAATAAACATCCAACATATAGCATGCATTACCCGGCCAGCGTAGCCCGGGCGGTCAAGCCAGTGCGCCCCTCATGAAGGGTCGCTGGTTCGATTCCGCTCGGGTCAGCTGTATTTACCAACTTCTTGGGTCATCCGGGCTCTGGCACCTGTTTGGAGAGGGGTGGACTTCAGCCCATGCAAATTAAAAAAAAAACATATAGAATGCATTCAATCTTAGAGAAATCTCGACAAATATCAGAAGTCGATACATGTAATCATAAGCATAACCACATACCTTGATGGTGAACCATGCATATAATCATTTAAAACACACTTCAAGTATATTATCCAATCAACAAGCAAATCAAGCAATTTACATTTTAATCTTATGTTTGGGCCATGTGGCACCTTCTCATTGCCTATGCCATCAGAACCCAGCTCCTTACTTACGTGGTTCAAACCTAGTTTTCTTCTAAAACGGCCAAATAACTGGTTCTTTGGATTAGATCGACGACTGACCATTGGACCCCCGATCCGTCTCCTCTCTCTCACGTGCGGCAGATTCCGTCACTGTCGGCCTGCCGCTCGCCGACGAGAGGTGGTCCCTCATCACAGGTGACGTCGGTGAGAGCTCAAACCACCTGTTAGCCTCTCTTCCTTGGTCTCTTCTGCTCCTATTCCAACAACCGCTGAGAAAGATCCTTGCTTCCGCCCTCCTTCCTCCTTCAAATCACATCGGCAGTAGGGAGAAGCCTGACTTCCGTTTTCTCTCACAGTATGAAAGTTCTCCCGTCCTCTCTCTCTCACCTTCCCTATCTATCTCTCTCCTCTCTGGGGTGTGGGAGGACCACACGGGGGTATCCTCACCTCCTCCATCCCCTGCCAAACACGATAGCGTCGCAGGTCGGGACCGAGAATGAAACAGAGAACAGCAAATGAAGCAGACTTGTACATGCGAGCTGAAGATCACTCATCCACATTGCTGGCTACAATGACCAGGTCATCCTAAGCTCTCATCTTCACGTTTGTGGGAGGAGCGGGACAATAGGAGGAGGAGCTTCACCACCTTCGTTTCCCTACACAAACCACGGTGTCACGGCAGAACTGGACATTGGCGACAGATCGTCGTTCTTGACTGCTCTTCTATCATAAGTGCTGCCACACCTGAGGTCATCGTGTCGCAGAGGGAGGCGAGGCCTTCTGTGATCCTCTACATAGGTTTTATACAAATCCCTAGGGTCAGGAGGAGAAGGACGATGAAGGGGTGAGAGAGAGTGCCTCCTGAGAAGAGTAAATCCTACGTATATATACACTGCTCATACAGAACTCTCTCGATGGACTTCATCCTTCTTAGGATTCATTTCCATCATTTCATTAAAGTCTTTCCAATTCCTTTGTTCCCTTGATATTGAAAACAACAATACGATTTACCAAAAGTGAATTACCTTTTGTTATTATGCCATATACTCACAAAGTATTCATGGACAATACTCCTTGTTTTCCCAAAAGTATTTCTAAGCTATCTTCTTTATTCGGTAATCTAACACCGTCTAACATTATGAAAAAGCAAGGAATAATCCTATGAAGTAATATATTCCTCCTTCATTCCTTTCTATGAAACTCTTGGTTTATTCTTATAAATCCAAAGGTCACAAAAGACTCCACCACATTCTTATTAAGACTTGGATTTTGGCTACAATACATAATTAAGCGAAGCACATAATATTTGATACATATTGAATAATTTTATCCATACACTAGTACAATAATAATCTATAGGGTCAGTTTTTTTAAACCTGTAGCATCACTTTTTAACCAACGCTTAAATGGTCGTCTCTATAAAAACGGCACTATAGGGTCAATTTTTTAACCAAAGAAAACCTACCTTAAATAGAAGCGTCGGGTTGGCACAAACAAAAACCCGAGGCAATAGTTAAACTGCTACATCATTTCTATCAAACAAAACTGACCCTATAGCCAAAATTGATCATTTTGAAATGCAAAGAAGATAGCCGACCCTAGAGGTCTATAAGGTCAGTTATTTGAAAAAAAACTGACCCAAGAGAGGTACAAAAACTAACCTTAAAAGAAGCCTACCCCTGAGGTTGTAAGGTCGGTAATATTTAAAAAAATTGACAACGTAGTGTCTGTAAGGTAGGTTATACTTAAAAACTTAACCCTGAAGGTCTATAAGGTCAATTATATGAAAAAAAGTCGACCCTAAAGGCCTGTAAGGTCGGTTCTACTACAAAAACTGAACCAATAGTGGTACAAAGACCTGAAGAAATTGGCCCTGAGGCTATAAGGTCAGTTATATTTAAAAAAATAAACCTTGTAGTATTTGTAAGGTCTGTTATACTTAAAAAGCCGACCCTGAAGGTCTGTAAGGTTAGCTATATGAAAAAAAATTGACCCTGAAGGTATGTAAGGTTGGTTGTACTACAAAAACCGACCCAATAGAGGTACAAAGACCTAAAGAAGCTAACCCTGAGTTCTGTAAGGTCAGTTATACTAAACAAACTGACCCTATAGGTCTATAAGGTCAATTATACTAAATACCGACCCTGTAGTTTACAATTTCTTTTATACAAAAATCTACAGAATAAGAACTTGTAGAACAGAAATCTACTTTACAAAGATCAAAACCTGCAATAGAATGTAGACTAGCAAATGTAAAGATGCAAGCCATAAATTCATTCCAAAACCATTTACTAGCTTTTATGTTCAATCCTATTTAAATTGATTATCAATTTCTAAACGACACACATTCATAACAAAAATAATTCAAAATATTTAGTTGAGACATATTCATACACATAGCACATCATAACATTCACAAAATGATAGATTACATTAACAAAGTCTGAGATGATATTAGAATTCATGTCAAATACAAAAGTAAATTTGAGAGAGTTTCAAACTACATACATAAATGAAGCTAACATATGAATTCAATCTAATGCCATATTGACTTTATTTAGAAAAGCATCTAACCACTCTTCTTGAAATTCAAGTAAATCCTCAAGTGTGTAAGGATGAGTTGTAAGGATCTGTAATAGAAAATACACATGCTAATATTTTATAAAATGACTACAACTCACTTGTTAATTTATGATGTTATTATATATTACCTGATCTATAGTCTGAATGTCATGTGCTTCTCCTTTGACAATAGTTTGCATATATCATTACATAGTAGCCACAAACCCAATCATTAGTTTCTATAGGACACTACAAATAATGAATTATACTTAATGTTAGTAAACTACTATAAATAGAGTTGAGATAAGACTATAAGAATTGACATTAATACATTACTATAAGAGTTGTACATATAAGACTAAGCCATCAAAGTAGCTACCTTGCCATTTTTGAAACTCAATGTCTTTAATTTTGTGGGTATTCGTCATCCACCTTCACAAAAGCCTTTATACCCCTATTAATTAAATAATTAACATAGTTGGCAAAATAGAAATTCTAGATAGAGATATCATGTTGAAGCATAACAATTGATGTGGTACAAACTAAATTTATACTTACTCTATAATTGGCAATTTCAGTTTGTGGCCCCTTGTTATTTTTCCCATTGGGATAAGATAATAAAAAGTCATCAATTTTGGGACGGCCACCACTAATTCTCAATATCTAGATCTAAGTAAGAACAAAAACAAAAATAAAGAAATTTAGTCATTATTAAAATTATATTCAATAATAAAAATTAATGGACATTAAAAATAATTAGAATAATTTCCTTTCCAACACTAGCAAAATATTTGAATGCAGAAGAGAAGTAGTCATTTACATCCTCAATATGTGTTTCCACCTGACTAGTGACTGAAGGAACTAAGAATCCAACATTCTTTATTTCAAAGTTTATGACATCGATATATAAGTGGCTGTAAAACATTTGTAATTATTTCATATATAGAAATTAGTTAAAATTGTGTATTGGAATTTTCTATATTGATAGACCCTTACCTTCTCCATACTTCTAATATTGAAGTATTTAGTCAATCATAACAGAACAATTCTATAATATCATCAAGAAAAGTATAATTCTCAAAGTCCCTCCCAGATGTATCTTCTATTAAATTGACCAACATATGTAATCCCAAGCTTTGGTTGACTAAGTATCGACACAAACATTTACATTTACTTCCCAACTTGTCAAATGTGGATTCTGGAATGAAAGATGGATTGGTCATTAGAGGACGACTAGTAGGATTCTAACTTTTTGGTTTACAAACCTATTAATTAAATTACATACTTATATCACACGAGTTCATATATGTAGTCAAATAGTAAAAACATGATAGAATTCATGTATAACTTGTCATTGAGAACCAAGTGTCTAGGCCACCCTACCATAGCACCCTCTACTTCTTCAACTGTATTATATTTAGGATTATATATGGACAATGGTGTTTTCCCCATTCCTTCATACACAAGATGGATGGACACACGAAAAATGTCATCAATAATTGGTTGGCAATGCAATGTGCCAATGAGGTTGTATACCTTTCCTACTGCCACAATATTATATTCTGGAACATCCACTATAAGTTTACAGTTCATACCAACCTAGAATTGAAATAATATAAGTTATATATGAAGCGGTAAACCAGATACCTACTACAACTATATATATATCATACTAATAACACAACATATAAAACAAACTTACTGTAGATTGTTGTGGTGGGTCATTGGGAGTGCTCCCACCACCTTCTACAACTGGAGCATGGGCTTGTACCTCATCATCTTGTGCTATTAATGCTTCAACTTCCTCTTGTGTAAGACCTCCTATACGACAAAATAAGACTTGAATCCTATGCCAGCTCCTAATTCCCTAACACAGTTAGGATGCTCCTTCGTACCAAGAGCAACTGTTAGTTCATCCATGCGGCCAGTTGGGATGAATTTTCCTTCCTTCTTTTGCTCATGGAGATCAATCTATTCATAGTTAATAAAAATATTAAATAACAATCAATTAAATATAAATAAATCAAAGTTTGTAGGAGTTATTCTTTACTTACTATCTTTTGTGCCATCTCCTTAGTTGCAGGGTTGTGAATTTCAACTGCTCAATTTTTTCTAGCATCAATCCACATCAAGTGTTAGGGTGGACGCTCAACTTTAGTTGTACTAGACTCTTCTCCATAAGAGAGTTGCTTCTCTTGTAGTTGGTAATGACAGGCATAACCATCGGGCCCCAAGAGATGGTCATGCACATTTTTGGCCTGCCTTTCCTTTTGGGCCTCGTGAATAGCCTGATCATTTAAAATGAAGTATTGCAATTTAGATCAAACATATATATATTAATTGTATAAAAAGATTCATAAAATACATCACAATCTATATTATCTAAAACTCATCTGAATTCCTAGATGCAACAAATCTTTCCCACACCGCATAATCTATACAAATATATTGATCGTTTCTTTCTTCTTTTGATTATGATTATCTATATAATCCCTTTTGAGATAGGTCTTAAAAGCCCTCCATCATACACCACAACATTGTAGTACTTTTTTATTGTGATCTTTTTTTCATTTAGATGAAAACCACACTATACATACAAAACAATAATGTCATTTCAACAAGGATATGTCTTTCCAAGAAAACTAAATTAGAATAAAAAAACAAAAACTTAGTAAAATAATATTACTTCAACTCACAAATATATATTTCCATAGGAGGTCTTTTAAGGAAATAGAAACATCATGCCAATTTTCTATATCTATTTCCACCTTACTACACGCGGTCACCCCTACGTAATGCTCAAAAGAACTAGCATGTTCCCCAATAGGTGCTCCTGTGACATCAAACAATATTGGTAGTTTCTCCCCTTTGGCCCTGAGCTCCTACAACCTATGCATCAATGTGGGGCCTCTACATTTCTTAGCATCACCACTACCATCCTCATGGTGTTCATGCTCAAACTGTTCATCTTCACTTACCATTTTAGAACAACCTGTAAAATTATTTAGTGATTCAAATAGTTGAATAAAGACTCTCCTCAAACCACCTAATAAATGTTCGATTATGCTCTCTTGCAAGCCACATTGAGCTGGATCGAGGATGATTTCTCTTGTTAAGATCATTGTGTTATGTGATGTAGCTACCAACTTCCTCGATATTATGTAAAATATACAAATGTGTTTGTTCCCACAACTCATGACTAATTCCTTTCACTCGTGCTCCCAGAGTTCCTATGCCATAATAAGAATCAGTGTGATGGAAATTTTTTAGATCACTAGAAGTTTCATTGCAATTCAAAAAATCATTACAAAAGTTCATCACCTACCTAGCTACATAACCCTCAATAATACCCCCTTCAGGACGATAATGATTCCGAACATCACCTTTAAAAGCACTCATGTAACGTTCAAATGGATACATCCAATCCAAGAAAATTGGACCCAACATCTTCACCTCCCTTGTTATATGTACTACAAGATGAACCATGATATCAAAAACTGAAGGAGGAAAGTAAATTTCAAGCTAACACATGGTAATAATTACATCTTTTTGTAATTTATCGAGAGTATCAAGATGCATCACTATGTTGCATATTTCATTGAATAAGAAACAGAGTCTTGTGATTGCAAACTTTACATGCTTCGAGAATATAGATCGAATAGCCACAAGTAAAATTTGTGGCATTAAGGTGTGACAATCATGAGATTTGAGACCTATCAACTTCAGATCCTTCTTTGATACCAATCTATGAATATTAGAAGAGTATCTTTGTGGAACCTTAATATTATACAACCACTCACAGAAAGTTTTTTTCTCCTACTTTGACAAAGTGTAACAATCTGGTGGTAAATATGTGTAGTGACCCTTGATCTCCACTGATAATTCTTTTCTAGATTTGATGCTATCTTTTGTCTTTCCTGGTATATTCAATAGCATACCAATGATGCTATCACAAATAATTTTTTCAACATGCATGACATCAATGTAGTGTCTAATTGACAAGAATCTCCAATAAGGAAGATCCCAGAATATTGACCTCTTCTTATATAAAGATTTGCCACATGTGAGAGTACGACTACTTGATCTATGTTCAAATTCATTGACAATATCTTTCACCCTATCACTTACAACATTTCTTGGTATAGGTTTAGAACCACTTCGTTCCTCAGTTGATCTATTAAAGGTTTTGCGTTACCTTTTATAAGGATGCACTTGTGGGAGAAATCTTCGATGACCATGATATACAATTTTACCACCATGTCTCAATTAGATTGAATTAGTGTTTTCATCACAAATAGGACATGTTTTGTATCCTTTTATGCTATATCTAGATAAATTTCCATAAGCTGGAAAGTCATTAATCGTACAAAACTACATAGCACGCAAACTAAAGATCTCTTCACATGAACCATCATATGTCATAACACCTTCTTCTGATAGTTTCATTAGGTCATCAATTAGAGGTTGAAGGTAAACATCAATGTCATTTCCAGGTTGCTTGGGCCCTGATATTGTTATTGACAACATGACATACTTATTTTTTATACACAACCAAGGAGGAAGATTGTATATAACAATCATAACATGCCAAATGCTATGTTGGCTGCTTAATGTACCATAAGGATTCATTCCATCTGTACAGAGTCCAACTCTTAAGTTCCTTATTTCTTTACCAAATAGAGGGTATAATAAATCAATTTTCTTCCATTGTGGTGAATTAGATGTGTGTCATAGGATGCCATCATCATTGGCCTTTAACTCCCCATGCCAAGACAAATTTTGTGCATCTTCAGTATTAGAAAATAAGTGTTGAAATCATGGTATTATTGGTAGATACCACATCACCTTGGTAGGAGAGCCATTTTTAGCCTTACGTGAATTTGTGGTCTTGTACCTTGACACACCACATTTTGGACAATTTATAAAATTACTATAGTCCTTCTGAAATAAAACAAAATCATTTGGACATGCATGAATCTTCTTAGCCTCCATTCCCATTGGGCACACTATTTTCTTTACTTGATATGATGAAGTTGGAAGCTTGTTGCCTTCAAGAAAAATTTCCTTTAACAAAGATAACAGTGAAGTGAAAGTCTTATCGCTCCATCGATTTTAAGCTTTAAGAGTATATAATCACATCACAACACTCAACCTCATGAACTTAGTACAACCCTTATATAACATTTCTTCAACATCATGGGAAATGTTTGCAAATAAAGAAGGTGGATCAATGGCATTATTCCGACAACTACGTAGCATCTCATAAACCATATCATCTTGAATTGGTTTATCCAGAATCGGTTCATAATTGACATTATCATCATTATCTATATCTTCTATCCCACAACTATTAGTATCGATATTTTTCGATCCATAATTAAATTTCTCTCCATTCCAATACCATTCATTATAACCTTGTATGATCCCATTGCATATTACATGATTCTTAATTTCCTCAACAATATCAACTTTCAAATTGTTACCACAATTTCTATATGGACAATAGAACCTATCTGTAGGTAGTTTCCTATGTTCCTCAGCAAATCTAATAAATTTATCAAGACCTTTGACAAACTCTGGACTGTAACGGTTCTTGATAGACATCCAACTTCGATCCATTTTCTAGATCACATTAAAATTAATTATAAAACTGAGCATTTAATACTGATACTATAAGTTGTAAATTTTTTTTGATAGGAAGTTAATTACTTTTATACTAAAGTGTAGCACGTATCCCATTTTTGAATATTTAATCTCATTAGTAATTATATAATGCATGTTTAGTTTTCAAAAAAATTTCAGAACCATTTTCCCTAAGTTCTCCAAGTACATCAATGTAAATGATAAATAACCACCGATATATGTACCCAGAGAACAAATGAGGAAATACTATTAAAATTTTCTTCAAAACTAAACATACAAATACACTTACATCCTAAGTGAGATTAAATATCCAAAAATAGTTCCAGACCAGTGACTATATATAAATATATTATTGTCATATTTATATATTAAGTTAAACATCATGGATTGATGATCTCATCTATAAAACCTAAAGTGTCAATCTGAGACTAAATAATGTCTACCGTCATATTTCTAGAATGTGTACAATGATTACATATGTGACTGATAATAAAATGTAGATATGAAAGAATACATATTTTTATTATTGGTTGGGTTATTAGTCAAATAAAATGAAAAAACAATATAATTGACCTGAGCAATGGAAGACGCATAGGTGGCAAAGAGCAAGAGGATGATTGTTGAGCATCAAAGCTTCTACGAGTAAGAGGATGACTGTCGAGAACGATATGGGAAAACCAAGCGTACATCCATAGATAAACATTCATTATATGTACTAAGTTGAAGAATCAAGTAGGAGCTCTTGACAAATATAAACTGAAGGTGTGCCAAGGAGTTTCCATGAATATAGAAATAATCTTATCACAAAAAGTTGAGCTTGTGAGAAAATCTTACCTCTGCGACCTTCTAGTCCAAAAACCGAGAAGCGACACCCCGAATCTGACTTGTAGGCAAACACAACACGACTGACTGGAAA
Organism: Alisma plantago-aquatica; assembly: GCA_963693085.1. Classification (NCBI taxonomy): domain Eukaryota; kingdom Viridiplantae; phylum Streptophyta; class Magnoliopsida; order Alismatales; family Alismataceae; genus Alisma; species Alisma plantago-aquatica. The sequence continues at coordinate 1,297,235,818 of OY856409.1, forward strand.
AGTACAATGCCTTAAAGCAGGAGGCAACTGACGGGAGGGATGGAGCAGCACTAGAGGAAAAAGGCTTATAGTCCACAAATATTACTGTGGACTATACTTCATAATCCATGGTTTTAACCGTGGAGTATAAAATGACCGTGGACTATTACCGTAGAGGAAGTAGTCGTAGACTATTCTTCATACTCCACGGACAAACCCATGGACTATTACAAAACCATGGACTATTTGTATTTTCGTATCTCAGATTAAAAATCATATAATCCACTGTGATAACCGTGGACTATTATTCATTTATTATTAAATTAGATTTTATGGTCCATGGTGAAAAGTTGTGGTCTATTTGTAATAAAATCGTAGAGAGACAACAATTTGAAGCACAATTCAGATATCAATCAATCCATATGAACACTGATAACCCACCACAAGTGGATAATGCGTGAAGCATTACTTAGATCAATCCCATACTCATTCATAAAGCACTCATGTCAAATCACGATCTCTATCAATTAAAAACAAATTTTATGCAATGAGTTTTTCATATATAATAGTTAAAAAGTACAAGGGCACGTCCTGGTTCAATCTCTGATCATTACAATTTATGACTACAACATTGCATATTGTATCTCCTTAAACACATCTACTTTTTTCATCTAAAGACTAGATTGAGTACAATATTTTACAATCTTAACAACCATCTGAGACTAAATCCCATGAATAGGATCTATGAAGGATGCAACAAGAGACCTTGATCTTTGTTAACTTTGTACACTCGAATGTTGTGACTTTGAATCTAGATGATGTCGACAAAACAAAACTCATCATCCTGCAATAATAGAATGTCCCATATGGTCATAAAATTTGAAAATATGGTACTAAATGACTTTACAATATTGATTGTGGAATATAATTTCTAAACCTCTACTGTAACGATCTTTTCATGTAAAATCCAAAATTACTAAGCTAAGTCATGTTTTGTCACTAAGTTGGCAACATATAATCAATTATGCAACAAATGAAAGAGATTGAATAATAGTTGTATGCATCTTACCATAGTGACACAAAATTATTTCTGCATTACTTTCTTAACATCATAAAGAAGAATGAATAAAAGAGAAGCACAATTAGATAAGAAGATATAGAATGTTAGGAAAATAAGTGTATTTGTTGTTAATGTGCAGAAAAGAGTAGCATAGTTTTATACCTGATAAAAAATCATGAATGTTCTGGCATCATGAATACACATTTGTGTCTATCATTCTTATACTACTATGTGTTGCTTGGTGCTACACCATCTCTCTGCAAACATGATACATATGTAGCTATCGTGAAAAACCTACATGCCATAAAATTTGTATATGTTGGATCATTTACTTAGGTTAATCTATGGAAGATTAAATAAACATTAACACAATTCTATTACAAAATGTAATCTCTTAGTACATTACCTTTTGTTTGCCGCCTGTCTTGCTGAAGACGTGCTTTATGAGATGAAGAATGTACAAAGCCTCAATCATCTAGGACAGCAACGCCAGAGGCAAACTAAAAAGGATAAGGAGTTAGGAATAGTTAAGGGAAGATAGCCCTCAGGATGTAGCCTGAACTAACTCATTTTTCTAGTGGCTTGTCAGGTAAGAGGAGCATCTTTGCCATGAATAGTAGATTAGAACATCCATATAGGAAGGTTTTGGATTTACATTAAATACACCAGATTTCTATATGATATAGCCTTGTGAAGCAATCTCGTCATCAATATAACACCAACGGAAGGTCATATGTACATCCTCTTGTCCCTAGACAATCACACAATGATCTAATTGCGTCTGGAAGTGTCATTGGCCATACTCTTCACTGGGTTCAAGCCTCTTCGCATCATTGTACCTGTAGCCAACTCACAAAAATGTAAAAGAAATAATTAAGTCCATGGACCTCGTGGTACTTCACTTGTGAAGTCTTCCAATTAACATATGCAAGTGTTAAAGCTACTACAATGTACAACATTTACATCAACCGGAACATATATTTACCTATTTGTTTCCGTAGGGAAGGAGCTTTTCATTGAATGCCAAGGCCGCTAAGCTGCACAACGTAGCTTACATGTATTCTAGCTTTTAGAGGTGTTCATATGAATGGAAAATTGCTTTGATCTTGCCACCATATTTCCATCGTCAAACCAATCAGGTGGCTCTCATGGTAAATTACATGGTTAACATTATAAGCGAGTATAAGGTATAAAAAGCTTGGTCTGCCTTTCCCCCTGTAGAAATTGGGCAGTAAGAATTCTATGTGCCAACCTTTTTGCTCCATTTCAGTATCTGATGAATCTAAATCCCAATGCCGCTTCGTGTTGTGCTAGCGTGAACCCATTCCCCTTGACTAGACCAGAACGACTAGTCAAAACGAATGATATGTAGATGGAAACGAAACAACGGATGGTGATTAATATATGAAAACAAATAGAGTAAATGATAGATGGGGGGTACCGTAATAAACTGAATAAAGACTGGAAAGATCGCATTCCGTGAGGACCCGCCTAGAGGACCTGTTGGTCTCCACGAGCGCCACCCACGGTGCTGCGGCGTCGGGGCTGCGGGAAGTTGGACGGGATTAAGTTGGACGGCAGCTGCGGGACTCCATAACGTGCGGCCGTGCACAGATTCGCCAAAAAGATCTCTGCGACATAGCTTTGCCCTTGTCAGCCGTCGCTCTGTGTTCATATGCGGTCACAGAAGCACCGCACTGATGCCCTAGGGCACACGAGATGCTAAAGTCTAAATGGGGCGAACTGCGGATCACAAAGCCAATAGGAGGATACGTATTTGGATCCAGCGGAACTGGGCTTAAAGCCGAAACCGTGGTCCATTCCACGCTGAAAAGATGCGCCCAAACTAAGTGCAGCCAGGCCGGAAAAATAACCGTAGACATCATTTTGACCGTGGAATAGAAGGGTTTATGTCCTAGTGAGTGGTGGAGGCGGGGATGGTGGAGGTGTTGGGTTAGGGTCTGGAAAAGGAGGTGGGAGTGGTGGAGGCGAGGGTGGCGGGCATGGTGGAGGTGAATCTGGGTCTGGAAAAGGTGGCGGGAGTGGTGGAGGCGGGGGTGGAAGTGTAGGATCAGGCTACGGTTCTGGCGGGGGTAAAGGTGGAGGATACGGTAGTGGTGGAGGCGGGGATGGTGGAGGTGCTGGGTCAGGGTCTGGAAAAGGAGGTGGGAGTGGTGGAGGCGAGGGTGGAGGGCTATATACATTCCTATGATACAATATCTCTGTACGTACTATGTAATTGGTAATCATTATGCTATATACATTCCTATGATACAATAGCTCTGTACGTACTATGTAATTCAAATAAGTGATATATCTCTCTTAAATTGCACACGAATATGCGAGTTAAGTTAATCAGACACATCTGATAGGATCAAGATTTTTTATGTTTTATGTTTTATGTTAGAAGCTTTGTTTCTAAAACATAAGCAGTGTATTACATCTCTATCACAAGGATGCCCTACATGCTAACTTTGAACTGATTCTGATATAGCATACTCATACAAAAAGCAAACACAAATTTGCAAAAAAATTATAAATTTTCAGAAATGCATAATGCCTGGATGAACTTGAATTTTAATTTACAGAGTTTTGCGTAACGAAGATGCTAATATACAAGATTATTATTAAAAAACAAACATGTAACGAAAATAGTGTAGATTCTAGTTAAATAAATCATGTCAATATATCTCTGTGCCATCTATAACACGATGGAAAGGAGCAAGATCTAGTAAACCAACATATAGCAAAATTTACCCATTTTGTCATTATTTGACACTGAGATCATGGTTGACAATGGTGGAACAAGACATAGCTACTTAATTACCGATAATAGTTTAATACTAAGAGTTTTGCCAACAGGAATACGAATAAGAACTTACCTTGTATACAGAGCCAAATCCACCTTGTCTGATTTTATTTTCGAAGCAGAAATTTCCTGTTGCAGAAGATATCGCTGCAAAATCATATATGGTAACTTCTATTTGGGTGCTATCTTGCAGATGTCGGGACAATCTACTTCCTGGGAAATATCAAGAAACCTTCATAAGATTTGTATATCAGTTTCGTAGCAGTTAATAAAACAACAATATAGCAATAGATGAAACAAAAGTAAAAGTTCGTAGAAAGTAAGGTCATACGTTTATTTTTTAGTGTCTTAATGCTTTATTATATATGGAAGTAAAAATTCAGACAAGTGGAGCATATAATCAACATTGCAAAAAGTTTTCCCTGAATAACTGTGACTTGAGAACGAGATGCACTTAAATTTAATGTCGACTATAAGAATAGAGGATGTAGATAAATACAGTTTTCTAGTTTCATTAAAACCAACACACTGTAATTTCTTGTTAACTGAGCTGAACATATATTGCTCAAGAACTTTCAGTCGGGTTCTAGCTAACTTTGTAAAGACTGTAGGACTACACACTTATAAGGTTGGGGGGGGGCAATATACTACAAATAAGATTGATTTATCAAGTATACAAACACTGACTTGAGAAGTGAAGTGACTGTTATGATTTGCTGAATGCATTGAACGGGTAGAACATTTGTTGGGGATATACCTTGTCAATATCACTCAATTTGAAAATTTATATAAATTTGTTGATGTATAACTATGTCCGAACATGTTGAGAATTATTACCTTGCAATATACAAAGAGCCTTGGATATGTGCAAATATGATTGTCTTCTGCAATTTCAAAAGTCATCATTGAATAAATCAATATCATTTTGCCTATATTCTTTTGGTTGCAGCGGAGAATAACATGTATTAATTTAACCGTCATGACATAAGAGGACAAAGAATTGGTAAACTCTACTGTGAAAGATTTAACAAAAGAATTTATAAAACAGAAACGACAATCTTACCTAGAATTCATAGAACAGAAATGACAGTCTTACTGTGTAGGAATTCACAGAGAAGGGCTCCACCAGCGTGTGCTTTATACACGGTTTGATACTGTAGAGGCCAAGAACACAATAATTTTCATTGCTTGTAAATGATTACAACGCTGAACTGCTATGAAACTAAAGCGAAAAAAGATATCTAATAGGTAAACATGACCGCTCCTTACCAATGTCTTGGAACAGTATTTACTCGTGTCTACGATCTGGAATTAAATTGTATCGTTGTCCATATGACAGTGGAAACGGTTCCAAATACACCGTAAATGTTGCTAGGTGGAAATGAGGACGATGATTTGGGGGGGCCATGGCCCCAGCCGGCCCCCCTGTTCTTCCGCCATTGCCGCGTGAGACCAGTGGCTCGACAGCTCCCTTTGTAGGTCTTCCTCTCCGATAGGAGTGCCGCCAACCTTCTCCCTTCTCTTCCTCCTCCTCTTCCCCTCATCTTACCTCCTCCAATCGTGGCCGCAACCGGCTGCTAGGGCAGCGGCGCTGGGCCAGCCGACCAGCAGCTCCACCTGCTGTGGCGGCGGCTAGAGGCCCCTCTTGGGCGCGCGAATCGGCACGGAAGGTTAGTTTGGCTTCGGCGGAGGATTTCAAAGCGGCGGCTGTGTGCGGCCCTTACCCAGCGGATGCGCCGAGCGCGAGGAACAGAGGGGGATGTGCGCTGCGGGAAGTGGGGTTGGGGGGGAAACCTGCGACCTAAAGCAATTAGGTTGGGGAAGTGGTGGACCGTAAAGGGCCTTACAGATATATGGGCTCTCGGAACCGTGGACTAATCGATACGGATTATTTTTTATGGAAACGGCATATCACTGTTAATGAATTAACCGTGGTGTATTCTAGAAACCGTGGACTACAAGGAGTCCTGCGCTAGTGCAGGTTCCGACAACACGATCAAATGCCAATGCATGCAGTATCCTCCACAAATAAATCCCCCCAAAAGAAGAAACAGTAGTAGCGTTAGCCTTCAGCTGGCATGAATGCCCCTTGTGTGCAACATCATGTGTTGCATGTGAAGGCGGAGGGAGGGGGGGATGACGAGGGATGGAATCAGCCACCGTAATCCCGTGTAGCGTATATGTTGTAGCAGTAGAACCTGTCGGAGCCAGTAGGAGCAGCCTCCCCGACAAGATGCAGCAGTGGCATCCGCTAGCTAGACGCCGTCCCCTTTTCCTATGCCGGGCAGGGGCGTGGAAGGAGAAAGCAGCGACCATAATGTGGAAGCACGCCGATCCCAGGGATGTCAGCACAACACCAGGCGGCCCGGTCAGCAGAAAGCTAGAAGAAACCCTAAAATCCCGTGGAGAAGGTGCCTCCAGACAGCTCCCAAATTAGCGGCGGGGAGGCATTTCTTTGCAAGGGCTGAGGAACGGTGACGGTGTGGTTTGCTAGAAGTCACGTAGATGGCTTTAATAGAAATCGACGACAGACAGAGGTCCATCGGAGAGTGCGGGGGCGGACGGCTGATGTAGCATGCTATTGGAAGTCCGCGAGGTCACGAGCTGCGGGTAGAAGGAACAACTACTGGGAGGCAGGAGGCTAGATGTGAAGAGGGCTGCAGGTGAGGTGGCCTCTAGGGTCGATCTGTGGTTAAAACTGACCCAACTGAGAAACTGGTGCCCGAAAAAACAACTACAAGGTCGGTTATTAAACAAAAATGACAATATAGTTAGTGGTCGTCAAACAAACTGCAAGGTTGGTTATCTAGGGAAAACCGACCTAAGAGGTCTGGCTTCGTCCAACCAATTATAAGGTCAGTTATTTGGATAAAACTGAACCAAGAGGTCTCATCAAATTAAACCTAATAGGTCGGTAGGGTGGAAAAAAATGACCCAAGAGAGGTAAGCGGTGCCCGGATTTTTTTGTGCATTGCTAGGATGGTTATTTGGCAAAAACTGACCCTATTGCTCGACATGTTATGGAGGCATGAAGGTAAAATGGAGCCAATTTTTGCCATGGAAAATGTGTTGGGTCGGTTTTCTGATAAAACTGATGCTATGTTTATGTATGTGAGTGAAGTTTTGATTTTGTGGGCCTTTTGTAGCGTCAATTAGCTTTAGTATAACCGACGTTGTACCTCAACTGGTACCCGAATTTTTTCCTAATGACTTATTGCTTCAGTTTTTTTAAAAGAAATGATGCAATAGCTTATTAGGTCAGTTTTGCTAGTAAAAGTGACACTTTCGGTGCGACATTATTGGCCAAAAATGTAGTAGTGATAGCCACTTTTGATTAGGAATCTAGATCATTTATTTGATATATTTCTTGAAAAAATTATTCCTATTTCAAGAAAACTCCTAATACCTTTTTCCAAAGTATATGGGTGGAATAAAAAAGGTTATCTTTCCAAACAAAACTTGCTCTTTTAATAATTATTATAAAACAAACCATTATCTCATGGAATGTCCTTTTTCTTAAAATTTCTAGAATTCTCTTTATTTTTGTTATTATTTCTAAGTATACAAAGATTGAATTGAGATAATGTTATTTGATGCACCAACATGGTGTTGCCACTCTAGGTGAGATAACTACTCCTTTAATTATCCAAAACACCATGCATTTTATTTTCTTTCAAAAACTTGACAATTATATCACATTTCACTTATCTATTTATTTATTTATAAAGCCATCACTATTTATTATGTACAAAACATCTTATTTATTTAACTTCTACCACAAGCACCTTTGCCGCAAAGGCGATCAATATTATTATTCCATCAATAATATCATTGAAGAAGATTATTTATTCAAATATGATTTTATATTTATATAATTTAGTTTTTCCAAAATTGAGGATATATAAAATTTCATGCGTTTCCATATTGCTGATGAGTTGCTCCATCTTTAATGTTGTAAGATCATTGGTTTCTTCAATAACGGTGGTCGTTGACTTGTATCTTGTGGGAAATGATCTAAGAATCCTGAATACTTGATCTTCCTCACTTATATTCTTCCCCAGGGAACATAGGTTGTTTATAATGTTAGAAAATATAGCATTCAATTTTGTAATACTTTCTTTAGGTTGCATGTGAAATAATTCAAACTTGTAGTTTAACATGCCAATCTGTGTATTCTTCACTTGTGTAGTGCCCTCATGAGTTATAGAGAGTTTATTTCACATTTCATAAGCATTATCACAAGTAGATATATAGTTAAATTCGTTTGGGGATAAAGAACACTAAAGTATGCTTACAGCGTATGCATTTAATGTCTCTTGTTTTACAATTTCTACATCTCATTATTCCAGTTTGGTAGTTATAATTTTTTAGGATCTGGCAATCATATTCCAAAGATCAAAACTTAATCCTTTATAATAGAACTGCAACCTCCTCTTACAGTAAGTGTAGTTTGACCCGTCAAATACCAGTGGTTTGTTCATGTGTGTGCCTTCCATGTTCAGGTTGCCAAGTATGCCTTCCCCCATTCTTCAAGACATGTAACGCCTCCTCGAAGACCTACACTGATATCAAATGAAAAGATATACAAGGAAGGTGAAAAGAACTTTATAACATATTTTGATAAATAAAAATGATAAGCAAGCAACCAAAAATGGGATAGGATTTAGAGTAGTTCCGTCTCTGACTCTAGTCTACTACCTTGTTGTTGCAACTAGGATTTGGAACAAACAATTTTATTAAATTATCTGTGAGGAAAAATTAGAAAATGGATTTTTCAACTAAATTCTCTTTTTTACCAGCAACAGAAGATCGTCAACCAAAACTCTTCTTTTACAGAATCCTGAAACACTGAAGGACAATGAAGAGAACCAGATGCTATCTCTTCTTTTACAGACTCCCAAAACACCAATGGACGAGGAAGAGTATCAGATGCTACCTCTTCTTTAACGAACAAAGGAAGAACACCTTCTCATACAGAATCTTAGACATACTTCACCTCTTGAACTAGTCCAACCGTAGTTACATAATAGCATAATTAAAATGGGAGAATAGAATACACTAAGTAAGCTTTATAGTGTCCTTATGAATCATGTTTATGGATCAAACCACAAAGTATGTATCAAGCATGAGTGGTGGTAGGTTAATCTAAGGAAAGGAATAAAAAAAGGATTGATGTGAATGATTACAAGTGGGGTGCTACAACTCTATTTTATCAAGTTGTAATATATTCAAGTATGCAAGTGTGTGTTAGGATGTCCCTAGACGACTACAATTATAGAAATGACTTACAAGTGGCTAGGACATCTTTGAAGTGTGTCTAGAAGGTTCTAAGTGGTCAACTAGCTATTTATACAAAGTTAATTTAGGTACAATGACTATTTTGATCATAGTAAATTTTTATTCTAAAAAATTTCTCGGTCGACAGTTTTCTTGACCGAAATTGTGTTGGTTGACTAGTTTTTTGACCGAGCATGAGCTAAGAATAAAAAGCTTCTTGGGTCTACTTCTTGGTCAAATGTCACAACGACTCTTTATTGATCAAAAGAAGTTGTAACGTCTCTCTGTTAGTTGACAAAAATTTTGACTGAAGTTGTTTTCGATCGACAATAAGTTTGACTGAGCCTATCTTGATCCACAAAGTTCCTCAATCGAATGACTATAAAAATGTATAAACCTTGGAAGATCCTATATAAATATTTTTCTAGTGTGACCTACCTATCCAAGACTCTTAGTATTGACATATGAAGGGTTTTGGGATAGGTGGGGTTGGTCCATAGCTTGATTTTACATGAGTTCTAAAAACTTGTACATTTAAAATACACATAATCACAAATGAATATTATTCAATTATTTGACGTTCCAGTCTTGATTTTTTTCAATAGGTTCCTAAAACACTAGAGTAGAATGTTAAATTCACAAATAAGAAATGTTTTTCATCACCATAAGAGAAAATAAGCTAATGTTCAATTTAGTCAATAGAACCAGAATAATACTCATAACTTTTGGCATTATCCACTTCAGGTCTCATTCTCGCATCACATTTCAGGATAATGTTTTGTATTTACATCATTCTTCTCAAAGCTTCTGAACTTCACGCATGCAAGTCAGACATCTTATACATATTCATGTGGTATCCCATCATTCTCATTGCCTATGTCATTATTGGCATGGTCGACATCCACGTCATGCTCACAAGATTCACATTGTGAGTGGTCCATAATATCTATAAGAAAAGATGTATATAATTAAAATAAAATATGTATAATTAAACAAAATGCATTATATGCAAGTTAAAATGAAAATTTTGAAAAGATAATATGCATTATTACAAAAAATACACTCAACAATATACTACTACTAGTTATGTTATTCACTACTCAATAATATATATCCCATCATGATGGTCCTTTTTGGCATACAAATCTTTGTTGGTTTCATTTGCGTTGAAATTTGGTATCCTAATAGAGAAGGAATTGACCATCACACTCTTCATAGTATGCTTCTTTGTCAACTAGTTCTATCATAAAATGCCTTTTTTACATAAAGAATAGCGTAGAATATTTTTTTCTATATGGTTGAAATTCTAAAAACTATGACAAGATTGTGATGTCAAGATAAATAATATGCTATTCTCAACAAACTACTCAAGATTTATAGAAGTGAACACATGATCTCCACCTTCATATTTTTATTATTATCAATCCAAGTATATTTTTTAGATAGGAATTTTAATGTTAGTATAGTTCACCTCTGAGATATCTTCAATGATTTTGCAGCATGACATCTTCACTTGGCTTAAATGATTGTCCTTTGGAGATGTAAAGTATACTAATGATGCATGTAAGGTTACTCAACTAGTTTTCATGGCACCCTTATCAGTGGTGGAGCTAGATAGTGACATTAGGGGGGATGAGCAACGCTACGATGGGATGACTCACGCTAGGGGGGGAGAGTGTAATGGAATATATGTTTCTTAAAAAAATGTAGTAACCAGGGTTTGGGATAAAGTCACTAGAAATAAGCAAAGAATCGAACATCACTACAACCAATGATTTTGTTTGTTATTATATTGTGAATACATCTATATGTAATGTCTAATATTTTACCATAAGACTATAACAAAATATTTATTTCAGATTTGGAAGGGGGATATAGCCCCCTACACCCTAGATCTTCTCGTGACCATTCTGATCATGACGTATACTATAGAAAAAATGTCCATTTGTGTCATACACTTTATAAAAAGTAACACACATTTTGGGATCATATGCAAGACATTTCACATTCTCAAGTACATTGTTCAGTGACTGTGATAATTGAGAAAGCTCTTATTTGTAAAACACTATTTGAAAATGTGATTATGTTCTCCTACAAGAAACATTGAGGACATTCACATATTTCATTTCTTAATCATACACTATTTCTTTGATATATAATTTCTAACAACCTCAAGGTTATGTAAAACATATAGGTGCTCTTTTGTCCATGATTCACAAGAGATTCAAATTTCTTGCCTCCCAATTTTACTGTTGTTATCAAAGTTCTCACTGTGATAAAACATTGATACTCTAGAAGACCTAACTAAACCAATAGACATTGCATAAATCCAATACCTCGCTCAAAACATAGCCTGGAATACCACTATCTTAAGGATGCAATGATTTTAAACACTTCCTTGAAGACAATCATATTTATCTCAAAGTGATATATCCAATGCAAATAAACATGAAGAGAGAATCTTCACCTCTCTAATCAAGTCAATAACATGAATCATAATATAATTACATCTCAATTTCACAGAGAGTTACAATAAGTTCTGCTTACAGTTTGTTTAACTTCTTAGTATCAATCACACTGCAACATATTTTCTTGAACAAGAAGTAAATCCTTGTGATGGGAACCCTCATATGCCTTAAGAGTATATATAGATATAATTACATTGAACAAAATTTCTCAATTCTATGTATGCCAATTATGAGAATTAACACCAACCAATTTACATTCTTTTTTTAGACTAACCTTTTGACATCTTTATTGTGTGCAAACATTGAAAAAATGTCTTTTTATCCTATCTAGAAAATGCTAGATCCTTTATAAGTCAGGAATGTAGCCCTTAAAGTAAATGGTTTAGTTCGTCATCATCAACATCTAAAGATGCATTTCCCATCCTTGTCATAACTATGGATAATGGGTCTAGATATGTTATTATTGAATGTCTTTTTTGACCACTCTATTAAGGGAATAGTATTTCTATTAGAAGGAGATTTCTTCCTTCCTCATTCAATGGAAACTTCTATTCACTCTCATTCAATGCCCAAGAAGGGAGCTATGAAAATGGCACTTTAAGAATACATACACCTAGAGATCGTCCATTTATATACCCTAATTTCAATAGTAGATAATTCCACAAACAACTAGAAATCTAACTACATATGTAGGGAATGGGCATGCTGTCATGATTGATTGTCTCAATTAAGGGGCTGCTAGCTGCTTGAGCCATAAATACTTCTTCATTCAATAGGTTGAATTCATTATTTCACTAACTTTTGTCTCTATGAAGTGATAGAAACATGGATAATATGTCCATCGACCCCTTTTCTTAGGTTCTGATTCTATTCTTATGCTCGATTCAAATATATTCAAACTAGATTTTACATGATCTTTAGTTTTACCTAGTATATTCAAAAATATAATAATAATGCCACTCATAAATTTTTCTTGATACATATAGCATTGATTCAGTGCCTAATTGTCAAAACTTCAAGTATGGAAGATCTCAAAACTTATACTAGTTTTGGTATAATTTCTCCTCACATGAAGTAGTTGAGACCAATTTATGGAATTTCTTTTCAATATATTTCTCCTTTTCATAAACTATGATCATAGTTAATTATTTTCAGGGTATTTCATGATCCATTGTACTATTAAAATATATATGCATTCTTTGTTAAAGATAAATCACATGGAAGATTTCCCTACAAACTAGATAAATAGTGTTTACATCATATTTTAATAAAATTGCATTCGTGTGCTCCTCATTGACTAGGAATGCTTTTGACCCTTTATGATATAGCCTATCAATCCTGACACAATGGGAAGTCAAAGAATTTCACAACACACATCTTGTGATTGATTCCTAAAAAAATACATAATATGTATCAACTCCATATTTACAAAATGTCATTAAATATTCAATCACAAGGTCAACGTATATGTATCAACTACATATTTATAAAAATTCACTAGTTCTTCAATCAAGAGGTCAATTTAAGATCCATATTCATGTCATCTCCCTCATTCATTGGCCCTATAATCAGCAATGACAACATGGCTTAGTTGTACATAACAAAGGAGAAGGATTGTATACGACTATCATAAAAGAGAACATGTTGTGTTGTCTTCTTAAAGTAATGCATGGTTTCATCCTTCCCTTTCAACACATTGGCCAAGTCTAAGATTCCTTTTTACTACTCAAATTTAGAGAACAATGAATCAATTATTTCTGTAGAAGTACAATGTTAGATTTTGTAGTAGACCATCATCCATTGTATCAAGTATTACTTCTTCATGCCATACTATATTTTATATATGAAAAAATTGTGACATAAAATAGATAGTTAAGCCAATGTATGATGGGTATATACAACGTCACCTTACTAGGAAAATCATTCTTTTTATTGTCCCTTGAGATTCCAAACTTTGGACACTATGATGACTTAATGTATTCATTTTTAAATAATATTAAATCATCAAGGAATGAATAAATCCTAGTAGCCTACATACCCATTGGGCATAACATCATTTTACTTCATAGGTAGATCTTGACTTCTCATTACTTTTTAGAAGCATGTCTTTCAAAAAATGTTGCAGAGATGAAATACTATTATCAATTAAATGCAATTAATTTTGTTAATGTAGTATAACTCTCATTTGATTTCACAAAATTATAAACTAAAGTAATGATTATATTAGGTGCCTCTTTTAAGTTACCCGCAAGATAATCTACAATCTCCTCAACCATAAATATATCCATTTCATTCCGACTTCATCCTTTGAGTTATCATAATCAACATCCCAATTAGTTTCCTCTCCATTCCAATACCATTCTATATAGTTCCTTACAATCCCATTACGCATGATATAAACATTATGTTTGTCAACATTTTCTACTTCAAATTTGTTATCAGAATTTCTACATGGGTAGGAACACTATCAATTTCTCATCTATATAATTGACAATGTATTAAAGATCGAGTTTGAACTTTGGCAAGTTACAATTCTTGGTAGACAACCAACTTTTCTTCATGTTTGAAATTTAGATATGATTCTATTAGGCATGCTACAACCATTATAAAGATAGACCCAACTTCATGAGAAGGGAGTGTCTACCCATGGGGAGTGGGGTGGTGTATCTATTCTACTCTCTTTCCTTTTTCATATTCTTATCTGTAATAGGCAATTTCAGATTCCTTTTCCCAAATTTCTTCTTCTGATCATGGGATTAAGAGAGAAAGACCCCCCCCTCTCACATGCATGTGGTGGAGGCCGAACGCCTAGGAGGGTGGTAAATCAAGGTGACAATTGAGATTTGAACTCGGGTCCCTTTGTTAGGAGACACCGTGTTTGACCACATGACCAGTCCTCATCATGAATGAACTTTCGGTGGACATACAAGATATAAATTTCATTTGTGTATCATCAGCCACATTCTTGTATCCTTGATTTCACTAGTAAGTGTATGTGCATTGGTACTTTGAAAATTTTAGCAACTTCCTAACATTTCTCCAAGTACACCAATACATGTAAGTGAAACCCACCCACATATGGTCCATTAGAACAACATGGAATTATTCCTATTTCTTATATTACTAGATCACATATCATACACTCAAATCCTATGTGATAGAATGTGTTCAAGAATAGTTTCAACATGGAATCTTCAAGAATTACCCCTAGTTGATAAACCTTGGATGGGAATAGTTAGGTCACATAATCATTCCAAGATGAATTTTGAGGACAAAATTCTCAAAAAGGTCAGTAAAAGTGGAACATCCCAAATTCTAAGTTATCTAATGTATATAATTTTATCCTTATGAGGACCAACAAAAATACATGATACATATGCTAAATTGGATTTCATGATCTACTGGCAGATTTTGAGCCCATTAATTGTACATAATCACAATAGGGGTAAAATGGTATTTTGGCTATTAGCAGATGTGAATTATTTATCTAGAAAATATGCATATTATCAAAATAATGAGAAATACTTTTTGACCATGTTTTATAATTTAATAATGTTCATAAATATATATATATATATATATATATATATATATATATATATATATTATTTTTCCAAAAATGGATTACGAGTAATTAAAATATTAAATGATTTTATTTTAATTTTAAGTCCTAATTTATATTATTTATATAAATATTAGTTGCGGTCAAAGTTTTATGATTTTTTGTTAATGTTGGATAAGCAAATTACTTCCAAGAAATATGAGAATATGTGTGGTGAATGGTTGGATAAATAATTTAATTAGAGAGATGATAAATATTTTTTTTAATCTAAAGACATTAATAAAGTAGAATTTAAAATTATGGTCAAACATGATAAGAGTGATATTCCTAGATTTTAATAAATAATTAAGGTATATAGTGGTAGCGGTTGATATCTAGTAATATGAAAACTATGATTTTGAAAATAGAATTGGATGAGAACATGAAAAGAAAACATTTCAAGTATTTTTTTTGACATAGAATTTCAAGTATTTTTTTGATATCTTCTTATGGAGAAATAATGGGTCAAACCAAACTCCTTAATTTTGTTCTACGACTTGATATAAATGAAATATAGATCCATTGATTGTTATACATCTTGGTCTACCATCATCCATCATAAATTTATTGTCACACATGAGATAAGTAATAAAATGAATACATGAAACTTCAGTGAGATTTAGACTATCATGTATGCGAGTCCAAGGATAATATATTTCACCAGATTGTTGTCCATGGGTGTTTTGCTGAATATGAGGTAAATATATATAACTGCATAGGCTTATGGTGTTCATTTGAATTTTCATAAGCTTAAGTATATTTGTATAACTAGAAAGTGTTATCTCTAATTTTTGGACCTTGTATAAAGTTAAAAAAATAGTAATTGACTTTGAAAAAAATATGAAAAGAATAAGTGTATAATCTGTGGGGTCAATCCATTATGATATGTACCAAAGACACGATTGGAAAGGAAGTATAATACTAAAAACCTTTCAATTTTTTTACCTTAACTGTGAATATACAGTGTTAACATTTTAAATAGCATGGTCAATGACTCCATAGTGTGGGTGTTCAAGTAAAACAATTATGGTCAATAGTAGGGACATTTGATCCATTATGACCAAAACCAACTGAATTAATTATTCAAAAATACCAAAAGGAAAGAGATAACACCCTTATTCCTTACAGAGAAGAGATCAGTGTGAAAAATTTCAATTTTAATTAAGGATTCATTTACAATCAAAATGAATAATTTAAAATAGAAGGATCTAGAACACAGAGCAGTGATGCATTATAAATCATGGGGCATGGATATCACATCTTTGTCGAGTTATCTTCCTCAGTATTCAATAAAAAGGGACTAAGAAAGAAGTCTTTTTTAGGAGCGATGTGTAGAAAATGACTCCCACATGGGAAACTCTCTTTAATCCCAAAAATCAGTCTTGTTTGAAGGCTCATATGTGAGTGGCAAGTATCATGGGATGAGGAGTATTCTTAGGCATGGATCCCTCACTAAAGCTTGGTGGTGTGGCCGCATGCAAAGGAGCGTCCAACGCACAAACTAGGGAAGACATCATAATCATAAACATAGATTGAAAGGGTAGGTGATGATGGCTAGAAAATATGGGTTTTTAGACATGCAAACCTAAGGAGGAGATCCGCGATCCAGAGGAAAGGAAAGAAGAAAAAATATATAGAAATTTAGGATATACTTTGTCAAATTGAAGATGAATGGCCTAGATCTTCTAGAAAGAGGTAATCTTGAAAACCTTGCATTTTTTCCTTAGACATCAAATCATGGAAAATAAGGTGTCTTGAAAAGATATTCGTGAGTAAATTATTATAAGTATACTATTTTGAGGTTATTTAAAAGTTTATAAGGATGAAGATTTAATAGAAGAAAATATATATGATGATTGTATTAATGCAATAGATAGTGATGTTTGAATTTGAGGAGATAACCTCATATGGTCTATTCTAAATTCTAAAACACAAATGTAAGATTAGATCTTAGATCTGTGATGAATATAATTTATTATGATGAGTTTATTCATTAGAGTTACTACGGTAATTTCAATCATCAAATGATGATACAAAAATTTGAAGAAAATCTTTGAAGTTTTAATTTGATGTATGTCTCACTAAAATGTTGTTTTGTTTGAGTTTAGAAGATAATTACCTATTATGGGAATTTAATGTTAGAGAAGTGTGGCCACGATGTTAATTAAGGTGTTTAAGAAATTATTGATATTAATAATGATGTAAATGTGTAGAGATCATATATTATCAGAATTCATGATCATATCTGATTTTTTTAGAGGATAGTGTCATATTTATGATGCATAAAGAAATCCCAAGATAGATTATAAGATATAAAAAGTCTATTGGGATAATCTAGGATTTTTGGGTATAATTTTGATATATGCATCGTTTTTGTTTTCAGATAAGATAACACTTGACCATAACTTGAAAGTATATTTAGTTTTCTCATTATAACAAGTAAGTGGGCCATGTCTTTGAATTCATATTATATGTTTTAGACTGATAGTCTAATTTTCATGATCAAAACAATCCATTAGACATGTAGTCTAATGTTCATACAAAGGGCATTATTTCCCAATACAATAGAATTACAATCTCAGATAGCTCGTGCTTAGTCATATAAATTATTAGTGTCTTGTGATTATTCATGCATAGTGGTTAGAAATCATCATGTGGATTATTAGAACTTAGAATATATGGTTAGAATTTATTTTAATATGTTAATTCCTTACAATCACTTAGATTTTAGAATCCCTTTTAGAATATCAGATTTAGATACATAATTTAGGTTTTAAACTTATCACAGTTCTTTACTATTTAAGTTTTAGAATTTAGAATATAATTTATAACTTAGAATGCTTGAACAAATCACATACTTTTGAGTTTCTCTCAAATAGTTGAGAAACAAAATCAGAATAGAAACATAATGAGAGTAGAAACATAAAAAGAAATTAAACAATAATAGAAAAAAATGGAAATGACACCATAAAATAATTTAAATTATATTATTAGTCCTCACAGAACAAAAGTATTTTGGTACATAGAACAAAAGGCTTTTATGTCATAGAAGGTGCATTGCACCATATAAGGAAATTATGCCAGAGAAGGTGTGTTGTACTATAAATGGCACATAGTGCCACATAAAAGGACTTATTGTATAATAGTGGCCACAAAAAGATAAAATATGTAAATAAAAGATGTTTACCTTTCTATAGATTCATTGTTTTCATAATGTAGTTATTTTTCTTTTAGTTATTAGAATTAAATGCCACTTACTCTTACCTAGGTTTCCTTTTATGCATGGTTGGGGCAGATATGTCCACATGTACTAATCTTCAGGAAGATCAGTCAAGAGGGAGGATACATCAACAAGTTTAGGAGGTTTACTTGGTGGGGCGCCATATACATGATCTAAGAGCTTATGATAGAACTTTAGTCTTTTATATCATGTTTCTAGGTTTTCTTATGAGTCTTGATGTTCCAACGTTATTATTCTCAGAATATAATGAAAATTTATTTCATACAAAGTCTATAATGGTTTGTATCTATCATAATTATTGTGATGTATCACGTTTGTGATACTCCTAAGTTGAAATAAAGTATTGCTTCCACTCATGTGATATGATCTTTCCTTCCTTTTTCTCTCTATTATTGTGCCTTCCCTCCTCGTGGTGGTCATCTTTCATCCTATAGCTTGTTTTTTATGAAACTTGTGATCATGGGTATTAATTTTTAAAATGCCCATTTTGTCCAAATTAATATCACTTAGTAGATTAAGAGGATTTACCCTTGTAGTGTTTTCCTTTGAGGTAATGAGCTTCTAGGTCACATGGGGACACATCTTCATTTGAGGAAGGAAGAGGTTGGTACATCAAATGAGCTTGTAAAAGCACTTGAACTTGAGCTTTAAATACATCCACCTTTTTTCTTTTTAGAGGAATCCTATTATTACTCTTCTTCTTGTGAGTTTACTCTAACTTCATAGCTTGAATAATGCCTATAAGTTCCTCAATATGGATACCAAAAAGTGACTTGGTTTTGTCTATGTATGTCACCTTCTTATCTCGTTGATGAGGAAAGGAGTGGGGAATCTAGGAGTTCACCTTGCCATTGTCTATGTTATGGCACCAGGGAGCTAGACAATTTACAAGGGTGTTGAGCCTTCAATACATTTCATCCACATTCTTTGTCTTGTCCATTTTGATATATTCAAATAGTCGAGTAAGCATGTAAAATTTATTCTCGTTAACTTGTTCTGTCCCTTCAAATGGGATGCATAGCTTATCCCGAATCTCATGTGCAATATCCCAAGCTACGATGTAATTGAAATTTGTTGGTGCAAGTGTAGATTAGAGGATTCTTATGGCTCTAGTATTGAGTTGGGCCTTCTTCAACCTTACCTCATTTGAAGTTCTCATCTCACCTTCCAAGTGTTTCAAGGAATATTGAACACTTTCCACATCTCAAAGACTATCCTTTAGATGTATATCTACATCATTCTCCCCAAATAGAGGACATTGGTGCATTCAAAGTTATAGGACAGATTGATAAGCTACCCTCAAAGTTGAGTGAGAAAACCATGTTTTTGCCCATCTTCTCTTATTCATGGGAGTTATAGGTTGGATAATACATTTCTGTAAGGCATTTGTTTGATATATGGACTCTAGAGGGGTTCGTTGTGTTAAAATCGCTAAAACAAAGTTTATCAGACCTTCAAGTTATATGGAAATTTAAGTGCAACCAAAACCAGAAAATCAAGTATGAGTGGTGTTGAACAAGCACCAAAGAACACAAGTATTTATCTTGGTTCCAACCTCTAGAATAAGAGGTGTACTCTACTACCTACATAGGTTAAACCCTAGGATTTTGAAAACTTGAGTACCTCCTTAATTTGCTTATAAGAGTTACACCAAGAAGTCATTCTCTTTTAACAAATATTAACTATATTCCATTCAAGGCCAAGGGATTCAATAACCTTTCCAAGGTCTTACCTATCTAATGACCAAGGGTCTTTATCCTTCACCAAGGACTTACCCACCCTTGACTTTGAATCACTATCCTTGAACCTTCACTTCCTACACCAAGGAAGCAACTTTAAATACACAACCTTTTAGAGACGAAATTAGAGGAAGGATACTCGATAGATTTACGAAGACCACAATCAAGATAGATCTCTCACATGAATTCCTAGATCACTGTCAATGACAATAGGTATAATTAAGCTCAAGATTGATTAGGCGGATCAAGGAGATTTTCCACTCATCGATAGCATTTAAGCATTAAAGGAAATCATGGAATAAAGTCCAACAATTCATGTTTATAGTTTAGTGTGACCACAAGAAACTAAAGAACTTTAGTTTGAATTATAGAAATATTAGAGAGGTTAATTTCTTTTACAATAGATATAAATAACTTTCTCCCTCTCTCTATCTAATGACTACTTTACACTTTACAACTATAGTATCATCTTCCGAGATATGAGTGCCATATGCTAGCCAGTGATACTAGAAGATAAGTCTTTAAGCCTCATCAGTCAAGTTACAATGACAGTTAGCACCTAGGGTGAGGACATTGTATGACTAATGAAAATTGTCTTGTTGGTTGAGATAGACGTAGGACCTTCTTGTCTAGTGAGAAAACCTAATTTGCATTATTCCATTTAATGCAAAATTAAACGTTTCATTGATATAAATAGTCGACCGTTCATTTAATCTTATGTACAAATCATAAAATCATCACAAATGTTTAACACAAAAAATCTAGGAGAGAATCTGTCTACTATTTGATTCCTGATTTTGTGTTGTTATGACTTGTATTTATCCAAACTAAGGTTTGTGAATTCCAATGCTTTGAATTTACCTAGTGATCTAAATAGTCTCAAAATGAAAGTTAGATAATTTGAATGGAATGGTGAAGTCATCATTAAAATATTAGAAATGTATAATCTTCAAGTCAACACTCACATCAATAACAACAAAAGGAAGAACAATAGTTATTATTGTATACATGAGAACTGTAAGTAGTATAGACATCACCTTCTTAGAAAATGTCCCTTAGGGGTACTATAGAAGAGAGAGGGCATACAACTGGTCTTCCATCATTGTTAAAAAGTGGGACTAATCAGGCCTCTATTTACTCATCTATAGTGAGGCCCAGCCCTAGATCATCCGCCAACTCAATGCAGCCACACAACCTATGAGGAATAAAAGAAACAATTAAGGATGAGGATTCTCAATTACGGGGTTCACAAAGATTATAATCGAGTAATGGAAGGTATAATACAAGTGAGCCCATAAAAAATGCAATGACCTTTATTACATGCATTATTGCAAGTGTCTCTCATTTTTCATTATAACATTAGAAAGTTGAGTTCAATTAAGTGATGACTACACTATAGTAGTATGCATTGGTAGTCATACCCCAATGGGACCCTAGAGGGGTTTACTTTGTGTAATAGTGAAACACTATCCCTTATTCTAAGTTGAAGCTTAGAGATGTTTTTTGTATGACCTTATAGATTCCTATAGGAGTGGTCTCTCTTGGTGGGAGTAAGTGATGTGGAAGTGGTTATCAAGATGTTCAAGTTGTTATAAAGAAGTTCAAGTTGGTGACTTGGCATTGCATTGATTTTGGTGACCTTTTAATATTTACATTGCAAATTATTCCTCATAGAATTATATTGTATTATAATATTGTACAGAAGTGTGAAGTGTCACTAGAAACCCTTGAGAAGAACCTCATAAATGGGTATCTCACACCCTATCCCTAGTATAGAAGAAAGACTAAGAAGAAACTTTATATACACAAAGGCTAGTCAAATCCCCCTTTTCCCCTCTTAGATGGTTATTTGGGATGTACGATAATCCTTTTGATGGGTGGAGTCTTTTACCCTTATATTTTAGGAGTATAATTTCAACTCTAGGGTTTTCTAGAACTTAACATTGAATGCATTAAGTAAAACTTGGGTAATTTCTGCAATTGATGCCAGAAACAACTCCATAACTAGCATAAATGGATAAACCCTGTCATTTTTGTTATGATGGAAACTAGTAGGATTATTGAGATATAAGTAGATAACAAAAGATTCTTATCAAAACATTGTGAACATAAGTAAGGTAAGTTTCTCTATTAGTTAAACTAGATTAATTGTTAAGTGAAAAAGGCATCTAAGAAGGAGAATAGTTTTGCAATATAGAGTGTTAGGTTATGGATGGTTAGAGTTTGGTGATAAAATCCTCGTTAAGGGGTGAAGTATTGCATGTATATATCTCAATCGTACATTTCCTTGTTACTTTTTCTTTAGAGTTAGTTTTAGTCCTTATTTTTCCTAAACTAAATGTTTATGGGAATATAGGATATAGTGTTAAGATAAATGGTATCAGGTAGGAAGAGTTGGTGTCAATTAAGTCGAATAAGGTTTTAAGTGAAGGTTAATATTCAAATTAACTACTTATTATATGCTAAAATGAATAGAATGACTAGAAATTTCCAAGGACTAGGTTAGTATAGTGAAATTAGTGTCTTGACATTGAGCGGACACGGTGGTGAGCCCGCTGGAGGTCCAAAGAAATTGTAGACCGGTGGTCTCGACGGATGATCCTAAGTCACCTTTCTTCCGCAGTGATGACAACAGGCCATGGATGAAGGTGTCAGACGCGGTGGCGGCAGAACTGGAGGAGTTCCATCGTTACTCAATCATGGTCCAGGTCCTTGGGAGGACCCCAAACATCCATCATTTTCATAGTTGGATGCTTAGAACTTGGAGGCCCAAAGGCGAGCTCTAGGCATCACAACTGAAGGAGGAGCTTATCCTTGCTGGATTTGCATCGACTGATGACATGAAGATGACGCTTGAAAGATGTCCCTAGTTCTTTGAAAATAAGTTGGTTTTGACGAGGAAGTGGACTCTGGAGGCGGACGTCAGGCGTGCGACGCTCACCACCGCCCCGGTTTGGATCACGCTTCTGGACCTGGGGCGACACTATATGAGAAGGGCCCTTACCATCATCGGGTATGCTTTGGGCATGTACCCAAGGTCATGGACTTCTGGATGGAGGGGAGATATGTGGGCGTTCCTCACCTCTGCATCAAGATCGCGGCTGATAGAGTGCCTTCCCCGGTGGTAATGGTGGAGATGCCTAATGGCGAAGAACTGGAGATAAAGATCATTTATGATGCCTTGACAGACCATTGCCACACCTGCAAGGTGTTCGGGCATCTGCCCCAAAGATGCTCGGGTGTGAGGGAGGCCTTTGTGGAACCTCCGATGATCAGGGGTAGATCAAAATCCCAACCCCCCAAAAGGAACAACAGGAAGAGTGGCACCTTTAATCAGGTCCTTTCTGCTACTCTAAATGCCGCGACGTCTAACCTGGAGCAGGTGACGACAGTGGTTGCTGTTATTGTTGAGGCGTCTAGCACTATTAACGTTGTGGAAATGGATGTTATGGCAAATGATAGGTTGAGTGAGGCTCCCTGTGATGTGGATTCCGGTACTCAGTTTATCGTGGAAGCTGATAAGTCAGTGACGAACCCTGTTGTGGAAGGCCCAATAGGTGTGGATGCTATCGATGATGTCGAATAGGTATGGGAGGATAGTGAAACCATCGATAGCTCGTTGAATCCTTTCCAGATCCTTGAAGACCAGGATCATGAGGAAGTGGTGGTTCAGTCCACCAGAAGGGTGAGTACCCGTTGCAAAAGCGGTGCAGACAGGATGCCTAGAGGAAGAGGTAGAGGTAGGAAAAGTGGGCATGAGTGCTTCCCTGTGACAGGGGAGGGGGTCATACCTTTTAAATGAATGTCCTTGTGTGGAATGTGAGGGGTGCTTCCCTTCTGGGTAAGCAAAGGTCCCTCAGACATATCATCACTGAGAGGCATTCCTCTTTAGTGGTGTGCTTGGAGACTAGAATCTAGAGAGAAGTTGCTGATAGAGTTAATGAGCTATTTCCTAGTGGTTGGAACTGCTACTCTAATCTGAACAACATTGAAGGTGGGAAGATTGTGGTAGGTTGGAATCCTTTGATTTGGGATGTCCAAATGATCTTTGAAAGTGACCAGTTAGTCACGTTGAGCTGCATTAAAACTGGTGGTTTCCATTGTGTGCTCTCTACTGTTTATGACTCCAACTCGGAGATAGAAAGAAGGAAGCTATGGGAAATTATGGTGGAGTCCACGCAACAGGCTCTACCACAGATCGTAGTGGGTGAGTTTAACCAGGTCAGAAAAGCTAGAGAGAAATGGGGTGGGCTGCCCATCCCTGAATCGATTCTCAGGAGATTCAATGAGGTTGTGGATGTGGTGGGGCTTTTTGAACAAAACATGAGTGGTGGTTTAATCACGTGGCATGATAGAAGAACACCAAAAAGAAGGATCTATAGTAATCTTGATCGGGGCTTGGACAATGAAGTGTGGCTTGAGGTTTTTCCAGAGGCTTCTCTCAGACTGGGTGCTCATCCTAATAGTGACCATGCTTGGTTAGAAGTTCATCTTTGTGCAAAAAAGATCACTAAACGACCGTTCAGATTCCTTAACCATTGGTTGAATTGACCTTCCTTTGATGGTGTGATTAGTGAGGTTTGGAATGTGAGGGTTGTTGGCAATCCTGTCTTTGTGGTGGCTAAAAAACTGAAGAAGGTTAAGGTGACTTTGAAAGCTTGGTCCAGAAGTCTTATTGACCTTCCTAACCTCATAAAAGAGGCCAAGGAGAGATATAACATTGCTGCTGAGAAGTTAAGAATGCAACCGAATGATCACATAATCATGAAGGAGGAGGTTGAGGCTTGCATTAGATTGGGACAACTAGAAAAGGCCTATGAAATATATGGGTGGCAAAGAAGCAGGCTCAAATGGCTAAAAGATGGTGACAACAATTCTAAAATCTACCATGTGGCTATCAAAAGAAATAACATGAAGGACCATATACATAATTTGATGAATGACAAGGGAGAGCTTGTTGATGAGGAGGCTAAGGTTGAGGAGATGGCTGTGAATTTCTTCACCTAGTTGTACAATAGTGAGGATAGAAATAGTGAAAGGCATATTTCTGGTCTTGAAAGAAAAGTCAGTGATAGTATGAATATCGGGCTGCTGAAGTTAGCTACTGACATGGAGATTAAACACGTGGCTTTCTCCATAGGTGCTTCCAAAGCACTGGGCCTTGATGGGTTTAATGTGAAGTTCTTCCATAGTTGTTGGAATATAGTTGGAAGGGAAGTGTGTAATGCAGCGAGGTGGTTCCTTGTGGGGGGGAGGATGGTCCGACAGGTTAACCATGCCTTTATTATGCTTATTCCTAAAAAAGTTGGCACGACTATCATGAGTGACTTCTGCCCTATCGCTTGTTGTTCAATTGTCTACAAGATTATTGCAAAGCTGCTGGCGGGAAGGCTGAAGAGTATTCTACCTGATATTATTTCACCTAATCAAATGACATTTGTGAAAGGGTGGGCTATCGCTGATAATGTTCTACTGGCTTCAGAATTCTTGAGAGATTTCCAACTCAAGGGGAGATCCAAGCAGGCCTGTATCAAGGTGGATATAGCTAAAGCTTTTGATCATGTCTCTTGGCATGGTTTGTGGAGTACGATGTAGGCTCTCAGTTTCTGTGAGAGATTTATCAACATCATTAAACAATGCATACAAATGACTTCCTTCTCAGTGCTGGTAAATGGGGTCCCAAAAGGTATGTTCCAAGCCTCAAATGGCTTGAGGCAGGGTGATCCTCTGTCACCCTTGTTGTTCACTCTGATTATGGAAAACCTATATCATCTCATGGTCAAAGCTGAAGAAGATGGATCTATAAAGACGTACAAAGTCCAAGGCAATAAAATCATGTCACATTTGATATTTGCAGATGACCTCATGTTCGTTGTGGCGGCTCATGCTAAAGTGTTCCGAGGAGTGAGACATATTTTTGAGAAGTTTGCTGATCTCACTTGCTTACATATCAGTGATATTAAATCACATGTGTTTCATTGAAATCTTATGACTCGAGGAGAGGAAGATTAAAAGAGGCCATCCACTTGGAGACCGAGTGCTTTCCGACCAAGTACCTGGGTGTTCCTTTGTCGGGTGGTGTGGGGAAAGGGGCCAATTTCTAGGTTTTCCTGGATAAGCTGCGGGTAAAGGTTGAGAAGTGGAGTGGTCTAAAGGTTTCCTTAGCTGGGAGGGAAGTGTTGGTCAATTCTATTTTGACTAATATGATTCGCTACTGGTGTAGACTCGTGGTGATACCTGAGTTCATTTTTTGGGAAAATGAGATCGATTTTGGGTGGTTTTTTGTGGAGTGGGAAGCATCATGCGGTTGCGTGGGCAGAGGTTGCCCAACCTAGATAGGGAGGAGGGCTGGGTTTGGTCGATCCCTCAGATATAATGTTGGAAGCTACTGTGAGAAGGGTCCATGATTTCCTTGTTAATCCTAGTTTTACCTGGAGTGTATGGATGAGGGCTCGTTATGGTGGTTGCCTTGATACGAGTGTTGACAATGCTAGTTCTTCTAGAGCTTGGAGGAGAATGTGTGCTGAGTGGAAGTTTTTCAAGATGAGTTATGTTGAGATGCACGAGGACTGGAGTGTGATTGCGGGCGGGATGCCTTGGAAGATCAACCACAATCAACCTCAAGTTCCTTGGTACCAGCTGCTTTGGGGGAGCTTCTACTGCCCTAAATGGAGTTTCTGCGCTTACAGGGTGATTTTGGGGAGGCTTCCCACCAGTGACAGAACCAACAGGTGGTTCAATGGCAGTGTGAGCACTTGTCCATTGTGCCATCAGGTCGACAAAATGCAGCAACACCTCTTGTTTGAGTGTGACTTCACCAAGTATCTTTGGACCCGGTCCTCTCTCAAGCTCATGTGGGGTGGCAACCACGCCACATGCATCAATAACAACTTGACCTGGATGCTTAGTAGGTCCAGAGGGGACAAACATCACAGGAGGTTTTCCGGCCTGGTCTGGACCGGCCTTATGTTCCATATATGGCATGAGAGGAACATTATAACTCATGGTAAGAGTGGGAGTGATAAGTACCATGCTTTTGATGCTTTTGTAAATAGGTTGGCTTGGCATTGTAAAGCAAACCAGGGTTGCCTATTGAAGGTTAATCCTGAGGTCATTTTGAGGTGGGGTATTAAGTGACCATGAATAGTATATAGGGTGGTTTACCCCTATACGCTTTTTTGATGATCTAGTAATATTTTACCTTATGCAAAAAAATGAAATTAGTGTCTCTTTGGAGACATTTGGTAAAATTGGAATGATACAAAGAAGATTAGCATGGCCCTTGTGCAAGAATAACATGCACAATTAAAAAAAAATGAATATGAAGTATCACTTAAAATACAGAGTAATAATAATAATAATAACAATAGCCATGAGAGTCAAGTTTCTAAAAGAATACCCAAAATGCTTTCAAATTGAAAATCATATAAGATAATAAAAATTGTGGTATGTTGATATTGAATAATGATGTTGGTATTGAATATAATTATAAATAAAATAAGGTTTTAAAATATTGGAGACTATATTATTTAAAATTATATAGATGATAATAATAATATTAAATTCTAAGATTTTAAATAACATATTTGGTTGTATTAAATTGATAGTCTAATCTATTAATGAGATTGGAGGTCAAATTTTATATTGATTGGACTTTATTTGATCCCTTAGATGATTAGGGAAGAGAGAAAGACAATAAACAACAAAATGCTAAGTATTCAGTCAAAAAAATGATTTCCAATAGTCTAGAAACATATCGCTCTCTCAAGTTTATTTTCTTTTTCTTTCCACATTGGTTCATTGGATAAATGACTTAGATTTTTACCCCAATGATTTTCAAGATTTTGACATATCCTATGGTGGTTTTCTATCTTTCTTGCATTTATTCTACCCTTTTTGTGTTGTAGTGATTTTATCTTTCTTTAGTATTTGTCTCCCACTAAAACTCATCAGAACTTGACTTTCCTAGTTTCTTCTTCCCTAATACCATAAAAACCTACTTGCCTTTATCCCTCTGAATACATCTAAATAGAATCCCTTTACTGACCTGAGCCATATAACTCCTACAAAATCAAATTGTCACCTCCATAACACCATCATACATCATTCACAAGTTCTCTATTTATCCCATTTTCTACTCCTACATATTCTTACTTGAATTTATCAACTGCGAGTACCTTAAGAGAGTCAGTGGTATTCATGGTTTCCACATGAGTTTAGGAAACAATGATGTTTTCTCAATATAAGGTGATTTTCTATTTTTGGCATCATTTTCTTTGGTCTACCTTCTTTTACCTTTTGTAATGATGTTGTGAAGGTAGAAATGTTTGTAGTCCATAGAGTTTTGGGCTCATTCTTTGATTTTGGAGTTGATCCTAACTCTGTGTCATATTACAATAGACTTGGTGACCTTTGGCATACAATACTCTTAATTCTTGTTTTGTTGGTCTCATCAAAGGCTATTGGTCACAATGTATTTGTTTTTCACAAAAAAGATTCCAATATCAGATTTTATCATACCATGCACCTTCTATATCATTTCTCAAAGTCATTTTTTACTAGAACTTATGAATCAATTTTTTACTAGTTTTCCCTCATTCTGTCTACATTCTGGTCACTCTGTAAATTGATCTTATACCTATATTTTACTTCATTGACCCATTCATTATTTATTGCTTATTAGTTTAGAATGCTTTATAGTAAGGACATTCCATTATGCCAATTATCATTTTCATAAGAAGCATTATAACATTTTCATATCATTAATATTTATAATTTATTATCTCATAATTTCATTTTACTCATTACTTTTTGAATGCAAAAAACTTCTATATAACATATTTCTTAATTTCCAATTATCTCTATAGATGCATTTATACCAGTGTTACTAACACATACGACAACTAGCCATTTTCAGATTAACCATCTAATTAGGATTTACTTAGATGATTGTATGCTTAACTAGATTGATCATTGTTTCTGCTTGATTAATTATAGTGGTCTAATTATGATTATTTAGACATTATGAGAAATTATAAATATACTTTTACCTCAAATAATTATTTTTCAGAATTGTAAACCATAGTCACCAAAATTAGGGTTTTGGTAGCATAGTAGCACAAAATTTGATAAATACAATGGTATAGTAAATGAATTTTAGTATTTTATATATAACATTATTTAGTTAAAATTTGGACATAATATTATCAACTAAATTATTATTTTTTACGTAGCATATCATATTTTTTGAAGAATTTTCTGACCAGCTTGTCGACTTAGTTTCTCCAGGACAAACTCAGGTGACCATGCTTTCAGGATAAATATAAAAGTCTGGTATTTGAATTTTATCTTTTAATTAATACACCCAATTGTCCCAAATTTTATATGTAACCTGAAAACTCAATGACACCCACCCTAATAAATTTTCATAATATTCAAATGATGTTTCAGTTCTGCAGAGTGTGGTGTCGGCCGAGTTTCTTATTAGTAACAACTCGATCGACCATGTTGTAGACTGTAGTATAACAATGTAGTGATTGATTTGTAGTTATTTATTTGTAACACTAAGGGCTATATATTTTTTTACTATAACTCTAACATTTTATTTAGCACAATTTTATAAATTTTGATAATATTTGGAGGAGTTTTGAGCTATTAAGTAAAAGATTTTCATTAACATTTTCATGATAGAAAATTGTGCTGAAATAAAAGAAAGTGCAAAGTTGGGTCAATTTGTAATTGACACAAGCACCATAATTAAACTACATGATTATCCTAGAAATAATGATCCCTACTATTTTCAGATTCACTCTAAATAAATTAAATCCTAGAGAGAGAGGTAAAGTTAGGGTTTGAGAGGAGAAAGTGGTGGAATTGATGATCTAGGGTTTCACCAACTGAGAAATGATGAAATCAAGTAAGTTTAGCTTCTTTGTATATTCTTACATGATGGGTATTCTCTCACATGTCATATTTCATCCCTCCTTTGATCTGATTTGATATGATATATAGAAATCTAATTATAGCCAGAATAACCATCCAAAAAGAAAAAATGAGAGCGGCCATCTAGCCGCTCTAAAATCTGACCAATAAATGGGAGAGGGAAATGGTCTTTTAAAGTGGCAGAATTGAGGCGACGATAATCAATGCACACTCGCCACCCAGTTACCAATCGGGTAGTGACAAGTTCATTTAGCAGATTTTGAGTAACAGTAATGCCCCTCTTCTTAGGGACTACCTGTGTTGGGCTTACCCACGTCGAATCTAAAATGGCATAGATGATTCCCATAGAAAGGAGCTTAATCACCTCCTTCTTGACGACATCCATCATGATCAGGTTGAGTTGATGTTGTCGCTAAATCACCGACTTGGCTCCTTCCGCGAGTGGAATCTTGTGCTGACAAAGAATAGGGGAGATCCCCTTAATATCAAAGACTGACCACCCGAATGCACCACGGTGGTTCCTTAGCATGATCATCAACTGTTCTTTCTCCTCGACACTCAGACATGCCGAGATGAACACCGGGAGCTTCTCATCATCCGCTAAGAAAGCATACTTCAAATGAGGGGGTAGCGGTGCCAACTCGAGATTCGGGGTGCTGACCAATGAAGATTGAAGTGGTGGTGGCAGTGGCCCTAGATCCTCATAGTGCTTGGCATAATAGCAAGGAAGCACTTTAAGCATCTTTACACATTATCGTAAAGATGTGTTTCTCATCCAATCATCCATGACGTTGAATAGGCATGCCTCAAGGGGCAATTTTGGATATGAGTCGATCATTGAGACTGCTATCACATCATCCTTAGTAGATAGAGAAATTTTGTCCTCTTCATCATTTGGATAACCCACGGCTTTACAAAGAGATACAACTTTTATTTGTTCCATGATATCCACGGCCAGCGTCCCCTTGTCTACCTTAGTCATTACATGAGCCATATCCAGTAATGGCTTCCCTAAACAAAGAGAAATGTTCTAATCAAAGTGCTTCACCATATGACATTGCTCCTTTTCCTGTGATTGTTTTGTACTTGGTGGCATGAACATCTCAAATCTGTCATCAGCTATACCCAACGTCAAATGACCTCTACCCATTTCTAGTATCATATCAGTAGTAACCTGGAAGGGTCTTCCTAAGAGCAACTCATTCCCTTATTCATCTTGCATCTCCATAACCACAAAATCGGCTGGAAATACAAATATGTCAACTTTCACCAAGACATCCTCACAAATTCCATATGGCTTAACCACAGAATTATCCGCGAGTTGAATCATCATGTTGCTTTGTCTAGATTCTTTAAGTCCCAGCTTCGTAAAAGTAGATAGGGGCATGAAGTTTATACTTGCCCCAGAATCACACAATGCTTTGCCAAATTTCATCTTGCCAATATAACATGAAATATTGAAGCAGCCCAGATCTTGTCACTTTGGTGGCAATGTGCCCAAAATGAAGGCGCTAACTTGCTCTTTAAGAACTACCGCCTCAGTATCAAGAATCTTCCTCTTCTTGGTAATTATATCCTTCAAGAATTATCCATAAGAAGGTATATGCTCAATCGCCTCCAACAAAGGAATGTTAAAAGAAAGTTTCCGAAAGCTGTCTAAAAATTTCTTAAATTGTGCATCCACTTTCTTAGCTTTGAGGTTGTTGGGGTAAGGGATGGGGACAACATGTTCCCTCTAGTGTGGTGGCACATATGACATCCTCTTCTCAGTCTCTTGAATAGTTTCTTGTTCTGGGATGGGCTCTTCTGTGACCTTTTCTGCCGCATCATCCACTATCTCGGTGGCTATGATATCCTCTGCGGCCTCGCCCATTTCTTCTGGCTGTGTTATGCTTGGTTCAACGGCCTTGGAGTTTAAAATTGTTTTGCAACTCCTCAAAAAAATTACCTTAGCTTGATGATTCCCTCCTGGAACATTGGTATTTCCTGGAGAACCTTGTTGTGTTGGTTTCTTTAGACTTGCTATTTTAGTTTCCATCTGCACTATTGATGTCTCAAGAGTCTGCCTTTGGGTCCCATGACTTTGTAGAGTTTGCCCAAACTGATTCATAAACTCTCCTTGTTGCTTAATTTTTTGGCCAAAGGTGCTCATTAGCTCTTGATTTTGCTTAATCACCTGATTGAGCAACTCATTGCTCTTTTCTTCTATCGTGGGATGTGGCTTGGCATCCAAATCCTGCAAAAAATTATTTGGATCTTTCCACAAAAACTTTTTGTCTTTTCTCCAAGAGTAATCATTATTTCTATACCCTTGTTGTTGACGCGTGTATTTAACACGCGCTTCTTCATCCATTTCCTCCTCTTGTGCAAGATCCTTTTAGCAATTAGGTCCATCTTTTCATTGAGTTCTTTTATGGATTTGGCATCTCCCACAACCTTAACTTGTTCCGGAGCATCTCTATCACCCCATGATTGCTTTTTAGCCATGTTTTTTAGAATTTCCCAACACCTTGTATTAGTGTTATTCAGGAAGAACCCCGATCCTACTGAATCTAGATTGCTTCTATCATTCTCAGAAAGAGAAAAATAGAAAATCTTGACCTGCTTTTCTTTGTCCAGTCCATGATGTGGGCATCTCCTCATCATTATCTGAAATCTCTCCCAAGTCTCAGAATATGTTTCACCAACTTTTTGACTGGAATTTTGGATTTTTCTTATGAGATCATTTATCTTCTCAGGAGGGAAAAATCTCTTGAAGAAAACTTCAACCATGTGCTCCCAAGATTCCACATACTCGTCGTCCAGAGTATGTAGCCATTCTCGAGCATTTCCCGCTAGAGAACTAGGAAATAACTTCAAGTAGAGCATATATTGTGGAAACTGGTCTATCTTGACCATATCACAGTTTTCCATGAACTGGCTTATGTGGGTCACCAGATCTTCATTTTTGAGCCCGTGAAACGCATTGGACTTGACCAAATTGATTAGGCCTGGGTTGATTTTGTAGTTAGGAATGTTGATGGCCTACTTCTTAATTAGCCCCTTAGATGTAGAAGAGGACGATGCCTTGATTTTCTCCCAAATTGTTTGTTCCTCAGCCATTGCTTCGGTGTCAGAATCTGAATCCTAGTAGTCTGATCCCAAAAATGGGAACTCTGGCAATGACTGTGTGTATTCTGTGCTACGCGTACTCACCATGCACTAGTACCTGCACAATAATAAATTTAATTAGGCACAGTGCTAGATGATTATGGATTATAAAAGATAAACGATTAGTTTCAAGAATTTAAAATTAAAAAAAAATGTGGTCTAGAGTGGCCGCTTGCATCCCTCGTAGTGCCGAAAATAATCGTTCCCCGGCAACGGTGCCAAAAACCTGACATGAATTTACCGTGCGTAAAATGCAAGTGCTCACGCCAAAGTAATATAGGCCTTTGTGAGGCCCGAGTCGAACTCAGGGAACTAATTTTTGGTAGACTACTACTAACTGTTCGCGATCATCTAGACCGATTAAAATGGTTTGAGAGTTGATTGAAAAAGAAAAGAAAATCAAAAGAAAGCAAAACAATAGAATAAATGGTTAGTTTAATCAATTAAAGATGGAATCTTTAGGATTGTGATTTCACCGCAAGTTCTCATTGTACTATTTGCTACACAATTATCCTAATTTGTATCCCATTCTAGGTAGTGACCTGTAGTCAGAATTGTTCGTCGTCGCGATACAATTCACTACCTAAATCTAGGTCGGTTCCACGGTAGTAGTAACCTATACCCAAAATTTTAATGCATGAAGATTAAACTTTGGGTTTCCACCATTAACTGTACATCGCCTTGTTCAAAGGATTTATTAGTTGATGTGATTATAATCTCTTTTCAACCGTTAATTCTTCTTTCAAAGTGATTAAAGGTATTAGATTATCAATAGGGTGATCAATCATAATGATATAATTGAGAAAATGACATCATGCCATGGATTTAAGAGACAAATTATGATAAACTATGTAAAAAGTATCATATAACGATTACCCGGGCTACTCCCAGTCCTAAAGATAAAGGGGATTACCCTTGTATGTTCATCTCAATGAAAACCATGATGAGAGAAAGGGAAAACATAGGGAAACATGAATAGATGTGATGTAAACCCCTGAACGGAGGAGATCCGGGAATTCCTTGGCGTAGGATGAATGTTCTTCAGCCTTCCGGTGGTGGAAAACATCTTCTACAACTCTTAGGACGATCGGGAAGTAGCTCTCAGCTCCGTTCTTCTCTCCTCTATTTCTTAAGACTTCTCCGGTGGCTAATGACGTTATAGATTGCTTCGGGCCGCCTTAATTAGGTATATGCACCACTTTAGGTAGCCCAAAAATCACTACCGTACGATTAGACATGATATTTAGTAAAACTTGATCTGACGACGTTGATACCGTCGACGCGGGTCGATGGTATCGACCAGCATGAGGCACCGACGCTTGCACGATTCTTGGGGTTCTCTCTGATGTTGCCTCGATACCATCGACGGTGTGTCGATGGTATCAACACCTTAGGCATCTCTTTTCTCTGGAATCCGACATTGAAGTTTTCTCTGCTCAGGTGAAGTCGATAGTATCAAATCATGTTTGATAGTATCGACCTTTGGAAATCTGGCTCGCTGACACTCTCTCGATACCATCGACAGTCCCATCAATGGTATCGACTTCTGGTTGCTCTTCTCCGGCAATGCACTGTGACCGGGTTGATGGTATCGACCATCCGTCTATGGTATCAACGGATGCTGATATCTAAATTTCCTGAAAAGAAAAGAAGAACACCAGTCAAATCCAACAAATATGATCTTTTATACAGAATAAGATGAAACAAGGTAAATTTGAGGCAACAATTAAGAGAATATACACTAAAGGTAGTGAATCATGCGATATTAATCACAAATATGATCAAAATACACATAAAACGTATGCAAAACCAGTCTATAAAAATAACTTAAAACCCCTGCATCAGTGGTGCTACCTATGATCGTTGGGCTGCACTGGTAGTACAATTATTTGTCGTCAATGCGTGGGTGAGACATTGTCTATAGGTTCATGACTGGGTCGACTAGAAGAATGGTGCACATCCTTCAAGATTGTAAGCCATTGATTTTTTTATGTAATACATTTGCTTTTCCACAAATGATCTGGTCTGAGTTCCTAGCCTTATTTATTTTATGTTCTCCTTCTTTGTTTATTATTTTAATATTTTATGGATCTGACCTAAATTTGTTAATAAATTTGCATCTATTTTTTGTTACATGTAATGAATTAATACAAAATTTATAAAATTCTTAAAGAAATCATCTCAAATATTAATTAACAATAGCCGATCATAGTAGTTTGGGAAATAAATTTGACATTGTCAATATGCTTAAATTGTTTTACTTGTATAACCTTTTCCCGTTGGCAGAGTAATGCAAATTTGGCTCAATATCATGGGTTTTGATCAGTACGTAGAAGAGGATGAAACTAAATTTAATGAATCCATCCTTGATAATGCAAAATTAATTGTGAGCTAGAAGAAGGATGATAAGATGTGTCGACATTCAATATTATTTTCTTTAAATAACAAACTATACAATTCTATAGTAAGCCATCTGTTACTACTTCCAAAGTATTGAAGGAGGCGTTAGTAAAAACTTTTAGTTCTTAAGATCAGGGTGTTGAAAAGTAATATGTCTCAAATTTATAAAATTTAAGATGGTAGGGGTTAAATCTATTTCTGATCAAACATGGAACTTTCATTTCTGTGTCATGAACTCTCAAATGCCTAAGAATTTCATTGTTATGTCCATGATAGAAAATTTCTCTAAATCATGGGAATCTTTTATCATGACTGACTCTTAAGTATCACAAAGGAGACTTGTCAATGAATGATCCAATGATGGATATTAACATACAAGAAGAAATACTTGAAAGAGACGATTGTCAAGTTACCCACTAATGCAAACCCTATTATTAATTTCACTACTGATAAAATAAAAGATAAGAAATCAAAAAATATGCATAAACCTAAGGTTAACATCAAGAAGAAACTGAAGAATAAAATTTGTTGGACTTGTGGATAGGTTGGCCACTAGAGCAAGGATTGTGCTTCAAAGAAGGAAAAAAAACGTACAACATCTACAACTAAGGAGGTTGTGGTCAACATGATGACTACATCCTTGAACCTCAATGATGGGTACGTGTCTATAAATCCTGAAATATTTTCTATTTTTGAACCACTTCATTTGATAATTCACACTATGGCTAATGTACATATTTGTGATGATAAGTCCATGTTTGTATCCTACCAGGCCTCTAGAGGTTGTTATGTGACTTTGGGCAATACCATCTCTATAGAAGTCAAAGGTGAAAGATGGGTGGAGTTGAAGTTCCCTTTGTGGAAGGTTCACTACTACAGAAACAGCCTTTGGCGTCGGTTGTTTAACCCCCTTTGGC
Organism: Alisma plantago-aquatica; assembly: GCA_963693085.1. Taxonomy (NCBI): domain Eukaryota; kingdom Viridiplantae; phylum Streptophyta; class Magnoliopsida; order Alismatales; family Alismataceae; genus Alisma; species Alisma plantago-aquatica. The sequence continues at coordinate 1,297,272,401 of OY856409.1, forward strand.
GTCGGTTTCTGAGCGACGCCTATGTGGGAGCCGCTAAAGGTCGAACACTTCGGCGTCGGTTTTTGAACTGACGCCTATTTAACATATAGGCGTCGGTCTTTTAGTAGATAACCGACACCAAAAGGGTTCGCGCCACAGAAAACAGCGTCATCTAGGACACATTCTGCGTCGGTTATCTACTAAAAGACCGACGCCTATATGGACTATAGCGTCGGTGTTTACTTGGTAACCGACGCATAAAGAGTCCTAGATGACGATGTTTTCTGTGGCACGAACCCTTTTGGCGTCGGTTTTCTATAAAAAACCGATGCCATACTTCAAGACGACACGACCGTGCTTCCCTGCACGGCCGTGTTTAGTACTATAGGCGTCGGTTTTATATGAATAACCGACGCCTTTTCCACCACGGTCGTGCTTTCCTGCACGGTCGGGTAGTTTGTAATATTAGGCGTCGATTTTTATCCAATAACCGACACTGTAGGTCTTTGCTGACGGTTTTCTGTAAATAACCGACGCCTATATCTATTTTATTTTTTTCATATCAGTTTGCAGGCCTGTTGTGGCTGGTCAGCAGGATGAGAACCTGCAGTTCAGTTTTCTGAACTGCAGGTTTACGACATCTATTGATATCAGCCTACAAACAGGCCACAAACCTGCAAAAGTCCCAAGGAAAATTTCACACAAGTAGATACATTCAGACATCAATTCAATTCTCACATTCACACATATAGAAACATTCAAATACATGTATTAACATTCAGAAATATTCATTTACAAAGTATCATTCATTATCGCTATCAACATCCCAATTATATCTTACAGTTGCCACTACTTGTATGGCTTTTGCCCATTCTTCTCTTATTTCATTTAATGCTTCCATCGTACATGGAGCATGTATATTTTTTAAGCATTTACCTATAGTGTTGTCAGTTTTAAACACCTGCAAAGAGAATGATGTATATATATAAGTAATAATATAAAAATAAGATTGATATATTTCATACTAACTAATGAGACTATATATAATACCTCATGTATGGTATCGATGTCCAATGCGGCATGTTTGATAATCATCTGCATAAATCGCATCACATAGTATGCGCATGCCCAGCCATTGTCTTGTGTAGCGCACTATAAATTGAAACATACAAAATAATACAACTAAGCACAATTCACATCAATAATATATACATTGGAGTCGGGAACTTACTTGTACGTTCTGCCAATTTATTGGCTAGTTCTTTTTCCTTGGGACCGTTCCTCCAGCCTTTTTGAATGCATCTAAACCCCTACATGTTAATATAACATAGTAAATTACATAAGTAAATAGTAATGTAATAACATATGTTAACAGATACAAAAATGAAATATTTCTCACCAGAATAATGGCATTCTCATTATGTGTCCAATTTTAGTGTTTAATGTACTTCCCGCGAGATCTAGATAATAAACAGTGAACGTCCCGGGGACAATAACTAGTAACTCCCAATGTTTACCGCTAGAGGTAAAAAGTTAACAATTAATAACCCAAAATGCACAATAAAAATGGAATTTTCTAAGTCCAAATTATAAATAAAGTAAACTTACTTGACATTGAATGGAGCTATTATTATCGTCTTCTTTTGCTGACCAAAAATTGTAAAAGCATCTATACAATATTGTTGAACATTATCAGGGTCTTTAGCTACCATACTAATCAATGATGGAATCAAAAATCCCACATGATCAAATGCAAATTGTTTGCAATGATCTTCGACTAAGTAGCTGCAAAACATGTATTACGTATGCATTAATATATAAGAAACCAGATCACCAGATCTTACACAAGGTATATGGATGTATAAACAAGATCTCACCTTATCCATGTCTCTATCATTGATGTATTCAGCCAATCATACATAAACAACTCAATAATATCTTGTATAAATAAAGAGCTATCGTATGATTGACCTGCATAATCTGCATCTAAAGAAACAATTATCGGGCAATGTATATTATGTGCCCGTAGCCAACATGCCATTCCCCTACAAGCAGGACCTAACGGGTATGTTAGGTCAGTTGGAACCCAAGTTGGTAATGCGGGAAGTGGAGGTGGAGGTCTAGGTGCTCCTGGTGTCTTCTTTTTAACCTGTATATATAATTTCAGATAAGTTGACATCATATATACACATTAACAGTCTAAATCAATGTAAATTTATCTTACAATTTCAATAGTGTAGACGACATCTGCTTTGGGCCACAATATGACCCCGCCTTCTGCCTCAGCAAGTGTATCAATATCCGGGTGGGGATATGGCAATGTAGCTTCCCTCCAACCGGGTAACACACGTAATGGGCCCACACGAACGTAGCCCTGTGGCATTGGAGTCCCATGAAACCTTTCCCCAGGAAGGGACGGGTAAGCCTGCGCCTCTGCAACAACATAGTCTTGTATTCTTAAGCGGCATGGCTTCAATGCCTACAAATTTACGTAAAGAATGTTTTACATATATACATATCATCTTGAAAACATATCATCTTGAAAAGACTAGCTACAATGTCATAAACAATACTTACAGCAGACGTGTTAGGCGATGGGTCTCCAGGATTACTCACAGTCTGTGCATCAGGAGAAGAGTGGGTCGCCATAGGCTGATTGGAAGCCTGAGATGCCTGTCACCGCAACAATTCTTCCTTGACCTTCTCAGCAACTACATCGTTGACCTTCTTAGCAACTATATCCTCGACTCTCTTATTCTCCTATACATGGATAAAAGAAACATTAGCTTCTAATTATTGAATTTCCTTTTGCAGTAACATTCTAAAAAAAGAATAGGTTACCTCTTCTTGAGAAAGTCCCGCTCTGGATTTGCGCTGGGATGGCCCAAAGAATGCTTTGATGCCCACACCAGTGCCTGCACTCCTAACACGTCCAGGATGCTCTGGGTTACCCAGAGCAACTGTCAATTCATCCCTTGTGCCCTGAGGGATGAACGTGCCTTGTTTCCTCTGCTCGTGCAGCTCTCGCTAATGACCATCAACAGAAATTGGTAAGTTAACACCACAAATAATCAATATTCAAACGATTGCTCTAAGAGTTGTATTTTACCATTTTCGCAGCCGCCTCAGAAATTACGGGCTTCTTTATTTCACCCTTCTTGTTTTTCCTCCCAGCTATCCAGATATCATGGCGAGGCATGGGTGTGGCAGTCTCCTGAGTAGGAGCAGACTCCTGAGTAGGAGCAAACTCCTGAGTAGCCGCAGACTCCGCATGTAGTCTTTGGCGAACGCTTGCATAGCCTTTTGGACCCATCATGTGGTCATGCACATTCAGTGCACGCCTTGCTTTTTGTGCGTCACTGAGGGCCTAGTTAGTATGCACATTAATGATTTGGTTAGTATCACTAAATGTTAATCTTGAATAGGTGAATACAATGTATATTAATTAAATTGGAAGTGACACCTAATACCTTGAATTCTTTAGATTTTCTTGAAGCAACAAAATTGTCCCAATCTTCTTTATCCAAGAAGTTCCATTGTTCAAGGGCTGACTTCTTTTTCTTATCACCCTCTTTTATGTATTCTCTGTTCATATTTGTCCTATAATTCCTAAGCATCTTTCCAGCGCGTTGCATCACACTTTTACGATGCAACTTCTCATCCAATGCAAACAGATTCTGTAAAATAGAAATGTTATTAACTAGTATCCAAAATAGAATTACAAATAATAGAATTTGTAATCTACAAAATAGAATTGCAAATAATAATAACTCACGCATAAGTCCTTCCATATCAAGTCTTTTTTTCCCCTGAGGAACTTTATGCCAATTACCATACTTAACACCACAATGGCTCCGAGTGGTACACCCAAGATAGTTTACAAAATTATTGCGGTTCACTCCAATTGCATTTCCTCCATTATCAAACTCCACAACCAATTTGGATCCACTGCCACTAAGCGCTATTAACTTCTTCAACAGAGTGATGCCCCTTTTCTTGTTAAGTGTTTGGTGCTGCACATCAAGTTGCTCCAGTGCTTCAGTGGGTACATGTGCATCATCAACCTAAAATTTGACAAAAATAAACACACTGAATTAGCCCAATATAGAAATATAAGATATATGACATAACTAGAAGATAATGAATTTTATAGAAATACAAGATATGTTTTTAGAACTTACATTGGTATCCTCGCCATGCTCGTCATGGACAACATGCTCATCATGGACTTCATGCTCATCATGGACATCATGCTCATCATGGTCAGCCATCTGAAAATGTCATTAAAAAGGCAAACATTTAGCATTTGTATTAACTAGAAAAAGGAAAACATTTAGCATTTGTATTAACTAGAAAAAGGCAAACATTTAGCATTTGTATAAACATACATGTCTCTAAAATTGTGATCTTTTATCAATTAACAATCCTTCATTGTGATCTCCGTGCACATATAAGTCATCATTAGCTTCAATATTTTGTGGAGTTGGCAACCCAACTGAGAATGGACTGGAGTCATCATACTTATCATAGTACTCTTCTTCATCTATAGGATCTTCAATGAACTGTCTTTTACCATGAAGAACAACCGACCATTTATCATTTGTAGGATCATCGATATAGAATATTTGTTTCGCCTGTGATGCCAATATGAATGGTTCACCCTTCTTGCCAATCTTTTCAAAGTTCACCAAAGTGAAACCCAATTCATCCACTATAACTCCTTTAGTGTTATCAACCCAATTACATTTAAAGAGAGGAATTTTGAAATCTATGTAGTCAAACTCCCAAATATCTTCAATGACACCGTAATATGACATTTTAGCTTCACGTGGACTCTTATCCTTTGCACTTGCAAAGTACATAGTCGACGCTTGAAGAGTGACCCCACTATTTTGGACGACACTCTTATCATCTTGGCGCTTTGTGTAATATGTGAATCCATTAATGTCAAACCCTTCATAAGACATAACATTCGGTTTTGGTTTAAAGGCGAGGCATTTGATAGTTTCTGTAATATCATTTGGTGTTTGAGATAGTTGATGTAAGACTTTATCTTCAAACCACTTAGTAAAATTCTTATTATGCTCTCTAGCAAGACACATTGAACTTGCTCGAGGATGTTGTCTCTTTATGAAATTGGTATGTTCCTCGATATAAACACTCACTTCATCCATATTGTGTAAAATATACAAGTGAGCTTGTTCCAACTGCTCACGGCTGATTACTTTCACCCGTGATCCCAAAATTCCTTTGCCCTCCTCAATATTCTTGTCATTATCAAGAGTGTCATTACCACTGAGAAAGTCATTGCAAAAATCCATAACCTCTCTCGCCACATAACCTCCAATAATATTCCCTTCAGGCCGATAACGGTTTCGAACATCACCTTTAAAAACGCTCATTTATAACCTCCTATTTTAGTCATTTATCTTAGTCTTTTTCCTTAGTTTTCCATACTCTTTTTAAGTTTAAACTATACATAATCCTAATTTTACCCCTTTTTTGTTATATACACCATCAGACTAACTTTTTCCTTTTATATATGTAGAAAAAGCACAAAAAAAAATTCATAAAAGAATAACCCAGCCTCAAGACCGCATGGAGTCAAACGGTCTCAAGACCGCATGAAGCCAACCAGTCCCGAGACCGCATGGAGTCAAACGGTCTCAAGACCGCATGAAGCCAACCGGTCCTGAGACCGCATGAAGCCAACCGGTCTCGAGACCGCATGGAGTCAAACGGTCTCAAGACCGCATGAAGCCAACCGGTCCCGAGACCGCATGGAGTTCAAACGGTCTCAAGACCGCATGAAGCCAAACGGTCCCGAGACCGCATGGAGTTCAAACTGTCCCCAGACCGCATGAAGCCAACCGGTCCCGAGACCGCATGGAGTTCAAACGGTCTCAAGACCGCATGAAGCCAAACGGTCCTGAGACCACATGGAGTTCATACGGTCTCAAGACCGTTTGAAGCCAAACGGTCTCAAGACCGTTTGAAGTCATACGGTCTCAAGACCGTTTGAAGCCAAATGGTCTCAAGACCGTTTGAAGCCAAATGGTCTCAAGACCGTTTGAAGTCATATGGTCTCAAGACCGTTTGAAGCCAAACGGTCTCAAGACCGTTTGAAGCCAAACGGTCTCACAGTCCAAACGGTCTTGAGGCCCCAAACGGTCTTGAGGCCCAAACGGTCTCCAAACCGTTTGGACTTCACTCAAAGCCTATAAATAAGACCCCAAGGGTCCTCCAAGCGGGGGGGGGGGATCTCAGACGCCCAAAGGCTTCCTCTCCAGTTCCAGAGCAATTCCATCCTTCATCCATCACCCTAAGGCTGCCGGTTTGAGGTCCACATTCCATCATCAAGCTACCTTCTCTCTCATCAACAAAGAAGGTGGGAGGAGTAGATCCAACATCAAGAAACCACGAAGTGTGAAGATCGTTGCTCTCTCCACCAAGGGTTCAACCTTCCCTCCTCCGTGGAGATGTCGTTCTTTCTCTCTCTTCTCACCTCCTCCTTTGCTCTTGAGATGAGCGAGTAGTCCTTTTTCACTAGGGTGAGGGGAGTAGCCCCGCTACCCATATTTTCATTTCATGCAATGTAATTCAATCGTTTGCAATAGAGATACTCTCCTTTTTGGCTCAACATCTATCGTTTAATGAATGCTTGTTGCTTGATCACCAACTTGTGTTACTTTTTATCTTTTGGTATGAATTGTCTACGTTTATACCTTTAGATCTGAATATCGATTGAATGTTGGTTCTAGATATATGTAGTCACCATATGTCTGTTTCGGTATCTAGGAGTGCTTTCACGAGTGGAGTAAACTCACTCCCATCGTTTCACTTTCATACTATGAAATGGAATCAATTGACGTATGGAAGTGCAACCTTGGTAAGGTCGAGGAACACACTTCATGAAGGAGTAATGCAAAGCAAGTGACCATTCGTTAGGGGATGGCTGGCATTGCAATACTCCACACTCCTTGTAGTTGGTTATCCGAAAGGAAGCTAAGTCTACAAAGATACTAGCCGATTAGTTTCTCTTTGCAGGTCTTTTTATTATGTTGCATGTTTGTGATCCATGTGTAGTGGTGTGAAACCCGGCAACATCCTAGTGGTTTTTAACAATTGTTTACAACCTTAATTTCTATTTTCTTGCTTTACTTTCCTTGCACTTAGCTTAAAACCAAATCAAACTTTCGATCTAAATATCAACTGTTAAGTAGTTAAGTACGACTAAAAAGTTTTCCATCTTGATTACATCAAGACCGTTGTCCCAAGGATTCGACCCTTAACTATACTACGATAAGACTTTCGCGTGTCTTAGCATACGTGGGTGGATTTCTTACCATAGTACTAGCAAGGCTAAACCTAGGGATTCATCATCTCTAGGATTTTTAGTGGTGTTGCAAAACTCCATCAAAAATTGGCGCCGTTGCCGGGGACAACGGAACGTTTTAGCTTTTACTTAATAACTTCTAAGTTGATTAGGATTTTACACTTTTTCTTGATAACTTGATGCGATGATTTTGAGTCGCATTTATAGACCGATTTCATATGTGTTTTGTGCCTTAATTACTCATTTTCATGGATATTATTGCATAATTCACTTTATTTGGTCTTTACCATCATTTTATATCAAATCCCCTTTGTTTCACTATTTTAAGCATTATTGATCATCTTATCATAAATTATGTGGATTTACTTGGTCTTGTTGTGCAATTTCAGGAAGAACAAGTATCTGCTTCCGTCGATACCATCGACGGATGTCGATACCATCGACCAAGCCACAGGTTGTCAGCCGAGAAGAGCAATACAGAGTCGATACCATCGACACCCATGTCGATGGCATCGAGATGTCTCCAGGCTGCTGGTGAGGATGAAGTCGATGCCATCGACTCAAGGAGAGCTACAACGTCGCTAAACGACAACAACCGACGCTAAAGGAGTCGATACCATCGACACCCAAGTCGATGGTATCGAGATCATGACAGGCGCTCAGAATAAAAGAAAGGAAAGCTGCCGCTAATCCGCTGTGTCGATACCATCGACTCGCGTCGATGGTATCGACGCCGGCAGATATGCGTTGGATTTGTTTTGATTTCGATCGGACGGCTGTTGTTATTTGACGACCTAATTAGGGACTTATACCTAATGACGGCCGCCCAGACGGGAGGAGGATCTCATTTTTTAGATTGCACGAGTGCCGAGGAGGAGAGAAAGGAGAACGGAGGCTGAGAAGCTCATTCCGGGTGATTCGGACGCTGCCGAAGACAATTTCCACCACCGACAGGCGGGGAAAGCTTGTGTTCTACGCCAAGGATCCACCGGTTCTTCTCCGTTCAGGGGTTTTCCCATTTATTTCACGTTTTTCTTATGAATTCCCCAATTTCTACCATGTATTCGTGTAAGATGAACATGAGAGGCTAAAACCCTCAATCTTTAGGACCGGGAGTAGCCCGGGGATACATTGTATGATGATTTTATATTGATAATTCATATTTTTCTCTCATATCCGTGGTATAAATTCGTTTTCTCTATTGCTATTGTTATGCTTGATCACCATAATAATAAATTAATGCCTTTAATCACTTCGACAGAAGGATTAACGGTTGAAAAGAGACGAATTCTACATTAATTAATAAAACCCTTGACAAAGGAGTTGTAAAATTAATGGTGGGAACTGAGGGACCGATCTTAATGCGCTTAGTTTAGGGGAATGATTACTATGACGATGGAATCAACCTAAATCTAAGTAGTGGATTACACCACGACAGTGGGTAATTCTCATTTCATGCCACTACCCGGATAGAGAGAAAAGTGTGAGGAATTATATGAAATCTAATACAATGTTGACTCGCGGTGAAACCGCCATCCTAAAGATATCGTTTTAATTGATTAAATTAACCTTTAATCGATTGTTTTCTTTGTTTGATTTTTATTTTCTTTTAATTTGAACAACAAAACCTTACTTTGTTAATCGGTCTAGCTGATTGTGATTAGTTAGTAGAAGTCTCCAATAATTCACGTATCCCTGAGTTTGACTCGGGCCTCACAAGGCCTATATTACTCGACGCGTACACTTGCATTTTTAGCGCGTAGTAAAATACACGTCAAGTTTTTGGCGCCGTTGCCGGGGATACGGCGAATTATTGGCACTTTGAGTGCTAAGAGCGGCCATTCTAGGCCACATTTTATTTTATTTTAAAACAATTTCAAAAATTCCTTTATTTCTCTATAATTGTGTTGACTCGTTCAAAGCATAGTACTGAATCCCTATTTCCATATTGCATGGTGCACACACGTAGTCGAGACTACGTGAATCGCACACCTGAGGTTCCATCTGCGGGACCAGAGGATGAGGACTACTACGAGGAGGAACACCACAGTGATATACATTCTGAATCTGAGCCAGAACAAGAAGAAGTAATGGCTGAAGCACAGACAATATGGGAGAAGATCAAGGCGTCTTCTTCCTCGGCATCAAAGGGGCCTATAAAGAAACAGGGGCTAAACATACCTACATACAAGATCGACCCAGCACTGATAAATTTGGTCAAATCCAATGCATTTCACGGACTGAAAAATGAAGATCCAGTGGCACACATTAGTCAGTTTGTGGAGAACTGCGATATGGTGAAGATAGATCGATTTCCACAGGATGTGCTCTATCTCAAGTTATTCCCGAGTTCCTTGGCTGGAGTGGCAAGAGAGTGGCTTCATAACCTCGACGACGAGTTTGTTGAATCATGGGATCACATGGTGGAGGTTTTCTTCGAGAGGTTCTTTCCTCCTGAGAAGACCAATGATATGATCCGGAAGATCCACAATTTCACCCAACAGGCGGGTGAAACCTATTCTGAGACTTGGGAGCGATTTCAAGTCATGTTGAGGAGATGTCCACATCATGGATTGGACAAGGAAACCCAAGTGAAGATCTTCTACTTTGCTCTCTCCGAGCATGATAGAAGCAACTTGGACTCGGCCGGTTCTGGATTCTTTCTAAATAACACTGATACAAGATGCTGGGAAATATTGAAGAATATGGCACGAAAGCAATCTTGGGGAGAAAGAGAAAGAGGCCCAGTTGAGCAAGCAAGAGTTGCCAGTGAGTCAAAGGCAATGAGAGAGCTGAATGAGAAGATGGATCTTCTCGCAAAGAAGTTGCTGCAGAAGGAAGACAATGAGTCCGAGGATGAGGCTCAGGTCAAGTATATGAGGCAACAACAAGGGTACAGGAACAACAATTACTCATGGCGGAAGGACAAGAAATTTTCATGGAAGGATCCAAACAACTTCCTGAAAGATCCGGACGCCAAACCTGCACCGGTCACGGAGGACAAGAGCACGGAGTTGCTCAATCAAGTCATAAAGAAAAATCAAGAGTTGATGAACACTTTTGGGCAGCAAATAAAGCAGCAGGGTGAATTCATGAACCAGTTCGGGCAGACGTTGCAGAGCCACGAGGCTCAAATGCGGACTATAGAGACTTCCATGGCACAGATGGCAGCGGAGATTGCAAGCTTGAAGAAGCCGACACATCCGGGTTTTCCGGGAAACACCAATGTTCCCGGGGGAAACCAACAGGCCAAGGCCATATTGTTGAGGAGCGGTAAGAAGGTGCTTAATCCAAGGGCGGATGACACAAGCACACCGCAGGACACAGTCGAAGAAGCAACCGCTAAGGAGCAGCCCGCACCAGTCATAGAGCAAATTGATGACACAACCGAAGATGGTAAGGAAGGACAAGCCACTGAGGAGGAACCACAGAAATTAACTCCCTATGTGCCACCTCATCAAAGGGCACATACCGTTCCGGTTCCCTATCCCAATAGTGCAAAAGCAAGAAAGGTGGATGCACAGTTTAAAAAATTTCTAGACAGCTTTAGAAAGTTATCTGTGAATATTCCCTTGTTAGAGGCAATTGAACAAATCCCGTCTTATGGAAAGTTCCTTAAAGATGTAATCACCAAGAAGAGGAAGATACCCGACACTGAGGTTGTGGTATTGAAGGAGCAAGTGAGTGCTTTTATTATGGGCACTTTGCCGCCAAAGCGACAGGATCCTGGGTGTTTCAATATTTCATGCTTTATCGGGAAGTTCAAATTTGGCGAGGCGCTTTGTGATTTCGGGGCAAGCATCAATCTGATGCCCCTTTCTACATTCAAGAAACTTGGATTGAAGGAGTCAAGGCCAAGCAATATGACTATCCAATTGGCCGATAATTCTGTGGTGAAACCATATGGAATCTGTGAGGATGTTTTGGTAAAGGTAGACCGCTTTGTTTTTCCCGCTGATTTTGTTGTGATGGAGATGCAGGACGAACACGGCAATGAGTTACTTCTTGGTCGCCCATTTCAAGCTACAGCTGACATGATCTTGGAGATGGGGAGAGGTCGCTTGACCTTAGGCATTGCGAATGATCGCTTTGAGATGGTCATGCCCAACAACAATACATCTACTAAAGCAAAGGCACAGTGCAACATGGTGAAGCATGTGGAAAGCAATATCTCACTTTGTCTCGGGAAGCCATTTTTAGATATGGCCCATGTGATGAGCAGGATAGACAATGGGACTTTGGCGGTAGACCTTATGGAGCAAACGAAAGTTGTCTCTTTATGCAAGGCTGTCGGGTTTCCAAATGATGAGAATGAGGACATTCCACCTTTGTGGGAGGATGATGTGATAATTACTTCTGTCTGTGATGAATATCCGGAATTGCCTCTAGAGGCGTGCTTGCTTAATGTCACTTATGATTGGATGCGGAGTACTTCACTCAAGGAGTGCGCCAAAATGCTTCAAATGCTTCCATGTTTCTACACGAGGCACTATGAAGATTTGGGTACACTGCCCCCACCGCTACAATCATCCCTTATCTGCCCACCTGATCTGGAGTTAAAGCCATTTCCCCCGCACCTGAAGTACGTCTTTCTAGCTGAGGAGGACAAGTTGCCAGTGATTGTTTCTGCATACTTGAGTGCGGATGAGGAGGAGCAGCTATTGATAGTGCTCAAGAACCACCGTGGAGCCTTTGGGTGGTCAGTGGCGGACATCAAGGGGATCTCCCCTACACTTTGTCAACATAAGATTAGGCTTGAAGAAGGAGCCAAGTCAGTCATACAGCCTCAAAGACGTCTAAATCCAAGCATGATGGAGGTTGTCAAAAAGGAAGTCATTAAGTTGCTTGCTGCAGGGATTATTTATGCCATATCTGATTCGACGTGGGTGAGCCCCACACAGGTAGTCCCTAAAAAGGGGGGAATCACAGTCACTACAAATCTTCTAAATGAACCTGTCACCACCCGATTGGTAACCGGGTGGCGTGTATGCATTGATTACCGCCGATTGAACGCCGCAACTCTGAAAGATCATTTTCCATTGCCATTCATTGATCAGATTTTGGAACGCTTAGCCGGTCGGTCACATTTTTGTTTCCTAGATGGTTACTCGGGGTACAACCAGATTTCTATTGATCCTTTGGATCAAGAGAAGTCTACGTTTACATGTCCCTATGGGACTTTCGCCTACCGCCGTATGCCGTTTGGTTTATGCAATGCGCCGGCGACTTTTCAACGCTGCATGCTCGCCATTTTCTCTGACATGGTGGAGCGGTGTCTCGAAGTCTTCATGGACGACTTCTCAGTTTATGGAGCGTATTTTGATGAATGCCTTTATAATTTAGATAAGGTTTTGCAGCGGTGCGAGGACACACACTTGGTCCTCAATTGGGAGAAATGTCACATGATGGTGACAGAAGGAATTGTGCTAGGACACAAGGTGTCTAGCAAGGGTCTAGAAGTAGACCCCGTAAAAATTGAAGTGATTTCTAAGCTACCCCCACCAAATTCTATAAAAGGGGTGAGAAGCTTTTTAGGACACGCTGGGTTTTATCGGCGCTTTATCAAGTATTTTTCAAAAATCGCAAAGCCATTATCGGAATTGTTGGAAAAAGACGCAGTTTTTGATTTCAATGAGAAATGTCTTCACGCATTCGAGGTTTTGAAGGAAAAGCTGATTTCGGCTCCGGTTGTTCAAACGCCGGATTGGACAAAGCCTTTCGAGTTGATGTGTGATGCGTCTGACTATGCTGTGGGGGCTGTTTTGGGGCAAAGGGTAGATAACAAGCCTGCTGTGATTTTCTACGCCTCAAAAACACTTAATGATGCTCAATTAAATTACACAACCACGGAAAAAGAGTTACTTGCTGTTGTATTTGCTTTTGAGAAATTTCGGCAATACTTAGTGGGTTCTAAGGTGGTTGTGTGGACGGATCACGCCGCAATAAAATATTTGATGGAAAAGAAGGATGCGAAGCCTAGACTAATTAGGTGGATTTTGCTCCTACAAGAATTTGATATTGAAATCAAGGACAAGTCGGGAATTGAAAATGTGGTGGCTGACCACTTGTCTAGGTTAGAGAGGGTGGACGAACAAGGTTTGCATATAGCCATTACCGAGACTTTTCCCGATGAACAACTTTTAAAAATTGATTCTAAAGAACCATGGTTTGCGGAAATTGTGAATTATCTGGCTTGCGGGATCATCCCGGAAGATTGGTCTTATAAAGAGAAGAAGAAATTCTTCCATTCATTGAGATACTATTTTTGGGATGACCCAATATTGTTGAAGCAATGCAGGGATGGTATTCTTCGCAGGTGCATGCCGGAGGTAGAGTACGAAAGTGTTCTACATCATTGTCATGCGTCGCCTACGGGAGGACATCATGCTAGCTCATGGATAGCAGCTAAGGTGTTGGAGAGCGGCCTTTATTGGCCCACTTTGTTCCGAGATGCCTATGCTTTTGTTAGGCAGTGTGACCCGTGCCAGCGTGCAGGTAATATCTCAAGGAGACAAGAAATGCCCCTGAATGTGTTTCAGGAAGTCGAGGTATTTGATTTATGGGGCATTGACTTCATGGGACCCTTTGTGTCCTCAAATTCAAATCTTTATATTTTGCTTGGTGTGGATTATGTGTCGAAGTGGGTAGAGGCAATCCCCACAAGGACTAATGATTCGAATGTAGTGTGCAGGTTCGTCAAGGAGAATATTTTCTGCAGGTTTGAGATTCCTCGAATGATCATTAGTGACGGAGGCACACACTTCCGAAATCAGAAATTTGCTTCACTTTTGAAGAAATATGGGGTCAAGCACAACATTGGCACCCCATATCATCCACAAACGCAAGGACAGGTGGAGGTATCAAACAGGGAAATCAAGAAGATTTTAGAAAGGACCGTAGCATCTACACGGAAGAATTGGAGTGCATTGCTACCGGATGCACTTTGGGCTTATCGAACGGCGTACAAAACACCTATAGGCACTACACCTTTTAGGTTGGCGTATGGCCGGGTGTGCCATCTTCCGGTAGAATTGGAGCACAAGGCCCATTGGGCGCTAAGAAGGCTGAACTTGCGCTATGACGAGGCCGGGAGGAAAAGAATGTTTGAATTGAATGAATTGGATGAGCTACGCATGACGGCATATGAGAATGCCCGTATTTATAAGGAGCGCACAAAGCTGATCCACGATCGCCACATTGAGATGCGCACGTTCAAGAAAGGAGACAGTGTCCTATTGTTCAACTCTCGTCTCAAACTGCATCCTGGGAAACTGAAATCCCGATGGAGTGGACCCTTCGAGGTGGAAGAAGTGAGACCGCACGGAGCGATTCTCGTGCGAGATGGAGAGGCCACGTTCTTGGTGAACGGGCAACGCTTGAAGCTGTACTTTGGTGAGAACTATAAGAGGAAAGTGAATGAGGTTAAACTCATTTCACTTGTACATGAATGAGAAAAAGGATCGACGTCTAGCCTAAGACGCTAAAGAAGGGCGCTTGTTGGGAGGCAACCCAACCATTGGTACATTAGGATAGTTTAATGTTAGGTGTAGTTTGCTTTTATTTTGTTTACTTTTTAGTTTAAAAATGATACCTTGATCCGTTTGTTGAATGTGCAGGAACAGGCAGGGTCGATACCATCGACACATCAGTCGATGGTATCGACATGGGTTCAGGTTGACACCAGCAGAAATCGCACTGCGTCGATACCATCGACGGCCCCGTCGATGGCATCGACATGGTCACAGGCAGGTCGCAATAAAAGTTTCGATGGTATCGACACCCCAGTCGATACCATCGAGATCTCTGAAGATATTCAGATGAATTTTGCTCAGTCAACTCGATACCATCGACGGCCTCGTCGATGGTATCGACATCATCACAGGTTGAATGCAATAAACGGAGGTGTCGCAATAAAAGCAAGTCGATACCATCGACACCCGTCGATGGCATCGACGGACATGTCACCGATCTGCATGAAGACATCGACGACGATCGCAACAGCCACGTCAGCAATCCGGGTGCTGCGTCGATACCATCGACTTCTGTCGATGGTATCGACCCGTCAGCGATCCGGGTTTCTCGATCCAGCAAACGTCAGCCGTCGATACCAGCGACAGATGCGGCTACCTGCGAGACATGTCGATACCATCGACACGCGTCGATGGTATCGATGGGTCAACAGGGGCGCCGATCAAGTCTATTTAAGGGGACTTGCAACGTCATATGACATCACACCCTCAGAGCAAGTATCCCCCATTGCGCAGAGCACTCCCCCGAGCCCTCTACACCTGCGGAGAAGCGTCATCGAGCGAAGATCTTCACCGAGCGGAGAATTTTTCTCCATCTTCACCGAGCTCTTTTCTCCCAATCTCATTCTTCTCGCAATCATGGTGCATACAGGCGGAGCATCTTCATCTAGCGCGCACCCCAGGGAGATCGAGGAGTTTGTTCCTCCTCCAACCACTTCCATCTCTCGTCCATGCCTCATTCATGCCAACATGGATGTAAGGAAGGTATACGAGGAGATAATGAAGCGGAAGTTCGAGGCAACCCGGTATGTGGACTGGGGAATGATCAGGGAGCTGGGATTCGAGGCCAACTTGGCCTATGTGTTGGCCGGGCAAGCGTGGCACACCAATTGCTTCTATGAGATGGACTGTCATGCGGATGGGCAGCCGTTTTTCGGCGAATGGCCCACATACAAGGAACTGGTGGCCGAGTTCATGGCATCTCTTGATATCTGCGTCGTACCAAATGACGTGGTACCATCGGACCAAACGTGGATCCAGGGAAGGGTGTCCTTCCGACTCTTCAACAACAATTACAACATCACGTTGAAGCAGTTCAACGACATCTTCAACTGGAACCACAGCCGCCATGATCACCGACGCCCCGACGCCCGCACCGACTACGACAAAATCTTCTCCGAGCTAGTTACAGTGCCGGCAGGGAAGACCGTGAGCTACCACAATGCCGCGGTAGCGGATTTTGAGCACCCGTTCGTCCGGGTCCTGCACAGGATGTTGAGCTTGACTTTCTTTGCTCGGAGCGATCTTGCTTTGAGCAAGTTTCAGGAGAGTGACCTGTTCTTTCTCTATGCACTCCTGAAACGTCAAGAGTGCAACTGGGGAGCATTCTGGATACAGCGCGTCATGGCGGTGAAGCGGAGCACAAGGAAGGCTCCAATACACTTTGGTGGTCTTGTCACCAAGTTGGCGCTGTACTTGGGGCTGAACTTTCAGTCCATGACTCCGATTTCTGCGCGGAGTAAGGTGAACGTGCAACACTTGCACCGTTCAAACCTCATTCTTATCCGAGACGGGTTGGCGTACGCTCATTGCCACGTCAACCAAGCTTACCAGGAGGCATCCCTGCCGGACGACATCTTCCACATCGAGGGCAAGCAGCATTTCCGATGGCCCATCATAGCCATCGAGTCCTCCGAAGAAGAAGGCGGAGGTGAAGACCAAGAAGGCGAGGCCAAGGAGGACGAGGAGGCTTTCACACCTCTTGGAGCACGCGTGGCACCACGGAAGCGTACTAGGATGCATCCAGGTGCATCTTCATCATCTCAGCCCCCGCCGCTATCACCACAGCAAGAGCAGACAGCTGCGGATCCCTACTCCATGCAAGGGATGTACACCATGCTGCAGGACATACAACAGACTCAGCTACAGCACATGGGTATGTATACCGGCATTCATGAGACTACGAGCTGGGTACTTGACAACCAACGGGCTATGTTCGAGAACGAGCGGCTCATCCTCGCCAACCAAGAGCAAATGCACACCCGGTTGTAGCGGATACAGACGCAGCAGGAGCCCTTCTTCGACCACTACTGGAGTCGAGACTACTTTGGAGGTTATCCACAGCCTCCGCCGAGGACCCAATATGATCCAAGCTTCCAGGGGGAGTACCCGTCTTGGGATCCTACGGCACCACAATACCCACCACCGCCTCCGCAAGATTGATCAGGGTATCACTGTTCCACCCTTAAGTTGGTTTTTGACTATGAGGCCATAGTCGGATTCAAGCTTAGGGGGGTGGCTGGAACAGCTCTATCTTTTATCTTTTCTTTAGTTGTTTTTAGTTTCTGCTTTGTTATTTGTTTTTGCAATTTAAATTTTTATTTAGGATCCACATCTATCTAGTGTAATCGTGGATGTCTTAAAATTGTCATCTTGCTGTTTTCATGGGGAAATTAAGGGAATTTAAAATTTTTTCTGTGTCTTTTGGATAGCTTTACTTGGTTGTCTTTGGGGAACTTGTTCTATGAAAATGATTGATTATGTCAACTTTGAAGCAATATGTCATACTCACACCCCCATTGACTCATGAAAAGTGGATAGTAATGGTTGTTTGAGCCTAACCTAATCAAATGGTAATGAGACCTTAATCAGATGTAAGAGAAAGAACCCTTTAAACTACTACACATGTCAGTAAGGAGGGACACATAATTTTCTTCTAAGGTTCAGTCACTTAATCTTGTGATCATTCCACCCCATTTTCTATAATCCACCCAAGAATTGGAAGTAAAGTGCAGTTTCAATTTCTTTTGTGTGCATAGCATGTAGATAGAATTTGCATTGTTATTTTCATACTTTTGCATAAAACGAGAAAAAAAATGTATAGTGATTCATGCACATTACCTTTAGGTGCATGTCATGTAGTTGCACTCATACTTTCATGATTTTCATGCATAAGTACACCATGTATCTCAGTTGACCTGAAAAGTGATCTAAATTGTTCCATACCCTCGCATTAGTACAAAGATTTCCAATCATGAAGAAAATAGCCTAACACATGTATCTCTAAGAAATTATGGATATGTGGGCTAAGAGGAAAAGAAAAAAAATCTGAAAGAAAAAAATTTTGAAAAAAAAAGAAAAAAAAAAGAAGAGAATTTAGAAGGAAATGGAATAAGAGGGAGAAAGGAATGATATCACTTGTATAACAGGGGAATTGAGTACATGATGTGGCTTGAGTAGATTTCTATCTCATTTTGAGGTAGAAGGTTAGTGCATGCATCATTCCACCACTTTTAGGCATTAGGGCATTCTTAATGTGCATTTGCATCATTTAGGGCATTTTGTTATATGCATACTGAAATTGTGTAATACTTCCATATTCTCCCATGAACCACCCATTCCATCCACCCGTTGCTCGAATTGGTAGGTCACCGTGATTTTCTCCTCACTCATGATTATAAGGAGGACTGCTTCCATGTAGATGGTAGTTAGGGCGAGCAACGTAGTTTAGGCGATCACAAGATGCACCATGGCTGAATTGGCGAACTTTATTATGTTAACTGCCTTATGTGATAGTGTTCATCGGTTTGAAGGATAATTTCTTTTATTGATGATTATTGTCGCCTATAGGGTAATTACTGTTCTGTGATTAGGGTAGGC
Organism: Alisma plantago-aquatica; assembly: GCA_963693085.1. NCBI lineage: Eukaryota > Viridiplantae > Streptophyta > Magnoliopsida > Alismatales > Alismataceae > Alisma > Alisma plantago-aquatica. Next base: position 1,297,291,124 of record OY856409.1, read on the forward strand.
CGGTTTGAGAACGTCCAGTGGGAGTCATTTGTGATGTGGGTTGGTATTTTGATTGTTAGTTGACATTCGCAATTCTATTCTAAGGATTAGTTGCTCGAGGGCGAGCAATGTTTAAGCTTAGGGGAGTTTGATGCGATGATTTTGAGTCGCATTTATAGACCGATTTCATATGTGTTTTGTGCCTTAATTACTCATTTTCATGGATATTATTGCATAATTCACTTTATTTGGTCTTTACCATCATTTTATATCAAATCCCCTTTGTTTCATTATTTTAAGCATTATTGATCATCTTATCATAAATCGTGTGGATTTACTTGGTCTTGTTGTGCAATTTCAGGAAGAACAAGTATCTGCTTCCGTCGATACCATCGACGGATGTCGATACCATCGACCAAGCCACAGGTTGTCAGCCGAGAAGAGCAATACAGAGTTGATACCATCAACACCCATGTCGATGGCATCGAGATGTCTCCAGGCTGCTGGCGAGGATGAAGTCGATACCATCGACGCAAGTCGATGCCATCGACTCAAGGAGAGCTACAGCGTCGCTAAACGACAACAACCGACGCTAAAGGAGTCGATACCATCGACACCCAAGTCGATGGTATTGAGATCATGACAGGCGCTCAGAATAAAAGAAAGGAAAGCTGCCGCTAATCCGCTGTGTCGATACCATCGACTCGCGTCGATGGTATCGACGCCGGCAGATATGCGTTGGATTTGTTTTGATTTCGATCGGACGGCTGTTGTTATTTGACGACCTAATTAGGGACTTATACCTAATGACGGCCGCCCAGACGGGAGGAGGATCTCATTTTTTAGATTGCACGAGTGCCGAGGAGGAGAGAAAGGAGAACGGAGGCCGAGAAGCTCATTCCGGGTGATTCGGACGCTGCCGAAGACAATTTCCACCACCGACAGGCGGGGAAAGCTTGTGTTCTACGCCAAGGATCCACCGGTTCTTCTCCGTTCAGGGGTTTTCCCATTTATTTCACGTTTTTCTTATGAATTCCCCAATTTCTACCATGTATTCGTGTAAGATGAACATGAGAGGCTAAAACCCTCAATCTTTAGGACCGGGAGTAGCCCGGGGATACATTGTATGATGATTTTATATTGATAATTCATATTTTTCTCTCATATCCGTGGTATAAATTCGTTTTCTCTATTGCTATTGTTATGCTTGATCACCATAATAATAAATTAATGCCTTTAATCACTTCGACAGAAGGATTAACGGTTGAAAAGAGACGAATTCTACATTAATTAATAAAACCCTTGACAAAGGAGTTGTAAAATTAATGGTGGGAACTGAGGGACCGATCTTAATGCGCTTAGTTTAGGGGAATGATTACTATGACGATGGAATCAACCTAAATCTAAGTAGTGGATTACACCACGACAGTGGGTAATTCTCATTTCAGGCCACTACCCGGATAGAGAGAAAAGTGTGAGGAATTATATGAAATCTAATACAATGTTGACTCGCGGTGAAACCGCCATCCTAAAGATATCCTTTTAATTGATTAAATTAACCTTTAATCGATTGTTTTCTTTGTTTGATTTTTATTTTCTTTTAATTTGAACAACAAAACCTTACTTTGTTAATCGGTCTAGCTGATTGTGATTAGTTAGTAGAAGTCTCCAATAATTCACGTATCCCTGAGTTTGACTCGGGCCTCACAAGGCCTATATTACTCGACGTGTACACTTGCGTTTTTAGCGCGTAGTAAAATACACGTCATAACTACTCCAAATCTTCTTGATTTCTCCATTTCCTTCCATTATCTTAACGTGTGATTTTCTTTCTACTCAGGTAGAAAACGTGTATGCAACCCCCGCATAGCATCAGATTCTCCCCTGAACCAGAGTACGACTCTGAGGTAGAAAGAAGTTTCCACCGAAGGATTAGACTTAACCGCCAAAGAGCCAGACAGATGGCTGAAGAGCAACACCTTGTTGCAGAAAGAGTTAACGCCGCCATAGCAGCACAACGAGCACAACTTATTGCAGACACTCGTGCTCAAGTGCAAGCTGAGATTCGAGCTGAGGAACAAGCCCGCATCCAAGCAGAGCATGCTGCTGCTCAACTTGCGCTAAGAAACAAGCAACTTCGGGACTACGTAGTCCCGAAGAATTATGAAGATGATCACCCAGTCCGACCACCGATTATTAACATACCAAACTTTGAAATCCGGACGCAATGGATCCAGATCATGCAAGGCATCTCTTTCTCTGGAGCATCCGGAGACGATTGCATGGATCACCTTAAGAGATTCAAGTCACTCTGCCGACTTGTACCTCAAGCAGGAATCGCCCTGGAAGCAATAATGTTACACCTTTTCCACTTCACCTTATCTGGAAGAGCGCTAAGCTGGTACAATGCTTTAGATAGACACCCCATCATCACTACTTGGACTCCTTTAGAAGAAACGTTTCTTGAGAAATTCTTCCCACCTTCACTAACCTATGAGATTAGGGGACAAATTAATCACTTCGCCCAACTACCTGGAGAAACACTTGCGGAAGCTTGGGAAAGATTCAAGGAACTCCTGAGAAAGTGTCCTCACCATGGCATATCTCAAAATCAACTAATAGAAACATTCTACAGAGGAGTAAGTGATGATATCAAGCAATTTCTAGATTCCTCATCTGGAGGAAACTTTATGAGAAAGAACTATGAAGATGATTGGAATATAGTTACGCTAGGGGCCGAGAACCAATCCAATTGGGGAAGGTCATCTAACCAACCCAAGGGAGTTCTTAAAGTCTACATAGCTGAAGAATCTATGGAACTCAAGGCCATTGCAGAGGCCCTGAAGACTATTGCTAGCAAGCAACAAGCCCTCGAAACTTGTTTCGGGGAATATGACAAGAAGAAAAGCTCTCAAGTTCAACAAGTAAAAGCAACTGCTGGAGCTTGTGAAGCCTGTCATGCATCTGATCATCCCACATTATCATGTGGTCTGTTGTACAATGTCATGATGGATTTACAACCACCCGTGCCGCAATATGAGCCCATTATTGAGCATCCCGAGGACCAAATGCTAGAGCAAGTCAACTCCATCCATTCAATACCTGGCCAGGTGTACTACAATCCAGATAAACCAAGAAATCACCCAGGGTTCCAATATGGATATACTGCAGGAACTGCCAATCCTCAACAACAGATACAAGGTGGATCCTTCAGCAAACAACCACCAGGATTTCAGAATAACTTCGCCCAAAATCAAGGGAATTATAGAAATGGGTTCCAACGATCCAATTATCCTAGGAATCCCTCCTATCAATACCCAGGACTGCACCCACAGCTGCAACAACCTCAGTTGCAGCAGCCACAACAACCGCAATTGACAGCACCTCCACAGCAACCCCAGGGGCAACAAGTCACTCAATATCAACAGAGGAGTGCTCCTTCCCAACCATCTGATGAAATATATTTGATTAGGCAGATGCTACAATCTCAGCAGACCATGCTTGCGAATCAACAAGCTCAACAAAAGGCGGTGGAGGCCCAATTAGCACAGATTGTTGCTCAGTTGAAACCACCAGCAGGTACCTTCGCTGGGCAACCAGAGGCAAACCCAAGGCATGACCAAAATAGACCTGAGCAACTGAATGCTGTCACCACGAGGTCTGGTCGTGTCCTGCCTGATATCACCAGAATCATCCATGATGATGATGATGTAGCCATTCTTTCCCCAATAGGAAACTCATGCAAAGAAATAGAAAATTTTACTGAGAAAGAAAAAGAAAAGGAACCAATGCCAGAAGCCCCATCCAGAATTCCTTATCTGGACAGGCTGAAAGGGACCAAAATGGACACTAGGTTCCAGAAGTTCAAAGAAGCTATGAAGAAATTGTATATCGATATCCCATTTCTAGATGCCCTTTCTGAAGTGCCCGCTTGGGCCAAATACCTGAAAACCCTGTTGTCGAGAAAATATATGACAGAAAAGCATGAAACAGTGAAACTAGCTCAGACCACTTCAAATATTCTTCTTAACAAAATGCCAAAGAAAAAGAAGGACCCAGGTTCCTTCGGTATTCAGTGTTCGATTGGAAATGGCTCTAGCAAAAAGGGATTAGCAGATCTAGGAGCAAGTATATCCATCATGCCCTATTCTATGTGTAAAAGATTAGGCTTTACTGATTTGTTACCTACGTCAATGACAATTCAGTTAGCCGACTCTACCATAACTGCTCCCCTTGGAATTATTGAAGATATACCCGTAAGAATAGGAACAAATTCTTATGTCCCGTGCGATTTCGTTATTATGGACATACAAGAAGATCTAAGATACCCGATAATCTTCGGAAGACCTTTCCTAGCTACCGCCCGAGCACTCATCGATGTAGAAGAAGGAACGAATATACTAAGACTTGGGAAGGAAGCTTTCCAATTTAGAGTCCTTAACAGCATGAAAGGACCAAGCATTCAAGAGGAAGTTTTTCTCCTAGATGCTATATATCAAATGTCCCAGTTAGAAATGTCCGAACCTTCCGATGAGTTGGAAAGTGCCTTGACAAACCCAGAAGTAGAATTTTCGGCAAATGAACTAGTTCAACAATGCCTTCAATATTTAGAAAAAGCTGAAGAAGCCCCAACAGCCACCTTTGAAGAACTCAAGCCTGTCACCGTTATAGAAGCAACCGAGCCACCTAAGGCCCCTGAATTGAAGGCCTTACCCGAAGGACTCAAACATGTCTTCCTTGGCAGCGAGAAACTTTGTCCAGTGATTATCAACTCTACTCTGGAAGAAGACCAAGAAAACAGACTTCTTGATGAGCTAAAGAGACACAAGAAAGCTATCGGATATAAAATGACTGACTTAACTGGTGTAAACCCAGCCTTATGCATGCACAGATTGCCTATGGTGGAAGAATTCAAACCATCGAGGGAACATCAAAGGAAGTTGAACCCTAATCTCAAGGAGGTAGTTCGCATCGAGGTTCTCAAACTCCTGAAGGCAGGTATCATCTACCCAATCTCGGATTCTCAATGGGTAAGCCCCGTGCAAGTGGTCCCAAAAAAAGGGGGGACCACAGTTGTTCTCAATGATAAGAATGAACGGGTACCTACTAGAACGGTAACTGGATGGAGAATGTGCATAGATTACAGAAAACTTAATAAAGAAACAAGGAAAGATCATTTCCCCTTACCCTTCCTAGATGAGGTTCTCGAGCGCTTGGCTCATCAGAAGTTCTTCTGTTACCTAGATGGTTATTCCGGGTTTTACCAAATCCCTATCCACCCGGAAGATCAAGAGAAAACTACTTTTACCTGTCCTTTTGGGACATATGCTTTCAAAAGAATGCCATTCGGGCTTTGTAACGCACCAGCCACTTTCCAAAGATGCATGTCTGCTATCTTTGCAGGATTAACAGAATCTATAATGGAGGTATTCATGGACAATTTCTCAGTTTATGGAGACTCTTTTGACAACTGTCTGCTCAACCTGGTTCAAGTTTTACAAAGATGTGAGGAAACAAACCTCATCTTAAATTGGGAAAAATGCCATTTTATGGTAACCGAAGGTATCATTCTAGGACACAGAGTGAGCAACAGAGGGATCGAGGTGGATCAAGCAAAAGTTGACATTATTTCGAAATTGTTGCCACCAAAAGACGTAAAAGGAGTACGTGCTTTCTTAGGTCATGCTGGGTTTTACAGAAGATTTATCAAAGACTTCTCTAAAATAGCAAAACCCATGACACAACTGCTGACCAAGGGCACGTAGTTTAACTTTAACCAAGAATGTTTGCAAAGTTTCACAACTCTAAAAAATGCCTTGATTTCCGCACCCATACTAAGAGCTCCAGATTGGTCACAACCTTTTGAAATCATGTGTGATGCGAGCGATTATGCCATAGGGGCTGTATTAGGGCAAAGAATCGACAAGAAACCCTATGTTATATACTACGCATCCAAAACGCTTGATGAAGCACAGAAAAATTACACCACTACAGAAAAGGAATTCTTAGCTGTCATCTACGCGTTCGAGAAATTCCGCTCATACCTGATTGGAGCTAAGGTCATTGTCTACACTGACCACTCCGCTATACGGTATCTAATTCAGAAACAGGATGCAAAACCTAGACTTATCCGCTGGGTATTGATGCTTCAAGAATTCGATTTGGAAATCAAAGACAAAAGCAGAGTGGAAAATGTCGTCGTTGATCATCTCAGCCGTATTGAAGTCGAGGATGAAGACAAAGTACCTATCCGAGACTCCCTCCCAGACGACCAACTAATGAAAGTCGATAATGGATTCCCCTGGTATGCCGACATTGTTAATTATTTGGCAACATGAATCATTCATCCGTCTGCTTCCTATCACGACAAAAAGAAGTTCATTCATGACGCTAAGCAGTATTTCTGGGACGAGCCCTATCTATTCCGCTTATGCGCAGATGGACTTTTTTGTCGATGCATTCCAGAGACGGAAATCACCTCGGTTCTTGAGCACTGTCACTCAGGCCCCATTGGGGGCCACATAAGTTCTAAGAAGACAGCCCTCAAATTCCTGCAATCTGGTTTTTACTGGCCAACCATCGCAAAAGATGCACATGAATACGTGCGATCATGCGTCAAGTGCCAACTATCCGGTGGAATAACCAGAAGAAATGAAATGCCATTGAATATATGGCAAGAAATTGAACTCTTCAATGTATGGGGAATAGATTACATGGGTCCTTTCCCCCCTTCTTACAGATTCATGTACATCTTGGTTGCTGTGGATTACATTTCGAAATGGGTAGAAGCTCTACCAACCATTTCTTGTGATTCAAAACCAGTAATCAAGATGTTTAAAGAGATAATATTCCCCAGATTCGGCGTTCCAAGAACAATAATATCTGACGGTGGATCACATTTCTTGGAACGAAGCTTTGAAGCCTTATTAAGAAAATATGGAGTCAACCATAAAGTTTCTACACCGTATCATCCACAGACATGTGGACAGGTTGAAGTCTCCAATAGGCAAATTAAAGCTATCCTGGAAAAAACTGTCAATCGGCACCGCACCGATTGGTCCACCAAACTTTCTGACGCTCTATGGGCCTACCGCACAGCTTTCAAAACACCAATCGGAACAACGCCGTTTAGATTAGTGTATGAGAAGTCTTGCCATTTTCCAGTCGAATTAGAGCATAAGGCCTGGTGGGCCATTAAGCAACTAAACTTCGATCTCAAAGGCACTGGTGAATTCAGACAACTTCAACTCCAAGAACTAGAAGAATTACGAATGACAGCCTACCACAATGCAAGAATCTACAAAGAACAAACCAAGATGTGGCACGATGGCCACATAAAAAGAAAGGATATAATCGTCGGAGACAAAGTCCTCCTATTCAATTCCAGACTAAAAATTTTTCCAGGAAAACTACGTACTAAATGGTCGGGGCCTTTCACAATCAAACATATATACCCGACAGGAGCTGTCAATATTCTCGATGATAATGGAGGAGAAAGGACCGTTAATGGTCACAGATTAAAGAAATACCACACTCCGGCAGACAAATTATTAAGACAAACTATAGGGATCCATGACCCTATAACAACAGCATAGCTGGAGCAAACTTTTGTCGAGCCAGCGACGTTAAACCAAGGCGCTACTTGGGAGGCAACCCAAGATTTCTACTTTTTCCTTTATGTTCTGTTCTTTTATTTTCCTTAGTTTTATCTTATGAAAATACAAAAAAATCTACATAACTAAAACTATAAAAAAAATAATCAAAAACAAACAACATAAAAATGCATAAATCGAAAAAACAAATAAACACAAAAATATAAAAACCTTTCGGCCTTTGCCCTCCCAAGCGGACTTGAAACCGTTTGGACTCCAAATGGTCTCCAAACCGTTTGTAGCCAACCGGTCCTCAAACCGTTTGGGACCAAACGGTCTCCAAACCGTTTGGAGCCAAACGGTCTTGAGACCGTTTGGAGCCAGACGGCATCAAAACCGCTTGGAATACAAAGAGTCACCAACCGTTCCCTATAAATATAAACCCTACCCCTTCGTCTTTCTCTCTTCGAACTTCCAAACTCTCTGGAGCGTTTGTGCGAAGAACTGCTCTTTTGCTTCTGCTTCCTTTGTTCCCGCGTGACCACTCTTCCATTCACCAACCACCTGCAAGGTAGTCCGGCGACCACAATGCACACTGCCCTTCCTCCCTACCACCTTCGTCGCCGTTCCTGAACTTTCACCGTCTGTTCCACCATCGCCGCCTTCTCTGCCGATGGTTTTAACGACCATCGGCATGTTACCATCTTCACGACAGTCATCACCTTCACTTCGGACCACCATCGTCTTCGACGATTTCTTCACCATTATCTGCATCACCATCATCATTGCCGTCTTCACCGTTACCGTTTTTTGTCACATCACTGGTTTCACCGCTGTTTTCATTGCCGGCACACTCTCTGCCTCCGCGCCGGTTCACCTTCGTATTCACCTGCGCCGACAGCCCTGCGACCTTTCATTTTCCGAATGGTCCTCAAACCGCTTGGAACCAAACGGTCTTGAAACCGTTTGGGACCAAACGATCCTCAAACCGTTTGGAACCAAACGGTCCTCAAACCGTTTGGGACCAAACGGTCTTGAAACCGTTTGGGACCAAACGGTCTTGAAACCGTTTGGGACCAAACGGTCCTCAAACCGTTTGGAACCAAACGGTCCTGAAACCGTTTGGAACCAAACGGTCTTGAAACTGTTTGGTCTTGAAACCGTTTGGTCTCCCACACCCATTAACCTTTCACAAAAGTACAAAAAGACATAAACTACAAATAAAATCTAATTTGTTTCTAAAATCTTTTTGCTCTAACTCATAAATATCTATTTTTCAGATATGGCTTCAACACCAAGAAAAGCCATCACATTTGAAGGTCCTAAAATCTGGACAAAAGAGGAAATGCTGGAAAGACAAGCCAGGCTTCAAAAGATAAGATCAGACTTCAACAGGACTGGGAAGGCACCCCCAAATGTCAAGATGATGGATGTCCTGTGCGAACTTGATCGCCTAGAGAGGATCTTCTCTGAGCCCCCTGAGGAGGAAACTGTCATCTCCTCTTCTGATGAAGATTCGAAGTACAATCCTAACTCCGAAGAGGAGTCATCTGCCAAAGAGAAAACGGGAAAGCGCAAGGTCCCAGAGACTGCATCTGGGCAGCCCTCCAAGAAGCGGGCAAGAAAACAAGTTTGACCTATTTCCGCAATGGATCAACCCTTTGCAAAACCTACCACCACCATCTATGCTGCTACCACCATCATCCCTGCAGCTACCACCACCATTCCGGCTAGTACCACAACTATCCCCATCACTACCACCACTTTCATTCCCATCACCACCACAATACCACCACCAGAGAACCTCTTCATCCAAACCACCATTTCCACCGATAAAACCCTAAAACCTACCAAGTATGTCTGATCCAGCATACTAATCAAGATGGGGATATATGATCATATCTTCAACGTGCTAGACAAAGCCAACCTCACCAGGTTGTGTCTAATACCTGAAGTATCTTACCATGAACCCACCGTGGAATTTTTCTCCTTCCTGACCAAGGAGCCCGTTGACATCATGGATAGGTCACGTGATGGAGGTGATAGATGACTTGTCACCCAAATTTTTGGCAGCATGGTCGTCATAACAGAGAATATGCTGAACTCCATCTTTATCGACGACCAGGAGCAGCTGCGAAAGGCTAAAATAGTGGGAACCGATCATCCAGAATTCAACAGACATACATTCTGGAAATCCTTAACCGGGATCCCCACTTACGATGCAAAGACGTGCAAGGCGTCAAACATACACTCTGGTTTTGTGCGCACTGTACACAAAATCCTCGTTGGCGCACTCTTCCCTAGGACAGAAGGGGGGAACGTTATAATCTCCGATCTTTTTGTTCTCTGGTCTATTCTTAACGAACGGCCAGTTAATATCGGCCGTCACCTGATCCAGAAATTCTCAATCTCCATCCTGGGGAAAGAGATTTTCATGGGGGTCATGTCACATCTATCATCAAATATCTTAAGATGGACAAACCTTTACCCCGCTGCACGCAACTGAAGGGTGACATCCTTACCAATGAGAAAACTCTGAAGAACTCGTTCATAATTAAGGAAAAGGATGGGAAATTACATTATATATTCTTCCCTATGGTCAAATCATCAAGGAATCTCCTCCCGCTTCCGGAGTTAGCAAACTATGACACAACACAGCTCCTCTTCTCTGACGAGGATCTTACTCACCTGCTAGCTTCGGTCAAAATACTTGAAAGGAAAGCAACAGCGGGACAAACAGAGATGAGCATCACTGCCCCGACAGCCCGACCAACTAAGATGCATGTCAAGCGACCTTCCAGGAGGCAGCTGCGGGCGCAACAGCTGTCGGGGACACCAACATCTCGGCCAAATCTGGAGGCCGAGCAGCTCCATGAAGAAGTCTTAACAACATCCTCCATCGACTCTTTTATCCAGAGTCTCCACGAGCAGCTAACCGCTACCACTGCTACCACCACTCCGCCTTCCACCATTCCATCATCTACCACTCCCTTCCTCCCCACATCCACACAACCATTCACATCCATTTTTGTACCCATCTTTACTTCGGGCTTCCCTTTCTCCATCCCTATGCCCGAATTCACCACTTTTCCATTCACTTCCGCAGTTTCCACCCCATCATTATCACTACCACCACTTTCGCCTCCAATACCACCACTTTTCACATCCGCCACCACCCCGACACCGCTGGTGACTACATCCACAGTCACTACGCAGCTCGGGGCATCATCAGTGTCTCTTCCGCAAGACACTAACACCGTCCCACATAGACCCCAGTCATCTCACCCTTCTGCTCCTGGGGTCCCTTTTACTAACATCGGTGAGGAATTCGGCCGTCAATTCGACGCTGTCTGAAACCTCCTCACCGGTCCTTCTAACATATTAAATTCTATTTTTTCTTGTGTACAAGATTTATCACAACAGGTAACCAATTTCGACGAACAACACCAAGCTTTGCCTACCTTCCTCCAAGGCATCCAGCAACGACAGGACGAAGTGGCTAAGCAAGTTGAGCACATCAACAGCCACACCAACAACCTGCCGGACCTGGTCCTTGGAGCAACACGTCAGCAAGAAGCTACAACACAAAAAGTCGATGAGATCTCCAAACAGACTCAACCTCTGCCAGAGAATCTCCGCAAGCTTGAGCAACATCAAGAGGCCCTGAGCATGCGCTTGGCTACCATCGATGATACACTTACGCAGCTACATCATCACCAAGAGGAGGCAAATAACGATGAAACCCAACAGCTACATGCCCAAGTCACAGAACTGACAGCACGTCTCCTCTCCGCCGAGGGAAGATTCACAGACCTCAAAGAAGCCCACGATGCATTGCTTGAAAAACACGAGCATCTGCAAGTGGCTTTCGACGAGCTACAAACCACTCATCGGCGGTATAAAAAGTCTGCCAACAAAAAGCAAACAGACGAAGCTGCGGATGACAAAGATGAAGATGATGACGAAGACGACGACTCCGACTCATCTGCTGACTCTAACAAAGATACATCTTCGGACGACAAGCATGATGACGGAAAAGACCCCGGGCATGCAGCAGGACCCTCCCAAAAAGGGTCCAAAAAAGGTCACCAGGACAGTGACCACCACCCCAAGTCCCCGCACAACGACAATGTCAACATGTCATATGGGGACCAATTCTTTGACTATTCAGCTATGGGGTCCATCGGGGAAGCTGCCAAGGACGCGGCCTACGTTGAGTTACAACAATGCATATTAGGAACCAGCGCCAGTCCGCCAAAAACCTCTGCTCTCTTCTCAGCACCTTCTCCCCCTTACCAAGACGAGGCAGACCGAGTAAGTCTAAACACGGACGAGGATCTTGACTCTGCCTCCGACTTGGACGATAATCTAGAGGGCCATGTAGAGGCCTTCGAACAACCTGCTTCTCCTCCACCACAAGAGCTTCCCCCGCCACCTCCTCTGCCGCACAAAATGCACGATCTAGATATGGCAGCCATCTCTAATTTAGATGCTCAGGACATTTTTATACTGAACACTATAGTGGACGATGCAAAAGCAGGGGACGACATAATCTATCATAACACCAAAACTAGGCGTAAGTTGACACGTGAAGATTTCCGTTGCATCCTACGACCTCGGTCCACGGTGCCAATGGCGATCTTCCGTGTCCTCCTCGCCAATTGTATAGAAACATATAGAAGTCACAAGCGGCAACAACCGGTTTTTAATGCTTCGCCCGCTTTGTCTTTTGGCCTTTTATACAAAGACATACGTGAAAAATCGGTTGAGCGGCTGCGTGTCGGTTTGGCAAGAAGGGCACGCTATCTTACACTACCCTTCCAAGTCTCGGACCACTGGCTTTTTATGATCGTGGATACCGAGGCTTGGGATGCCAAAGTATACAACTTCTGTAGCACCGAGCTACCAGCCGGCACAATAAATTTCGTAGGAGAAGCAGCAGGAGAAGCCAGGTGTATACCCTTCCGACTGCTTAAATTAATCTGGGCTGCACGCCCATCTCTTCGCCAAGACTGGAGCCAACCATGGTTCAAAATCATAAACCCTCCAGTCCAAGCCACTGAGGGATCTGGGGACAGCGCTTTCTGCACCATCCGACACATCCAAGTGCTAAACCAGGAAATCCCATTCAACGACCTGGTAGCTGAAGATTTTCATTCCCTATGAGGATGCTATGCCATGGAACTCATATGTGATAGACGATTCTTCAACGACCCAACTATGTCACCAGATGATGTTCCTCGATACCTTTTCTCAACTGTCCAGCGACGACAACGGCGACCTTTCCGACAAGTTTTGAAAGAGTCAGAGCAGATCAAGTCGCCCAAGCAAGATAAAATCAAGAGCGATCCTGCTTACACCATCAACCCAACATTTCCTGATTTTGATCGCGATGCTTGTAAGGGTCTGAATGATATTGAATTGCGTATCATTATGGTGCGACTCTCCGCAGACAAAGATGACCTAGTATTCATGTCTCGAGACATACTCGTAATGGCAGATTCACTGCGAGAGACTCTACAGGATAAGGGATCCCTTTCTGTCAGCCTCATGGCCGCCTACCAGTTTCTACTTGGCCAAACCAACCCAAACACATACATGGCGTCTCCATATATGAAAGATGATCTCCTAAAGCTCAAGAACTTCGGCACAACCGACGCATTGATCTCATACCTCCAACACACAATGCCGAAGTTCATCATGTTACCCATCCTATATCATGAGCATTGGATTCTCCTGGCAACAAACCTCCCAGACGGAACAACCACCATATACAACAGTTCCGACAGCCAGTTCAACGCTCGACAGCGACACTACGTCGTGACGCCAAAGATGCCAACAGAAGTAGTGGCAAAGGAGTGCGCCGAGAAATTAATCGATCTTCTGAGTCAGCATACAAAGGCGTACGACAAAGAACATTTCCATCGCCCCGCCTTCTGCCACAAATGCCCCCAGCAAATAAGACAATCGAACGATTGCGGCTTCCACGTCCTCTACTGGATGTACACCATCGTTGTTCTTCAAAGACCAGTAGAGGACATGACTGACGTGGACTACCACGCTTTACGAGGACAGTTCGCATCCAATCTACTTCATTCCCCGGGGGCAAATGAAGATTTACCTTAACCCGCGGCCCTTGTCCTAATGACTTCTCACCCTATCACTTTGCCACTCTGCGGACAGAGTGTGTGATAAGTTAGGGGGGTGCATTAGACAAGGGCAAGGTATCAACTTCTACACTCCTCTTTCTATCTAACACTTTCCATACAATTCCTTATTCTTAAAATCCTTTTTACTTAATAGTCACCTCAACTAACCCTAGAATCATGTTAGTCCCTACAAATAAATAGCACTTAGACATCGAATGACGATTTATCAATTTCCACCCACTAGTGATTTCATATTTTTGCTTTAATTCTTCATCTGACTCTCCACAGGTCAAAATTAAGGCAAAAATAAGCTAAGATCTCGAGGATGAGAGGGAAATCAGGCAACTTCCAAATCAAAAAGTTCTGCAAGTGGACCACAAACCAAATAAGTGCACGTTGAAAAACTTTAAGAACAGCTTTCCTCTCTTCAAAATAAAAGAGGCTCGGCCACCCAAAATAAATCCTCAAAAATCCCAAAACCCAAGACTGTGAGTTATTGAATAAAAGCCAGAGAGACGAATAAAATTATGAGAGTTGTGCCACGCATAAGGATCTATACGAAGAACTGACGAAGGTCTCACCCGGCCGGCACATTCCGCTGCCCTCACAAAGGCAGATGTGTCGTGCCCGGTAGTGAAACCCTAAAGTTTTAAGTATATGAAAGGCTCATAAAGGACTCGCCCGGACGGTACATTTAGCTTCCCTCATAAAGGCAGATGTGTCGTGCCCGGTAGTGAGATTCTAAAAAGCATAGACAGCCCCTCCCCCACTTGAAGGGGGAGCTACACTTCAAAGCCTATAGCCAACCCTCATACCCTTTCTAGTTTCCAATAGGTTTTTTAGAGAGGTATAAAGCTGATTAGAGTTAACAACGTGCACAAAATAAGGTGGTCCCAATGCAAACTTTCAGATACGGAAAGAACCTGAGATCCAAGCAACTCTCGAAATCCGAAAGAATCAAGGCATGCAATAAGACTTGATATGACCCCAGGGGAACTCAGGTCAAGAATTGAAGCAAGAGTATGGAAATCCTAAATAAAATCGCCTCGCCATTACATGTCTCAGCTCTATCTAACTTGAGGACAAGCTAGACTCTAAGTTAGGGGGGGTGATAACCTCCTATTTTAGTCGTTTATCTTAGTCTTTTTCCTTAGTTTTCCATACTCTTTTTAAGTTTAAACTATACATAATCCTAATTTTACCCCTTTTTTGTTATATACACCATCCGACTAACTTTTTCCTTTTATATATGCAGAAAAAGCACAAAAAAAAATCATAAAAGAATAACCCAGCCTCAAGACCACATGGAGTCAAACGGTCTCAAGACCGCATGAAGCCAACCGGTCCCGAGACCGCATGGAGTCAAACGGTCTCAAGACCGCATGAAGCCAACCGGTCTCGAGACCGCATGGAGTCAAACGGTCTCAAGACCGCATGAAGCCAACCGGTGCCGAGACCGCATGGAGTTCAAACGGTCTCAAGACCGCATGAAGCCAAACGGTCCCGAGACCGCATGGAGTTCAAACGGTCCCCAGACCGCATGAAGCCAACCGGTCCCGAGACCGCATGGAGTTCAAACGGTCTCAAGACCGCATGAAGCCAAACGGTCCCGAGACCGCATGGAGTTCATACGGTCTCAAGAACGTTTGAAGCCAAACGGTCTCAAGACCGTTTGAAGCCAAACGGTCTCAAGACCGTTTGAAGTCATACGGTCTCAAGACCGTTTGAAGCCAAACGGTCTCAAGACCATTTGAAGTCATACGGTCTCAAGACCGTTTGAAGCCAAACGGTCTCACAGTCCAAACGGTCTTGAGGCCCCAAACGGTCTTGAGGCCCAAACAGTCTCGAAACTGTTTGGACTTCACTCAAAGCCTATAAATAAGACCCCAAGGGTCCTCCAAGCGGGGGGGATCTCAGACGCCCAAAGGCTGCCTCTCCAGTTCCAGAGCAATTCCATCCTTCATCCATCGCCCTAAGGCTGCCGGTTTGAGGTCCACATTCCATCATCAAGCTACCTTCTCTCTCATCAACAAAGAATGTGGGAGGAGAAGTTCCATCATCAAGCAACCACGGAGTGTGAAGATTGTTGCTCTCTCCACCAAGGGTTCAACCTTCCCTCCTCCGTGGAGATGTCGTTCTTTCTCTCTCTTCTCACCTCCTCCTTTTCTCTTGAGATGAGCGAGTAGTCCTTTTTCACTAGGGTGCGGGGAGTAGCCCCGCTACCCATGTTTTCATTTCATGCAATGTAATTCAATCGTTTGCAATAGAGATACTCTCCTTTTTGGCTCAACATCTATCGTTTAATGAATGCTTGTTGCTTGATCACCAACTTGTGTTACTTTTTATCTTTTGGTATGAATTGTCTACGTTTGTACCTTTAGATCTGAATATCGATTGAATGTTGGTTCTAGATATATGTAGTCACCATATGTCTGTTTCGGTATCTAGGAGTGTTTTCACGAGTGGAGTAAACTCACTCCCATCGTTGCACTTTCATACTATGAAATGGAATCAGTTGACGTATGGAAGTGCAACCTTGGTAAGGTCAAGGAACACACTTCATGAAGGAGTAATGCAAAGCAAGTGACCATTCGTTAGGGGATGGCTGGCATTGCAATACTCCACACTCCTCGTAGTTGGTTATCCGAAAGGAAGCTAAGTCTACAAAGATACTAGCCGATTAGTTTCTCTTTGCAGGTCTTTTTATTATGTTGCATGTTTGTGATCCATGTGTAGTGGTGTGAAACCCGACAACATCCTAGTGGTTTTTAACAATTGTTTACAACCTTAATTTCTACTTTCTTGCTTTACTTTCCTTGCACTTAGCTTAAAACCAAATCAAACTTTCGATCTAAATATCAACTGTTAAGTAGTTATGTACGACTAAAAAGTTTTCCATCTTGATTACATCAAGACCGTTGTCCCGAGGATTCGACCCTTAACTATACTGCGATAAGACTTCCGCGTGTCTTAGCATACATGGGTGGAGTTCTTACCATAGTACTAGCAAGGCTAAACCTAGGGATTCATCATCTCTAGGATTTTTAGTGGTGTTACAAAACTCCATCACTCATGTATCGTTCAAAGGGATACATCCAATGCAAGAAAACTGGTCCCAACATTTTCACTTCCCTAGTCAAGTGGACAACAAGATGTACAATGATATCAAAGAATGAAGGAGGGAAATACATCTCAAGCTGACATAGGGTAACAACCACTTCTCTTTGCAAATTATCGAGAGTATCAGGGTCAATAAAATTGCTGCATAGACTGTTGAAAAAGAAACAAAGTCTGGTAATTGCAAACCTTACATGCTTCGGCAATATAGATCGAATTGCCACGGGAAATATTTGTTGCATTAGAGTGTGACAATCATGAGATTTAAGACCTATCAACTTCAGATCTTTCATTGGTACCAATCTACGGATGTTGGATGAGTAACCATGTGGCACCTTAACATTTACCAAGCATTCACAAAAAGTTTTCTTCTCCTTTCTAGACAACGTGTAACAAGCGGGAGGTAAGTATGTTCTTTTATTACCCATTTCACGTAATTCTGTTAATTCTGACCTTATTCCCATTTCACGTAGGTCCAGTCTAGATTTTATCCCATCTTTAGTCGTACCTGGTATATTTAATAGAGTACCAATGATGCTATCACAGACATTTTTCTCAACGTGCATTACATCGATACAATGCCTGACTGTCAAAGAACTCCAATAAGGAAGATCCCAAAATATTGACTTCTTCTTGAATGAAGAATTGTCACTCCGTGTGGCCATACTACATTGTGATTTCTTACCAAATTCATTGACAATGTCTTTTACTCTTGCATAAACAACATCCCCTGGTATAGGTTTAGGTGCACTCCGTTCATCATTCCATCCATTGAATGATTTGCGCTTCCTACGATACAGATGGAATTTTGAAAGAAACCTTTGATGACCAAGATATACAGTCTTGCCGCCATGTTTTAGTCTTATTGAATCAGTGTTTTCTTCACATATAGGACACGCTTTAGCTCCTTTGACACTATATCCAGACAAATTCACATACGCTGGAAAGTCATTAATAGTGCAAAACAACATAGCGTGCAAACGAAATGTCTCTCTTGCTGAAGCATCATAGGTCATCACACCTTCAGCCCAAAGTTTCTTTAAGTCATCAATCAAAGGTTCAAGATAAACATCGATATCATTTCTGGGTTGTTTAGGGCCCGATATCAACAACGACAACATAACGTACTTATTTTTCATACACATCCAGGGAGGAAGATTGTATATAACAAGCATGACTGGCCAAGTGCTATGTTGGCTGCTCAATGTCCCGTACGGATTCATCCCATCTGTACAAAGCCCAAGTCTTAGATTCCTATCTTCTTCACCAAATTTGGGGTACAATAGATCAATCTTCTTCCACTGTGGGGAATCAGACACATGTCGTAGGATCTCATCATTATTTTTCTTAACATCTGCATGCCACCTCAAATTCTTAACATCTTTTGGATTTGCAAACAAGCGTTGAAACCGTGATATTATAGGTAGATACCACAACACCTTGGCAGGAGAACCAGTTTTGGACTCCCCCGAAGTCATCAATTTATACCTTGACCCACCACATTTTGGACAATCTTTCAAATCTACATAGTCCTTTTGAAATAATACACAATCATTCGGGCATGTGTGTATCTTCTTGGCCTCCATTCCCATTGGGCACAACATTTTCTTTACCTGGTATGTTGAGATTGGCAGCTCGTTTCCTTCAGGAAGCATTTCTTTCAACAAAGTCAACAATGAAGTGAAGCTTTTGTCGCTCCATCTATTGTTAGCTTTCAACTTATACAATCTCAACACAGTGCTAAGCTTCGTAAACTTAGCACAGCCTGTGTATAATGGTATCTCAACATCATGCACAATGTTTCTAAAGATAGGAGGTGGATCGGTGTGCTCTACCCTACAACTATCCAACATCACATCAACGATGTCTGCTGGAACTGGTTCGTTCACATTTATGTCATCGGAGGCAATTTCTTCTTCCACCCAAGCACTGCTATCGACATCTACTGGTTTCAATTTTGAAATCTCTCCATGCCAGTGCCATTATGTATAGCCTTGTACAATCCCATTGCACATGACATGACTTTTGATTTCCTCACCAGTGTTGACTTTCAAGTTGTTACCGCAATGCCTACATGGACAGTAGAACCTATCTGTAGGTTTTTTCCTATGTTCCTTGGCAAATCTAATAAACTGATCAAGACCAGATATAAACTCTGGGGTGCAGCGATTACGAATGGACATCCATGATCTATCCATTCTATGATCAGAGAAAACAAGTATATATTAGGAAACAAGTATATATTAGGAAAAATTAGGGTATACACATACATCCTAAGTGTATAATGTGATGTCATTCTTATATATAATAAATGTGTACCACCTATCCCACCCTTGAACACCTAATCTCACTAGTAAGTCTATAATGTGTATTGGGTTTTCAAGAAAATTTCGGCAGCATTTCCCCGCTGTTCTCTAAGTACATATGTACTTAGAGAACAAACAGGGAAATGCTGCCGAAATTTTCTCAAAAACCCAATACACATTATACACTTACATCCTAAGTGAGATTAGGTGTTCAAGAACAGTCCCAAACCGGGGACTATCCAAGATTTACTCCTAATGAGTCAATCTTGGACGGGTTTCTAGGCCAACAAACACATTTGATGTCATTCTTATATATAATAAATGTGTACCACCTATCCCATCCTTGAACACCTAATCTCATTAGTAAGTGTATAATGTGTATTGGGTTTTCAAGAAAATTTCGGCAGCATTTCCCTGTTGTTCTCTAAGTACATATGTACTTAGAGAACAAACGGGGAAATGCTGCCGAAATTTTCTCGAAAACCCAATACACATTATACACTTACATCCTAAGTGAGATTAGGTGTTCAAGAACAGTCCCAAACCGGGGACTATCCAAGATTTACTCCTAATGAGTCAATCTTGGACGGGTTTCTAGGCCAACAAACACATTTGATGTCATTCTTATATATAATAAATGTGTACCACCTATCCCATCCTTGAACACCTAATCTCACTAGTAAGTGTATAATGTGTATTGGGTTTTTGAGAAAATTTCGGCAGCATTTCCCCACTGAAATTTTCTCAAAAACCCAATACACATTATACACTTACATCCTAAGTGAGATTAGGTATTCAAGAACAGTCCCAAACCGGGGACTATCCAAGATTTACTCCTAATGAGTCAATCTTGGACGGGTTTCTAGGCCAACAAACACAATAATAGATATGTACATGTTAGGGTTTCATCACAATTGATGTTAGGGTTTCATCAATGTTAGGGTTTAATCAAATCAAATTAGGATGCTAGAATGGATTTAAATCAAATTAGGGTTTAAATCAAATCAAACACGGCCGTGGATGTGTTGGCCTACCACGGCCGTGCTGCCCAGCACGGCCGTGGTAGGCCATTCTTCTCAGTTCTCAGTGAAAGAAGTGGTGAAACCAAGATTTAGATGCAATATTAGGCGAGCAACAACAACTGACCTCCCAACAATGGTGGCGGTGACCGGCGAGCTCTAGGCGGCAGGGCAGGCAGGTGCAGTGGTGGCCGACGAGCTCCAGGCGGTAGGGCAGACAGACCAAGGAGCAGCGGTGTCGGCGGCAAGGAGCAGCGGCGTCGGCGGGCGGCGGCAAGGAGGAAGGCGGCGCGGCGGCGAGCTCCAGGCGGCAGGGAAGGCAGACCAAGGAGCAGCAGTGGCTGCGGAGAAGGGGGCGGGGCGGAGAAGGGGAAGAAGGCAGCAACAGTGGCGGCAGAGAAGGGGGTGCGCCGGCGGCGCGACGACGCTGTCGTGGAGGAAGAAGGAGCTTTCGTGGAGGAGAAATCGGCGGCGTGGTCGGGCGACAGCAGAGAAGAAAAGGGAAATTGGCTCGCAATGAAACAGAAGAAAGGGGAAGAGTCGGGCGATCACGGGATATTAAGTTCCAAAATAACGTCGGTTGTTTCAAACAACCGACGCCTAAACCTCTTTAGCGTCAGTTGTTTGAACCAACCGACGTCCAATTGGACGATATTTTCATGAAATTGTTTGGCGGGAACCACTTTCAGCGTCGGTTATAAAAGGTTAACCGACGCTGAAAGTGACACTTTTCGCGCAAATTTTCATCGCGCATAGGCGTCGGTTTCTATCTACATAATCGTCGCTGAAAGTGACACTATTTTTTTTGCTCGAATAGTGTAGGCGTCGGTTTTCCTAAAGAACCGACGCCTAGAAAAGCGACACTGAATGTTGTTACTATAGTAGTGGTTCTAACATTTCATAGAGTTAGATATGTTCCAACCATTTGACACAATATCCTTAGTGGCCTAATTTAGTTAGGGATGGCTTTATAATATACTACAAATGTAATAAGACTATTATTACACACCTTCATGATTATTTATTTGTTAACAAGGGGTATAAATGTAATACGGAAAAATTATTTAAGATTCTTGTTGAACCTATTTTTAATTATATTTAAATTTGAATGATAATAGTTCTTTTGCAAGAATATTGTATCGTCGGATGTATGACATAGTCATTTGGGGCATGTCAATTGTGGCTCAACGAAACAAATGATGAATCTTGATAATTCTTGATTTAATACACATTGATATGTTTGAATTTGATGGGAGTACTATTTGGGATAAAAAGCATTATTACATATTTTTTATTGACAATATTAGTAGATACTATTATGTCTATTTACATAAAAATGTAAAGTTGAGGCATTGGATAAATAAAAAAATTATAAGAAAGAAGCCAAAACTAAAACTAGTAAAGCGCTTTAACGATTAAGGTATGATAGGATAGGAGAGTACATCTCCAACATGTTTTTGGAATTTTGTCAATTCCATGGTATCACTAGTACATTTTCGGCCTCTAACGTCGCTTCCGCTAGCGTCACTTATATTAGAAAAACCGACCGAATAAGCTAAAACCAAAGCAACAAGTCATTAGAAAAAATCCAGGTACCGCTTTTAGCTATTGGGTCGGTTTTTTAAGGATAATCAATGCTAGAAAAGACCTGCAAAATCATCAAATTAGTGGCACACATAAACATAGCATCAATTTTATTTGAAAACCGACCCAACATGCTTCCCGCGGAGAAAATTTGTTTTATTTTGCTTTTCCCGTGTCGATCTATATGGTCGGTTTATTAAAATAAGCGACCTAGTTACTTGTCATCCACACAGAGACCCTCTCGGGTCGGTTTATCAGTGTGACCATCCCAAGAAGTCACGCGCAGAGACCCTCTTGGGTCGATTTTTCTCTTTAGCCATCCCTAAAGTCTTCCTCTTCTTCGCACAAAGGTCTTATTCTCTCGGGTCAGTTTTTTAGATCGACTGTCCCTAGAAGTGTACCCTCTCAGGTCGGTTTTCCTATTTAGCTGTCCCTAGAAGTCTCCGATCCTCTCAGGTCGATTTTCCAATATAGTCGTCCCTAAAATTCTTCTTCTCGAGACCCTCTCGGGTCGGTTTTTTGATTTAGCCGTCCCTAGAAGTCTTCGAGCGCGGGCACCATAGGGACCTCTTGGGTCGGTTTCCTTGCATAATCGACCCGAGAAGTATTATATTTTTTCAAAACCCTTTTCTCTCATTCACACTCTCACTCACTCGCACTCTCACACTCCTCACTCTCGCACTCTCTCACTATCATCTCTCTCGTTCTCTCACTGTCGCCCCTCACTCTCACCGACGCCAAGGTCCCGCGCCGCCAAAGTTTCACCACCAGCTCACCGCTCGCCGCTCACCAGCTTGCCGTTCGCCGCCAAGGTACCTCGCCATTATTGCCGTAGCTCACTAGCTCGCCGCCAAAAGCACCACCAAGGTCTCGCCGCTGTTGCCATAGCTCACCAACTCGGCACTGTTGCCGTAGCTCACCAGCTCGCCGCCAAGGTCGCTGTTGTTGCTTCTCCAAAAGCCGCCCGCCACCGACACACCTTCTTCTCTCACGCTGCCCGACCATGTTGATAACGACAAACGACATTCCAAAGCTTTTCCTCCACGCCCGCGCCTGATAGGTAAGATTTTCCATTTCCCATTTCAAGCTTTGTGTTTTCCTTTGCACGGCTATGTTGGTGCTCTTCCTTATGTTGGGGTGTAGCACGGCGGTGTTGGTGTCTTTTGCACGGTCGTGTTGGTGTCTTTTTCATTTGAGTCTTGCTTTACTGTTATCTATTATGAAAGATCTTGCATGATGTTTAATTTACGCCTTTCTATTTATATTTGTCATGAGCACCTAATTGATTATTCAATTCACTACATATAAATGAATGTTTATCAAGTAAACCAACCAATAATAAAAACATGTATTCTTTTATATCTACATTTTATTATCAATCACATATGTAATCATTATATACAATCTAAAAATACAAGGGTAGACATTGTTTAATTTTAGATTGACACTTTAGGGTTTATAGATGAGACCACCTATGTATAAATATGACAAATACATTTATATATAAACTTAGAAACCCGTTCAAAATGTATTCATTAGCAGTAAATTTTGGATAGTCCCCGATATGGGACTGTTTTTGGATATTTAATCTCACTTAAGATGTAGCTGTATAATGTATATTTAGTTTTGAAGAAAATTTTAGTAGTATTTCCTCATTTGTTCTCTGGGTACATGTGTGAGTGGTTATTTGCCATTTACATTGATGTACTTGGAGAACTAAGGGGAAATGCTGATGAAATTTTATTGAAAACTAAAAATAAATTATACAATTAATAGTGAGGTTAAATGTTCAAAAATGGGATAGGTGGTACACTTTAGTATAAAAGTAATGAATTTCCTATCAAAAAAACCTTACAACTTATAGTATCAATATTAAATGCTCAGTTTGATAATTAATTTTAATGTGATCTAGAAAATGGATCAAAGTTGGATGTCTATCAAGAACCGTTGCAGTCCAGAGTTTACCAAAGGTGTTGATGAATTTATCAGATTTGCTGAGGAACATAGGAAACTACATACATATAGGTTCTATTGTCAATGTAGAAATTGTGGTAACAATTTGAAAGTTGATAATGTTGAGGAAATTAAGAATCATGTCATATGCAATGGGATCATACAAGGTTATAATGAATGGTATTGGCATGGAGAGAAACTTAATTATGGATCAGAAAATGTCGATACTAATAGTGGTGACATAGAAGATATAGATAATGATGTTAATGTCAATGATGAACCGATTCAGTATGACCCAATTCAGGATGATATGGTTGATGAGATGCTAAGTAGCTGTCAGGACAATGTCATTGATCCACCTTCTTTATTTGCAAACATTGTCCATGATGCTGAAAAACCATTATATAAGGGTTGTACTAAGTTCAAGAGGTTGAGTGTTGTGATGCTATTATATACTCTTAAAGCTCAAAATCGGTGGAGCGATAAGAGTTTCACTTCATTGTTGTCTTTGTTAAAGGAAATTCTTCCTGAAGGCAATGAGCTTCCAATTTCAACATATAAAGCAAAGAAAATAATGTGCCCAATGGGAATGGAGGCTAAGAAGATTCATGCATGTACAAATGATTGTGTGTTATTTTAGAAGGACTATAGTGATTTGATAAATTGTCCAAAATGTGGTGCTTCAAGGTACAAGACTACAAATTCAGCTAATGCTAAAAATGGCTCTCCTGCCAAGGTGATGTGGTTTCTACTAATAATACCACGATTTCAACGCTTATTTGCTAATACAGAAGATGCACAAAATTTGTCTTAGCATGGGGAGTTAAAGGTCACTGATGATGGCATCCTACGACATGCATCTGATTCACCACAATGGAAGAAAATTGATTTATTATACCCTCAATTTGGTAAAGAAACAAGGAACTCAAGACTTGGACTCTGTACAGATGGAATGAATCCCTATGGTACATTAAGCATCCAATATAGCACGTGGCCTGTTATGATTTTTATATACAATCTTCCTCCTTGGTTGTGTATGAAAAATAAGTATGTCATGTTGTCAATATTGATATCAAGGCCCAAGCAACCTGGAAATGATATTGATGTTTACCTTCAACCTCTAATTGATGACCTAACAAAATTATGGGAAGAAGGTGTTATGACATATGATGCTTCACATAAAGAGATCTTTACTTTGCATGCTATGTTGTTTTGCACGATTAATGACTTCCCAGCTTATGGAAGTTTGTCTGGATATAGCATAAAAGGATACAACATGTCCTATTTGTGAGGAAAATACTGATTCAATTCGACTGAAACATGGTGGTAAAATCGTATATCTTGGTCATCAGAGGTTTCTCCCACCAGTGCATCCTTATCGAAGGCAATGCAAAACCTTTAATGGGTCAACTGAGGAACGAAGTGCTCCTAAACCTATACCAGGAAATGTTGTATATGATAGGGTGAAACTTATTGTTAATGAATTTGGAAAGAGTTCAAGTAGTCGTACGCTCGCATGTGACAAATCTCTATACAAGAAGAGGTCAATATTCTGGGATCTTCCTTATTGGAGATTTTTGACAATTAGACACTACATTGATGTCATGCATGTTGAAAAAAATGTTTGTGATAGCATCATTGGTACGTTATTGAACATACCAGGAAAGACTAAAGATGACATCAAATCTAGAACAAATTTAGAATTAATGGGTATAAGAAAAGAATTATCAATTGAGATCTGGGATCGCCGCACATATTTACCACCAGCTTGTTACACTTTGTCCAAAATGGAGAAAAAGACTTTCTGTGAGTGCTTGTATAATATTAAGGTTCCACAAAGATACTCTTCTAATATTCGTAGATTGGTATCAAAGAAGGATATGAAGTTGATAGGTCTCAAATCTCATGATTGTCACACCTTAATGCAACAAATTTTACATGTGGCTATTCGATCTATATTGCTGAAGCATGTAAGGTTTGCAATCACAAGACTTTGTTTCTTCTTCAATGAAATATACAACAAAGTGATACATCCTGATACTCTCGATAAATTGCAAAATGATGTAATTGTTACCATGTGTCAGCTTGAAATGTACTTACCTCCTTCATTTTTTGATATCATGGTTCATCTTGTAGTACATATTACAAGGGAGGTGAAGATGTTGGGTCCAATTTTTTTACATTGGATGTATCCATTTGAACGCTACGTGAGTGTTTTTAAAGGTGATGTTCGGAATCGTTATCGTCCTGAAGGGAGTATTATTGAGGGTTATGTGGCTACGGAGGTGATGGACTTTTGCAATGATATTTTGAATTCCAATGAAACTTCTAGCGATCTAAAAAATGATCTTATTACTGAGTCTTATTGTGGAAAAGGAACTCTGGGAGCACAATTGAAAGGAATTAGTCGTGAGTTGTGGGAACAAGTACATTTGTATATTTTACCCAACATCGATGAAGTTAGTAGCTACATCACAGAACACAATGATCTTATCAAGAAAAATCATCCGCGATCCAGTTCAATGTGGCTTGCAAAAGAGCATAATCGGACATTTATTAGGTGGTTTGAAGAGAAAGTCTTTAAGGAGCTATCTGAATCACCAAATAATGTTGTTGAGAACATAAAATGGCTCGCCTTTAAGCCAAAAATGGATGTCATGTCATATGAAGGTTATGACATAAACATATTTTTATATTACACTAAATGTCAAGATGAAAGTAGTGTAGTCCAAAATAGTGGGGTCACTGTTAAAGCTTGTTCGTTGTATTTTTCTAGTGCCAAAGATAAAAGACCACGCGAAGCTGAGATGTCATATTTCGGTATCATTGAGGACATATGGGAAATGGACTATAAAAATTTCAGAGTTCCTATCTTTAGATGTAATAGGGTTGATAACAACAAAGGCATTTTAGTAGATGAGTTGGGTTTCACATTGGTGAATTTTGAAAAAATTGGATAGATAGATGAACCATTCATCATGGCAGACGAAACAAAACAAGTATTCTATATTGATGACCCAACAAATAAAAATTGGTCTGTCGTTCTTCATGGAAAAAGACAGTTTACTGTGGATCCTATAAATGAAGAAGAATACTACGAAAAGTATGCTGATTCCAGCCCTTTTTCAGTTGGTTTGCCAAGTGTCAATGTTGAAGTTAACACTGATGACTTATATACACGTCAAGACCATGCTGAAGGAATTTTACTTGACTAACAACTCAACCAAAACTAGAGGCATGTATTATCATTCAAGCACACATTTTCTTTTATCATGTATACATTTTATTATATATCACCACTTGTTCTTTTATTATCACTTATGTTTTCTTTTATCATGTATATTTGCAGGTTGTTCTAAAATGGCAAGTGAAGATGAACATTCTGATCATGAGCATGAGGATGCTAGTGGTGATGTTAAGAAGAGTAGAGGTCCCACAGTGATGCGTCAGCTGCAAGAGCTTATGGCAAAAGGGGAGAAATTGCCAATCCAGTTTGAAAGGGGAGGAACACCTATTGGGGAACACGCTAGTGCTTTTAAGCATTATGTAGGGGCAACCGCACGCAGTAAGGTGCCAATAGATATAGAAAACTGGCATGATGTTCCTATTGGCTTGAAAGACCTCCTTTGGAAAGATATATGTGTGAGTTGAATTTTGATACTATATTATCTTGTTTTTTGTTTATTGATTCCAGTTTTTTGTTTTGACATATACTTTTTGAAATAAGATTATTGCTTCATTTTTATATAGGGTGTTTTTCATTTAAATGAAAAAGACTGCTGCAGTGTTGTGGTGTACGATGGAGGGCATTTAAGACCTATCTCAAAAGGGATTATATAGATAATCCTAATCAAAAGAAGAAAGCAACAGACGTATATATTTTTAAAGATCCTGAGGTGTGGGACATATTTGTTGCACAAAGGAAATCAGAAGAGTTTCAGGTAATAAAGATTGTGCATATATATATATGAATGTTTTTATACAATTAATGTTTTTATATATGTATATGTTTGCCAAGTTGTAAATTGCAATACCTCATTTTAAATGATTAAGCTATTCACGAGGCCCAAAAGGAAAGACGGGCCAAAAATGTGCATAACCATCACATGGGATCCCTTGGTTATGCCCAGCGCCGAGAACAACTGGAGAAGCAAATCACTTCCGGAGAAGGGTCTAGCACAACTCAAGTTGAGCGTCCACCCCATTATAAAATTTGGCTTGATGCTAGAAAAAATAAATCAGGTGAAATTACCAACCCTGCAACTAAGTAGGTGGCACAAAAGATGGTAAGTTCATCACAATTAAGTAATTAAAGAGTAAATCACACAAACTTTGATTTAATAATATCTAATTGTTTGTGATTTAATATTTTCATTAAATATGAATAGGATGATCTCTATGAGCAAAGAAAATAAGGAAAGTTCATACCAATTGGACGCATGGATGAACTATCAGTTGCTCTTGGTACGAAAGAGCATCCTGGCCGTGTTAGGGGATTAGGAGATGGCATAGGATTCAAGACTTATTATGGACCTTCAAAATCTAGAAGAGGTTGTACAGTTACACATGACGAGGTTGAAGCATTAGTATCACAGAAAGTGCAACAAATATTGTCTTCATTTCAGCCTATTCAACGTTCTCAACCTTCTCAAACCGTGCGCCTCTTAGATGATGAGGTACAAGCTCATACTACAATTGTAGAAGGTCGTGGGAGCACTCCCAATGAACCACCACAACAATTTGCAGTAAGTTTGTTCTATATGTTAATTGATATGATATATATAATATAGTAGGTATATGGTTTACCTCTTTGTATATAACTTATTTTATTTCAACTAGGTTGGTATGAACTGTAAACTTGCAGTGGAGGTTCCAGAGTACAATGTTGTAGCAGTGGGTAAGGTATACAACATCGGTGGTACATTGCATTGTCAATCAGTTTCTGATGACATTTGTCGTGTGTCCATCCATCTTGTGTATGAAGGAATGGGGGGAAAACCACTACCCATACCTTCTTCTAAATATGGTACATTTGATGAAGTAGAGGGTGCTATGGTGGGATGGCCTAGACACTTGGTTATCATTGACAAGGTATATTTACATGTTTTTCATATTTGACTAGCTACATATATGAACTCGTTTAATATAAGTATGTATTTAATTAACAAGTTTGTAAACCAAAAAGTAAAAATCCTACTAGTCGTCCTCCTATGCCCAAGCCTTCTTTCATTCCAGAAGCCACATTTGATGAATTGGGAAATAGAAGTAAATGTTTGGCTCGATACTTAGCCAACCAAAGCCCAGGATCACATATGTTGGTCAATTTAACAGAAGACGCAGTTGGGAGGGACTTTGAGAATTTTATTTTTCTTGATGATATTATAGAGTTGTTCCGGTATGATTGGCTAAATACTTCGATATTAGAAGTATGGATAAGGTAAGAATTAATCAATATAGATTACTCAAATATATACATTTTTAGCTTATTTGTAACATATCAAATTTTTACAAATGTTTTACATCCATTTATATACTGAGATGACAAACTTTGATATAAAGAATGTTGGATTCTTAGTTCCTTCAGTCACTAGTCAAGTGCAGACACAAATGGATGATGTGAATGAGTACTTCAGTACTCCATTCAAATATTTTGGTAGTGTGGGAAAGGAAATTATTCTAATTCCTTTTAACGTCCAGTAAGTATTATAATTCAATAGAATTCTAATATTGACTAAATTATAATTCTAATTTTTGTTTTCAATATAAATTTACTCAGATCTAGACATTGGGAACTAGTGGTGGTTGTCCCACAATTGATGACTTTCTATTATCTTGACCCAATGGGAAAAACAACAAGGGGTCACAAACTGAGATTGCCAACTATGGAGTAAGCATAAATTTAGTTTCTATAACATCAATTGTTATGCTTCAACATGATATTTATACTTAGAATTTCTATTTTGACAACTATCGTAATCAAATTGATTGATAGGGGTATAAAGGCTTATCGTGAAGGTGGAGGAATAATACCCACAAAATTAAAGACATTGACTTTGAAAAATGTCAAGGTAACTACTTTGACTGCTTAATCATATATGTACAACTCTTACAGTAATGTATTAATGTCAAATTTTATATGTTAACTCTCTTATAGTCTTATTTCTTTATTTGTACAACTCTGTTTGTAGAAGTTTACTAATATTAAGTATAATTTTTTATTTGTAGTATCCTATAAAAAATAATGAATGGGCTTGTGGCTACTACGTAATGAATTATATGCAAACTATTTTAAAAGAAGCATCACTAGACATTCAGAGTATAGATAAGGTAATTAATAAAGAATAACATCATAAATTTACACGTGAGATTTTCATCATTATATAAAATATATATGAGCATGTGCTTTTTATTTGCAGATCTTTACAACTCATCCTTACACACTTGATGGGTTAAATGAATTCTGAGAAGAATTTTCAAATGCTTTTCTTAATGAAGTCACTATAGCATTGGATTGAATTCATAACTTCATTTGTGTATGTATATTTGAAACTCTATCAAAATTTACTTTTTGTATATGACATTAAATTTAATATCACTTTTAAACTTGTGATATATCATTATTGTTAGTATGTGCTATGTGTATGAATGTTAGTATGTGCTATATGTCTCATTTGAATGAATCTATCTTAGACTTGCAAGAATGTTAGTAAATGTTGTGTATGAAGATGTTTCAACTCAATATATGTGAATAATTGTTGTTATGAATGTGTGTGGTTTGGAGATTACATCAATTCAAAAAGGATTGGACATAAAAGTTAGCATATGCTTTGGAATGCATTTTTGGCTTGCATCATTACATTTGCAAGTCTATTTCTATTGCAGGTTTTGAATTGTGTAAAGCATATTCTATTTTGCAGGTTGATGTACAGAAGATTTCTGGTTCTGTAGAATTTTTTTCTATTGCAGGTTTTGAATTGTGTAAAACAAATTCTATTTTGCAGGTTGATGTACTGAAGATTTCTGGTTCTGTAGAATTTTTCTTTAAAAAAAATGTAACTTCTCGGGTCGGTTATTTAAGAAAACAGTCCTTATAGACTTCTTGGGTCGGCTGTATACAAAAACTGATCCAGTAGGTTCATCCCAAAATTCTACAGCTATTTGAAGACTTCTAGGGTCGCTTATGAAGAAAAACCTACCCAATAGATACTTCTTGGGTCAGTTATATACAAAAACCGACCCAGTAGGTTCATCCCAAAATTCTACAGCTATTTGAAAACTTCTAAGGTCGCTTATGGAGAAAAACTGACCCAATAGACACTTCTTGGGTCGGTTATACACAAAAACTGACCCAGTAGGTTCATCCCAAAATTCTACAACTATTTGAAGACTTCTAGGGTCGCTTTTGGAGAAAAAACCGACCCAATAGATACTTCTTGGGTCGGTTATATTAAAAAACCGACCCAGTAGGTTCATCCTAAAATTCTTGAAAACTTTTAGGGTCGGTTATAAAAACCCAACCCAGCAGGTTCTCGTTGGTCGGTTTGTGTACTTCTATTGGGTCGGTTTTGTACCTCTCTTGGGTCGGTTTTTTACCTCTTTTGGGTCGGTTTTTTACCTCTCTTGGGTCGATTTTTTTACCTTTCTTGGGTCGGTTTTTTTCCCTCTAGGGTCGGTTTTTGTACCTCTCTAGGGTCGGTTTTTCTACCTCTATAGCGTCACATAACTATAGCAACGCCCACCTAGGCGTCGCTTGAAAAGTGACACTGCAGGCTTCAAAAAATCGACGTTGCAGACCAATATTGTATTAGTGTATAGTTCATGAGGTTATGGCTCCTTATTCTCCATAGTCTACTGGGATAGCTAAATATTAGAATCAGACCCTAGTAGAGATGGTTAATGTGATGTCTGTTACCAAACATTGATTAAGACTAATGCGGAAGCGATCAATAGCAGTGGAATTACTAAAAATCACTAAAAATTAAAACTTTTTGCAATGAGATCCATAAACTATATAACTCATTCATAAGGAACCAAAGTAAGTTATTTACATTCTGATAGATCAGTACATCTCTGTATCATCTCATCTCGAGAGTCATAAACATTGACTACCCTGTTAAACTGTACATGAGCAGTATACAAAAATCTCGAGGCATCTAGCCAAAAATCTCATATCTATATCAAACCATCTACTGACTCCTAGGACCTGAGAGTACATAGATGACACATAGGACTCTCTATATACATAACCTAACAGAAAATGTCTCCCCTGTGGATCACTGTTGTCCTTGTTGTTGTTGCTGCTGCTATGGCTGCTATTGTTGCTGCTCACTCACTGAAGGCACTACTACAGAATACGCCTTTGGCGTCGGTTGTTTAACCCCCTTTGGTGACGGTTTTCAAGCGACTCCTATGTGGGCACCGCTAAAGGTCGAACTCTTCGGCGTCAGTTTTCTAACCGACGCCTATATGATCTATAGGCGTCAGTTATATATAGTTGTTTGACGTCTATAGGGTTCGCGCCACAAAAAAGGGCACCACGTAGAACACTTTCTGCGTCGGTTAGCAACTGAACAACCGACGGCATACTCCCAGACGACACAGCTGTGCTTCGCTGCACGATCGTCTTTAGTACTATAGGCGATAGTTTTATACGAATAAGCGACGCCTTTTCCACCACGGCTATGCTATCCTGCACGGTCGGGTTATTTGTCATATTAGGCGTCGGTTTTTATCTAATAACCGACGTTGTAGGCCTTTGATGACGGTGTTCTATAAATAACCGACGCCTATACTTTAATTTTTTTTTCTTATCAGTTTGTAGGCCTGCTGTGGCTGGTCAGCAGGATGAGAACCTGCAGTTCAGTTTTCTGAACTGCAGGTTTACGACATCCATTGATATTAGTCTACAAACAGGCCACAAACCTGCAAAATCAACAAATATTTTTTCATACAAGTAGAACATTTAGACATCAATTTAATTCTCACATTCACACATGTAGAAACATTCAAATACATTTAGAAACATTCAGACATGTATAAACATTCAGAAATATTCATTTACAAAATATCATTCAACATCGCTATCGGCATCCCAATTATATCTTACAATCACCACTGCTTGTATGGATTTTGCCCATTCTTCTCTTACTTCATTTAATGCTTCCATCGTATATGGAGCATGTACATTTTTAAGCGTTTACCTATAGTGTGGTTAGTTTTAAACACCTGCAAAGAGAATGATGTATATATATAAGTAATAATATAAAAATAAGATTGATATATTTCATACTAACTAATGAGACTATATAATACCTCATGTATGGTATTAATATCCAATGTCGCATGTCGGACAATCATCTGCATAAATCGCATCACATAGTATGTGCATGCCCAGCCGTTGTCTTGTGTAGCGCACTATAAATTGAAATATACAAAATATTAAAAAATACAACTAAACATAGTTCACATAAATAATATATACATTGGAGTCGGGAACTTACTTTTACGTTCTCCCAAATTATTGGCTGGTTCTTTCTCCTTGGGACATTTCCTCCAGCATTTTTGAATGCATATAAACCCCTACATGTTAATGTAACACAATAAATTGCATAATTAAATAGTAATGTAATAACAGATGTTAACGGATATAAAAATGAAATATTTCTCAACAGAATAATGGCATTCTCAATATGTGTCGAATGTTAGTATTCAATGTACTTCCCACATGATCTAGATAATAAACAGTGAACGTCTCGGGGACAATAACTAGTAACTCCCAATGTCTACCGCTAGAGTTAAAAAAGTTAAAAATTAATAACTCAAAATGCACAATAAAAATGGAATTTTCTTAAGTCAAAATTATAAATAAAGTAAACTTACTTGACATTGAATGGAGCTATTATTATCGTCTTCTTTTGCTGACCGAAAATTGTAAAAGCATCTATACAATATTGTTGAACACTATCAGGGTCTTTAGCTACCATACTAATCAATGATGGAATCAAAAAACCCA
The DNA here is from genome assembly GCA_963693085.1 of Alisma plantago-aquatica. Taxonomy (NCBI): domain Eukaryota; kingdom Viridiplantae; phylum Streptophyta; class Magnoliopsida; order Alismatales; family Alismataceae; genus Alisma; species Alisma plantago-aquatica. The sequence continues at coordinate 1,297,324,835 of OY856409.1, forward strand.
CATGATCAAATGCAAATTGTTTGCATTGATCTTCGACTAAGTAGCTGCAAAACATGTATTACGTATGCATTAATATATAAGAAACCAGATCACCGGATCTTACACAAGGTATATGGATGTATAAACAAGATCTCACCTTATCCATGTCTCTATTATTGATGTATTCAGCCAATCATACATAAACAACTCAATAATATCTTGTATAAATAAAGACCTATCGTATGATTGACCTGCATAATCTGCTTCTAAAGAAACAATTATAGGGCAATGTATATTATGTGCTCATAGACAACATGCCATTCCCCTACAAGCAGGACCTAACGGGTATTTTAGGTCAGTTGGAACCCAACTTGGTAATGCAGGAAGTGGAGGTGGAGGCCTAGGTGCTCTGGGTGTCTTCTTTTTAACCTGTATATATAATTTTAGATCATTTGACCTCATATATACACATTAACAATCTAGATTAATGAAAATTTATCTTACAATTTCAGTAGTGTAGACGACATCTGCTTTGGGCCACAATATCACCCCGACTTCTGCCTCACCAAGTGTATCAATATCTGGGTGGGCATATGGCAATGCAGCATCCCTCCAATCGGGTAATACACATATCGGGCTCACACGAACGTAGCCCTGCGGCATTGGAGTCCCATGAAACATTGCCCTAGGAAGGGACTGGTAAGCCTGCGCCTTTGCAACAACATAGTCTTGCATTCTTAAGTGGCATGGCTTCAATGCCTACAAAATTACGTAAAGAATGTTATACATATATACATATCATCTTGAAAAGACTAGCTACAATGTCATAAACAATACTTACAACAGACGTGTTAGGCGATGGGTCTCCAGGATTACTCGCAGTCTGTGCATCAGGAGAAGAGTGGGTCGCCATAGGCTGATTGGAAGCCTGAGATGCCTGCCACCGCACTATTTCTTCCTTGACCTTCTCAGCAACTATATCATTGACCTTCTTAGCAACTATATCCTCGACTCTCTTATTCTCCTATACATGGATAAAAGAAACATTAGCTTCTTATTATTGAATTCCCTTTTGCAGTAACATTCTAAAAAAAGAATAGGTTACCTCTTCTTGTGAAAGTCCCGCTCTGGGTTTGCGCTGGGATGGCCCACAGAATGCTTTGATGCCCACACCAGCGCCTGCACCCCTAACAGGTCCAGGAAGCCCTGGGTTACCCAGAGCAACTGTCAATTCATCCCTTGTGCCCTGAGGGATGAACATGCCTTGTTTCCTCTTCTCATGCAGCTCCCACTAATCACCATCAACAAAAATTGGTAAGTTAACACCACAAATAATCAATATTCAAATGATTGCTTTAAGAGTTGTATTTTACCATTTTTGCAGCCGCCTCAGCAGTTACGGGCTTCTTTATTTCACCCTTCTTGTTTTGCCTCCCAGCTATCCAGATATCATGGTGAGGCATGGGTGTGGCAGACTCCTGAGTAGCAGCAGACTCCTGAGTAGCCGCATACTCCGCCTGTAATCTTTGCTGAACGCTTGCATAGCCCTTTGGACCCATAGTGTGGTCATGCACATTCAGTGCACACCTTGCTTTTTACGCTTCACTGAGGGCCTAGTTAGTATGCACATTAATGATTTGGTTAGTAGAACTAAATGTTAATCTTGAATAGGTGAATACAACGTACATTAATTAAATTGGGAGTGACGCCTAATACCTTGAATTCTTCAGATTTTCTTGAAGCAACAAAATTGTCCCAATCTTCTTTGTCCAAGAAGTTCCACTATTCAAGGGCTGACTTCTTCTTCTTATCACCATCTTTTATGTATTCTCTGTTGATATTTGTCCTATAGTTCCTAAGCATCTTTCCAGCACGTTGGATCACACTTTTACGATGCAGCTTCTCATCCAATGCAAACAGATTCTGTAAAATAGAATTCTTATTAACTAGTATCCAAAAATAGAATTGCAAATAATATAATTTGTAATCTACAAAATAGAATTGCAAATAATAATAACTCACGCATAAATCCTTCCATATCAAGTCTTTCTTCCCCTGAGGAACTTTATGCCAATTATCATACTTAACACCATAATGGCTTCAAGTGACACACCCAAGATAGTTTAAAAAATTATTGCGGTTCACTCCAATTGCATTTCCTCCATTATCAAACTCCACAACTAATTTGGATCCACTACCACTTAGCGCTATTAACTTCTTCAACAGAGTGATGCCCCTTTTCTTGTTAAGTGTTTGGTGCTGCACATCAAGTTGCTCCAGTGCTTCAGTGGGTACATGTGCATCATCAACCTAAAATTTGACAAAAATAAACCCACTGAATTAGCGCAATATAGAAATATGGGATATATGGCATAACTAGAAGATAATGAATTTTATAGAAATACAAGATATGTTTTTAGAACTTACATTGGTATCCTCGCCATGGTCGTCTTGGACAACATGCTCATCATGGACTTCATGCTCATCATGGACATCATGCTCATCATGATCAGCCATCTGAAAATGTCATTAAAAAGGCAAACATTTAGCATTTGTATTAACTAGAAAAAGGCAAACATTTAGCATTTTTATTAACTAGAAGATAATATAAACATACATGCCTCTAAAATTGTGATCTTTTATCAATTAACAATCCTTCATTGTGATCTCTGCGCACATATAAGTCATCATTAGCTTCAATATTTTGTGGAGTTGGCAACCCAACTGAGAATGGACTGGAGTCATCATACTTATCATAGTACTCTTCTTCATCTATAGGATCTTCAATGAACTGTCTTTTACCATGAAGAACAACCGACCATTTATCATTTGCAGGATCATTGATATAGAATATTTGTTTCGCCTGTGATGGAAATATTTGTTGCATTAGAGTGTGACAATCATGAGATTTAAGACTTATCAACTTCAGATCTTTCATTGATACCAATCTACGGATGTTGGATGAGTAACCATGTGGCACCATAACATTTACCAAGCATTCACAAAAAACTTTCTTCTCCTTTCTAGACAACATGTAACAAGCGGGAGGTAAGTATGTTCTTTTATTACCCATTTCACGTAATTCTGTTAATTCTGACCTTATTCCCATTTCACGTAGGTCCAGTCTGGATTTTATCCCATCTTTAGTCTTACCTGGTATATTTAACAGAGTACCAATGATGCTATCACATACATTTTTCTCAACGTGCATTACATCGATACAATGTCTGACTATCAACGAACTCCAATAAGGAAGATCCCAAAATATTGACTTCTTCTTGAATGAAGAATTGTCACTCTTTGTGGCCATACTACATTGTGATTTCTTACCAAATTCATTGACAATGTCTTTTACTCTTTCATAAACAACATCCCCTGGTATAGGTTTTGGTGCACTCCGTTCATCATTCCATCCATTGAATGCTTTGCGCTTCCTACGATACGGATGTAATTTTGAAAGAAACCTTCGATGACCAAGATATACAGTATTTCCGCCATGTTTTAGTCTTATTGAATCAGTGTTTTCTTCACATATAGGACACACTTTAGCTCCTTTGACACTATATCCAGACAAATTCCCATATGCTGGAAAGTCATTAATAGTGCAAAACAACATAGCGTGCAAATGAAATGTCTCTCTTCCTGAAGCATCATAGGTCATCACACCTTCAGCCCAAAGTTTCTTTAAGTCATCAATCAGAGGTTAAAGATAAACATTGATATCATTTTCGGGTTGTTTAGGGCCCGATATCAACAACGACAACATAATGTACTTATTTTTCATACACAACCAGGGAGGAAGATTGTATATAACAAGCATGATTGGCCAAGTGCTATGTTGGCTGGTCAATGTCCCGTACGGATTCATCCCATTTGTACCTAGCGCAAGTCTTAGATTCCTATCTTCTTCACCAAACTTGGGGTACAATAGATCAATCTTCTTCCACTGTGGGGAATCAGACACATGTCGTAGGATCCCATCATTATTTTTCTTAATATCTGCCTGCCACCTCAAATTCTTCGCATCTTTCGGATTTCCAAACAAGCAATGAAACTGTGATATTATAGGTAGATACCACAACACCTTGGCACGAGAACCAGTTTTGGACTCCCCCGAAGTCGTCAATTTATACCGTGACGCACCACATTTTGGAAAATCTTTCAAATCTACATAGTCCTTTTGAAATAACATACAATCATTCGGGCATGTGTGTATCTTCTTGGCCTCCATTCCCATTGGGCACAACATTTTCTTTACCCGGTATGTTGAGATTGGCAGCTCGTTTCCTTCAGGAAGCATTTCTTTCAACAAAGTCAACAATGAAGTGAAGCTTTTGTCGCTCCATCTATTGTTAGCTTTCAATTTATACAATCTCAACACAGCGCTAAGCTTCGTAAACTTAGCACAGCCTGTGTATAATGGTATCTCAGCATCATGCACAATGTTTCTAAAGATAGGAGGTGGATTGGTGTGCTCTACCCTACAACTATCCAGCATCGCATCAACGATGTCTACTGGAACTGGTTCGTTCACATCTACGTCATCGGAGGCAATTTCTTCTTCCACCCAAGCACTGCTATCGACATCTACTGGTTTTGAGTTTGAAATCTCTCCATGACAGTGCCATTCTGTATAGCCTTGTACAATCCCGTTGCCCATGACATGACTTTTGATTTCCTCACCAGTGTTGACTTTCAAGTTGTTACCACAATTCCTACATGGACAGTAGAACCTATCTGTAGGTTTTTTCCTATGTTCCTCAGTAAATCTAATAAACTGATCAAGACCAGATATAAACTCTGGGGTGCAGTGATTGCGAATGGACATCCATGATCTATCCACTCTATGATCAAAGAGAAAACAAGTATATATTAGGACAAGATAGGGTATACACTTACATCCTATCCAAGATTTACTCATATTATCTACAATGAAGCCGGACTCGATACAAACAGTATATAATTTAGTGATTGTTCATTCTAATTTATACCAAGTCGGACTCCATACAGTCCCAAACTGGGGACTATCCAAGATTTACACCTAATGAGTAAATCTTGGACGGGTTTCTAGACCAACAAACACATGTGATGTCATTCTTATATATAATAAATGTGTACCACCTATCCCATCCTTGAACACCTAATCTCACTAGTAAGTGTATAATGTGTATTGGGTTTTCAAGAAAATTTCGGCAGCATTTTCCCATTGTTCTCTAAGTACATATGTACTTAGAGAACAAACGGGGAAATGCTGCCGAAAATTTCTCGAAAACCCAATACACATTATACACTTACATCCTAAGTGAGATTAGGTGTTCAAGAACAGTCCCAAACCGGGGACTATCCAAGATTTACTCCTAATGAGTAAATCTTGGACGAGTTTCTAGACCAACAAACACATGTGATGTCATTCGTATCTATAATAAATGTGTACCACCTATCCCATCCTTGAACACCTAATCTCACTAGTAAGTGTATAATGTGTATTGGGTTTTCAGGAACATTTCGGCAGCATTTCCCCATTGTTCTCTAAGTACATATGTACTTAGAGAACAAACGGGGAAAGGCTGCCGAAATTTTCTCGAAAACCCAATACACATTATACACTTACATCCTAAGTGAGATTAGGTGTTCAAGAACAGTCCCAAACCGGGGACTATCCAAGATTTACTCCTAATGAGTAAATCTTAGATGGGTTTCTAGGCCAACAAACACAATAACAGGTATGTACATGTTAGGGTTTCATCACAATTAATGTTAGGGTTTCATCACAATTGATGTTAGGGTTTAATCAAATCAAATTAGGATGCTACAATTGACAAGTTTAAATCTTATTTCAACATGCATCAAAATTTACTGAATTAGGCCAAACATTATGATTAGAAGCGCAAATATATGACAAATATATGCAAGCAAAAGATTTGTTCATATCCTAGGATTTACATAAAGCATTACATAAAAATTTGTTCATATCCTTACCAACAGCAAGCACGGCCGTGGATGTGTTGGCCTACCACAGCCGTGCTGGATAGCACGGCCGTTGTAATGGTCGTGGTTGTGTTGGCCTACCACGGCCGTGCTGTCCCCATATCCTAGGATTTACATAAAGCATTACATAAAAATTTGTTCATATCCTTACCAACAGCAAGTGCGGCCGTGGATGTGTTGGCCTACCACAGCCGTGCTGGATAGCACGGCCGTTGTAATGGTCGTGGCTGTGTTGGCCTACCACGGCCGTGCTGGACAGCACGGCCGTGGTAGGCCAACATAGCCATGACCGTGATGTCCATCACGGCCGTGGTAGGCTAACACAACCATGGTCATGCTTGTTGTTGGTAAGGAGCTAGGGAGAAGGAAGCAAAGAGGCTAGCCTACCTGGAGCTAGCGTGGAGAAGAGCGGCGGCGAGCGGCGGCAGTAGTGGCGGCGAGCAGGCGAAGAAGCAGGGGGTGGCGGGCAGAAGCAACTAACGGCCGGAGAAGCAGCAGGTGCCGGCTGGAGAAGCAGCATGCAAAGAAGCAACAGCGGTGGGAGGAGGGCAGCGGCGCCGGCGAGCAGAAGAGCACCAGCACCGAAGAAGCAGAGGGGCAGCAACCAAAGTCATGATTTTGGGAGAGCGGCGGTGAGCAGCAGCATAGGAGAATATCGCGATGAAACAGGAAGAAAGGGGGAAGAGTCGGGTGATCAGGCCTATTAAGTTGGTCAACGACGTCGATTATCTACAAAACCGACGCCTATTATGCTTTAGCGTCGATTGATAGTTAAACATCGATGCCCAACTAGACAACCTTTACCCTAAATTATTTGGCGGGAACCATTATGAGCGTTGGTTACCGAGGGATAACCGACACTGAAAGTGGGACTTTTCGCCGAAATTTTCATTTTAAATAGGCGTCGGTGAATAGTTAAAAAGCCGACGCTGTGGGTGACCTAAAATGTTTTCACTCAAAAATTGGATTTCGCGGGCGATTTTAGGCGTCAGTCTGTTATAACCAGCCGACGCTGAATACAAAGAGGTACCCGTGTCTGGCTAGTCTTCGAATATAGATGTCGGTTTGCATAAGTAACCGACATTTAAATTTATAGGCGTCAGTTTTCCTAAATAACTGACGCCCAGAAAAGCGACACTGAATGTTGTTTCTGTAGTAGTGAGGGTTTCTTCTTCCTCAACATCTACCTAAAAAGTTGAATCCCACAGGGGTGAGACAATTGAAAATTGTCCCAACGAGAGATATAACTCTCCTCCAGAAACATTGTTATTGCAGATAATAGAATAACACTAAGAAGTAGAATTATAAATAACCAACAACATGTACTTTATTGAATAAACTATGTTACAGTTCATTCTAGCTATAACTTGATTAAGCAGCAAGTCATTTATTCAATAAGGAATATAAAGAACATGTATATTATTTATCTAACTAGGACATAATAGACAATGTATCATCAACCATTGTTTCTCGTAGTTCAACCCTAAGCAAATATGCTACACGGTTGATTACATTTTTCAAACATACTTATGCCCTGAGGAGATGAGGTATACCTCTCATACTCCTACCGACCATTGTGAAATCAAAATTGGTACCATACATAGTTGAATAGAAGAGCCGGGTTTCTATGACGTCATCTTCCTTAGTCAGTGTGAGGAACAACATGCATGACATCTTGTGTCTCTTCTATATATATAGCTTTCCAGGGTATACTGGCAACTTCACTATTAGAGTTACAATGACATGCTGTACTCTCTTCGTAATCGAGAGATTTCTTGTTTATCTCACCTCGATTCAGCATTAAAATCATCATCACGAGATTAGTGGTACATCATCCCGGCATATACATATAATGAAGGATTGAGAGATTTAATGTTTATCTCACATCAATTCCTCCATTAGGGCGTAAGGATATTCACTCCATTACCCCCACATACTCAAAAGTATGCTCTCCACGAGTTCCCTTAGGAAAACCTATTTCACCATCACCAAACTACTGACAATGATGGATCTATGGTCAGGGCTCTACATGATATCATTTCACTTGATTATTTAAGTACACTACAACATTCTTTTAGCATCAAGCATGTTTTCAAACATAAACCATTATAACAATTGCTATAAGGAAAGAGTATTATTTTATCAAGTTCATTTCACAACTTTATTAACATTGGGAACTCAATCCCTTATCATCTCATCATCATGATTCAAGAATATGGGTGTTCAAACCCTTAGATCATCAATATACTTGTTACCACTTTGACAGGTAACATAATGCCATCAAGTCATGTAACAATGTAAACATGATAATTGCAATGCAGGTATTTCACATGGCTCTTACAGCCTATCAATCTCTTTTGTTACCTTTTACTAGGCAACATAGCAAATCATTGCTTACAAAGCTCATAAAGTATTTTCAATAAACAAAGCATCATAGCTCTTACCTGGCTATGCTCAATATTTCATAAAACCTGCATAATTAGTACAGATGATAATAGATACATCCGTTTCATATCAGCACAATGCAAAACAATGATAACATTACTATTCAAGGGTTTCACTACTATACCCTTACTAGGGTCAGGGTTTCCCTTTTCAATTCTATTATGGTTAATCATCCCCTTATCTCAATTAGGATTAGTGACTCATCCTTTCATTATCCAGTCTTAGAGCTTTATGTGAAAAAGCATAATCCAGAATTAGGGTTTCACACTTTCATTTACCTTATTCGAAATTAGGGTTTACTATTCACATTACATCACCATAGATTAGGGTTTACTATTCATATCACATCCCCCTAGGTTAGGGTTTACTATTCATATCACGTCACCCTAGGTTAGGGTTTACTATTCACATCACATCACCCTAGGTTAGGGTTTATCATTAAATATCCTATGAATAGGGTTTACCATTCACCCCGAGTAGGAGTGAGCATCAAAGTACCTTGAATTAAGGTTTATCATGTCATCATTATGAATTAAGTTCATACCATCATCATGCATTAGGATTTCACCTATTAATGCCCTCAATTAGGGTTATGATTCATTAGCCATCATAATTAGGGTTTCATGGTCTCACTATGAAGGATCATACCATAATTAGACATTCATTCATATTAGAAGTCCAATACTTAATTATCATCCATGTAGGAAATCTTCTCTTTCATCTTCTACAGATGATGTTTGCTTTAGTCTTAATTAGGTTAAGTAAACTCACTCTTGAAGAAGAATTGACATCATGGGTTATGTCATTGTCCCCATGATCATTAAGGCTTAATTATTCAAAGGGTACTAATCACCTTACCCCATTAAGATGTAATTACTATAATCATCTTTGATTACATCATGTATTAATCAACTAATCACTTTGTCCTTTAACCACTTTAAGTACCCATGCGGTTTTGGTTAATTATCCACCAAACGGTCTTGGCCACATAGACTCCAAACGGTCTTGACCAAATCAGACCTCAAACGGTCTTGGTCAACCAATGAAACCATTTACAAAAATACCATCTTGAAACCGTTTAGTAAAGTAGGTGGTGGAGACCGTTTGCCAAAGTTGGATCTTTGAAACCATTTACTAAAGTTGACACTCAAGATCGTTTGCTAAAGTGCAACTTTGAAACCGCATGACCTCAACTGATTTGGGATCGTTTGGTCCCAAACGGTCTTGAGACCATTTGGACTCAAACAGTCTTGAGATCGTTTGGTCCAAACCTCCTCAAAATCGCATGGACCAAGTAGGATCTCAACAAGTCAGATAGAATTACGGTTTTCAAGATTGATTCCTTCATTGATTGTGACCATGATATGGACCTATCACCATGCTTCAGTTGAGTTGATTAGGTCAACATTCAACTGATTTGACCCTCAATTGACCCTCAATTGATCATCAATTAGGGTTTGAATCAATTGGATTAGGGTTTGGAATTGATGACTCTTCAACATTAATGAATATATAATTAGTTACTTTGAAACCATTGAACCATCATCCAAATTGACCATGACCTGACCCCAAACGGTCTTGAGGTCGTTTGGATGACCTCCAAATGGTCTTGAGACCATTTTCCCATGTCAACATCAAAATCCAAGTCAACCAGTTAGGGTTTGGTTCATTGGATTGATCACCAAAATCAACAATAGATTACACTTTAACTTAATATCTTTGGATCTTCAATTGCTCAACCATACCTAACCCTAGACCTCCAAACGGTCTTGGGTGATCACCAAATGGTCTTGAGACTATTTGGGTGATCCCCAAATAGTTTTGAAACCGTTTGGGTCAATCAACCCAAGTTTCAAACTCCTCAACTTGGGTCAATTAAACCCCTCAACTTGGGTAATTTACACCTTAGTCCAATTTTAACAAAACAATGTTTCAACATTATTCCAAAAGGACTGAAATCAAAATATAAGTTCGTCAAGAGCCTTAATTAATTTTCAAAAGATAAGAGCAAGCATCTAATCAAATTTATTAGGCAAAACACCTAGGGTTAGTACATAACCCAGGTAAGGGATGTTACAGTTAATACATTACTGCAAACCTCAAGTCTACCCAACTTTTTAGGGGGGGACTTTGAATATAGCTTGCCATATTCTGAATAGAGTTCCCCATAAACATAAAAAAGTAGTCTATTTGAACAATGGAGAGGTAGAAATCCGAGTCTCAAATATCTTTTAGTGTGGGGGTGTCTTACTAAGGTACTTGTATCTAAACACAAAAAGAAGAGATTGGGTTCGAAAATAGTTGATTCCATCTTCTTTGCTTATGTAGAGGCTAGTTATGCCTATGAATTCTTGATTGTAAGATTTGATATCTCTAGAATTGATGTCAATACAATTTTGGAATTACATGAACTTAAATGCTTTGAGTATGTGTTTACCATCGAATCTAGTGTTCCCAATAAAGTATCTCAAGAGGATTTATTTACCATAGTTTCATTCCTGAGCAGGTAAAAGGATGACAAATGTGGCAGGTGATTGAGAACATGATATTTATGAATCTAATGATTATGAAGAAATGGTTGAACCAAGGAGAAGTAAATGACCTGAACATCCAAAGATTTTCGAAGTGAGTTTTCACTTACAATATTGAGGATGATTCTATATCTTTCAAACAAGCTATGGATTCTCATGAAGCTAAATTTTGGAAAGAAGACGTTATTGATGAAATCCAATAAATTCTCTCAAATAGAACTTGAGAATTAGTGTATTTTCCTATAGGTTGTGCGGCAGTTGGATGTATATGGATCTTTAAGAAGAGACAATATTGCAGACGGGACAATCAATACATATAAACCTAGATTATTTTCTAATGGCTGCACACAGAGGGAAGGAATAGATTATTTTTATACCTATTCTTCTATTTCCCATATGACCAGAATCTGAGTGCTTATAGCATTGGCTTCCATTTATAATCTTTGTGTCCATCAAATGGATGTGAAGACTGCTTTCTTACACAATGATCATCGGGCGGAGATATATATGAAACAACTGGAGGGATTTGTGGGTTATGGGAATGAGTTTAAAGTGTGTAAACTTGTTAGGTCATTATATGGCTTGAAACAAAACCTTAAGCAATGACATGAGAAGTTTGATTTTGTTATATCACCATTTGGCTTTATTCTAATGAATTTGATAAGTCTTAATGCATCATATTTCTTTTCTTCTATGTTTTTATGTTGTTACCAACCTATAATCTTCCAACTAAGGTTCAAGTTCAAAACTTTTTTTCACCATGTTCTTGTGGAGGTCAAAATTGGATAACTTATGTAGATTCAAATAGAAAGGTATCTTTTGAAAACACAATATGGAGGACTAAATGGTAGAGCACACTACACATTGGAATTTTTGGAGATTGTTAGATATATGACTTTAATTCATTTATTTAGCATGGGTTAAGTCCAATGTACTGCACCTAGTACATATAGGAAATGTAGTTTGTGTCTTGTACAAATGGAAAGAGCTTAAGTCCCACATTTCTCACTCCTAGATTTGTTGTGGTTTTATATGTAGGATCACATGTGATACTAGTATCCAAAGGACTCTAGGAGAGAGCTCACCTCCTTGGCGGGTATGGTGACCACAACATACACACACATACTCATTCATGCCACATCGTGTCTCGCCTGGCCTACCTGAGTCTGGCACGGGGTCAGGCTTGTAGCTTGTGTCTTGAGGAATGTGAGAATTGTCTCCATCTTCATTTTGTAAAAGAATACACCTATATAAATAATTCTTAATTTATTAATTGATGAAGTGAATTTTTCATTTTATTTGGAAGATGTTTTCATTGCAATTTTCTACAATTCTATACAAGAGTGGTCGTGTGATCGCATATTAATGACAATTGAATTCGAGGGGGTGTGAAAGTCTATATATATGTCTCTGGTCATTAGAGTTAATTATATATAGTGAACATACAATTGTCAAAAAATTGTGCATGTGATTTGTGAACCTAGAAAGAAACTTCTTTGTCGTCTTTGTTCCAGAGTTGTCTTCGGGCGATTCCTCTCTTTTGAGAAGTAACTTCTTTCTTCCTCTCCCTAAAGTCAAGATCTGTCTGGATGGTGGTACCTGTGATTGTTGGGCAACATTGATAGTACAACTATTTCTCGTTAGTACATGAGTGAGACATCATCTACAAGTTCATGACTGGGTCGAATAAAAGAACAATGCTGGTCATTCATGATTTTAAGCCACCGATTTCTTCAAGTAACACATTCATTTTTCAACGAACAATCCTCTATGAGTTCCTAACCTTATTTATTTTCTATTCTCCTGCTCTTTTTTTTATTATCTGAATCTAACCAAAATTCATTAATAAATTTACATATGTTTTTCGTTGCATGTAATGACTTAATATAATATTCACAACATTGGATTTCATCTCTTTGATTCCCCAACTTTTTTAGGTAAATACACAATCATCCACACCTGAAACAAAAATAAACACATTTTGCAGTAATTAAGGATCAGTTAGTTGCTCTGCATAAGAAAATCTAGGTGAGGCAAACCAATATTCAACGATGTAAGTTATGGTTGTGCAAGTGGCCACGACTGAGACCATGGCATCAAATGTTAAGGTTGTGCATCTGCCATGCCTGTGAAAATTTTACCGTACACTAGATCTCAATTTCTACCTCAGTTTAGTTTTGTTTCTCGAGTATATGATTTTTCTTGGGGATCTTTCCCTTGTTGGTGTCGTGATCTAGTAGAGCCTTTGTGCCATACATACATGTTTGGGTTCAATTTCCATATAAAAATATGCTTAAGTCATATTGTGATAGAGCTTTTCATGCTGAAGTGATCAATTCTAGTTTCAAAGTATGTTGTTGTAGAATTGTATCCATGTCTTTGGTCATCTATGTTCGGATGGTGTTATATTTTCCTCTTCTAGATGTTGTATTACCTATAAGTAATGAAGTTAACCCATTTACTCTCATAAAAAATGCAAACATGCAAAATGGATGTATTCCACCTGTCAGGATGACAAGTCTTGTCTAGATCATCCTAAAGTTTTGGAGTTCAAAAAGATAGTGACAAGAAAGCAACATTTGAATCAATTACATCCTGTTAAAATAGATATTACCTTTTCCCGAAGTTGAAAATAGGAAAAAACTTAACGGATTGGAAAACATTGAGTATATATATACACAAATAGATTTCTACACAGACTTTAGAGGTAATATTAACATATATTATTGATAAAATGCACAATTTTATATGTACCACATTATAGCCATGCATGATTTTTGTGCTTATTCGTTGAAGGTTTGAATAAATGTAATGTTTTTATTTAATGTTTATGCATTATTTATCAAACACCTAGAAAGTTTTTGCAATAGAGGAAAACATCCTATTTAAAAAGCCCATTACATTCAACCTAAACCTAAGTTCACTCTACACAGACAAAATTAATATTGTTCTCTCAAGACACAATATTCGTGCAAGATGCTCCTCAAGTGTAAAGTTGTTCCTTTTCGACTTAGTATTTACTAGTAAATGCATGTGTGATGCATGTGGATATGACAACTAAAATTCTAATAGAATATCGGTCCAAATTATTTTACATTTATGTAGTTCACAATATAGTATGGTGAATGAACCACTTTCTTTTGCGAGGATTTTTTTAATGATAATTAAGTTTCAGAGTATACATAGATGAAATGATTATATACAGTGACATCCAAAGTGTATCAACATTGTACTAAATCATGATGCATGCTTGAATGTAAATAAATAATAATTGGGATTCAAAATTGGGTCACCTCATAGGTGGCCCATGTGTTGAACAATTCAGCTACATCTATCTTAATAATATAAAGAGATTAGATACATGTATTGAAGCACGACCACATAGATAGTCACACTTTGATAATTTCAAATGGGGGACATGAAGGAGTAATAATCTTTTTATAATCTGGAATGAGTGAGGCATTTCATTTTAAGATCTATATACTAAAATAGATATTAATATGCCAAGTGGAAATGATTAATACTTGATATATTAACTATATTTCCTCTTAGACTAAAGTGAATTGTGACTTCTATAAATCAACGATATATCATGTTATAGAATATTCAGAAGATGGCTGAATTTTACTTAAGGTTAATAGGAACAAAGGCTAATATCACACACATGAAATTCTTTTAAGTACATTTATCTCAATAGTTAACTTGGTCATACACATGTATTCTAAAAAAATGTCCAAAACATGCTTAGTTAGATAGAGTAAGTATAAATAAATTACTATTATATATACATTTTTTTTATAAAGGGCACCTGCCATTTTATTAAGTAATCAAATCGTCTACAACGAGTGCAAGGAACTGATCCTCGAAGCCCTCTCCAACATAGAGAGGGTTAACAAAATGGAATGTGGGTGAGGCCAAGGCATGGGCTACTCTATTGCCTTGCCTCCTAATAAAACAAAGATTGAAAGAAAGAAAGCTAGAAGAGAGCTCGGTGATGTCCCAGACGATGATGCACTCATAGCCACGGCCTCCATATCCCTTCCTCACTGCCTCCACCAAGAGAAGATACTCGATCTCCATCACCACATCTATGAAGCCCTTCCCAAGCGCCAACTGCATGCCTTTCAGAACAGCCACACCCTCCACACCAAGCACCGAGTACGGCTGTTCTAATTGGCATTGGAAGGTCCAGAACAGCTATCCATGGTCGTCCTGTATGGCTACACTGCAGCCACAGTCTCCTACTAAAGTGATGGAGGTGTCCGTGTTGATCTTAATGCATCCCGGTGGAGGACAGTGCCAAGATATTGGGCTCGGCGAAGAAGAGAAACCTATTGATCTGCTCACAACCGCATGGTAGCATGCATGCTCTCTCATTAGGTCGATGAAGCTCACTACTAGGCCCAGAAGGAAAGGAGGATGATCGTCAAAAATATATTTGTTTCTTGCTATCCACGTAACCCAGAGAAGTGTCACTCCCTCCTCCTTATGCCTGTTGTCCTCCTCGTCAAGGAGACTACCCACAAAGCTCCCTATGTCATGAAGATTTGTCTTTCGCACCCAGTCAAACTCCCCGGTAGACCAAATCATCCTAGCTATGTCACAATGGAGAAATGCGTGCGTCGTATCCTCCCGTTGTCCGCAATGATGGCAGCCATCATTCTGTGTCACATGTTTCTTCTGCAGCTCTGTCATGGTGGGGAGAATGTTCCTCAGTGCTCTCCATATAAAGTGTTTCAACTTCAGAGGCCAACCTTCCTTCCACAACCTTTTCCATATCTCCCTGTCTGCCCCTTCCGACAAATTAGCACCCACCCTCAAAAGATGGTAGGCACTCCTGACAGAAAAGACCCCATTGCTTTCCTTATCCCATAATAGACTATCTTCCGCACTCCACCGTAGTAGTGGAATGTTTAGGACATACCTTGCTATGTGGCTGGGAAAACACTCCTCTACCACCTCCCTCCTCCATTATTTCGTCTTCGTGCAGATCAAGTCACTCACCCTGGTATACTCTTCCAGTCCGCTCACCAAGTATCTATGCACTGTGCCTCGAAGATGAGGGATCTACCTATCGCTATAGATATGAATGTCCTTCCCATCACCCACCCTCCATATAAGGCCCTCCTTAACCAGCTGTAGTGCTCCCCATATGCTCCTCCATGTGTAACTAGAACTTCCCCCCAGCTTGACGTGCAAAACAGCTGATGACTTGTAGTATTTAGCCTTCAAAATACGGGAAGCTAAGGACTCTCCATGAATCGCCAACCTCCGCCTCTGCTTGGCTAGCGATGCCTGGTTGAAAGCCTTCAATTCTCTGAACCCCATCCCTCTACTTTCTTTGGTTTTATACAACCTTTCCCAACTCATCCAATGTATCTTCCTCTCCCCTTCCTTCGCCCCCACCAGAATCTTACCATCATCGTCGGGATCTGGTCAACCAGCCCATCTGATATTTTAAAGATACTCATGATGTATGTGGGAATAGCTTGGATGACAATCTTGATCAAAACCTCCTTCTCGGGCCTCAAAAGAAATTTCTCCTTCCACCCCTGCACTTTTTTCCACACTCTATCCTTTATCGCAACAAAGACAACTTTCTTAGATCTCCCCATAACTGTAGGGAGTCCAAGATATTTTTTGTGTCTGTCCACCTCCCTAACCTGCAGTCGGTTCTTAATCAACTCACGCCTCTCCTCAGAGACATTCACATTGAAGGAAACCTCCATCTTCTCATAATTAATCTTCTGCCCAGATGCCCTCTCGTATTGGCTGAAAATATCAGCTAAAGCGGAGCATTCTTCTGAGGTTGCCCTTATGAAAACAATGCTATCGTCTGCAAAGAAAATGTGGGTGACTCTTGGGGCCCATCCGCAAATTCTTGTGCCATGAATTCTATTGTCCTGTGTTGCTTTGGAAAGTGAAAAGGATAGAGCTTCAGCACAAAAAAGGAAAAGGTAGGGAGAGATGAGATCACCTTGGCGTAGACCTCTAGCCGGTGTTGTAGCTCCTTTCCTTTTGCCATTGATGATGAACTTGTGGGATACGCTAGAAACACACTCCATCACCTTATTCCTCCAAATGTATGGGAACCCCATCCTTCTCATCACCTTCTCTAGAAACGTCCACTCCATTCGATCGTAAGCCTTAATCATGTCCAACTTGGGTGCCATCAAACCTTCTCTGCCTTTCTTCTTGTTCTTCATAGTGTTGAACAATTCATATGCAACTAGAGCATTGTCCGTGATCATTCTTCCCCCAATAAAAGCACTCGGGTTCTCAGAAATAATCCCATTCATCAGTGGCTTGATTCTGTTTGCCAACACCTTCGTGATAATTTTATAAGAAACATTGCAAAGGATGATAGGACGAAACTCAAAAATCCGAACAGGGCTGCTCGTTTTAGGAATC
Source organism: Alisma plantago-aquatica (assembly GCA_963693085.1). Classification (NCBI taxonomy): domain Eukaryota; kingdom Viridiplantae; phylum Streptophyta; class Magnoliopsida; order Alismatales; family Alismataceae; genus Alisma; species Alisma plantago-aquatica. Next base: position 1,297,342,189 of record OY856409.1, read on the forward strand.
AAAACAATATCAGTGTCATTAATATCCTCCAAACTTTCCTCCCCTTTCCACCATTTATCAATGAAAGACAACAAGCTATATTCAATCACCTCCCAAAACTGCTGGTAGAAAATAGCTTTCATCCCATCCGGACCCGGAGCCTTGTTAGGATGCAATTTATTAACACTTGTTAGACTTATGTCTTCGTAGGGTCCCAGTTCAGATCTGAAAAAGTTGTCTCAGAAAGTACACGTGGCATGTCAGCAATAAACTCCTCCATCCTGATAGGGTCTGAACTGGCGAAGAGAGAATTGAAATAAGAAGAAATAATTTCAACAATAGATTCCTTCTCTGTATGCCAACTCCCATCCTCCTTGAAGAGACCATGGATCATATTGCGTCTCTTTCTTTGGCTAGCTTAGTGATGAAAGTACTTAGTGTTCCTATCACCATCCCTCATCTCGTTGGTTCTAGCCCTTGCTAGCCAATAGTTTTCCTCTAAACGTTGAAGATAATGTAGCTCTTTGGCTATATCCTCACATTCCTTCAACATGTCACTAGAAGGAGGCCGGTTCTAAGCACTAATGAGCCTCTTTTCAGTCTTTACCAGTCTCTTCTTTATGTTCCCAAATTTTTCCTCTGCCCAAGTGGAAAGTTTCTCAGCATAGCTATCTGTCTGCCCATTAAGACCCAAAGCCACATTGCTGTCCCATACTTGTTGAACCACTTCCTTGCACTCCAGAGAAGATAACCAGAATGTTTCAAATCTAATTTTTTTTTATAAGGATCGCTGCCCATGCCTCTTCTCTCAGCCCATAAAAGAATCTGTCCATTATCGGAGTTGAGGATAGGAAAATTCTTGACACACCTAACATTAAAGATATCATACCACTTCTTATCTGCCAAGAAACGACCAAGCCTTTCCAAAATCAGATTGTCTTCATATAAACCACATTTCCAAGTGAACTTGCACCCCGTGGAACCCAAATCCATCAGTAGGCAGTTGTCAATAGCCTCCCTGAAGTTGCGCATCTGCCATTCATTCCTCGGTTGTCCCCCCTTTTTCTCCTCATGAGCTAGTATCTCATTGAACTCTCCACCAAGCAAGAAGGGCCATATGGATTGGGCACACACCTCCTCCATCAACTTCCATGTATGAAGCCTCTCATGAGTGGCTGCCCACCCATAAATCCCCACAAAACAAAAACAATTTGGGTTTCCTTCCACCCCCACCTCCGCAGCTATATGGTGATCCGAGAAGGACTTCACCCAAACATCATCTCCCCTCCACCAAAGACCCAAACCCCCATGCTCTGCCTCTGCTATCAACACTAAACCCAAAGTTAAAACCACACTTCCTCCTCACCTCCTCCTAGCCCCTCCTCTACACATAGTCTCCATGATGAAGACTATATTGGGCAACTCTCTCTAAGACCTCCTTCTCAGAGAGTCTAACGTCCTACGGCTGCCCAGACCCTGAACTTTCCAGTATAAGAGTTTCATGACTCTTCACGGGTCTGGTCCTTGCCAACACCCGCTATTGAAAGAAGAGTTGAATCAATAAGGACCTCCCTTCTCATCCTTTTTTCCCCAAGAGACCCCTCTTCATGTATCCCCTCCTGGAAACCATCCACATCCCTCATACTCCTCTTACCCCCCACATGGTACATTCCTTCACTTGTCCCTAGCTCCCTCCGTACCCCCTTCAAACTCCCAAACCTAGTAACTCTTCCCACTCTTCTCCCCCTTCCCTTCCCAACATTCTTGCTTCCTCCTTGCACCCCCCTAGTGTGTTTGTCTTCTCACCCCCCTTCCTTGCTGCTCCAAGTACAAGGCATCCCCGTTCCACCCTGATCCCCTTCGCATGGACCCCCATCTCATCCCTGACACCTCCTCCATAGTTTCTAGCATACACAGACAGAAAGGCAGATGTCTTGAACTATGCCAACTCACCATTGGACTGAGGCCCATTGCTCCTGTCTTCGAACTAAGTAGCTACTACCTTGACACCCCTCGGGCGTGTGTCTCCAAGATCTTTCACCCTCGTCTGTGGCCGACTCCTCCTAGTGTTGACTTGAATGATGCATCCCTCCCTGTCTCCCTACTTGCCTTCGAGTCTGACGTCCTACGACGCCGCGTGGCCGTTGTTGCCTTGAGAGCCCTCGCCAGACAAGACGATGTCCTCACCTACATATGCCTCACACGACTCCTGCACACGACTAGTGTCTCGTGGTATCATCCTACTGGGGCCAATGTTTTGCGTGTCCATGGACTCATGTCCAGTAACCTGCGTCTCCGTGCCCATAGTTGTATGTGTGGAAATGTCCTCCTTTCCACAGACACTAGTCGTCTCCTTCCTGCACCCAGTGTCTCCCACTACCCTCTTGTTGAGGTAGGTGTCATGGATACCCAAGGACTCTTGTCTATAGCCTTTGTCCCCATACATCCATTTGATGAAGATGACATCAAGATCCTCCAATGAAACAAACTTCGCCATGTCCCTCACCTCCTCCATCAAGTCCTCCTCCCGACCCCTGGTGATGCGTGTGCCAGTGGCCTCACTGACCCCTGTCGTCTGACTCCCAGGTTTGGGTTTTTACATGAATCGCAATTCTTTCTTGGCATTGTCCCTGCCCAGAAGCTCCTCCTTCATCGACGTCGCCCAGTGTTTTGTTGGTGACTCCTTGATCCAGGCCCCCCATAGACTCAGTGGTGGCCCCTCTTCATCGTCTTCAACATCATCCCTGCAATCCTTTTCCATATGTCTGATCAAGCCGCACAAGTAGCAGAAGTTCGACATCCTTTCATAGTAGATCTTCACATCTACGATTCGACCCCCACTGTCTCTGATCTTCTATTTCTACCGGATGGGCTTTGAAACATTGATTTCAACTCTTTCTCTACACAACGCCCCCAAACCTAAGTCTCACAAATCCACCGCCGTCACTCTGCCAATTTTGGATGCCACGGTCTTGATGGCCTCCTCTGATCTGAACCCTAGGGGAAGGTTGTAAAGACAAATCCATAAGTAGCTTAGATTCAGTATTATCTCTGTCGGGATGTCTTCCAGCCTAATATCCCTCACCACCAGCAGGTGGTTATCGAAATTCCAAGGTCCATCCTCCACAACTTTCTACTTGTCCTTCCAGTGTAGAAATTGAATGACGAAGAGATTGTTGGATAGGTGGTTGAATCCGGCCTCTCTTCTCAACGACCAAGCACTCGTCATCGTTCACTTGAAAGTAGGAAAGTTGTAAGGTATGTTGGTCATAAGTCTCCCGACGAGCGCTAGGTCAAGGTATTCCCTAATCTCGTCGTCCACTGCTTCACCCAGATTTAAGATGTCCGTCTCCTCCTCCCCCCTCACCCTAAGAGACCCATCTTGTTCCACAAGGTCATCATCCACCATGATGCAGAGAGAACCTACAACCTGTAAGAGGAAAATGCCTCGATGGTGAGAAAAAACCATGTGTGCGTCGCCCAAAGGGAAAACCCTAGGAGTGTCGTCCAAGGAGTTTCTATTATATATACATATTTACACATATATACATATATATGCTTACTGCTTCATATTGAAATATTAATATATAATGATTATGTCATGTGTATTATCCAAATAGACCATCATAAGGAGATACTGAAATAAGTACGATCTAATATTTTAATTGGTTTAATGCATTCTTTTACAGACATTAGAGTCAAGTTGAAAACATATTTTTACCAATATGCTATAATACTTTAAGAATTATATAATAAATGGAACATAGAACTTCCTCCTACATCAATGCTATTTTGATTCATAGATCAATATTGTTTTACAAAAAAAAAATTCTTTTGACTCAACATCCTTTGTTATGTTTCGTATGACCTTAATTTGTCTTAGGTGGTAAACAAAAATATATTGTACCTAAAGAGAGTTTGCAAAAAATGCATTAATTTTTGACCGTACTAACATATAAATAAGTAATATGCCGCTAGTTCCATCCAAATAGTTGAAACGAATTTGGTAAGCCTTCAATATGTATCCTTTTATTATCAAACATTATCTAATTTAAATATGTTCTTTATAATACCTATGGAACAAAGGTAAACATTTTTTATTGATGAAGTTTAGAATTATGCTTGCATTCTAATTTTTTATATAACAATTAAATAGCCTAAATCTTATGATATATTTCTTATCAAATATCCATCTATGAAAAAGTATAAACTCCCAATCAATGATTATGTTTTAAACAAGTGTTACTATATTACATGTATATAAAAACATTTTTAGTAATATGACATTTACTTTTATTATATTTAATAGATACAAAATAATACTACCAAAAGGTTCAAAAACAGAATGACATTAACACATATATTAACAAAGCTACATTTTACTAATAATACATGTCGCAAATCTCATGTTATATGAACATATATTCAACAATATATGTTCTTTTACAACTTAAATCATACCACAATATGAGTATGATTAGTTATTTTCTTATGGGGAGAAATAACAAAAATATATGTATTGAGAATTTCCTTTGAAATTAATATGACATGAACATTAGACAATTTACATGCTTAGCGCATCAACTTTTCAAATAAAGGGTTAGAAATGGAAATCAATCATTAACAATTTAACATAAATGATTTACATGATAAAATCCATACAAGAAGAAAAAAGATGATAGAAAATAAATACATTTTGTACTATAATAATATGTACAAATAAGTCAATAACTAAAATGATATAAATACTACTATATAACCTTTTAGTGAACAATGTGAAATATAGTGGGAATAAGTAATTCACGTTTCAAATAACTAAAACTAAGAAACACAAAACAAATATATTAGTACAGAATTGATATATAACTTTTTGATATATATATATATATATATATATATATATATATCATAATTACAATGGTACAATTAGCACAAACTTACTTGCAATGCATATTAGGTTTATATTTTTTAATATTACGATAAATACCTCTTTAAAAGTCACACAAAGCATACATGTTTTGAGGACAAAGTGAAAATGTTAAGAAAACAATATATCCTTGAAGCCAAAATTCCCCTCCTCTCCTGGTAGATGCTATGAATATCTACTTATATTAGCATGAAGTGTAATGCTTTTCAAGGAGTTATATGGATCACAGAGAGACTATATAACATTTTGATTAAAATCTAATGAAGGTATGAAGATGAGCATTAAAGTTAGCCATGACAAGATTATATGGATCATGGATTGACGTGAAAAGGGGATTAATAAACCAAATGATGTCGAGAATCACATAGGATTATGACACCTAATAAGTTCTAAGTTCATATATATTGACATAATAATGTATAATGCGATATGCTAGGCATCACTTCTATGTTGGTGGTTTTCATGCTAAGCTTCTAAAAATATATCATTTGTAAAATAGTATGAAAGAATTAGTTTGAAGAAAGGAAGTCAAACTCTGCTAGACACCAATCTAAAGATTGCAGCTCTATATTCTAAACATCTAGAATGAAATTTGAACTATTGTTTATTTTATAGTTTGCTACATGGGTTGAAACTACCAAAAACAAAAAATTTAAAAATAATGAGGTCAAAGATAAGTTGATCTATAAATGAGAGTGATGCTTTCTAACTGGATTCAAATCAAATAAACTTGTATGTTGCTGCTAATGCAAACATGGGTTTTTATCCTTTTAGCATGTGCTATCCTTATAATATTTCAAAAAATGGCGTAAGATAGATGGTCATGAATCTAGCCTTACATATGGACTTTAAAGATATATATCATAACATAACATTTTTTGATGATATAATAGAGATATTAAGATGTAAATATTGATTATGTTCTCTTTGAAGGTAAGGTGCTCACAAGATATGAAGAAGAGTGAATAAATAGATTTCTCACTTGAAGAGAATTTTGTAACCTTTATTAATTTAACAACATGGTATTTTTACTTGAAGGAGTTGGATCAATGAAAAATGTAGCAACAACATATCAATATAGTGATTTTTGTTTGGAAAGTAGTAAGTCACAACCATACATTTCTATAGGAAATATATTAGAATATGGATAAGGTTCCTTGACATGACCATTGGCTGCATTATATGGTAAAGGAAATTCATGATATTATGGAAGGGTACATAGAAATATATAATATGTTATCAACTTATCTATTTCTAGAAGATATGAAAAAAAGGAGACTGAGATTATCTTTGATATGTAAAGGACTCTAAAAAAGCATATATTGATTCTCCAAGACACATAAGATAATTTATCGTTGTTTTCTATCCATATTATACTAACAAGTATAATTAGACATTGAAAAAGTGATCAAAGACTTAGAAATGATAACCTCACAAAAAAATTAATATGAGGTTTCAAATGTTGTGCTTACTTACATTTTGTGGGACTAAACAAAATTGAGAGAAACAAAATAAACATGGTTTCACCAAAATCTCCTATAATTGCAAGCATCAACATGCATTAGTGTTTCCCATAGTGTCATGTGAGACATTTCCAAACAAGATTTTAAGGAATTTAAATTCTAATTCAAGTTTTTAGAAAAAGCATAATCCCTATAGGTGTTTAGAACCACGTTTTGTTCAAATACTTTAAAGAAACATTGAAAACAATTTAATATCCTTTACAAAAATGTTTGAACACCAATACAAAAGGTATAGAATAAAAGAAGTGGTTTCCAAAAGAAACTAAAAGTGATTTTTAATACCACAATGTAGCTTATAGAGAATCGCATTAAATAAGCTAAGCTTCAAAAATTATAAATAAAACAATATCAGTATCCATAAACATGTATAAAAGGAGATACACACATCTAATAGATAATATTTTCAACTATGACTCTATCCAAATTCCATTTCAGTTATTCAAGGAATCATATGATATGGATTCTTAAAGAAAAGAACAATACTCAAGTAGATGGAAATACAAATTTAAATTCATTAAAACATTTGAACATAGTCAAAAAAGACTGACTCTAACTAATTTATACTCCATCTAACAAAAAAATCAAGTAAACATCAATTTCAATTTTATATTTAATTAACTCACTTGAAGTTGAGGGTGTCATCTTTCTTATAGAATTTTGGGCATGCTAAGACATCAAGTTTGTTCTTCATGGAGGAATTAGAATTTCCTTCCAGTCTTGCATTTTGGTTGACGGGTGGCCTTTGTTCTTTCTCTTATGGACATCAACAACGCATCCTTTTAGTAGAAAAATACAATTATTTAGCCCTTGTCCTTGGCACACATCCTTGTCCATCACAAGTGAACAACGACTTGTATTGCTTGTCAAGGTAGTATATGTGATGCAGATGGACAAAAAGTACATCCACGAGACAAACTTAATCCATGCACCCACACTACTATAGTAAAAAGTATGATGAGTATTCAGATTAAGGAAAGCAAGCTTGTGATGAAGAATTAAAAATGTACAAGTTGCATATCTTGTCTAGCGACAAGGTACCTCTTATATACAGCAAAAGAAAACTAAAATATTGAATATCAAGCTAGCATACTCCATCCAAAGTGGGTACGTAGTGTCATACTCATGTTTTCACATAGCAATACTGATTATGTAGGTTACTAACAGGAGTTTTTCTGATTAAGGAGAGTTTTAAGAGAGATACAAAAAAAATCGTTTACAAATCATTTTACTGATCAGGGATACAAAATACAAGATGTAAGATCCCCAATGTTATATTTAAAGGAAGAACACAAACAAAATCTTAGAATATGTCATCCTTAACCAAATGTGCTGGCAAGAGCCCAAGATGTACCTGAAGACTCAAGGAATGATAGTTGTGCCGCCACAAAGAGATAACCCCCACATAGAGTTCGAATCTTCTTACCACAATGATGAGCCCTACAAATCCAATCATAGGGCAGAAGACATGATTTTTTCGTGGTAATTCATGATTTAATCGGGCTTTGTTCTGATCATCATCTAGAAAATCAAATCTATATAGAGTCACCGTCATAAGAAGAACATCGCTACATGAGTGTTGTACAACAACTGGACAACAACAACAGGAAGCAGCCATCTGGAAGTAAGGGTAAAGAGCAGTGTTTCTATCAAAATAGCACATTCTCAGACGCTACAACCATGTATATATACGACAGGTTCACAGTAGAGCTGTGATGTAGCCTTCTCTTCAAGATGTAGACTCAATGAGGCATTGCAAGTGTCATACCAATCATACTGTTGCGGTTAGCACCCCGTAGCAGTTTAGAAGATAACAACACGCAATGCAGATTGGGATTCCTGATAGTAGGTAATAAGATGACGGCGCGGTCTGTTAGAGCGTAGGTTTCCTTTGATAGAAACAAGGATGCCCTAGTAATATGGTAAAAGGTCTTCGAGGTACACGTCTGCCCTCCTCCAGATTGTACCCGTATATTTTCACCAGAACAAACTCAATATTATTTTTTGTATGGGAAATAATAGATGCATCCGAGTGTAAATAAAACTCTATAGAGTCCAGTTGGTTTTCGGAACAATAGATTATGCAAACGATGTTGAATGTAGATCATGCTTATTACCGTACAAGACAGAGAACGTGCTAATCACGTGAGTGAACGGAAACGAGTCCTTGCTTTTAAAATGGTAGTATAGTAGGTTTGTTTAAACTATGTTAAGACTGTTCTATCCTACTTGCACCTGGCGCATGAGATTGAATTAACAAGCTATATTACATAATCGCCAAAAGTTAGACGTTTGCGTGGCTTTTAGCTTTTTGAATCCCATGCCTCGAATAAGTTCTTGTTGCTGTCTTTTCCTTTCTGCCTTCAGCCTAACTTATGGTCACGATTTGAGTGCAAGGGAACCCTCGAAAGAAATAATGTTTGTTTTTGAACAATCTGCCCTTCCTGTATTCGAAGCATGTATTCTTAGCAAATATATTAATGTTCTTAGATAACAATATTCCCTTTATATTATGAGAACGTAGTGTTAGAAGCACCGACAAAGTGTATATCAAATTATATATATGGCGGTGGAAACACATGCGAACGCCGGTTGTGCTTTTTTTTTAATCGACACATGTTCTATAGGACGGGTTCTATATAAATTTAGTAGATTACAATAGGATTTCGTTATAGAGCATCTTTTGTATTTCTCTCTCAATTTTTTAGCGGATTAGGTTTTAATGATGAGTGAAAAGAAAATACTGTATTGTGATTGGTTGTCTTATAAAATTTCTATTGGACACGTCCTATACTAGTGGCTTGACTTTTCGATTAGTCGCTCATGACATTTATTATTAACAATGAAAAGTCAAACTTTGTCAATTCAGTCACATACACAATACTTCTTCTGCAAAGGAGTTATAAAAAATATAACTTTGAAATGATTGATTAAAGACGTCTTATAAAACTTAATCAATTCGCCCCTTTCATGATCTCATGTTAAAAGGTCGGGAAGATCCATTCAGTGGGGAAGTAGAAAATTACAATAAGGGGACTATGTCAGACGAACTCCGCATGCATTATGGGAGGGGGGCTGAGTTAAGTAAAGGAAAAAAAACTCAAATAGCACAATTTTATAAAAAAAGATTATCAAAATAACACTCTTTCTAACTTATTTCCAAAACTAGTACATTTTCAGCTAAAAACGCCATATGCGTTTTATTGGTGCTGGGAACAAAAACGTCAAACTAGTTGGCGCTTTAGGTTAAAAATGTCAAATTAATTGACGCTTTACGTTAAAAAAAGCCAAACTAATTAGCGCTTTACGTTAAAAATGACTAACAACTAGACGCTTTACGGTAAACGCCACATTAAGGGCGTCTTTCGCCAAATTACTGTTCTCTAATAAAACGACCAACTCCTTTGGCTTGAGTTCGGAGCGCCAAGATGGCCGCATGCACTCACGACTCCGCCGCCGTCACCGTCAAGGGTAAATCCGCAGTACTGAACTTCCCAGAGCTCGCCGGGCTCCTGCCACGCCCAGCCTCCAGCTCCCCCAGAGATGTGCAGGTTGCCGCCGCGCTTGCTGCCGCTATGGATGTCCCGGTGACTAAGCTGAATGACGCGCTTGTTGCGGACTCAACCACAACAACCACCATCACGACGACTACAACGTCTACCTCAGATGTGGCAACACCAAAGACGGAACGGACGAGGAAATTGACCTCGCCGCATTGCTTGCAGTTGGACGAGGATGGTTCCATCGAGCCACCAAACGAGATGAGGTTTTTTGACCACATGGGGTCGTGGGATTTGCCGTGGGACGCTGCTGCAGGTGGGAATGGTGAGGGAGAGTACTGGTTGTCGGACCTCACAGACCAGCCATCGACGATGAGACCCCATTTGCCGGAGTTCTCGTGCAGCTACTCCGAGGTTACTGTTCCTATATATTTATCTGGGCGGTCGGGAATGTTCCTATAATATATATATACTTATATATATATTAATGGGTGTCTTCACTCCAGTGTAGTACGACCGACAAACATGCATGCAGCCTTTACTATAAAGCGCCCAGTTGTTTGGTGTTTTTAAGTAAAGTGTCAACTAGTTTGGTGTTTTTAACGAATAGCGACAACTAGTTTGACGTTTTTATTTCTAGCATCAGTAAAACACCATGTATTGTGACGCTTTTATCTGAAAGTGTGCTATTTCAGTAATATTTTTTGTAAAAATATACTATTTGGGTTTTTTTTGCTTTAAGTAAATTGGTAAAAAATATTTTGAAAAGTCTTGGGCCTGAGCCACTATGTCAGAAACAAGGCTTTGATTTCAATCCAACTAACAAACTATTTGTTATTATACCTAAAACCCTTGTAGCTAATATATAAATGCATAAATACGTATTTTTTTATTTGAGAGGGGGCTAGAGCACCGGTTGCGTCGCTGTAGCTCTCCCCTGGGCCCATCTACTCTTGATCCGAAATTTATATTAGTAGTGAGTACTTTGTCTTACGATCCCACGAAATTTTCATAGTATTGCAAGATGTTAACCTTGCGTCATTCCTAAGTTAAACAGAATACGGAATAAAACTTCCTGTTATGCTAGGTCATTTGGAACTGGGAACCACAGTAAGATGACATTGCTTAGTTATGAAAATACCAGCTCTTATTTAATTCCATCCTTACCCCTTTGAAGTTATTCTTGACTAGGTGATCTTGTTGACAATTACATAACCCTGAGACACCATGCCAAGCATTATCTCATTCCATATGTTATCTTTGCAACACTAGACAGAAAATTTTCATGACGCTTTCCACGTCAAACATATCCAAATGACGAGCTTCATATGTCCATTTGCATCAATATTTTTTATATCACAACATAGTCAATTGAAAACCAACTTGGTGTGTGCTGGTTTGCCATAAGAACAAATATGGAATCGATCGATGTCGATCTGTATCAGCTGAACGTGGTCTGCTAAAAACATTATGTCTGTTTTGGTTGCGATGCATACGATTTATCAACCCTAGCTTCGTTGTTGGAAATAACAACTAAATAGGATAATACGACGAAGAAGAAGCTTATGGTTAGATGCACAACTAGAGAACACATTTTGTAGACAAAGATTAATGTCATCATGAGCACAAGTTTGCTAGTTATATGTTTCTAGGACTCAAGCCCACAATCTCTTGATAGGTCCTTTCATGTCGACCAAGAGGACCGTGTTGAACCAGATCATTTGTTGTTTTTAATTGGCGATTCTATTCATGTCGTCGCAAGAGTTTGAACCTGAGACCTCTTGGTAATAAAGCAAAGATCATACCACTAGGATGTCCCATCTTGGACGAACCTAATCATTTGCGAATGCATTTGTTCAGTATTATACAAAGGTCGTTCGAAAGACCAAGTAGCACAATTGCTCATAGAGGTAAGGAGAAGACAAAAGAAACATGTCTCTTTTTTTATTCATCTATTAAATGAAGTATGAACAATACAAAGTTGAAATTGATAACCAAATTTATCAACGAATAAACGTCGAGAAGTCAATTCTTTTGAAAAAACAAGTTATTATTTGACATTATAATTTTTTAGGAAACGTTGCAAATTGTTTTAATCTAGGATATTCTATTGTGTAGAAATTCAGTGCAAATGATGGGAAATCTTTCAATTTTTTCCAATGTGTACGATAATATAATGTGGAGTTTACTTAGAAAATATGCTTCTCCTTGATGATTTTCTCCACATACGATGCAAGTTGTCTCCTTAAAATTGAAATGAATTTACAGGGCACCGATTATAAGGACTCATTGTAGAAATTGGTATAATGTTACTCTAGAATTTAATTAGAAAATTAATACCATTTTTTTTGAAATATTTTAAATTTAGTGAAAACCAATTGGACTAAAGAAATTATACAAACAAACCAATGAAATAATGATTTCTCAACAAAAAACATATACATAAATTGGAAAGGTGGTGATTATGCTTATGTCTTTTATTTCCATGAATGCATCCACACAAATTTCCCTTGACCAACGGCTATACCTACAAGAACATTCTATATCACTACAATTTACATGGGTAATTTTATCTTAAAAATAATGGTATCTCAATATCTTAGTAAAGTCACATGTAGTCTTTCATCTCATTGCAAGTGGGAACAATACTTCTATGGTAGTTACCAAATACCTTAGTTGAAGATTTGTAACTGATGTCCAGGTGGGTTCCGCAAGAAAGAGACCCAACATCAATTGAACCACCTTCACTTAAAATTCTCATGTGACAGTTCAAGTAATAAAACAACAACAAGTTTATTGTGGCCATTGGTTTCACTCGTATAACCAATGTTATAGGTTGTATAAAGTGATGGTTTATGTTGATAAACGTCACAACATGTTGGGGATTTTAGGTTGCTAAAATTAAAAAAAAAATCCCCACAAAGTATAACCTACATAGATTGAAAGAAACAATTTGGAACATGGCATAGTACATCGAACATCCACTCAACAATCATCCAATCACATCATATTGCATTGCATATGATCAAACATCCAATCCTTTATTTCATTTTCAAATAATGCATGCAATCTAGTTCTCATTTCACCCAGATCGTACTGCATTAAACATTATACCACAAGTTCAATATAGGTTTTGCAATAACAAAATAGTGACATGTTTTGGTAAAGGAGATATGCCATCAAGTTGACCAATATATATTGAAAAATACACAAAATAGTCTAACACAATCCTAGATTAATAAATCTTATTACAACTTTCAAGCTTTTTTCATTGGATACCAAGTTGTACATACTCGATGAAAAATTTAGACAAATTTTCTCAAAGATCAAGTAATGTTACTATTTTATATGATTGTTTGTCAAGAAGTTACGATATCCAAATATGTTGTAGAAGAATAAATACAACATGTTTATTTTGAAGGAGTAAATATTTTTTTAGTTTTCCTAACATAGAAGATATATTTACATCAGAATTTAACTAAATGTTTGATCCTTACCCCAACTACCAACCAAGTCAAAAACCATATACATACATCAACTAGCAACCAAATGCTAGAATCCAACATGGATACTTCCCTTTCAAGCAACCAATATGTATTCATTCATTTTTTTTGTCATCCTTGATCATTTTTCTATGTTGAGAGTTTATTAGAAACTAGGAACAGTCCCAACTGTAGCTGGCTTTAGGGTACTTCTTGCAATTCATCATCTGTTTTTGTCATTAACCATTTAATCTTCTCAAGTTTGTTGGGGGAGAAATTCATCTATTCTACTACTGTCTTCTTCCTCATTGAATCACAATGGTCTTTCACATTGAGGGAACCTTAAATTATTCAGACATATTGAACGACAAAAATATTGAAAAGAAAAATTAGTTGCACTAATTGACTATAAAATAACCTTCTTATTTATCAAAGGAGTCATAAAGAAGGTTTACAATTCAGAATCAGCATAGGGTTCTCCCTGAGAGCCAAATAAAATTATATGTGGAGTAGGTTGTTGCTACAACAAACGTTCACAATATCGAGACCCAATGCTAGCACACTATGCTTTGAGCTGGTATTATTATATATAATGTCACATATATCTGATGATGGTATATATCTAACTCTCTATTGTAAATTTGACTTGACACTCTCCTTAGTTAGTATAAAAAGTAGATGATATAATTATCACTAATACAGAAATGGCTTATAACGTCACATTTAGACGTGTCAGTTGTATCTAATAAACTGATGCCTAAACACTACAACGTAGGTTGAATAGACAAAATGACATCTATATGTGAAGACTGGCCAGACACGGGTACCACTTTTTATTTAGTGTTGGTTGCTCAATAAGAAACTGACGCCTAAAATCGCCTGTCAAATCTAAATTTTCCAGTGAAAAAAATTACCTCCTAAATTTCATATACGGCGTCGGTTATTTACCAACTAATCTACGACTAAAGATTTTTCACGAGACAGAAATTGGGACAATTTTTTTCATCAGTTTTCATGAAATAACCGACGCCGATGTGTTTTTATGCGCTATCCCCGTGAAAATTATTACCCCCTTTGGTGTCGGTTTTCTACAACAACTGATGACTATCATTTTAAGCGTCATTTGTTTTTAATAATGGACTTCTATTGTTAACTTAATAGCACCCGCGTGAAGAAGACTCTTCCCCTTCCTCTATTTCATTCTCGATTCCGCTTAGGTCTGACAATTCCCTACTCCTAGTGCTCCGCCGCCAGTGCTCGCAGCCACCATGCCTACCACTGCCGCCGTTGCTCGCCTGCTCGCCGCCGCTGCCACCGCTCAGTTGCTCTGGCCGCCTGCTTGCATGCTCACCTACTCTGGCTGCCGCTCGCGTGCTCACCACTGCCACTCAACATATGTACCCTTCTTCCTCCTCTTCTTCCTCTGTCATCTTGGGCTTTTTTGGTATAGCAAGAACCTGTGAAGGTGATGAATCCCAGGCATCATCATTTTTATGATTTTGCCCTTGCATCCCAGGGATTGTTATGTATGATTTAAGACTATGTATGCTTTAAATTTCAAGTTAATGAGTGAAATCAAGATAACGACGATGCCTTTGATTATATTATTTCATGTTGTTTGTTGTATTAATCAATTCCTATTCTTATAATTGATTCTCATTAGTATAATGATATGATCATGTAATGATAAAGCCAATAAAGAAAGAATAAGTTTATACACATACCTTACATCATATCAATTAATGTCATGAGGATATAGTGCATACACCTTTTGAAATTATCATAAAATCACAAGTCCCAAGATGACAGAGATCAGGGGATAGGATCAAAATATGGTCAAAGGTTGGTAGATTGTGGTCAAGATTTTATGTTCGAGAAATTAAATATCTAAAAGTTAAGAATTAGGGTATTCCATATGTTCAAGAATAATGGTAATTATTCATCCTCAATTAATAATATGATCTCATAATTTGACACTAAGGAGCATCAAGTCTATACATATGGACGAATGATTTCATTCGGTCATTTAAATGGCAATAAGCCATTAATCTTTATCAAACATCAAGACTATATTCTATGGTTTGATATTATTATTCCAGAAATAGATCTTGTACTAATTTAAGTAGAACTCATGAGAACATGGTCAAGACTAGAAAAAGTTACAACATTTGATTTGAAAGTCAACATCAAATACCTTAGTTAATATATTTCTAAAAAGGATAAAAATTTAGATGTTAAAAGTAGTTCCATTGTGTCAGACTCGCTCTCCCAATCAAAATGGAGTACATGTTCATCCATTTTTCAATATCAGATGCGATATTTATGATAGAGTTCCCAAGTAAAGAGAGGGTGAGACCATGAGATGCTTCAATGACAACAATGGTCGTTGTATTCCTTTCATGCACTAGATTTTACTTCAAAGATGAGACAATTTACATTATAAGTAATCTCTTTCAAAGAAGAATGTATGAATCTATATTTACATTATAAGTAATCTCTTTCAAAGAAGAATGTATGAATTTATATTTCAAATCAATGCATGGTGTTTGATTGTCTCTCTTCCTAATGAGTTTTGTTACAAATATCTATATATTAGGTTAAGGACATGTTTCTGTTGTGACATGTTGACTTTTTTGTTATGTTATACCCACCACGATTTGTCTTATAAAATAATACATTGATTAATTTAGGAGGTATTGATATGTTGTTATGGCTGTCCACAAGTGTTTTTATAAGAAAATTGTGCGTTGAATGGGGTTGTGAACCAGGGACTAGTGTTATATTATGTTGGCCTAGAAACCCATCCAAGATTTACTCATTAAGAGTAAATCTTGGATAGTCCCCAGTTTGGGACTATTCTTGAAAACCTAATCTCACTTAGAATGTAAGTGTATAATGGGTATTGGGTTTTCAAGAAAATTTCGGCAGCATTTCCCCATTTGTTCTCTTAGTACATATGCACTTGGAGAACAACGGGGAAATGCTATCGAAATTATCTTGAAAGCCCAATACACATTATACACTTACTAGTGAGATTAGATGTTCAAGAATGGGATAGGTGGTACACATTTATTATATATAAGACCTTCAACCCTAAAGTTTTAACCATAAACCCTAGACCCTAATCATGTTCTAATATATACTTGTTTTCTCTTTGATCATAGAATGGATAGATCATGGATATCCATTCCAAATCATTTCACCCCAAAGTTTATTTATGGTCTTGATCAGTTTATTAGATTTGCCGAGGAACATAGGAAACAACCTGGAGATAGGTTCTACTGTCCATGTAGGCATTGCGATAACAACTTGAAAGTCAGCACTGGTGACGAAATCAAAAATCATGTCATGTGCAACGGGATTGTACAAGGCTATACATAATGATACTAGCATGGAGAGATTTCAAACCCGAAATCAGTGGATGTCGATAGTAGTTCTTGTGTGAAAGAAGAAATTGCCTCCGATGATGTAGATGTGAACAAACCAGTTCCAGTAGACATCGTTGATGTGATGGTAGATAGTTGTCGAGTAGAGCACACTGATCCACCTCCCATGTTTAGAAACATTGTGCATGATGTTGAGATACCATTATATGCAGGTTGTACTAAGTTTACAAAGCTTAGCGCTGTGTTGAGATTGTATAAGCTGAAAGCTAATAATAGATGGAGCGATAAAAGCTTCACGTCATTTTTGTCTTTGTTGAACGAAATTCTTCTTGAAGGAAACGAGCAACCAATGTCAACATACCAGTTAGAGAAATTGTTGTGCCCAATGGGAATGGAGGCCAAGAAGATACACGCATGCCCGAATGATTGTGTATTATTTCAAAAGGACTATGTTGATTTGAAAGATTGTCCAAAATGTGGTGCGTCAAAGTATAAATTGATGACTTCGGGGGAGTCCAAAACTGTTTCTCCTGCCAAGGTGATGTGATATCTACCTATAATACCACAATTTCAACACTTATTTGCTAATCCAATAGATGTGAAGAATTTGAGGTGGCATGCATATGTTAAGAAAAATAATGATGGGATCCTACGACATGCATATGATTTCCCATAGTGAAAGAAGATTGATTTATTGTACCCTAAATTTGCTGAAGAAGTCAGGAATCTAAGACTTGGGCTTTGTACAGATGGGATGAATCCATACAGGACATTGAGCAGCCAACATATCACTTGTCCAGTTATGATTGTTATATACAATCTTCCTCCATGGTTGTATATGGAAAATAAGTATGTTATGATGTCGTTGTTGATATCGGGCACTAAACAACCTAGAAATGATATCGACGTTTATCTTGAACCTCTGATTGACTTCAAGAAACTCTGGGGTGAAGGTGTGATGACCTATGATGCTTCATGAAGAGAGACATTTAATTTGTACGCTATGTTATTTTGCACTGTGAATGACTTTCCAACATATGCGAATTTGTTTGGATATAGTGTCAAAAGATCTAAAGCGTGTCCTATATGTGAAGAGAACACTGATTCAATACGACTAAAACACGGCGGCAAGACTATATATCTTACTCATCGAAGGTTTCTTCTAAAATTTTGTATCATAGGTTGCACAAAGCATTCAATGGACGGAATGAGGAACAGAGTGCACCTAAACCTATACCAAGGGAGGATGTTTATGAAAGAGTAAAAGATTATGCCAATGAATTTGGTGAGAGACCACAATGTACGATGGCCACACGGAGTGACAAATCTTTATTCAAGAAGAAGTCAATATTTTGTGATCTTCCTTATTAGAGTTCTTTGATAGTCAGACATTGTATCGATGTCATACACGTTGAGAAAAATGTTTGTGATAGCGTCATCAGTACTATGTTGAATATACCAGGTAAGACTAAAGATGGGATAAAATCAAGAATGGACCTACGTGAAATGGGAATAAGGACAACATTAAAAGAAGTAGTTAGTAGCCATCGGAGAACATACTTACTTCCCGCTTGTTACACGTTGTCTAGAAAGGAGAAGAAAGTTTTTTTTGAATGCTTGGTAAATTTAAGGTGCCACAGGATTACTCATCCAACATCCGTACATTGGTATCAATGAAAGATGTGAAGTTGATAGGTCTTAAATCTCATGATTGTCACACTCTAATGTAACAAATATTACTCATAGCAATTCAATCAATATTGTCGAAGCATGTAGGGTTTGCAATCACCAAACTTTTTTTCTTTTTCAACAGTCTGTACAATAAAGTTATTGACCCTGATACTCTCGATAAATTGCAAAGAGAAGTGGTTGTTACCCTATGTCAGCTTGAGATGTATTTTCCTCCTTCATTATTTGATATCATGGTATATGTTGTTGTCTGCTTGATTAGGGAAGTGGAAATATTGGGACCAATTTTCTTGCATTGGATGTATCCCTTTGAACGATACATGAGCATTTTTAAAGGTGATGTTCGAAACCGTTATCGGCCTGAAGGGAGTATTATTGAGTTTATGTGGCGAGAGAGGTTATGAATTTTTGTAAGGACTTTCTAAGTGCTAATGACGCTCTAGTTAATGACAAGAATATTGAGGAGCATTTTGGAAAAGGAATTTTGGGATCATGGATGAAAGTAAGCAGCCGTAAGCTGTTGGAACAAGGTCACTTGTATATTTAACACAACATTGATGAAGTGAGTGTTTATATTGAGGAACATACAAATTTCATCACGAGGCAATATCCTTGAGCCAATTCAATGTAGCTTTCTAGAGAGCATAACAAGACATTTAATAAGTGGTTTGAAGAAAAAGTATTACATCAACTATCTCAAACACCAGATAATCTTACTGAAACTATCAAATGCCTCACCTTTAAACCAAAATTGAATGTTATGTCTAATGAAAGGTTTGGAATACATGGATTCTCGTATTACAAAAAACGTCAAGATCATAAGAGTGTCATCCAAAACAGTCGGGTTACCCTTCAAGCATCTTCATTGTTTTTTGCAAGTGCAAAGGATAAGAGTCCATGTGAAGCTAAAATGTCATATTACGGTGTCATTGAAGACATATGGGAGTTTGACTATGTAGATTTCATAATTTCGCTCTTTAAATATAATTGGGTTGATAACACCAAAGGAGTTATAGTAGATGAATTGGGTTTCACATTAGTGAACTTTGAAAAGATTGGCGAGAAGGGTGAACCATTCATATTAGCATCATAGGCAAAACAAGTATTTTATTTTGATGATCATGCAAATGATAAATGGTCGACTATTCTTTATGATAAAAGACAATTCATTGAAGATCCTATAGATGAAGAAGAGTACTATGATAAGTATGAAGACTCCAGTCCATTCTCAGTTGGGTTGCCAACACCACCAAATATTGAAGCTAATGATGACTTGTATGTGCACAGAGATCACAAGAAGGATTGTTAATTGATAAAAGATCATAATATTAGAGACATACATGTTTATATTTTTTTGTATGTTTTATTTTTTGAATGTGAACTTTATAATGTTTTATTATCTTCTAGTTATGTCAAATACTAAATGTTTGATTTTTTAATGACACTTTCAAATGGCTGAGCATGAGCATGATGACTGTGATGATGATTACCGTGAGGGTGAGGATATCAATGCGCCGCCTCACAATGTAAGTTTTAAAAATATATCATATATTTCTATCTATATGTTCATTTATAGTTATATCATGTAAGTGTGTTTTTTTGTCAAATTTTAGGTTGGTGATGTACCCCCTAAAGAAATTGGGGCACTTGATGAGCAACAAAAAAATTGGGAAAGTGAGGGGTATCACAATGATGAACAAGTTACTACAACAAATGTGCAATGGACCCAAATTGGTTGTGGATTTTGATCATGTAGGAAATCCAATTGGAGTGAACCGCAACTCATTTATTTCACATCTTGGGGTTCTTACTCGTAGCCATTATAGTCATATTTTTTAATCTTGGCATAAAGTTCCTAAGGGGAAGAAAGAATTAGTATGGAAGGAACTATGTGTGAGTTATTATTATTTGCAATTCTATTTTTGTAGATTACTAATTTTTAGCATACTAGTTAATAGCAATTCTATTTTTCAGAGTATTTTTTATTTGGATGAAAAGATGCATTGTAAATGCGTGATACAACGCTGTGGGAGGGTCCTAAGGAACTATAGGACAAATCTCACCCGAGATTACATACGTGATAATGAGAAGAGGTTCTTGATTGATTTCTAATTCTAGACATTGATCACTTTTTGACTAACTCTACACTAATAATTTTTTTGTATTCTCTTTAAAAAATAAATTTAGGAAGAAGGCATCCACTGAGCAATGGAACTACATGGACACCAAAGACTGGGAGGAGTTTGTTACCCAAAGAAAAATGGATGAATTCACGGTATTAAGCGCCACTCCAAATTTAATTAATATATGTTCTTATGTATTTACCTATTCAAGATTAACCTTAAGTGTTACTAACCAAATCAATGTGCTTACTAACAAGGCTATCAGCGATGCTCAAAGAGCAAGGCGTGCATTGAATGTGCATGACCACACAATGGGTCTAAGAGGCTATGCAAGCGTTCGCCAAAGACTACAAGCTGATTCTACTGCTCAGTCTGCTGCTACTCAGGAGACTACAAAGTCCTCTACTATTAGTCCCGCACCTCTGCCTTGCCATGCTATGTGGATAGCTAGGAGGCAAAACAAGAAGGGAGATATAATGAATCCCACAACTACTGAGGCGGCTGCAAAAATGGTAAAATTCAACTCTTAGAGTAATTGATCAATATTGATTATTGTTATATTTACTTACCAATTTCTATAGATGACAATTAGCAGGAGTTGTACGAGCAGAGGAAGGAAGGCAAGTTCATCCCTGAGGGCATAAGGGATGAATTGACAGTTGCTCTGGGTAACCCAGAGCATCCTGGACATGTTAGGGGTGCAGGCGCTGGTGTGGGCATCAAAACATTCTTTGGGCCATTACAGTGCAAACCAGTCCCAAAAGTGGGATTTTCACAAACTGAGGTAACTTATTCTTTTTTTAGAATGTTATTGCAAAAGAGAATTCAATAATCAGAAGCTAGCGTTTCTTTTGTTCATGTATAGGTAGATCAGTTAATTGATAGGAAAGTCAAGGAAGCACTTGATAGGAGAGTCGAGGAATCACTTGATAAGAGACTCAATGAAGCAATTAGCAAGTGGCAGGCGTCTCAGACTACCACTCAAACAGTACATGTGGTAGGCCACTCTTCTCCTACTGCAGAGGTTGGGAGTAATCCTTTAGACCCACCACCTCGCACGTCTGTTGTAAATATTTATATGACATATATAGTAGCTAGTTTTTTCGAGATGATATGTTTATGTATATATGTATATAACATTCTTTACGTAAATTTATAGGGGTTGAAGCCATGTTGTCTAAAAAGTCAAGAGTATATCGTTGCAGAGGCACAAGATTACCCAACCCTTCCAAGGGACATATGTCATTGGACTCCAGTACCAGCTAGTGCATTTGTGTGAGCCCGATACGTGTACTCCCCGATTGGAGGGATCTTCCACTGCCATATGCCCACCCAGATTCTGAAATGCTTGGTGAGATAGAAAGTGGAGTGATAATGTGGCCCAAAGCGGATGTCATCTATAGTAATATTGTATGGTAAATTTACATTACGTTAATTTGTTAGTGTGTATATATGAGTCAATTGATCTGAAATTATATATATATAGGTCAAAAGGAAGACACCCGCTACATCTCGGCCTCTACCTCCACCTCCTAAAGTACCAAGTTTGCTTCCAAGGGACCTACACGCCTTGTTAGGTCCTAATTGTAGGGGTATGGCAGTATGGATAGGCGAACATGATTCAAATTGCCCTATAAATGTTACTATTCTGGAGGATGTTGCAGGTCAATCATATGATAACAATCTATTTATACAAGTTTTGCATATGTATTAATGCATATGTAATATAAGTTTTGTATACGCATTAATGCATACATATTAATGCAGGTCAATCATACGATAACAAGCTATTTATACAAGATATTTTGGAGTTGTTTCGTTATGATTGACTGAACACATCTATGATAGAGATGTGGATATGGTGAGATCTTGTTTATATATCCATATACCTTGTTTTATATATGGTGATCTAGTTTCTTATATATTAATGCATACATAATACATGTTTTGCAGCCACTTACACACGGTATGTACATATTTTGCATTTTTCCATGTGGAATTTTTGGTTCCATCTTTGATTAGTCTTGTAGATACAGACCCTTCTTCATTTATTTCATACTGTTGTGCTACTTTTGAATATTTTGGTAAAAATAAGAAGACGGTGATGATAACTCCATTAAATGTCGAGTAAGTTTACTTTGCTTATAATTTGGACTTAAGAAAATTACATTTTTATTGTGGATTTTGAGTTATTAATTTTTAACTTTCTTACTTGTAGTAGGCATTGGGAGTTACTAGTTATTGTACCCAAGATGTTCACTGTCTATTATCTAGATCCTATGGGGAAGGAATGGAATACATTATATGGACACACAATGAAAAGGCCATTATTCCCGTGAGAAATATTTCATATTTTTATATCTGTTAGCATATGTTATTACATTACTATTTAATTATGCAATTTAATATATTACATTAACATGCAGGGCTTTACAAGAGTTCAAAAAAGCTAGAGGAAAGGTCCCTAGGAAAAAGAATCAACCACTAGTTTGGGAGAATGTAAAAGTAATTTCCCGACTCCAATATATATATTATTTATGTGAACTGTGCTTATTTATATTTTTGAATATTTTGTATGTTTCAATTTATAGTGTGCTACATAAGACAACGGCTGGGCATGTGCCTACTATGTGATGTGATTTATGGACCTAAGCATCAACCATGTCGTAATGGAAATTGATATTATACATAAAGTATTATCTATAGTCTCATTAGATAATATGAAATATATCAATCTTATTATATATTATTAATTATATATATATATATATATATATGTCATTCTCTTTGCATGTGTTTAAAACTGACTTCAACACAGGTGGAAATTTATTAAATGTACATACTCCCTATACGAGGGAGGAATTAGATGTTATAAGAGAAGAATGGGCAAAAGCCCTACAAGTAGTGAGAATTTTTAAATATAATTGGGGTTCTGATGACAATGATGATGATGATGAATAAATAATGATATTTCTAAACTTTGTCCTCATAATTATTTTTATGTGAATGTGAATGACTTTTTTTGAATTGTCATATGTGTGAATGTGAATGACTTTTTCTAATCAATTACATAAATGTTTCTACATGTGTCTGAATGTGAAAAGAGATGAAATGAATGGAACTGAATGTGAATGTAAATGACTTTGCAGGTTTCTACATGTATATGATCAATACATGTGTATGAATGTGAATGACTTTGTAGGTTTGTGGCCTGTTGTTGGCTGATATCAATGGATGATGTAAACCTACAGTTCAGAATTAAACTGCATGTTCTACATCCTACTAACCAGCCATGCAACAAACCTGCAAACTGATAAGAAAAAAAATCAGAAAATAGGTGTCGACTATTTTTATAAAACTGACACCAAAGACATACATCGTCGGTTATTAGCAAAAAACCGACGTCTTTCTGCCCTCGCTGACTTGGTGGGGGGAAGGGTAATGGCGTCGATTTTTGTGTAATAACCGACATCTTCAACCATGATATAGTATCGGTTTTCTTTACTAACTGACGCTTATAGTTCCCTTGCTGGCGCGTTTTCAGTGGCAAGAAGGGTAATGGCATCAGTTTTTGTTTAATAACTGACGTATTTAACCATGATATAGTGTCGGTTTTCTTTACTAACTGACGGTTATAGTCCCTTGCTGGCACATTTTCAGTGGCGGTAAGGGTTATGGCGTTAGTTTTTATTTATTAACCGACGTCTTTGATCATGATATAGTGTCAATTTTTGTTAAGAACTGACACTTATAGTTCCCTTGCTGGCGCGTTTTTGGTGGTGGGAAGGGTTATGGCGTCGGTTAGAAACCGACGCTGAAGGTGTCGACTTCTAGTGGCACCCACTTGGGTGTCGCTTGGAAACCGACGCTAAAGCCTCTAAATAACTAACACCAAAGACCTTTTTTGTGGTAGTGTATAGACTATTTTTTGGTGGGCGAGTAAGAAGGAGGTTTACAAACCCATAATTACCAAGTTGAGAATGGTCAGAGCTATGTCAAACTTCACACATGCCATTTATAAACCTAAGCTCTCAAATTCGTGTCCCATTATTTGACTGCCATCCTCTACTAGATGTTGTGGTGGTGGTGCATCAATTATCCCTCACCCACCTTTGACTAAAGGTTGCATCTACCCCTACTATAGTTCTCAGATAACAAGAATGCCCCAACACCTTTAGAGGGATCGTTAATGGCCTTCCAGCTCTCCCTCCATGAAGGAGATTTTTCAGTTAGTCATCTTCTTATTTAATCAAATACTTTTCCCTAGGATTATTTACATGATGTTCACTAGTTTCATCTTCCCACCCCTCTCCCTATTCTATATACTAAAGAAAACAGTCAGCGACATAGAAAGATCTTGTGTTCTCCTCGTGCATATCAATTATCAATTACCTACAGGCCCAACAACCATGGAAATGGTTTAATGGTTTGAACAATTGTAAAGGATTACATTGAAGATGGTTTGGGAGTCCTCTGTCCCGCATGCACCACCTCCCACTATGACTACCCAGATGCAAATATAGCATTAACAATTGTCTCCCAGTCTTTAAACCCTCAAAGTTCCATGAGCTAGTATGTGACCAAGCAACATAAAATGAAACTTTGCATAGCAATGTACCGCGAAGGTGTCTCCATCTAAGTCCTTTGCTCATATTTTTCTCTATATGTCTATTTTAGGAAGAAAAACTTAAGAAGTACACAACAATCACAATCATGCTCACATCTATAACTGGATTTAAAAACATAATCTCAAGTTATGAGTTAAGGTTTCATTGAGTAGTTCTACCAAAAGAAAAACAAATTTCATAGAACTTTGTCACTTTCATAAACACTAATCGTGTGGGTTTTCTTGCATTAAAAATAACAATTTGTACAACAAGTCTATAACCATTGTCCTGGTTGAGTGGTTTACATAAATCAGTGGACATCTACAACAATGCTCACTAATTGGTAGGTATTGATTTTCTTAGTAATCACCACCAAGTTTCCCTCCTTTTCTTATATTGTATGTATTCATTGCCCTATATTATCCTGTCGTGGTGGATAATATGTCAGGCTTCATACATCTCCATATGCTATAATATAAAATAAAATATTGGAAATTAGTTTTTGATACAAGATGAATAAGTGGTTTTATTTTTGTTTATCATGTAGTGCGCATTACTATTGTCATAAATCTAAAATATTAATAAAACCTAATTCATTCATAGGCTACAACAACAAGGGCATTCACCATCAAGTGTATCTGGTCTACTATTGATATCTTACATGTTAAAATCTAGAGATGTGAGGTTTTATTCTTAGTTCAACACTAAGATGATGGAGTTTCACATATTCTTTACAGATAACTAGATCTTTACAAGTTAAACATCATATCTAAACATATACATTGCATACAACAATAAGTTTATGTATTTAAATTTATTTGTAAAACATTGAGATGATGATGCAACTACCTTTAATGAAGAACCACTTCTATGACAACACCCCAACAATATAACCATGCCCTCAGCTACCCACACATGAGTGAAGACATACAAACTTACATTGTTTTCTGGTCTGTTGAGATCATTTTCATTGCGAGACGCACGAATGAAAATTTAATCCCAAGTACCTTTATTGAGGATATTAATTTTCTTCTTGATCTACTGCCTCACCCAACTTTTTGTAATTATCTCATATTTTTAGTAGATGGTTGATCATGACTCTTCATGAAATTGTGATGAAGTTCGTGAATTATTCTTGATCGTGATGCATATAATCATTTTGATCTTGATCACATGTGGAAACATAAAAGCCTTAAACTTAGAAAACCATATGGGCTTTATGATTAGACTATGTCTACCATAGTACATGGATCATCCCAGAGAGTGTGCTCCAAAAGTGGAGGTGTGATGCCAAAGGTAAATCAGACTTTAGATTTATAATACAAAACCTACATGGACCCCCACAATTTTGTTATGAGGTCAAAGTAGATATACAAGGTCAAACACATGGACATTGGTACATTTAGGACACTTAAGATCACACTCTTATGTCAGTTAAGCCAATTAGATAGTTGATCAAAGTATAGAAATAGAATGAATATAGAAAAATATCACGAAATAAAATAAAACAAAGAAAAGGAAACAAAATAGAGTCTGTCAGATTTTACTAATCAAAGAGAAGGGGTTCTTGGCTACTTAACCACAAGTTGGGAAGTTTATGCACCCGTTCTTGGGCGTGGACAACCATCGAATACCTCAACAAGAAACCTACATTCAAACATAGTACATATTGTGCTATCAGTACCTGTGGGGATCATCCCACTCACTTTCATACAATGTGACTATAACCCATCAATGATATGCAACCTCTTTCAAAGATGACAAATCAACACCCTAGAATATTATAGACATGCTCTCGAGTATAGAATATTCTGAGATGCTAGGAACAAATGTGATCTAAACATAACTTTATGGTGGGTCTGATAGGGCCAGATTGGGCCCGATCGTACCTAGGTCACTAGTTTTGTAATGATCACCTTGAACCATCATCATTTCAGATTCCTATCCAAACTACTTTCTCTTATCCATTTCTACTACTAATCTTCCAATCCAGGAAGAAATAGAAGTTCAAGAAAGAAAGAGATCAACCAAACTAGCAATCATAATGAGAAAGAGAATATAGATTAGACAATGTACTCCATTTGAAATAAAACTACTCTTGCTTATGGTAAAATTACATAAACATGCCCAAAATAGGCTACATAGCCAAGAAGAAGTTGAACTAGCCATGTACAAGCAGAGTTGGCACCGAACAAAGATGGAAGAACATCATTTATATAGAAACTAAAGATAACAATAGAAAAAGGAGAAGAAGAAGAGATTTTAACCCATAGAGGAGAGGTGTCTCTCGCTCCTTAGCCTGTGTATGGGCCAAATCTTGTCTTTGGCTCATCCTCTTTGGTCTTTTGAATTCCTTGGACTCCATTCTCTTTAATTTCGCTCCACACAACTTCTTGGTGGGTGTATGGAGGTGGAAGATGGCTGGGAATAGTGGGAAGTGGGTGAATGGTGGTGGAAAATGATGGTGGATGGAAGAAATTTGAATAGACGAACGTAGGATGAGCACTTCATTCCTTCCGGACCATGGAAATCTCCCATGGGGCTTTGGGAACTGAAACATATCTAATACCCTCTCCAGGTAGTGGGCAGTTGGTATTTATAGGTGATGGTATAATACATGTAATAAGTGGATGCTACAACCTTCAGAGGTCGCTACCCTTGGTTCTCAGCCTGACTGTGCCGAGCTCAGCCTGGACATGCTGAGTGTAGCAGGCAAGATAGGTGTAGTGGATGTGAAAGATGTAGCGGGTGAGATATATGTCGTAGTCGAGACAGTTGTTATGGATGCAAAGCTTGTTGCAGTCAAGACATGTGTAGCGGTCTCTACCCTTGGTTATCAGTCTGACTGCGTCAGGAACAACCCGACTGTACCGAGTGTAGCGGTCGAGAAAGTCTTGATGGTTGTTGTTGTTGTGGTTATAGCGGTCGCTACAGTTCGAAGGTCATAACAGTCGCTACAGTTTAGAATACTAGCTGCTACAAAAATCATGTGATGAATACAACCCGACCATGCTGAGATGGGCCTGGTCGTGCCAATAGGGAGAAATATTAGAGAGTCAATGTCTTTCCAAGCTCGATGTCTGCATGTCCCAAAATTGGCTAGTTGAGCAACTCTATGCATGAAAAGATATAAATTACTTAAAGATAAGAATCTAGAGTTATTTTGGGTGTATTAAGATTATAATCAGCACAAAACCATGAATAAATACTTAGCATGAATGCCTGGATTTGGGTGTTATCAACCACTCCCAGCTTAAACCCTTACTTGTAATCAAGCAAGATTGTGCTCAATGAACATAAAGTTAACATCCAAATAAAGATTGACAATGAATGCTAAGGTTAAGAAAAATAGTTTAAAATAAGAATTTTCCTGACCCTTGTTGATTTAGAACAAACTCCCACCAATCAAGCACAATCTACTAAAGTAAGATCATAGAGCATCCATGCAAGATTAAGTGAATTCTCTACAAATTAAAGATACTTGTGAGAGATTGAATCATAATAGTTCAACATTAAAGCATTGTCACATAGGTGATCCTGCGGGTGACGAGTAATGAGCTACTGTCATGTATTCACGTAGGCCAATCGGGAACAACACATCTCCCACTTTTTCAGGTCCTAAGAAGCAACAAAAAGTAGAAGACTCTAGTAACTTATGATGAACTACGTCAGGTTGGTCCATGTAGCAAGAAACAATCCATGCAGTCCGATCCAATTGGCCCAGAGAAGTGAGACAAACTCCTCGTACTATGCTCAAACCAACCCTACTACTAGGATGGTCTCATAGGTCTCCTATGGGTTCCTAGTGACTCTCTAATGAGCCTTTGGGGTGGCACTACCAGGCACGACATACCCACATTCAAGAGAGCATTCATACACCAATTGGGCACAATCACTCTACTCTCCTGAAAGAGAAAACAATGCTCATTTATTCATACTCAGGATTTTATTCCCTGCATTATAATTTATAGGCCAGGATGAGAACAACTTGTATTATTTTGAGGGCTTGTGGGAAGCCAAGCCTCTTTTGCACATTTTTAATTTTCCATCTTTATTAAATCAATCTAAGGTGAGAGGGCGCGTAGGTCATGAAGGAACAACAATCCTACTTGATTATAGCTCAAAACTCATCATTATCCACTTGGTACATGTGTGAAAAGTAGAAATTATGATTCAAGAATCCTTCAAGTAGAGGCAAGTTTGTGAATAACGTGGCTTGGAGTTTTGATCAAATTCTAGCTCTTTCCAACTGTTCCAAATTCTGGGTTTGTCATTCACAACATAGATTAAGGGAGTAATATTTTAAGCTATGAAAAAGGTGCATAACCTTAAATAAATTTCCAAACATAAGGAAAGAGTCAATGAGCAAGTCAAGTGAAAGATTTAAGTAGCTTAAGATGAAAATTGTGCATTTAGGCATAAAACATAGCATTTAATTCTAATATTTGCATTGTGTAGCCTTAGTTGCAAAGATACAATTTACAAAACAAAGTCTTACAAAGCTAAAAATTTACTCTAAATGCAGGGAACATAAAAGATAAACATACATGCATGCATGAAAGAAAAGAGCTAAATGGAAAGTGGAAAATAGAGGGTGGTACACCCTATTACCCCAAAATTAAAAAAATTGCTCATCCTTAAGCAAATATAAAACTTTGTATGGTGTGTGATGCAACTGGTATTGGTAGTCACTATTTATATAATGGTTCAAATCGACGATGCCGCCTGGATGATTCTCATAATCGGATTGCATTCCCTATTGAAACTAAATTGAATGTACAATGTCCTAGGATGGCTGGTAGAATGGTTGAAAGGGCTCGTGGAATGGTTTTTAATAAGTTGGAGGAGGTGGTGGAGGGAAGTTTGTGTCAAACCTTTGTATGAGGTACTACATATCTTTCTCCAACACATGGAATCATCTATCAGAATCAATCCTAAAATCTATCATAAATTCATAAAGGTGCCCCAAGTTGAGATTTGGGGCATATTGATCCTGCTGAGGAGACTCTTGGTAATATGTTGAAGGCATCTATGTGTAGGGTCCTTCCTGATATGGGATTTCATGGAAGGTTGTCTGTGTCTACTGCTCAGCCTCCTGGGTTTCTGGTTCTGGTGATGCTGAAGAAGATGCTCTTATAGTGTTGCCTTCCTAATGAACATTGCCTTGAGCATCTAGGAGATATGTCCATGACTACAGTCTGACATGCAAACTCTATGTTTGCAGGAAGTAGTACCATGTTCCTGTTGTAACCAAAGATATAAAGGTATCCTCTACTGTTCTCTTTAATCACTATTGAGAGAATTAAGTGATCTAAGTCCAACTTGAACCACTCAACCTTGTCCTTCATTAGCTCCAGTTGGCCATCATTGATCCCAAGGTGGTGTTCCATGAATGTGATGATACCATCCATTGGCATGAAGTTGACTTGCTTCTTGAATGAGTTGTCAAAGTGGCATATGATGAAGTTCCCCACATTCACTTTTCTTCCTATCACTATACACCACATAATGTAGAGGTCGACCACATTGACCGCTCCCTATCTATCATGCTTCTCCATGATGCAATTCACGATCACTCGGTGCAGCTAATGAAGTGCCATGTTGTGGATGTGTGAAGCTTTGGAAGCTCTGGAGACATATCTATCCTCCTTAGTAAGCATCTTCCTATCCTGGGGGTCAAAATCACTATCCATGAATATTCATGCCAAGGAAAGTAACTTGGACCTTCTCTAAGAGAGAGGTAAGTGGTTCATGCCCATGAATATTCATATTTATTGAGCCCAGTACATTTACATGTTTCTCATATAAGGCATTATGATTTATGTTTCTAATGTTATGAGATTTTACATACCATATGAAATTAAAGTTTTCATACCCCCATGACGTTCTCACATGTACCCAATATATCAAGTAGAGATATGTTATTAAGGTTTCTTAGAATGATTAGGATTCAAGCACCAATTTCATGAGAATATTGAAGGATCATGTTCATATAAAGTTTCATAGTATTATTTCATATTAAAATATTAAACTGCATGATAAGATATGCAATTAAGCATTAGAGACTTATGTCACATGTTGAAGAGAGTATCACCTAGATCATGCACATGTTTAGCACATCCCTTTCCATCTTGAAACCACAAGAATAACATAAGGCTTCGTTTTGGAAACTAAAGCCCATATTTTTGTTGAATATATAGTCAAAGCCCCTGAGGTACCTGAGATGAAGAAACTTCTAAAAGGATTATATATTTTAAATATGCAAAAAGTATATCAAGTTATCTTTAATTCAAATGTTATTGTTGAACACTAAGACATGATCTTCATTACGTTGAGGAAGAGATAGAGGGAATCAACCTACAAATCAACTAATTAGATAATTGTAAAGAAAACTCTCTGCATGTGCATGATTAATATGGTGGACAACTACAAGCCTCCATTGAGAATATGTTCCAGTTCAATCCAAACGTGACGGAAGTTTTCACTAAAAGCACATAACCTAATGATAGCATGTTTAGTCCTTTTCTTGACTTTCCATTAGTAAGTCTTTTACAGGTTGCACCAAAGAGTGAGGAGACTACAATAACCTTGAATGAGAAGAACAAACAGATCCCCATTTGTATAATGATGGGATGGAACATGTGTATCTAGTGAAGGAATCTAACCAAGTCTATAAAGAAGGAACACTTTCATGATTGGTGTCATGAGTTTTTATAGTTGTCTTGATGGTTATTTGAGGTTCTATCATATATCTCATGAACTAATATATTGCATCTTAATACATGAATTTTAAAACAATCTTATCATGAAATCTAAAGCATACATCTTAGTAGACTACAACATAAATCTTAAAGAATTTTCTTCTCATATTCTTATCATGAATCAAATCATGAATCTTAATAAACTATTAATCATTACTTAATTCATCCAAATCTTATAATATTACCATGTACTAAATTCTCAATACATTCTAATCTTAACATATACTTTATCTTGAAAACTTTATTATGTCTTAATATGGTCAAAACTTATATTCTTATGTTGACTTAATTCTCGGATATTAATCATTATAAGAAATCTAAATAACTTCTTACTTTTTGGAATACAAATTTAATTTCATTCTTTTATAATCATGTGCCTGATCTAGATTGTTGGATATGCGATCCAATGTCTCAAAGGTCGCCTCCTAGCTTGGGTCGGTGTAGGAGTATAGGCCATGTTTTTGTGATTTTATTTTGCGGATATCTCTCTCGATTCTTGGTCTTTTTTTATGGTTTCTTCTCGTATGAATTCGTCGAGCTTGTCTGCATGCAATGATCACTTCTTTGTCTAGTTTTGTGGAGTTTTTTGGAAATGCCAAAATGTGGGCACCAAGCTTCGTAGTTGTCTTATCTACTTTCCATATCTTGGAACCCCACATATATATAACACCACCAAAGCCTTCCTCAACCCCTATGAAACTCTCCTATTCTCCTAATTTTGTCATTCATCATGTGTGTGGTCTCTGGTGGTGGATTTGTTGACCTAGGCTTGTGGGGCTTCTTCCTTCCTCCTCCATGCTTCTCTGGCCGAATTGCTCGCTTTGGTAGGTTCGGTTCTTCCCCTGCTTCCTTCCTTTCTTTCAGTTTTGAGTTTGGCGTCGAATGGAAGTTTCACCCAAAAATACGGTCAAGAAGAAGAGAAGTTGCTTGCTGCCATGGCACCATAGGGAGAGGAGGATGAACCCCCTCTATGATTTTTTGACAATGCCCTCATTCATTCTTTGACTTATGTTTCAAAGTCAAGGGCATTATGGTCTTTTGCACTTCCTTTTCTTTGCCTTGATGCAAGTCAAAGAAGGCTTCTGACCACATGACCTGGCAGTCCCTGACTGGGCAAGGTCATGCGGTAGGCCCTCTCTCTCTTTCTCTCTCTCTCACCAGGGTTTTATGACATGGCTTTTTGTGATTGGTCAGTTTTACAAAAAAATATCTTTTGATTCGTTTGTCCAAAAATTAAAACAAAATATGTTTTGGGATTATAAAAATGTAATTTTTCCAAAAAAATGTTTTTGAGACTTGGTTTTGAGTTTTATCAAAAGATGTTTTCTAAAAATGATTTAATAGATAAAAATCACCAAAAATGCACTTTTAACCTCATTACTCCAAAATAGACAAAAATATATGTTTTCTTAATTAGGAGAACCTAACTAGATCAATAGTGATGTTTTCAAAGTCTAAATCGGTGTTTTGTCCATAAAGTCTAAAACTAGGGTTTTCTTTACATTAATGCATATGAGAAACCCTAATACATGTGAATAATTTGTAAATAGGCAAAGTTGATCTTGGGAACAACCAGATTGGTGAAGAGTGTTTCTAGGACCCTAGTTTAAGGTATGTTTTACATCCCCTATTATTCTATGCTGTGAAATTCACCTATATTTTTTTTCTCTTGGTCATATGGACATTAGCCTATACACAATGTCTTTTCTTTTGAAATCATGGTTTATGTGAACTACCTTAATTATTATTGATCTTGTGATCATGGATATTCTTTTGGATTATCTCTTATGCTTTGAGCATGTTTGACTTATTTTATGTTATTTGCTTCTTTTCCCACCATAGTAGTGGATGTAATATATGACATATTTGATGGTATGGATCCTCTGATCCTACTTTATACTTGATGGATGTTCTCATCCTCCTTATTTATTTATACTTTCTTATTCTTTTTATATGCATCATGTGGTGACTGCTAGTATAATAATGCATGCTATTTTATGTGGATGTGAACATTCCCACATATGAGTATAGAGGTGATAACTCCTGAATATTAAAATATATTTGAGCAGATGTGTATCCTGTCTTGCTTGGGTGGATGTATACAGTTCCTATGCTCTCCATATTTAGAGTGGATGTACACAATTCCCGCTCACCTCATATTTTTGGTAGATGTGTTATTTCTTACCTACATTTTTATATTGTCTAGTATTGTCACAGGTGAAACACATGGATGCCTTGTTTATATACTCTTTTGCTTCATTCTTATTTTGTTGTTTATATCCTTTAATGCTTGATGGGTAGTACTTATTTTTCTATGGGAAGACTTTTATACTCAATGTCCTTTATTCCTTATATATTGCTCAATTTCCTATTTAGTATGCACATACCAGCCTTTGTTGATGTCATCTACTTTTCTCTTCTTATTGGGCTATGCTTCCAACCCTAGGTGAATGACTTGGATGACATGGCATGAAAACTTGGAATTAACTTAAGGAGTTAAAGCTTGGATACAAAGTTGTTATGGTTTAGATTTCCCTCTACTAGATCCTTATGGTGTACCCTATATGTAAACCAATATGGGAGATGATGTTGAGGTACTTTTGTAATCTCATGATAAATTGAATATAGTCCATGTCTTTATTCTGATGCTAAACTTTGGTGTTATGATACATTCATGTTGAATAAATTAGTTTAATCCCTTTGCCAAACATTTTATGTTGGTGTTCGGTTTGGGATGTTGCCTTTTTATTTAAGTAGGGAGTGGTTCCCCTCTTGAATCCCACTCCTTACAGTGGGGATGGGGTGATTTTAGATGAAGCCATGAGTTGAATGCACAACTCCTTGATGAAGTCCCTATCAGAGATGCCATAGAATCTCATCTTTTGTTCTTTTAACATGGCGTAGAGGAAGTGGGGTTTTATGGGCTAGAAAGAGGTTCATATGAGGTAGTAAAGATCAAGTTTCTTGTAAATAAGGTCTGACAAGACCTAAAACACAATGTTTGTTGGCAATTTTTGGGAAAAATGATGAAATGGGATAAAATGAATAGAGAAAATTCACACCAACTAAGAGACAATAAACGACATGCATTTGAGGTGAATATTGTTATCAAAGTCTTAGTAAGGAGGATCTTTTAGTGTCATTTGGTCTTTCTATGGTTATGCTAGTGAGGTGGTTCTTTGTTGCGTATCTAGGGGTACAAATCGAGAGACAAAAATTTATGATTTTAGGTTAATTATTTTTCAAAAAGCTAATAAGGGTATGAGTTTGATGTGTGGAAGAGCTATGCTCTCAATTGAGATCACTAGTCATTTCATGACTTAGGTCACCAACCATAATGGAAAATGATGACAACAAGTTATGCATTGGGATAGGGGTGGTCATTGACATACAATGTGAGAAAATAAAGAGGGAAAGAGTTTGTAGAGGTACTAAGGAATCATGGGTTGAGAGGACTTTCGCATTGAAGTTTGGTGACCATTTCTAGTTTTTTGGGGAGACAACCTTGTGTATACAAGGTTTGAGTCCACTTTTAACCACCATTTGGTGGAGGTTCAAGGGTCCATAATTAGAGTTAGGTAATTTGTTGGATATTTTTTACTAGTCACATTTTAATGCCAAAGTTTAACAAACAACCCTAATCATGTGAATTAAAATTTTTAAATATAATATACCATATTTACCCCATATATTATTATCATAACAACCAATTAAAATTTCAGTGCATAATCATCGAAATTGACTCTATTGTGATTCCCACAACAATCATGTACTTAATATTGATCTTGAGCTAATAAGATTGAAAAGGATAAGCAAAATCACTATTATGCATTTAATTCAAGAATATTCAAATGAAATTTTAAATTTAAATAGGAACTAGAATTGAGATTTTTAAAACTGGGGTATAATTGTAGATTATCATTGAATAAAAAATTCATTATGTTATAGGGATATGATCCTAGTGATGATTTTTTTGCCATCATCAAAAAATAATAAAGGAACATAGAAGTTGGGGAATGACTTGTGAGACTATCCACCCTCTCACTTATAGAAACAAGATATGGGGCCTCGACATAATCCTATCTTGAGTACTCTTTGTTTATTCTTCTTAAGCTCATGTATTATGTTTTAGTATCTATAATGTTAATTCTTAGTATTCCTACACATTAAGACATTTCGTTAAGGTGTAGGAATGTGAAACCCTATCTTTTCTAAATGGTTTGGTTTGGGCTCATTTTGACATAATTATATGAGAAGGAAAATAGAAACCAACTTTAATAAATTCTAGTGACTTCAATATGTGATTCGAATGTATGAAAAATATAATATAATTCCGAAAAAAAAATTGTGGTTGTTTGGATTTTAATGTGAAAATGTTTTCTTTTGTAGAAGTACAACCAACCATGAAACATCAAAAGAAGGCTTTTTTTATTTTTGAATTTGTCTTTAGGAAGTCCAATTGACCAAATAATCTTCTAGATCAACTCTTACATTATTTGATGTCTCCCCAAGGAAGTCGAATGCATCACATTCTATGGTTGAGTAGGATTGTCGACTAGGTGCAATCATCTAAAAAAGTTCTCGCTATCTATGGTGCAACTTCATGACCTAGTGTAAGGTTCATCTAGACTTTCTTTTGTTAAGTTTGTTTGAGTAAATAAATTTTGAAAATTTTTAATCACCAAAATAATAAGACAAATTTTACTAGTATTTGAAGTACATATAGGAGATAAAAGGAAAAAGACCAAATGCAACTTTATACTAGAAGCTAAACTACTTGGCATCGAACTAGCCTCAACCCCTATAATGAAAACTGAAGCAAGGAAAGTAGTGACTGAATCTGACAACCAAGGTGATGTAAGCATTGCAAAGAACATCTAGATTGCTATATATTTTTAAGATTGTATTTTAAGATACATATCCCATGAAGGTAGCAAGATCATGGATGAGTTGACTAGACACCATCTAAGCAACATGTAGAGTATCTATAGTTACTTTAGACCCCCTAAATGTCCTTTTTGTATTCTAGTAGTTCAAAATCCTTGTATTGGTAGTAATATTATCAAGTCTAATTATCAGAATAAACCAAATTGTAATAAATTTTGTAATCTTCTTATAATGGGACAGCAAGATGAATAGATAACATCCTTACTTACCAAAAAAAAGTACATATATAGGTTGCAAAACGTAACATTATTGTCATTCAAGTTATAAAAGTTGGATGTCTTTGTGTAGAGGTTCAACTAAGGTTTATACAAGAATCCTTCTTTTCAAAGCTAGATCCATGTTCCAACACTGTATTCAATGATGTTTGGAGGTAGTTTGTAAATTGATAGAGGTTTTCTAATATATTTGTAGTAGGAGCATGATTATGTTGGATTCTTTATGGAACTTATTGAATTCTATGTCAAATTATTCTTCCTTCTTCTTTTACCCCTTTCAACCCCTTTTATATCCCATAAAGGTGTTTCATCTGAAGTTCAATACTTTTGTGGCTCCACAATGTTGGTTTTATTGAGAGAAAGCATCTACTTTTGTTTTTGGATAATAATGGTTCAATATATTTTTTGATATATATATATATATATATATATATAACTATTTCTGATATTATTATGTTAGATCTAGGATACCAATGCTTAAATACTAAATTCTACGTCATGCTATATTTTTTGGCAATATATATGGAAAACCTGACTTAACAAATGTTACTTATTAATTGATATGTTATTCTGATCATGGACACTATTCATTCATTAGAACTATTTGGTGTAATGTATTCTAATTTTAATTAGTTTATGGAAAGTTTAGGTGAAAATAAGAAAAATATGGTAATTTGAGATTTAACAACTAGGTGATGGGCCTATGATTTCTTTATGGTATCTATGAATCCTTAATTGTTCAAAACACATTGAATGTTGAAGATGGGATTTATAAAGCGATTGCATAGTAGTATGGTAATTCGTGTTGTAGTAGGAATTATTTTACTAAAACTATGTATCAAAAGAGATATATGTGAGACAACCTATATGTATAATCAATATTTGATTATGAATCACTCTTTTAAAATGAATTATTTTGCAAATAATTATGACTTCCTATGACATGTAAAATTGTGAAATGAGAAAATCTTATTGGATCTTAGCTTTATGATCATAGCTAAATATGTGGCTTTAGAGGAAAGATAATAATTTTTGATGTAGTCATCCATATTGTTATTTTTAATATAAATTACTTAATTCAAGTTAATAAGTGATAGTATATTTTAATTCATGATAGTTCTATGATACTTGCATTGTAGATCTTCTAAGGTTTGGTTGAAGAAGTGAAACAATTTTACATTGTAGTGATCGAGTTTATTGTAAGAAAGAAATTACAACATGAAATTATAACCAAGCAATACATAATGGGATTGACAAAGATTTTTCTGAGCCTTATGTAGCATAGTAGCATGTGAGTTCACTTATTACAGGACATCACAAAGAAAGGGAAATTCATAAAAAGTTACATTTTGTTCATTATTGTGAATATTTTCATTAAGGATTTCAGTTAAATCATCATCCACCCAAGCATATAATGACTGTGCTCACACCCCTTATCAATACCAAGGAAAACGAGCCAATCTTTGTACATCACTATCTATCTATCCCTACATAGAAAGATATGGTAACCTCTGAGTTGTCCAGGGTACCGTGGTGGTCTTAGTGTTAACAACACTCCTATGACCTTACATTAGGCTTCTTGGGCATGTCCTTGTATTCATTGCTAGGTTACACATCAAATTAATCAGGGTATATGAAATATAGGGATTCTGGAAAGGTAGAATCTAGCTTGTTATGTTGTGTTTACCAAATCTAGGTGTTGTCTATATTGATGTTCCCTCATAATTTTATTTCTATAGCTCTACCTAGTAGTTGTTCCTTACAATTACATGATTGATTTGATTAATATATTACAACTAAATTTTTAAGATTCATGTCCAATGTTATTGATGATCTATTCATAGCTTATATTGTGGGTGTTCATCATGCTCTCTTAGTTGAGTTGGATTGTACTCACTAAGACGTGTGTCATAATTTTTTTATATGTGTTTTCTTGAAAACATTCTTAAGAAGTTGTTTCTTCATGACAACAATAGTTGAGGTAGTAGTCACTCTACACAGAAGAGGCATGAGTCTAGTTTACATTGTTGTAAATAGTATTCCTGGATTTACTCTGTGTGCATTTGTGTGCATTCTATTTTCTGAAAAGTAGTGACCCATTTACATTTTAAACTAAAATAACATTACACTTCCTAATATTTTTTCACAATATTATTCCAATCCAACGGTTCATAAGGTATTTGATCGTTCCCCAACATGTATTCACATACATTGTTTTGTAATAACAATGTAATTGACATTTGTCCTCACATGTTCCACACATGCAAGTAATATGTAATAGGGTAATTATGTAACATCTATGTAGTAGGATAGATTGAGTAGTTTAAAAACCAAAAATATATATAGATGAAAGAGAATTACTCCATAATTTGTTGACTTACATATAAGATATTTTAGAGTTTTTTGTATGACCAAGAAATACATTTATTAAAGTAGGTAGAAATATGTCTAACCTCATTCATGTACGTATTTTGGATTTGCTAAATGTAAGAGATAAAATATAGTTTCATGCCCCATCTATATTACAAGTCTTCATTACACTTATCCAGAAAAATCACAAGTATAGGCCTATAGCAGATCCAAACTAGCATTTACATGTGATTACCTGAGAGTTTCGAAGTGATAGTGCATGTCAATGTATCATTCTATTATCTATTTAAGGCAACCCACAATAGAAAACTAGATTACTCAAAATCAACTATGATAAAACATAAATTAACCATATTATCAAAAAGGTAAAGAATTAAAATCAAACAAAATTTCCAAATATTCACATGAAAACTTACACAACAGACCAAACTTCACATATGCTTATATCAGCTAAATTTACATGAGTCGAGTTACCTTAGACACAACCTATATACAAAGGATATTTTTTGAATAGTTACAAACATTTATATTGTTCATTGAATCCAATGAAAAAGTTGACTCGATATATAAAACATATAAATCTCCATGTCCAAACCTGAGAGTATAGGCACAACTTTAAGACTCTAGCTAGAGCCTCACCAACCTCTCAGATTTACTAATCTTAAAATCGAGGATTTTCACCACCATGGTCATGACTGCACTATTGATCACCTTATATGGTGTGAAAACCCACGAGGTGAGACCCCAAATCCCATAAATATGATATAACTTCTTGTAACATTTATTTTGTACAAGCATGTTATCAAATTAAACTATTTAAAGCACAAAATATAACATGTTAGAGAATTAATCAGAGTGTATAAATGAACAAGTACAAGTAAAGGGACGAATATAAGTAAGTTAATATGTACATATATGAATGTTATATAATTATAGCATGAGGGTAAAGCAATATTTATCACTCAATGTGATTCACCAATAATCCTAACATATATACGACATGGCTAGATTACATATTACATTAAGCTTAAGGCAGTTTAAGGTGTACCATTCATAATACTAGTTGACCACTATGAAGTCACAATCAGTCCATATAAGAACTAGGACGACCAGGTTCCTAAATATCTTCCCTCTCATTCAGTACGAGTGACAAAGTTTAGTGATTCATCTGAGCAACCTACTCAAAACCAAACCTGATTTGTCGTGAATACCCAAACTACAACATCAACCAAGGTTTCAACTCTTAAATTTGAATTACAACTGCAATCACTCTCTATCAAATAAAATATGAGATGGGACTTCAACACTCTCTATAACCTTGAGATCTAGATGACAGAGATAATCCCTTTTTTCACCCACATACACTCAACATTATATAATTGAGATCTCTTTTCAGACTCCTCATTTCACTATCCAATAAGTTCAAACACAAAGATTGTTCTATGGTCACAAGGCACTACACGATTAAGGTTTTACTTAATTAATTAAACCAACCTATTTTTTTGACTGCATTAATCAAGTTACATACAAGATCCTATATGATTCTTGTACTACATATAATGAATTGCAAATTTTGAAGAAATATATGTAAGAAGATCCTATGCTACTTCACCAAGGTATATTATCCATCCCTGACCATAATGAGGACAAAACCTCAAACTAGGGACCTTAACAACCCAATTTGTCATTAAGACCAACTCAACAGTAACTCTTCGTAGGATCCTCATTAGCATAGGAATTTTTGTAGATTCTATTTTAGTCTTAAAATTTAGAGAGTTATCAATAAAAAATAAAAAGGTAGAACAACAAATTGTAGCTTAAAAATCTGTATGTACAAGTTATTCTATTTCTATGATTTAGGCAAACATATGTTCAAAACTTTGCATGGATAACCAACCTTCAATACTAGTACCTCATCCAATAATCATTACATAACCATAATAGTAAATAAAAATCTTATTATTTTCATAGGATAACCATTATATAGCAATGTTTAATATGTGTCCAAATCTCCTCCATTGGGTCCCAAAATACCAAAATAATGACACTTTTAAGAGTCTTTGAACTTATATCTTGAATAACAATTCTTGCATTATAAAAGAAACTCTAGTAGTACAGTTGGAAATATATATAGGGCTTACCATCTTGCTCATATAAAAGAGTAAATAAAAGGACATCTCTGAGCATTTTACAGACTTATAGAACTAGATTTATAATGTGTGTGTCATAAACATGTAGACAATAAATAAAAACATATATCACTCACCTAATGGATGAAGAAAAACACATAAAAAGTAAAAAACCATGAAAAATATAAGCAAAGACTTGAACTATATCCTCCAAAACCTCCAAGAAAGATCCTTTCTTCAAGAACGGGTGTATCTAGAGAAAAGAGAGAAGAGAAGAGAGTCCCTTATCCTTATGCACAAGTTTCTAGATAGAAGCACCATGGATATCAACCATTGTAGAGGATAGAAGGAGAAAATAAAAAGAAAAATAGTTATTATAGAATATCTTACATGTACATAGTAAGAAACTAGGCAAGAAGGCTCCGTCCATTCAAGAGGAGCTAGATCTAGGGCATGGACCAACATGCAACCACAATTCATTCATATTTTGTATCATGGATGCCCTCCTTTCAATTTATGATGGTTCGTCCTTGGTCTCTAGAAGTAGTAATGAGTTGGGTAAAAGTTTTTATTGGAGGGAGTAGAGAGGGGTATTTATAGCTAGCATGGAAGGAAGAGAAAGACAAAAGACCCAATGTAGCATTTCTGTTGATCATAATGGTCATATTTACCATAGGTTTGTATGTCTCCATTAGTTTTGTAACAATCCAAAAAAATTGTTAGTTTATGAATATGCAGATCGTCCATCGATTGATGAAAGCTAAGCAAGTATCAGTAAGTACACTTACCATTACTTCATCACAAAACTAATATAAGGGATACATGTATGCACAAGATTTCAAAAATATTCTAATAATATAAACCTTTACATATTATCAATATCACCATATAAAAAATATACATGTACTAAAATATTAGCTAGACCTGCCAAAATTTGAGAATTGCATGTAGCTCACAAAAGTACATAAAATTGAGTAACATGAGAAAACGAACTCAACATTGGCTAAAATTTGAAGTATAGCTACGTGAGATGATACTCAAAATTATTTTACGTGTTAACTAATGAAAATGAATATCAATTTAAAAAAAACCATATTTTTATATAAATAATTTAAGATACAACTCCACTTGAATGTTGCATGCCAAAAAAGCAAGAATGCAAGATGGACACACCTCTCACAACACCGAAAAACCATATGTGGGGGACAAACTATAGGGATTTATATCAAAAGATCATTGGTTATAATGCTAATAGGAAGGTTATAACTACTTATCACTTCTCTTGTGTGTGTCACATCTGACTCAACAAAAACAGATACATAGGTAGATGCATGTAAGTCAGAATAATATATTTTCATCTGACATGTCTGAACTCATGGGTTGAACACTCCCTCTAGCTAACTCATATTGTAGAATCTTTTTGTTGTCTTTTTTCGTCATTGGCCTTTTCTTGCAGGTTGT
The DNA here is from genome assembly GCA_963693085.1 of Alisma plantago-aquatica. Lineage (NCBI taxonomy): Eukaryota > Viridiplantae > Streptophyta > Magnoliopsida > Alismatales > Alismataceae > Alisma > Alisma plantago-aquatica. The sequence continues at coordinate 1,297,385,285 of OY856409.1, forward strand.
AAAGTGTCTTCAGGAGATGTGAGCCACATATTGGTCCCATACTACTATTGTACTACTGTTGATATGTGACCTACTGGATTTGCCTTGGCTACTGTGTAACTTCCTTATTCTTTATTAGGAAAGACCATTTCACATGACCAACCTAGACACACTAGAAGAATTTCATAGTATGATACTTTGGCCTCAACAGACCTATCACAGACATAGAACCATAACTATTTTCCCCAACAGGTAAAAAATTATGACCTCTAACCTTTCAACGAGACCATGTGATCATACACGTGTCCTCATGTCAGTAACTATGACCCCTGGTGTGTCTGCTAGTACTATGGCACAAAGAACCTCTTCTTCTTACAACACCCTATCTATTGTCTTTGAGACTGAGCTGACCACTTCCTTACATTAATATCTTACTAGTTAATAGTTGTCCTCTCTATCCTGCTAACTAACCCACAAAGGTGGAAAACTTCTCACCAGAATCCAAATTTGATGTCGGTCATTCCTACTTGGTGTTCATATCCTTCTCAAAACTATTTAATACTCTCCTTCTCCATCAAATCTATGTGAGGGAAGAGCCTCAATAGATCCAATAAACTTCACCTCATAGTCATTCATAGACCATGATCCTTGATGCAACCACTAAAACTGAGTCATCTTCTCATCTAGAAGTCTCCTGAAAGTAATGACTAAAAAAACTCCCACCCAAAATATTCCTAGTCGATCACTTCACACAACCTCATCTCTTCTTTAGTGGCCCACCACTACCCAACACTATCCTACAAAAAAGATATATCACATGCTTAAGTTTGTACCCTATGACAATATTTAAGATCTGACATCTCTTCTCTAACATTATTAGCCACATATGTGGATTTGTCAGGTCTGTTGTTCCTACATAATCGGTGGCACCAATGTTGTTAAGCCTCTCAAAGGTCTTCCCTCAATCCTATGACTCATTATTTGGGACATGTACCCTAGGTGGAGATAAAGGTTCTCTATCAACCAAATGCATGGTCTTCATCATTAGCTATCAAAAATGGATTGGAGGGATGGATTATCGATGGATGAATGGTCAAAAGGATGTGACAAGTGATGTTCTGGCCCCATTTCTACCACATCCCCCGCTAGATCCCATCTACTACTACAACTACTAGGTGTCACATAACTACTCTCAACATGTTCTTCACATTCTTCAGACATTTATAACTATATACTATGGTTAGATACATTAGTGTATGGATAGATATGTTAGATATAGAAGGACATACACAACAACCTAAGTCATATGTCCATGTAAACTCGGTAAACCTCAAGCTCTTATAACAGAAAAATTGAGACAACCCAGTACACAAAACTAGATTACTTAAAAATAAAATATCGATCAAAAATTAATTTACCATATTAACAAAAATGTGCAAAATTTCAATTCAATAAGTACAAATTCTTATAAAATTTATTACTTACAAGAAAGTTATGAAATTCCACTAGTTAAAGCATATAATGTAACATGATTGAGAATTAATCAAAGTCTATAAAATGAATCAGTAGAAGTAAAGGTACCAGTCATGTAAGTGAACATGTAATGATATGAAGTACATATAATTTTATCAAGAGAGAAAGAAATTTTTATATTCAATGTGATCTTAAAATAATCCTAGCATATATACTATACGAATGTATCACATATTTTATTAATCCCTAGATAGTTTGATGTGTACCACTATGACTACTAGGTAACCACTATAAAGTTACAATCAACCCCATATAAGATCTAGGATGACAGTAATTCAAATTATCTCTCCCCATCAATCAATATGATCAACAAATGTAGTGTCTCATCAGCCTATCCTACTAAAAACCAAACCTACACCATCCTATGTACACATGCCATGACACCAAAACTAGGGCATATACCCTCAAACTAGAGTTACAACCACAACTTCTCTCGATCCCATGAAATTTGAGACACAAGCTCAACCTCTCTCGATAACCTTTATATGTAGATGACAAAGATAAACATCTCTACACCTGCATATATTCAAGAATATAGGAATCCAAGCTCCTTTTGGATTACTCGTTTCACTATATAGCAAGTTTTGACATTGAGATACTTCTATGGTCACAAGGTACTAGATGATTAATCTTGCACTTAATTAATTAAGACAATTTAGTATTTTTGTCTGCATCAATCACGTTACATACAAGATCCTAAATAATTCTTGTAAAATTAATTATGAATTGCTACTTGAGAATATATATAATGTATGAAGGCAATCTCATCTTATACCATCATGGTATGCTTATGCATCCTTGGTCTGAAAGAGGACCAATCCTCAAACTAGGGTACTTGACAAACCAATTTGTAAATATGACCAACTTGATGTTAACTCTTCAGATCAACTTCATTAGCATACGAAATTTCTTTGAGAGCTTAACAAGTCCTAACAAGGTAGCACCCACAATTTCAGCTTGTATCTCCATAGTAGTAATTTTGTTTCTATGATTTAAGAAAACATATATTCAAAATCTTGCATTGATGATAATCCTTCAGTACTAGAAGCCCTTCCATTAATCATTATAGTACCATATCAGAAAATAAAAGCCTTACTATTTTTAGGATTACCATCACACATCAAGGTTTAATATGTGAAATGAAATTCCATTCATTCGGTATTAAAATGCCATAAAAATGATATTTTAAGAGTCTTTATACTTATATCTCAAATGTCAGTTCTTACATACTTAAAGAAACACTAGTAGTACAAAATAAAACGTGCATATGTTCCAAGATAGACTTAAGAGTTCAGATTGCAATCTTTCTCATGTAAAACAATATATCAAAGACCATCTTTTATCATATTACATATATTTAGAAAAAGATTTACATCATGCATACATATAAAGCTATCTCACTCATCTCAACGGTGAAGAAAAATGTCCAAACATTAAGGAACCATGAAAAATATAAGAAAAGACATAAGCGTTATCTTCCTAAAGATCTAAAAAAGATCCTATCTCCAAGAAGATGGTGTCTCCAAATCAAAGAAAGATGAAAAGACATTTATTTATACATATGGACGGGTTTCCATCTAGAAGAACCATGGACCTCTACCATGATAGAAAATAGAAGGTGAAAAAAATAGGAAAAAGGGTTAGGAGTGTATATCATACATGTATGGAGTGAAAACCTAGACGAGAAGGCCCATATCTATCCTAGGGGAGCTAGATCGAGGGTGTGCACCAACATGAATCCATGATCTTTAAAGATTTAGTGTCTTAGAGGCCCACCCATCATCCATGGAAGGTTTCTCTTTGTTCTCAAGCAATAACAATGAGTTAGGTAAAATGTTGGTTTCAAGGGTGGGGAGGGATATTTATATCTAGGATGGAAGAACGAGAATGTGAAAAATAAGAATTCTAGTTTAATTTTGGGGAAAACATTTCTATTAAGGTGGTAGGATGTTATGGAATTGAATTTTAGGGTTTTGGAACCAGTTGGATAAGGGAGTTCATATATTTGAGATCGAAATGGACTTTGAATTCATATGCATATCAATAATATGAATGTAGTTTGGAAGCCAATTGATGTTGGTCATATGTTTTATACCCCTTAATGTAAGCCACGTTATATTTTATTTGATTGGTGAAATACTAATATTATGACACTAAAATTAGATGGTATGTAGTTTGGATGATAATAAAGCTATTCCTAGAGTTTCATGTTCTATCAATGTTCCTAGAAGAAGTTATGTAGGTTTTAATGTGGTTAAATTATTGATATTTTGATGATGAAAGACCAATGTTTATCATCTAGGTCCAGATATGTATATATAGTGTCACATCCCTTTTAGCCTTAGCTGTGAAATTCAACAAATTGGCTGCATGGCTCATCTGTGACCCTAGCTTGATGCGATCTAATGGTCGGCCCACTTTCTTATACCTTGTGGTTAAAAGATAGCTATGGGAAGAAATCCCTCATGTCGTGGAGCAACTAGATCGTGGACCTGAACGTGATTTTGAACTGAGCAGTTGGCTTAAGAATAGGGCAAACTTCCATTTGACCCCTTAAATGAGATGTGAGACCATTTCAGTAGGGAGAACAGAAAACTAGTTCCCAATATCTCTCCATTGTGACATGCAGGTTGTGGCAAGATGGAAAATACAGTAAGGTATTTTTCATTGCAGGTAGTTTGAAGGAAAATGAAGAGAGGGAAACTAAGTTGAGGCCAAGGGAGTCGAGTAAGGTAGTTTTTCATTGCTTTGTTGTGTTTTTGTTAGTTGACGAGCAACTTTGTCCTTTAGGAAGGAGACCACCTTCTGAGGCGATCCTTAGTAGCTCTCATCCCAAAAGGAGGCTTTGGTTCATATCTTCATGGTGATGAGGTGTTTTGTTACTTTTTCTCCATTGTGTCAGGACTAGGTGGCAGAAAGCTCAAGGAAATAGAGATCCTTGAGTGTTGAAGTATCAAGAGAATGCAGATTTGCTGAGGTACTAAGGCCTTAAGCTAAAGGAAAAGGAGAATGATTGTGGGGAGCCGTGAAGTCGTTGGATTTTCTTACTGGAGGAGAGTAGTGTGGTAGTGCTCGTTGGACAAAGAACAAAAAATGCATCAGGGCCACATTCCCATGAGATGGAGAAAGTAAGAGGTAATAGACTAAGTCTAGACCATAAATCGGTCAATCCTTTAGCTATAGAACAAGAGGAGCTCTTTGAACTGATTGGACCAACATGAACCAGGAGGTGAGATTTCTACTTATCCTTATTCAATGTGACAAATCTTAATAGGCCAACAAAGGTAAATAATTTAATAAATACTGAGATCTTATATAATTCATAGTAATTACCATGCATGTCATAAAAATACAAATAAGATACCTAAATTCTAAAAAAAATAGTAGATTAATATGGAACCATGATATTAGAGTTTCTATGCATAAGTATATGTGATATAATGTAAGATTCATAATGCTCTTTTAATGATTATTAAATATGAAATAGTGAACAAAAATCATGAGAATACATTTGTAGTTCAAAAAATCCTGTGTATGATCTATAACATGTCATATATGTGCACGTTTAGGTGTGAAATCATGTAAAATGCATCATGTAGTTAATAGGATCTAATTACACCATATAAATTTCAATAATGCTAATGATAGAAAAATCCTAAAATTTGTAGAATATGCTAAGAACAATGCATGTAACCTCATATAGAACTAATAGATTAGTTTAACACACGAATTCATGTTATATGATAATGACTCATAACATATGTTGTGAAGCTAATTGGAGTAGTGTGTGTAACCTAGGGTTAAGATTTGCATAGAATTATACATAACATAATATTCAGATGACCTATACTTATCTGGAACATAATTGGAAAACATGATCAGTGATTTAACTAGACGAACATAAGACAAGTAAAAATGGGAATATCCTAATGAGATAAGAAAAACCCTAAAATTAATCATGACTAGGGTTAATATGATGATAACCTAATGATTATATGTGATCTTGTCTTAATCAGGGGTTGACTAAGATGTAGTTGGCATTAGGAATGCGATTACAAGGATATCTTTTTTGAAGGTACACTTTACCTCTTACTTGGCCTACTATATAGTATGGTTGTATTATGTGTGTACAGAATACTTGGCATATGATATTGGATGAAATAATTGTTCTGGTAAACTACCTTTCTTTGTTTTCTATATATTGTTCTAAACATGTGAAATATGAGATATCTGATCCATTATATGATAGCTCTAAATGTCTTTGGTAAAATAGTGTATCGATGAAAGTACTAAATCTTTTTGGCAGAATCGTACATAGAGTATGAAATCTGTTTGACATAATAATGCATTTATGATAGTACTAAATATCTATGGCATAATAGTACATGTGAGCACTAAATGTCATTGGTAGAATAGTGCATGTGTTTGATAAACTTTACATATTTTAGAAAATATGCCTAAAATACATGTTCTCTTTTGTTAATAAACATCTTTGTTCAAGTATGCTATTATATTTCTTTATTACTGCCAAGTATTAGTTTTATCTTATTTCCATGTCATTGTATGAAAGTGGTTTATAAAAAGACATGTAGGCGTACGTAACAAAATATTTTAGTATATTGCACTGATGTATACCACTTGTAATTTTTCGTTTAGGTTGTGGACATGTGGTCATGAAGAACAAAGATAGTTGAGAGTTGTGTGGTGAGTAGATGTACATGTGGACCTATTGTCTAAAGATCCTGTCCTACGTGATAGTATGTACATATATAAAAGTTTACTATTCAATGTGTAATATTAATTTTTAATAAGTCATCTTTTAATTATATGTTGAATGGTGAGTTTGTGTTTATGGTTTGTTTAATGTTCATGAGCATGTGCTACTATTGTTTCCTTCTAACTTCCTTTTATTTTCTTCTTCTTGTCCTAGTGTGTGAGTTCGAATTGAGATTCTCACAGATGTGTAGGTTTCAATTTGGACGTCACACGTGCAGTCAAGATGTGGAAAATTTGGGGACATCACAAAGAAACTCAAAAGTCCCAAAGATGTGTTCCCATAAGTCAAAGGTCTAGATTTTCCATCAACTTATATGTACACAACCTCCATTATTTTTTCAATCATCATAAAAAACAATGGGTTCATGAATGTGCATAACTTTCATGGGTTGATAAAGCTAAGAAAGCATCAGTAGGTGTACTTACCATTACTTCCACACAACACTATTATAAGAGATTGATATTTGTATGCAACATGGTTCAACAACATTGAAGTAAGTTAAAACTTTACCCAACTATCAATATCACCATGTAACAAAATATGCATGTACTATGTTATTATTAGATCCCCAAAAAAGGGAAAAGTGCAGGTAATCCCAAAAAAGTACATAAATTACATAATTTGTGCAAACAAAGTTGGATTTAGCAAAAATTTAAAATATAGCTTCATCAACTGATATTAAACATAATCCCAAATAAGACTATGAAACTAATTATCCAATTAAAACAAATAATCATTTTAATGTGTTAAGCAAAGTTAGGGGACTTGCACTATGTGAGATACATTGTTCAAAAGTATCTTCGAAATCTAAGGATGATATTGAACATTTGATATATGAAAATAGTAAAGAATTGTCTTTACAGATGAAGATGTCAACAGATATGTTATTTTATAGACAATAGTGTGTCCATCAGTCAAACAATGGTACTTACTATGGCGTTTGTAACAGTAAAAAGGCCATAAAAACGATACAATATCAATCATTTGATTTCTACCCTTATTAGAAAAGTTTCATATTCTTCATTTTATATGAAATAGAGAAATTATATGCTTGCTATTATTTTCTCTACATATATGAAAAATTAATATAAGAAACATCCTTCTAATATTCTTGTATATTAGAGGGATTAAAAATAGAGTTAGAATAGTTTTCATTACATATTTTTGGTGGTAAGTAGACTCAAATTTACATATATTTTCTCATGTTTGTAGAATGTTTCTAATTATTAAGGCAAACATTTTACTAGGACCACTAGAGGCAATAATCAAAATGAAAGTTGGATAAGGGTATCTATATAGATATAAATGAGCATAGATATGAACCTCTAATAACATCTATGAAGTGATGATAGTGACACAACCTTGGATCTGATGAACACATGTTGGAGTCATAATTAAGGAACATATTGTTACAATGAAAGCTCGATTTAACTTTTTTGTGTACTGATAATGTGACAACTATAACGATTTTGTTTTTTGTGTCAGAAGTGTTAGAATCTATGAAACACTAATAACTAGTTCAATTGGAAAATAAATATTAGAATATTCTAATATGATATACATAATTTTTATATGAAGGTAGTATAATTGTAACCTTTATAATGATTTAATAACATGAACTTTTGAGAGTAGTTTGCCAAAAATGGTTGACATTTATATAGAATTTGTCTTAGTATAACTATGGATAAAAATTACATTGATTCCTATTGATTCATGTATAATTTTATTATTTATATGTTCATTCATATTCATAAAAAAATCCTTGCTAATAAAATTTCAAATTATTTGTATATGATCATATGGAAATGAAATCATGTAATACATTCCTTTTAAAAGATAGAAATCGATAATTTTCTCTTCATTCAATAAAATTTTCTTGAGGAACTTGGTTTTTTCTAGTTAAATGACATGAGAAAAATATTTATACATGGATATGATGTCAAAATATTATTTTAGTAAAAAAGGTACTAAGAATACCCATGGTATGTTTTTTCTTAAATTTCATGCTTTAAAATAAAGTAGAAAGGTGGTAGGAATCACAATCATGAGATTTGTGCATGGTTAAGGAGAAAAAGGTAAAGATATTTGTACAAGAAGTGACAAACACCGTATACTTGAGAAGACTGATGTGAGATCATCTAAGATAACATTTTAGGGTGAACAATTAAGGGGGAAACACCACATAACAAGCTTCAAAAATATAAGTAGTAGAATAGAATAAAGGTAGTTGATGAAACCCATTCTTCAATTATTAGAATAGGAGGTCTCAAGTAGGGTATCGTAGAAATATATTTCCTTTTGGTTTAGTTCATCCGTCAACTACCATTGTCAAAGACGTCCTGAATGTAAGTACAAGTGCATAGAACTTCCATCAACTATAAAAGAGATATATTAGAATCATATAGTCTATTCATATGTGTATAGAAGTTAGTAACATTTAAATTCTTCATATAAATGTCAATTTTTATTATCCAAATATTCAAAAAATATAATAAGAAAGAATAGTAGTATGTGAGTGGTTTTTGTTGTGAAGAACACTTTTGAAAGTTCTTTTTATAGTGTAAGAATCAATTATTTTAGGGGAGTTTTAAGAAATAAGGAAATGGAACCAAATCCCTCTAACAAGAGGTGATTTAAGAAAATATGTCAATAATATTGCGAGAGTGATCAATACATGAGGCTAATGCAAGGATCTTGAAACCTCATAAGCACCAATGCATATCAATGAGATGTTTAGTGTGTCTTATCAGCCTAATGAAATGTTTTATTTTTTTCTCAGTGGTGGATTTGCCTAAATTTCTTATTGAAGGGAGTCGTTAGTCCCACATTAATGAAATATGTGTAGGCTTTGTTCACTGAGTAACTACTATCCTATTTGGAAAAACAAATCATGATTGGGTTGGGCTAACATATTTTTGAAGGTGATGGTATTAGATGAGCAAAATTGGTTGGAATGGAGACATCATTGAAGTGAAAGGCCCCTGACCTAGCTTAGTGCTTTATTGTGCTTGTTTTACTTAAAAACCTTAATCTAATCTCTTGATATGCCTTAATAACATGTGACAAGTTTATTTTTCTGTCTGGTCTTGTTTGGTTGATGTTGGAGCTATGTATGCTTATTTTGGACCAAGTTCAATTTACCCATGTTGGGGTTTATTTGCAATCTATCACATGTAGAGTGTGTTTCTTATGCCTTAATATCATGAGAGAGAAGATGGTGCTATGGGGTGCCTTATTTGGGCATTGGCTAATGAGGTGGCTTCTTGAGATGATATTAGGCTTTGCATGAGTTGCATGGTTGGTGATGTTGACCATCCATATTCTTGAGTGTAGCGACCAGTGTTGTGACATTGATGTTGAGTCTTGAGAGTTTTTTTACTACAACTCCATCTTTGGTTGGTTTGTTTTGACCTTGGTTCCTTAACCTTTGGCTTGGTCACTAGGGTTTTACCGGATGTGTTGGAACTGCAACACTCTTGATTTTCTTTTGTTGTGGTCGATACAAGGGTTATGAGGGGTTTTGCGACCTCTACATGTATGTGCTTCAACCATGTTGAGTTTGGGTATCAAGTAGTTGCTACACCACGTCAGTTTTAATGTTTCTCTTGCATGTATGCCTGCATGGCTGATCCTTGAGGAACAAGTGTTTTGGTGGCACCCTCATGTCTTTACACCTCATGCATTACACCTCCCTCCTACCCATGCATATATAAGCTCTCTCTTCTAGATGCAAGCAATCCTTTTAGCTCTCTTTTCTCCCTCTCTTATCCTTGTATTCAGCCTTGGATCTTGGTGGATCTAGAGAAGACTGATCTTGGACCTTTGGTGGTCGATCATCCTTGCATGTGGTGATCTCGAGCTTGATCATCTTTATTGTGGTGTTTTTTGGGTGATCTTCCTTCTTGGTAAGTGATTCTACACCCTTGATCTTCTTTCCCTTTGGAACCCTACCTTCTTTCCCCTCTTGTTTGTGGGACTATGGCTCAACCATGGGGACTATCTTGAGGATCTTCTCTTCATAAAGGTCAGAGACTATGGTTTGACCATGGTGGTACCTAAGTGGAATAAAATTTCCTCCCTTCTTGTTCCTACTTCTTTGTTCAGCCTAGGGTTTGAGTTTCTTCACCTTTAGCTTTCCTTTGAACTTGGTGTGCTCTTTTCTTTTGAGTTGACCATGTGGCCATGGTGTTTATCCTAGTTGGAGATTCTTTCTCTGTCTTAGAGCTCGTGTCTTTGGAGCTTGATCTTCTTTCTAAGGCGGGTTATATAACTTTCTCCTATTCTATTTTTGCACTATTAACTTTCTTGCATGTTACTGGTTTCATATCTAAAACGTGACAATAAGATGATACATGATGTTATCATGATCTAGAGTTTATGATTTTGTAGTATTATTACATGGATTACTCTTTCTCCTAAACCCTAATTTCATGCAACCAATTTCTCAATGATTGTGAGTTGATGTTTCTTACATGCAACATGATCTTTGGTTCTATCATCATGATATGGCTTGGCCATCATATGAGGTTTGGGGTTTTGATCTCTGGTTACATGAGTTTGACAATTGGTTTTCATTTTATTATCGTGGTTTTCCATGGTTGTCTTGTGACTTTGGTTTTAGGGTTTGATGCCCATCTTTGCATGAAGTTTTTCCCCTTGAAGAAGCTTAGTATCCTTAATGTTTATCACCTATTTTGATTGTGGATCAAATCTGTTTTGAGGATGGTTATGTTTTGTTTGGGTAGCTTGATCTTGGGGTCTCTACACTTTCCATAATGCTTCAGGGTGATATGGTTGATATCGTTTGTTGGTGGATGTGTTGTGCGCACAACAAGCCTTATCCTAGATTTTTTGCGGTTGTAATACCCTACAATTGGTTTTCTTTTGGTTGTAACTAGAGTTTTGTTTATATTTGCTTAATGTATCTATGGTGATGTGTTGCAGGTGCTACAAGTTCTAACACTAGTGGTAAAGTTGGTGTTGTTGCAGTCGAAGCATCATGGATGGCTATATGGGTTGCTACTCGTGTTTGGTCAAGGCATTGCGGTCAAAGTGTCTTGATGTGGAGCGGTCAGTACACATGATAAAGGTTGTGTTGCAGTCATAACTCTTGTTATGTTGGGATGTTTGTATAAGCTATGATCACTTCACTAGTGATGGTAACACTCGTTACACATGTGTATACCTTTTACGATCACAACAAGGGTTAACACCAATGCTAACGGTCACTACACATATGTTAACCATGATGGACCATACATATGTATAGATGAGTGAGGGTCATTGCATCATGATGTAGTTGGTCGATACATAGTGTTGTTTGGAGTGATTGACTTATTAATCATAAATATGACACTAACCCATAATGAGTTCCAAGAAAGTGAGAGATTGTGTATCTAGGGTTTAATGATGATTATTGTATTGAAAACCCCAATTAGCTAGATGAGAAACCCTAACACTAAATTGGGAATGAGATGTTATTATTTACCATGCTTGAAGTAAATAACATGTGATGATGTTCTCTCTCTCCTATTTTTGTAATACTAACCTTGTTGGTGAAATGAATAACATAGATAGTGAATACTATGGTGTGATTGATGTGACACAAGGTGATGATTATGTGCCTTTTCATCATGATGAGATAATGATGATGTGCAAGAACTATGTGATGGGTATTATGACCTAGAAGATGCTTAATGCCTAGTGTGAGATGATATCCTCCAATGCTGAGATGAGGGATTGTTATCACTTAGTGATGTGATAATGATGTTGGCCTAGTATGGCAGCTATAACATGTGATGATAGTGATGACCTTGAATGACAGTGATATCATGAGATGATGCGACAAGTTTATACTTCACATGTTTTATATCTTCTGAAGTTGTTTCACAATTATGCTTTCTAGAAAGAATTAGGGTTTGTATGTCCACTTGTATGATGTAACCTTAATTCACCCAATTGGCATAACTAATAAAGTGAAACCCTAATTCTGTAGTTTTCATGTACCATGGGTACATCTTCAACATCAGTATTTTTTGGATGGTGAAACGAGTAATTCCTATGTTAATCTTAGAACACATATAGTAGAATATGTGGGAGAACAAGTCCAAGTATCTCCTTATGACTACAATTATGATTGATAGAGGATGGTTGCGGTCATGCATCAGATATTGTGATATTGTGATAGGCAATAGTATATATGCATGTATGCCTCTTTTTAGAATGACCATATGTGATCATGTTCTCTAGCGTCATGCCATGTACCAAGGAAGTCTAGGTGTTCCTCAGCTTGACTATATGTTGATGTTTGTAGCTGATTGTTATGTCTGTGCGGCATTGCTCTCATACTGAGTAGGAGCTTTGGTGAGATCATGGAGACTGACTCTTCCATAGATCTTGTATGGTACTAATTTTGACTTCATAGTGGTCGGTTGGATTTGAGTGGTACACCTCAAATACTCAGGGCATAATAATAAAAGACATAACACAGTTGTGTAGTATATTGCTTAGGGTGAGACACCATTAAAATTGGATGACCCTTTGCCTTATCAATTTTATTGTTTAGTTGATTTATAATGTGGTAAGAGAAATCAACTGTTATACATGTTCTTCATATTCCTTCTGAAAGTATAAGATGTTCTTCTACTCAGTTGTAGATGTCTAATTTGCTTAAACAATGTTAATTACTTTACTCATATCATTTAGCCGAATCTTCTCAGTTTAATCATAATGTTATCTTGTTGCATTAATGTACATGTGCTTACAATAGATGTTGGTGGTGAGTTATATCTCTCGTTGGGATGTTGGTTTCAACCCGTGAGTTTCCACATATTTTAGGTGGTCGTGAACGATGAGGGAAAGATCGTGTGGTTGAGGCTGAGGAACAAGAGGAGCAATAGTTGTTAAAGATTGGATATACTGCTATGTTTTGTAGTAGAGTCCTAAGTGTCGTCCTTTTACTCTCAGGTCCTTGCGGAGGTTTTTGTGGTTTTGTATATCAATACTAGGTTTTTCGTAGAATTCCATTTTTGCACACATATGGCTTGTATATGTGAATAGGTTATCATATGTATCAAGTTGTGTCTTGATAGCCCTTGAACAATTATATGTATATCTCTTGGCAAGTTTGAGATACATGTGACATGAGTTTGTGGGCTTAGATGTAATATTTTTCAAATTGAGATGTTGTGATGTGATCGGTTTTAATTTACACTATTTTGTGGTAATGTGGTTGATTAGTGATAATTATGTGCTTTGTTTTGAGTAATCTCGCTTTGTGTGGCGATGGGCATCACATGGATGGTGTTATCTTAGTTGGAATCAAAGAGGTCCTTGGCCTTCTGTTGAGATAGATATGATCAAGGAAAACATAAAAAAGTTGGTTTTCATATTCCTAATGTTGCAATTATCCAAACAAGGATCAAATGAGAAAAGGTCTACTTGTATTGTAGCAGTTGGATAAGTAAACAAACTTGAATTATAGATGGTTTGGTTAATGAAATTCCAATGAAGGAAAATGTTGACAATGTCACGTATTATGCCAAGGAAATAACTTTGATAGTATTTTTCATTAATGTGGATCTCAATATTTTGTTGTGTTTACTACTAATAGTGGTAGAGATTTAATGGATGTGTTAATGAGAGTGTATTCATGTGTTGATGAACCCCCCAACCTACCAATGCACCAGATGAGGTTAGCATGTGTAATTCATGTCCCCCAAAATGATTGTCTTAGGATTTATCTATGATTATGAGGGACAATGAATAAAACATAGAAAGAAAGTGATGATCGAGTTGAGAGATGAATTAAGTAGGGTCTTAGACTTGTTGGTGAACTTTTGGATGATCATATTCCAAGCCAATGTTTTCCAATGGAAGGGTGAAAGTGATAAGTCTAGCTAATTAATAGGCTATGATAAATCCTTATAGTTGGGAAAAAATAGGTATCCCTCCATCTCCACATGAGGAAAATGTGTATCGTACAAGGTGTATTTTGAAAAAAATATCTTCTATCCTAAGAGATGGGACAAGATACCCAGAACATACATGGTATTGATGACATTATGGTAATCTGGTTTATTTAAAAGGATGACATCATCAAAAAATTGTATAATGTTCTCATCACACTCATGAATAGGATCAAGTAGATTGTTTTAACAACCCAGTTTACACATCCAAGATAATATAGATGTGATGATAATGAAAATATAAGGTGATACATGATCACCCTGCCTTAGGCCATTTGGTGATAGTGAAATAACAAAGGAATCACCATTGATAATTATATAAAAAGTGAGTTAGGATGTTGCATCTATAAATTTGGTATAACCATTGGGTATGCCTAGGCCTTACATGCAATCAAGGATGAATCTCCAACTAAAAATATCGAAAGCTTTCTTAAAGTCAAGTTTTAGAGTAAAAATGTGGGTTTTTTTATAGTGAAAATAATGAATGCTCTCATTGACCATGAAATTCACATCATGAATGGCTTGTTCTTTAAGAAATGTGTGTTGTTAGAGCTATAAAATTGATTCGTTACTTTAAATCTGGAACTGAGTATTTTAATATAATCTTATATAAACTGCTGATGAGACCAATGGGTCAAAAATGTTGGATAGATGAAAGGTCATTAAGTTTTTATCAATTCAATATCAGTTTGGTTGAGGATTGAATATGTGGGTTTCTATTGTCATGATGTGTTGTATAGTTGCAAAAATTGTGAAAGTTTGTTTTGATAGGATCCCATTGGATCTGATTAAAGTCCATACAGGAAATTATCTGGTCCAAGGAATTATGGTAAAGTTGTATTTATTTAGAGAATGATTTTTTTGTCAAAGTAGCAACAATGAATAGTAAACTAAACTAGAGGTACCAAATCAAGTGATCTCAGAAACCTAGAGTAGAAAAATATATCAATATTACACAAGTGGTTATCAAATAAAAGTATGATTGTTCCACTCATAGTCCTCCCAACTATGTTTACCGAAACATCATTCTATTGGAAATCATTCAAAATTTGAATAGAACATGTAAAAATAAGAATATGATGTCAAAATACTATAATAGCTGACAATGTTTCCTAAAAACTTCCACATCACGAAAGTCTTTTATTGATACTACCAATTATATGTTACACAAGTCATTATCAATTACATGAAATGAGGTAAAAAAACATCTATGAATGTATGAGAAGCAAATAATATTAGAAATAAAGAGAGGAAGAGGTCAACATTACAAAATTAGATTTTGAGAAACATAGGACTATTATGTTTGGGATCCCCAACTTCATGCTAAAGAATAGCTTCCTTAGAAAAACCATACACAATATCATGTGGAACCTTCAAAGAAGATACTCCATCCTCCAAGTCCAATACTAATCCATTCAATAGCAACACTTCCACAATTAGCCATCTGTATATAAAGAACCACCAATTCCATGTAATAACCAGTATGAAGACCAAGATATGAATGATAAAACAAAAAATAAAAAGAGATTGATGAGACAAACAAAAAGATTTTGATCCCTTAGGTGAATATAGAAATTGAATACCACCATACAGAGGTACATGTTTTACTACAAAATGAAATAAATGATGAACGGGGACACAGTATAAATAATGTCAAAGGACAAACTTGTTGAAAACAAACATAAACTAACAAGACCGTCAAGCCTCTCCAAGCCTGAGTACAATCACCATGGTTCTGACATCATGATACAAATTCATTATTGTTGAAGTTGGGGTGGGACATGCTCAGGAAAGCCCACACTCTAAAAAAAGCCACACGATTAGAACCACACTCTCACTTGGGTCGATTTCTCAAGCATGGATGAGTCAAGACAGTGATGCAATAGTACTCATCAACCAGTCATACACCCCTAAAGATATGTGTTCCTATATACTAGAAAAATGGACAATCCATACAACATCGATACCAAAAACTACAATACTCCAAATCTTACAAAAGCCTTTCTCTCCTGAGATGACTATGCAGCAAAATAGCCTAGGAGATGTAGGGACCACACCTTAGCATCCATCTACTCCCCTTCTTGAGCCCTGGCATGCTTTTAATTGGCCATGGACACTAGGGCATTCACCAGATTGTAGACGGAATCCCACTTACAAAATAAACCTTTTAAAACTAGTGATGTCATAAACCCATATATGTCACGGTACAATTACCTTCTTTTCAAGACTTAAATCAACTTTTTGTCATTAGCGGCTATCTTTTAAAAAGGATTAGCTATTTATTTTAAGAAGTAAATACAAAAAGAGCATCAAAATCCCTCTATTCATATTATACATGCCAAATATATTCATAAGAATGGCCTTTCTTAAATTAATAAAACAAAGAAAAAAATTATATCAACTCTCTGTATAACCTTTGTTACATAGTATACATACATTTTATAACTGTAAGTGAATTTCTATCAAAACAAGCTTTTCCGATAAATAAATCTCTAAAGTTATGATTTGTGCCCACTCATTCTTCCAAATTTGGTGTGGAATTTTCTTGAATTAAGACGTTCCTTGCTACTAATTTTTATAGATAAAACCATTATCATTGATATATTAAAAACCAAAAGATTTGCACACATAAATGGGTAAGTGGAAAATGAATAATATGAGAGGCCCCAAAAGTGCCTCAAACTAAACTACATCGAATGGGATCTCTACATCATTACAACCCACATGTAGGAAGGAAAACCAAGAAGTAGTGACCGAGTAAGGATCTTAAGAATTCAGAAGATAAGTATAATAAAAAGGTGAGTTACCCAAAAAGACCCACTAGATCATAGGATGTAAGGGCTGGTCTAACAAAATGTGGTTGAGAGTTCTTAAAGCACTGATGGAAGAAGTCACGAGCTAAAGGATATCCTCTAGGAAATGTCATCATCTCATTCTTCTTAGGTTCAAAGTTAAATCGTCCTCAATAGAGAGAACTCCTCATATTCACTGGTTCCTTATGTTGATTCATAACAAACATAAGTGTAAGAATAGTTTTAATTTGAATGTCAAAGATGTATGACATGTTAATATATTATCACTAGCTAATAACTATTAGTATGGGTGAACCCCAATGTAAGTGTCACTAGTACATAATGAGTGAACTAAAAATTAGACTTATGTATTCTTTCTTCTTTTTGTACAACATGCAATTACTTAATTAATTTTTTATTTCCTAATTAGAAAAGAACTCCCCATATTCCTTCCTAATTGGAAATAGACTCCTCATATTCCTTGTTACGTATGTAAAAGTAGTTGTTTGAGTGCATCAAATCTGAAATTGGATTGTTACAGAAGCGCTACAAATAAAACCTCTAGATTAGGGTTAAACACATATCACAAACTCCAAATCTTAGATAATACAGATCTAACACACAAGTCTTTCATTCATATTTTACTTCCCTATCATTAGCCGCTTTGCATAGCCACTTCCTATTGCTATAGAATGCTCTCATCGAGTTATTCTCCTGAATGAGAGATCTCTTCTCTGCCCCTTTCTCTTAAAATGACTTGTAGGATGGTGGTACTTAACAACCACTGAGATGCACCGTTGGTGCTGTTGTTCTTTTTTGCGTGCAAGAGAAATGACCTTCCATTACTGGTTTGTGAAAGGATCAATTGGAAGAACAACCTGAATCCACATAATTGTATAGTGTTAGTTTCTGTAAGTAACATCTCTCTTCTTCAAGAGAATAACCTGGTTCGAATTTTCTACCTTTGTTTATTTATTTTTCTATCCTATTTATTTTGTGTTTCTTATTAGATTCTTAAATTTTCCTACAAACGTGTTTACTAATTTAAAAATTGTGTTCTACAGATTATAAAGACTCTTTAAAGTCCAACAATCTTAAAGAAATCATCATTTTTTATTATTAACATGTATTTACCGTCCTAAGTTGACACTTATAATATGTTTGAAAAATTCAATGACACCAAATTTGCATGTTGGTCAAGCCAGATGGATTTTGGCTTAGGGTAAAAAGGCCTCGTGACTATATAATAAATAATGAATGTAAAGTTGACAAAAAAAGATCTTGAGAGTGCTAAGAAAATTGCTGACTAGAAGGAGGTTGATCAGTTGATAGCGCTAACAAATAAGATATACGATGTCTACTCTAAACCTATGGTCACAACAAGTAAGGTTCTATTAGATATGTTTTGATAAAAAATATAAAGCAGATAATCAACTGTACTACATTGTTGACCATTGATGTAACTTTTCTTAACGTTTATTTCACAGATAAACTGACACCATAACATCTACAACGTCGGTTGTAGAGAAAAAATGTCTCCATTTGTCAAATCTTGCTGATTTAGAAAAAATATGGGTACTTCTTTCCCTATATTGTCAATTATCTCTTAAATAAATTGACATCCTAGATAAATAGTGAAATACAATTATTTAGGGAAAAAATTGCCTCCAAAAAAATTTAGGTTAGCATCAGTTGTTGTGAAATTGTCCACATGCCCATTCAGGTGAAATAAATTTTGCCTCTAAAATACATATCTCGTTATTTGACAATAGTGAAACTGATGTTGTACGACTTATCAACCATGAAAAAATTGTACGTGATATCAGTTTGTAGCCAATAAACATACAACAGAAGGTTCACACCACGCCCCCACAAAAATATGATTTCCCCCAAATATCTATATGTTGTTCGTTCGATCAACAAAATTGAAGTTTGTCCTTACTAAGATTATTTTTTTTTTTGGATACGGACCTCTGTCATTAATTTTTTGGATAGAACCAATGTCTAAGTCCTTACTCATTTGTCAGTTTACCTCCAGAATTGATGTCTAACTCCTTAGTGAGGTCAACTTTTTTTTGTTTGGATACCTGCCTATGCCATCAGTTTTTTTGACATGATCGACGTCTAAGTCCTTACTTAGTTGTGGATTTGTCTCTCTAAACCTGAAGTCTAGTATGGAAACCAATGACTAAATTCACTTAATAGAACCCAGAACATTTTTCTTTCCCCCATTTTGTATTTCATCACCCTAAGCAATCTTTTCTCTGGTGATATTCGTGCTATAGTTAACCACCATTGTTGTGAGTTCATGTTGTTGTGCCACTGCTTTTTCTACTACTTCACCTTAATCACCCATCATTGTCACCATGACTGCTGATGTCAGAGTTGTTGTTTCCCTATTACTTGCCATCGACGTCATAGCACTGTTGAAAACTATCGCCTTAGCCACCTGAGTGGTCGTACTACGGATGTTGTTGAGAAGTGGTCATCCTGTTGTTGTTGTAGATCATTTTCTCCAACTTTTTTTTATTTTTTAGTTATATTTTTTGTATAATTTGATTAAATGTAGCTAGGGGTTCAAATATAATTGTTTGTGTGATTTAATGAAATGTAACTCGGATTTTAATACCTAAATTGATATCAATTGAAGAAATTTTACTTTCATAATTGAAATTTGAGTATAAGTGCTTATATATTTGACTGCATTGTTCAATTTGATTGTTTTATGGATACATAATCACATCTAAGAATTAGTTATGCTGAATTGATATGAGTGACATAAATTAACATAATTTAGACTAAATTTATTATGATTTAGCTAAATTCTAAATCCTAAACCTTAAATTAGACATATATATTCTTTTTCTAGGTTTTTATTTACACTGAGTTGATATGATAAACCTTAATTTTTGAAACATATATGTTGGCATAGAAATGCATCTATGTTTACTCATTAGGAGTAAATCTTAGATAGTCCCCGATTTGCAGTTGTTCCTGAACACTTAATCTCACTTAGGATATCAGTGTATAATGTGTATTCAATTTTCAAGATGTTTCATCAGTACTTCCCCATTTTTTCTCTAAGTACATATGTAGGTGGATATTTGCACATCTACATCGGTGTATGTGGTGAACTGCTGGGAAATATTGCTAAAATTTTCTTAAAAATCAAATACATGTGATACACTTACTAGTGAGATTCGATATTCAAGAATGGGATAAGTGGTACACACATTCAATACTGAACCCTAAACCCTAATATGTAAACCATAACCCTAGATCAAAATCTATAAACCCCAAACCCTAATATATAAACCCTTATCCCTAAACCCTAAGTGATAAACCCTAATCTCTAAACCCAAAATCCTAATTTGTGAACCCTTATCCCTAAACCCTAAGTGATTAACCTTAAAGGATAAACTGTAATATCTAAATCCTAATAGTTAATTACCTGATCATAGAATGGATAGATCATGGTTGTCCATTCCAAATCGATGTACCCCAGAGTTTATTAATGGTCATGATCAGTTTATAAGATTTACAAAGGAACATAAGAGACAACCTAGAGATAGGTTCTATTTTCCATGTAGAAATTGCAATAACAACTTGAAAATTCATGTCATGTGCAATAGAATTGTACATGGATATATAGAATGGTACTGGGATGGAGATATTCCTACTATGAGATCAGTAGAAGTCTATAGCAGTACTTGTGTTGAAGAAGAAATTACTGACGATGATGTAGATGTGAATGACCCAATTTCAATAGACATGGTTGATGTGATGCTAGATAGTTATGGGGTAGATTACATCGATCCACCTTCCTTATTTATAATGGATAATTTTACAAAAAAACATAATGTTGGCACTTCTTCACAAATCAGTCATCTCATTCAAAGAATTATAGGTATATCTGAACTAATTTACCAAATCCATCAACCAGACATCATTATCCTTGGGGGACCCACATCGTCCTCCATGTCTCCCCAATCATCCCAATTTATAAAACCAATCACTGTCCTGAATCCCACTTTGTTCACAAGACACTACTCTTAATCCCCATTGTTTCTACCTTAATTGTCTGGTGAAGTAAAGCCTCAATCATCATCTTGTGAATATATTTGATCTTAGATTTTTCTGCTACAACTTCTTTACAGTTTCGTCACACGATCTGCTCATAGTGAAGGACATTTGGATAGCTTGACCTCTGGGCAAGGATCCTACCACCTTTTAATAAGGCACATACTTACTACCACTATTTGCAACATTTAATTAGGTAGTGAAACAATAGAAATGAATTGGATCAGTTCAATGGGACATAAGATGACCAAACTATTAATATTTTTGCAAACAAAAATATGTACTTTGATTGGGAAACTTTATCAATGGAAATGGGTCTTATTTACAGACGAATGTCTCTAGTCTCTCACCTTTTGTTTAATATTGCCGAGTCCAGTAAGACCTGGATGAAGTGGTGCTAGTTCAATGAGCTATGGTGGCACACCATGTGACCCATCGCAAGGAGGACCCCACTGGAGGCAATGAATAATGACCCTAAATGTCTCATTCCAACCAAATTTCCAAACCATCTATAGCAAGTGGTTCAACGAGCTCTTGGAAGGTGCAAGGGAGGGTTGCACCAAGGATGACACCTCATCAGTCATATGACTCTTCATGAGGGATGAAGATATTGTCTTCTTCCTGAACAATATCATGATGGTCCTAGTCAAGTACTCCCACCACAAGATCTAGTACATCAACGAAATCTTAGTGAGCATGAACTAGGACCTGGCGCACTCCTATGGTACCTCCATTGGAGGTGCTAGATATTCTGTCAGCCTCTCTACCATGAAGGCACTCTCACAGACCCTCAACAAGTGTCTTGACCAGCACACTGGGTTCTATGACAACGACAAACGGATTGTGTATGCTTTAGTGAGAAAGTGTCCCTGGCCTTCAATGGTCAGTGTCTGTGTCCCATATAAAAGATGGGAATAAAAAATTGGTTGCTTCATTATGGTGATAACTAGAGAAACAAGATAGTAAATTCTATCGTGGATGAGAATCTAATAATTTGCTTGCAATGCTCATTGAAAATATGGTAAGGGCATAGAGAACCACTGGAAACTATGAGACCTGAGGCCCCTTGATGATACTGGGAACATGATTGGAGTTTGATAAAAATAAAAATTAAAAAACTTCCTGATTATATGTATGTACTTTTTTAAATGTTAACATAGATTTGTTAATAATGTCAAACATCAAGTCTTTTTATGAAATTAATCCTATTAAGAAAAATTGTGCATGATGCTAAGAGTCCATTATTCTTAGTTTGTACTAAGTTTATGAAGTTGAACTTTGTTTTGAGATTTTATACTCTGAAGGATAATATTAGATGTAGCGACAAAAGTTCATGTCATTGTTATCTTTGTTGAAAAAAAATCATCCTGAAGGCAACGACCTTCCAATCTCATTGTATAATTTAAAGAAAATATCATTTCCAATGGGAATGGAGGCTAATAAGATACATGCTTTCCCAAATGATTGTGTGTTATTTCAAAAGGACTATATCGATTTGAAGTATTGTTCAATATGTCAGGCATCAAGGTATAAAATGGTGAATTTGGGAAAGTCCAAAGTTGGGTCTCCTTTCAAGGTGATGTGGTTTCTACCTATAATATCATGGTTTCAATGCTTATTTTCCAATATCATTGATGCAAATAATTTAACATGGCATGCAGAGGAAAAGAAGAATAATGATGGGATTGTACGACATGTGTATGATTTCCCAAAATGGAAGAAGATTGATTTATTGTACCATGAATTTGGTGAAGAAGTCAAGCATGTAAGACTTGGTCTTCGTATTGAGGGGATGAATCCATACGACAAATTGAGCATGAAACATAGCACTTGGACTATTATGTTTGTTATATAAAATCTTCTTCCCTGGTTGTGTATGAATAATAATTACTTCATTTTGTCGCTCTTGATATCAGGCCCTAAACAACTTGATAATGATATCAATATTTATCTTGAACCTATAATTGATGACATAAAGAAACATTGAGGAGAAAGTGTGATGACGTATGATGGTTCACACATAGAGACATTCCATTTGCAGTCTATGTTGTTTTGCACCAGTAATAACTTTCCAACGTATGAGAATTTGTTTGGATACAATGTAAAAGGATCCAAAGCATGCCCTACATATGAGGAGAACGTTGATTCAATACAACTAAAATATGGCAACAAGACTTTATATGTTGTTCATCAAAGTTTTCTTCTAAAAGTTCATCCTTACCAAAGGTTGTGCAAAGCTTTCGATGGATCGAATGAGGAACTGAGTGCCCCTAGACTTATATTAGGGGAGGTTGTTTATGAAAGAGTAAAAGACTTTGTAAACATATTCGATAAGAGATCACAATGTACTATTCCCACATAGAGTGACAAATATTTACACAAGAAGATGTCAATATTCTAGGATCTTCCTTATTGGAGTTCACTGGCAGTTCGACATTGTATCAATGTCATGCATGTAGAGAAAAATGTGTGTGATAGCATCATTAGTATTCTTTTGAATATACTAGGTAACACAAAAGATGGCATCAAATCTAGAATGGACCTATGTGCAATGGGCATAAGGAAAGAATGAAGAAGAGATGCAAGTAGTGATTGAAATATATATTTACCTCCTGCTTGTTACACATTGTCTAGAAAGGAGAAGAAAACTTTTTGCGAGTGCTTGCTTAATGTTAAGGTACCACCAAGATACTCTTCCAATATCTATAAGTTGATATCAATGAATGATATGAAGCTGATAGGTCTTAAATCTCATGATAGTTATACTAATGTGGGAAATATTTCCTATGGATATTAGATCTATACTATTGAAGCATGTAAAGTTTGGAATCAACATATTTTGTTTCTTTTTCAACACTCTATGCAGAAAAATTATTGATCCTTAGAATCTTTATAAGTTGCAAAGAGAAGTGGTTGTTACCTTATACCATCTTGAGATGTATTTTGGTCCTTCATTTGTTGATATCATGGTACATCTTGTTGTCCATTTGACTAGGGAAGTGAAAATGTTGGGACCAACTTTCTTGCACTAGATGTATCTGTTTGTACAATACATGAGTGTTTTTAAAGGTGATATTCAAAATTGTTATCAGCTTGAATGGAGTATTATTGAGCCTTATGTAGTTGGGGAGGTTATGAACTTTTTCAATGACTTTTTTAGTTGAAATGAATCTCCTGGCAATGACAAGAATATTGAGGACTATTTTTTAGAAAAGGGAATTAAGGAGCACAAGTGAAAGTAATCAGTCATGAGTCATAGGAACAAGAACGATTGTGTATTTTACACAACATCGATGAAGTGAGTGTTTATATCACAAAAAATACCAACTTCATCTAGAAAAAATATCTCCAAGACAATTCAATGTGTCTTGTTAGAGAGCATAATAAGACATGTATTTGGTGGTTTGAAGATAAAGTCTTACATCAACTATCTCAAACACCAAATAATATTGTTGAAAATATCAAATTGCTCATCATTAAACCAAAAATGAATGTTATGTTTATGAATGGTTTGACAAATGGATTTTCATATTACACAAAATGTCAAGATGGTAAGAGTGTCATCCAAAATAGTGGCATCACCCTTAAAGCCTCTTTATTGTATTTTTTAACACAAAGGATAAGAGACCATGAGAAGAGAAAATGTCATCTTACAGTTTCATTAAAGATATATGGGAGTTTGACTACATATATTTGAGAGTTTCTTTATGAGTAATTGGGTTGATAACACCAAAGCAGATGTAGTGGATGAATTGGGTAATGCATTAGTGAACTTTGAAAAGATTGTAGAGAAGGGTGAACCAATCATAATAGCATCATAGGTGAAATAATTATGTTATATCTCTGATCTTGCAATAAAAAATGGTTGATTGTTCTTCATGGTAAAAGGAAGTTCATTGTAAATCCTATAGATGAAGAAGAGTACTATGAAAAGTATGATGACTCTATTCCATTCTCAGCTGGCTTTCAACACCAAATGTTGATTCTAACACTGACTTATATATGTGCGGAAATGAAATAGAAGGAATGTTAATTGATCCAAGATCTTATCAATATTATAGGAATTCATTTTATTTGTTTAAATTTTAGATGTATATTTTATATTCTTTATCACTTATATTTTATTGTTTGACTATCTTTGATATGGTATTTTTCAGATGGTGTCTGACCATTAGTTTACTAACCATTATGATGATTACTATAAGGGGTGGGACCCAAGAGAGGATCTACTCCCTACTCAATTAAATAAAAAGGAGCATCCCATATGCCAAACAACAATATTTTTTTGGAAAAAGTGATGGTAACCAATTTATTCAAAGTATGATTCAAGATATCAAATGTTGCAATGGAATATAAAATATTTAACTATTACAATGCTTGATATTATTACTATCCTTCACCACGTAGGGTGATACATATGAAAACTAAAACATATGATCAAAAGAGGGTTATCTAACCACCTCAAATCTATCTCCCCAAGAAGGTTCAACTACTCTCAAAATTGTTCTGGTCAAGCATGGTTTCCTCCTTCTTGATCTACACATGGGGTTG
This sequence comes from Alisma plantago-aquatica, assembly GCA_963693085.1. Classification (NCBI taxonomy): domain Eukaryota; kingdom Viridiplantae; phylum Streptophyta; class Magnoliopsida; order Alismatales; family Alismataceae; genus Alisma; species Alisma plantago-aquatica. The sequence continues at coordinate 1,297,410,964 of OY856409.1, forward strand.
AAAGCATACCCATAAAAAGGAGAAAAGTAGACGCATCAGCATAAATACTGGTATTTGCATACTAAATCGGGGATTGAACACCATTATGAAATTAAAAGATATCAAATGTAACAAGTTTTCTCATATAAGAGGAAAAATACTATCCAACTAGATATCAAAAGAATACAGATTTCAATAGGATGATAAATAACAGCAAGGCATACATGTGTTTTATATGTGACAATATTAGAACATATAAACATATTGGTAGGGAATAAAACATACACCATAAATATGAGGTGAGCGGGAAGATATACACATCTACTGTGAGAAGACATGATAAACACCTGCTCTAATAGTAGCACTTGCAGGAATTATCACCTCAACATTATCAAGTGTGGAAATTTTCACATCCACATAAAATAACTCATGTCACATTGTACTAGTAGTCACCACATGATGCATAACAAAAGTGGAAGTCTAAATCAAAATATGAGGGATGAGAACATCCAACAGTTATCATATGGGGTCATAGGACCCATAAATAAATATATAACCATTTCCACAATAAGATGCTTCACATGATTACAAAAGTTAGGATTAATATGAACAAGATATAAGTAAAAGTCCAACATAGATCAAGAGATTGAAGTCATTAAGATTAGATCCAAATAGGTCATCACGTCATGAAAGAGAATATTCATCACCAAAATACCTCAAAGAGAATCAATAGAGAGAGTAAAGAGAATAATTGCTCAATATGACTCATTGGGGTTGTAACATTCCTCAAGTTGTTTGTAAACTTGTCAACATATAAATCTTAGACCCTATTCAGCCTTAGAAGCGACTCTAAGGTTTATAACCATGAGATTATAAGTCTTTGATGTCTCATTCAAGAGACATGAATAGGAGGATAAGAGAGAAGGTTAGGAGTCATGCCCTATTGGTCAAGTGATTTATATGTGTGTGAAGGTCATGGGGAGGGGTCTATATATAACACTATTTGGATTAGGTAGTAAACAATTTATCTATTTTTATTTACTAGCGAAAATATGCAGCATATATCGTAAAAGAAGAAAAATTTAGCATTCTTTAACAAGTGATAGGAAACAATAACATAAAAACATCTTTTTCCTTTCATTTGTTTATATATGCGTTTTATCATATATTTCTCCTTTTTTTAGTGACTTGAGAACATAAATATTTACAATTATGTTTACAATAAACAGACTTCAAAATATCTTGTTGTGAAGTTATTTACTCAATGTATACATGTATAAGAAGTTGATGTACAATTGTGTAGGATATACTTATTGAATTCATTTTTTATTATTCCATTTTAGGAACCTCTCAAATACACTTACTCTTTTCATTATGAAAAGACTTCCTCACAATATTTGTCTTCTTACGTTAGTGTCATTGAAAACTTGTTTAACAATTTATTTCAATAAAAAATTCTATTTCATTATATTAAGTTAGATCCAAATTTCAAAATTTGAGGCAACCATATATATTGCTAATATATTTTATATTAATTATTTGTAGACTAGATAGGTTCTAATAGATTTATTTATTGAAGACTAATTATTATAGGCACATGAATTACAAATCAAAAGGGTGTAACAATTATCCACCGAACCATTTTCCTTTAGTTTCCTTGTTGTTAACGATTTTAGGAGGTAATATCAAGGTTTACTATGAAAATCATTTAGTCAAAATTATTATTATTTCATATATGAGTTAACTAATTGATTATATAATTTTGGTAATGTTCATTTGTTTCCAAAGAAATATATAGCTAAGTTTAGATATTGTTTCCTTTATGATATGCTAAGATGATTGTATTCATTTATTTATTTCTTTAAAACCCTAACTAGAGAGAATAAGGTCCTGCTAGTTTGTTCTAATTTATTAAATATCTCACATATTCCTCATTGTTGCACTTACTTTGGGAACATTTTATTTGGAAAGTAATAACATATTTAGACTTTCCATCATGACAATTTTTCATAGATTTAACATGCATGTACACCATTATTTCTATTTATGTTACACAATTTGATTTATTATAACTTCATGTAGATTATATATATATAATCCTCAAGTTAGTTTATGCTAGTTATTTAATAGATTGGATCTTTTCCTTTTAACAATAAATTTTATATTTTTGGCCTTATCTTTCATTTTCTTTTGTTAATGAATTTGAGGCATAAAATAACACTCAAAAGATGTGGAACTTGGCCTACAAGAAAACTAAAATGTGAGGAGTTTCATTTTGTCATTGATTTTCCATTTGAGAAATGTTTACTATTTTATTTAATATTTTAGAATTTAAGTTATATTCTCTCTCCTAAACTAAACTAGGATTGATAAGATTCTCCATTTAGTGTGGAAATTTATCACTTAGATTAATTTTGGTGTATAAAATTTGAATCTGGGATTTATTTTCACTTTTGAAATCATTATACGTATTATCTAATATTTTGGAGTAAAACTCACAATTTCTTTTCTAAAGTAAATTAAGATAGTTACTATCGTTCAAACAATGTGAAATTTGGCACCCGAGTAAATTGGGAACCATCAAACACGTTTTTATCATTATATTGGGATTTTACAGTTTCCTTACATGGGTTATATCACCATTATGGTTTAGAAAATTTGTCTACATATATATGAAATATATTCAATTATAGGTTCATTAATTTCACATTGTTATAAAAAGATTTATATATTGTTATTTGCACAAAATTTTCCTTTCTATACATTGCAATATTTAATCCATTAATTTCATATTTATTAAAATAATAGAATTTTTTTATATATATGGACATTTAATTATTAATTGTTACTCCAAAGCATATTATTCATTTTTATTTACCCATTATGTTTGTAAAGAAATATACTTAACATATTTCATGATTTTATTTAGATATTGGCACATAATTAAGTCATTACATAAATGTGTGAGGTTGTTTAATTTTATCCTTGTTTGGTCAAATCTAGGAAACTGGTCTCACAATCATTCTAGTTATGAAATACGATATGATGCTTTGTTTTGGTTCATTACATAACTCCACCCCTTAAAGGATTTCATCCTCAAAATCTAAACATACATGTATTATCATCTAATTACTCTTCAACCCTTGAAAGGTTTAACCTAATAAGGCAACTACTATATATATCATTGTTACTTATACATTATTAATTGTGCACACTTTTATGTTGTTCATGCATCCAATTGACATGTCATATACACCTAGGGTTTAATTTTAGCTCCTTGTGATTGTAACCTAGCAACCCTAAGGTTCACATCTTAAAATTAAAAATTTAACTAGTACAACTTTCCACATATTAGAGGGGTAAGGAGGGTAGGTCAACTAAACTTTTTTTGTACATGGAAAAAATTCTTAGGTTAAACATACTAAGGGAGACAAGATTGAAATAGTATGATTAACCCTCCACTCATGACTTGAGAGGGGATCCACACCCTACTAAATTAAATAAAAAGGAGCATTCCATATGCCAAAAACCACTATTTTTTGGGAAAAGGGATGATAACCAATTTATTGAAAGTATGATTCAAGATACCATGGTAGAGGTGAAATATAAAATATCTAACTATTACAATGCTTGATATTATTACTATCCTTCACTGTGTAGGGTGATACATATAAAAATTAAAAAATATGATCAGTAGAGGGTTATCTAACCACCTCCAATCTATCTCCGCAAGAAGGTTAAGCTACTCTCAAAGTTATCTCGGACGAGTTTGGTTTCCTCCTCCTTGATCTACACATGGGTTTGGAAGCATAATCAACAAAAAGGAGAAAAGTAGGTTCATCAACATAAAAATTGGTATGTGCATACTAAATTGGGGATTGAGCAAAAAAATGAAATAAAAGTGATCAAGTATAATACGACTTCCCATAAAAGAGGAAAAGTACTATCCAAGTGGATATCAAAAGATGATGATTTTCAATAAGATGATAAATAAGAGCAAGGCATCAACTCATTTTACATGTGATAATACTCGAACAATATAATCATATTGGTGGGAAATAACACATCTACCATAAATGTGAAGTGAGTAGGAACTTATACACATCTTCTCTAGGTAGGTGTAACATCCCACTCTTTTTATGCAAATTTTCAAACTATTTTATTCCTTGCATGCACATTTTCCAATAAGACAATTGTTGAGGACCTTCAAGTAAATTACCCATGTTAGTTTTACAAATTCATTTTATTATTACTCTCTCAGCCATGATTTATCTAAAGAAAATGTTTCTTTGTATATATATGTTACTTTGTTTGGAAAATTTAAATGAATGCTCTTATTTTCTCTCTTTTATGATGATTAGTGGTTTACATGTAAAATTTCTTACTTTATGACCTCCATCACATTAATTGTGGAGATATAATATTTAGTGCACGTTTTCATACCTTATAATTCTTATTTGAGAAATTAATAGCTTTATATACACTAATCATAGCAATTTCAATGTACATGATGACTTTTGCAATATTAGGCTTAAAACGTGTACAAGCAACAAATCTAATTATATGGTAACGTTCTAGGCACTCTAATGCACCTATGGTCAAAATTTGGGCTCATTTGACCCATGTTTGGACCCTCTAAGAAATTAAAGGAGATTTGAATATATATGGACCAACATTTGAATATCATTTCATTAATGCAAGTATTAACCTATGATTCATTTTATTTAGGTGTGTCACACGTTACTACTTTGATTTAATTTCTCATGTGTAGCACAGCCACTGTTGGATCGAGATCCAATGACGGCCGTATCATCTCCTACCTCCATTTTTCCCGTGGGTCATAGCCGTTTTCACAGCGCAATCTTCATCGATCCTGCTCTCCCTCATCGTTCCACCTTTCTCAGAGATTTCTTGACCAGTAGTTTTGCCTCAGTACCCCAAACCCATTGGGCCTTTAGTCACCTCACCTAATGCCTATTTGATGAAATGCCCATTTAGGGCTCGTCGTCACTCTCTGCCATGATTGAGCAGACGCCTCTTTCACCTTCCCCTCCCTTTCACCGCAAAATTCTATTCCTCAACTAAGATGGCTTCTTCCATTAACAACAACTCCTTTCGACGTATTCAAACCTTCCCCAATTTCCCCCGTTGGTGTTGGTGAACTATTTTGAACCGTAATGCCCCCCTGCTGGACTCATTTTGCTCCCTTCAGTGATCTGCCGTTCTAGCCCTGATGGCAGGGATGAATCGGTGAGCCGATGGCTCGGGAGACCCAGGTAGATGAGCCCTCTTCTTCGGAACCATATGCACGTGTTGATGAGCAACTCATAGTTGCTAGATGATGCTGGTACCTCATGTTTGTTTGGGGGATCTCTCCTCCAGGAATCGGCACTCGACCCCATGGCTGAGGGGGAAGAATACAGGGTGTTCAATGACCCCAGAGTACCCACAATTTTTATTTGATGTATTTCACCGGCGAGGGTATTTTAGGGTTTTCACCTGTCCTACCTTTTTGATCATGAATCCACTGTGGTGACTTTCTTTTCTTGTTGGACATCCGTGCTTGGTCCAACTCAGAATCAACCCACTAGTTTTGAAAAAAAACATGGCTTTTTTTTCGATTTATGATTGGTCTATTCTTCAACAATTCCTAGTAAATCGCCTATTTATTGAAAAATTAAGCAAAAATATGTTTTAGAAAGTCTTTTCAATGAGGAATTCGATTTTATGATATATATCGAATGATTTCTCTATTTTCAAATATCAATTTATATATGAACGAATTAGGGTTTAAAGATGTATGATGAAGGATATATATGCTAATTTTAGGTGCTTAAGGAAATCAAATCAGTCAAATTAGGTTTGACTAGGTGTTTTAGCTCAAGCTGAGTGGGTCATGCCCTTGGCATTGTAAACTTGATTTATTAAATGATTATGATATGTTTATGCACTTTATTTTAATGTCATGAAGTGTACATGTTTCTTTCAAGTATATGGTTATTGAATGTCTGATAGCTACAATCTAAGTCTTAGTATAGAAACGCCATTAATGTTATAAATTATGACTAAGATACATGAAACCAAGATTAAGAGGTAAGAAATTCCTATTCATGCTTAAGAGGGAAGAAATTCCCATTTTGGTCATGGGGAGAAAGCCCATTATGTTTAAGAGGGAGAAATCCCAATTAAGATCAAGTTTAGGTTATTAAGAAGATCATTAAGTCTAAGAAAGATCATGGTTAATGGAAATTGATTTAGATTTATATGCACCTTGTTATAGGCTTTCTGAGCAATTATGGGCTTTCCGAGCATTATGGGCTCCTTATGGGGCATTAAGAGAGGAGCATATACTTCTTGTCAAATTCTTTATGTAAAAGATGCCAAGAAATGATTAATGTTAATGCATGTTCATGTTTATGTAAAATCATATTATATGTTATGTTTATGTATTATAACATGCCAATGCCGCTTACTCACCATGAATGTTTTTCCATTGCATGGCTGGGGACGAGATGTCAACAGACGTTGGAGCTAAATGGAAGGAGACATCTTGAGAAGATTCCAAGGATCCAAGACCTTAGAAGTTGTTGCCTGGTGGGACGTCCATCTATGGAGATCCAATCTTTCATATGTTACCTAGATTATGTGTAGCTTTAGAATCATGATGTAGTTCCCTTTCCGAGAAGAACATTACGTTTGAATCTATATTTCAATGAATGCCAAGTGTTATTTAGTTCTTGATATGAGATCATGTATGTGACAATCCTCTGTGATATGCCAAGTACCGCACATTATGGATAATGTTGGAGATTAGGTTGTGCTTCTGCTCCTTATGTATGTAACCCTAGGTAGGAGTGTTACATTAATGGTATCAGAGCAAGAAATAGATGGCCACTAAGGCAACAATAAGGATTCATTGAAGTCACCCTAGGATGAAGAAATAGAAGTAGAGAACATGATTATGTATTCTAGTATGTCTGGAGAACCCTAAAGATGAATATAGTCCTCACCTCATTAGAAAAGTACATGGCGGCATGCTCATGTAGTTGAAACAAAACCCTAGATGATGACATGTTTCTCCTTGTCTCAATGGTAAGGGCCACCGAATTGAGATTTGAGGAAAATGTCATTTAATGTGACTTTTTATGTGTCTTACCTTCTTAATTGTCTGTGTGGTATGGGATACATGTGCAAATAAGTTGGTGAGATGTAGCATAAAAAGATCCAACATTTCTAAATATGTTCTTGATCACCACATATAAATAGATGAAGGATATATGACCTAAGGTTAGACAAGTATGAACATGTAGTCATGGTAAGTGAGAGATAGATTCCCTAAGTGTAATGAGTTAGGTTTAATGTTAAGGAGTAAGTATGAGACTTAGGAAGGGTAGTTAAGTAATTTATGTTGAATAATAATGCTTTGTTTATGTATGCCTCTTTTATAATGAAAATTTGTATGGAAAATTTGCAAGTTTATGTGAAATCCTTAAGGTGGGTAGAAACTCTAGGAAATTTCAAGGACAAAATTTATTTAAGGTGGGTAGAATTGTAACATCGCACTCTTTTTATGCAAATTTTCAAGCTATTTTATTCCTTGCCTGCACTTTTTCCAGTAAGACAATTGTTGAGGACCTTCATGTAAATTACCCATGTTAGTTTTACAAATTCATTTTATTATTGCTCTCTCATCCATGATTTATCTAAAGAAAATGTTTCTTTGTATATCTATGCTCTTTTGTTTAGAAAATTTAAATGAATGCTCTTATTTTCTCTCTTTTATGATGATTAGTGGTTTACATGTAAAATTGCTTCTTTTATGACCTCCATCACATTAATTGAGGAGAAATAATATTTAGTTCACATTTTCATACCTTGTAATTCTTATTTGAGAAATTAATAGCTTTATATACACTAATCATAGCCATTTAAATGTACATGATGATTTTTTCTATATTAGGCGTAAATTGTGTACAAGCAACAAATCTAATTATATGGGAACGTTGCAGACACTCTAATGCACCTATGGTTAAAATTTGGGCTCATTTGACCCATGTTTGGACCCTCTAAGCAATTAAAGGAGATTTGAATATAGATGGACCAAGATTTGAATATCATTTCCTTAATGCAAGCAATTAACCTATGGTTCATTTTATTTATGTGTGTCACACATTAATTCTTTGATTTAATTTCTCACGTGCACCACAAACACTATTGGATCTAGATCTAATGGCAGCCGTATCATCTCCTACCTCTATTTTTCCAGCAGATCAAAGTCATTTTCACAACGCAATCTTCATTGATCCCGCACTCCCTCATCATTCCACCTTTATCAGAGATTTCTCAACCAGCAGTTTTTCCTCAGACCCTCGAACCCAGCAAGCCTTTACTCACCTCCCCTAATGGCATTTTGATGAAACACACATTTAGGGCTCGTTGCCACTCTCTGCCATGATTGAGGGGATGCCTCATTCACCTTCCCCTGCCTTTCGCCGCAAAACTCTATTCTTAGGCTAAGATGGCCTCTTCCATTAATAGAAACTCCTTTCAACCTATTAAGACCTTCCTCGATCTCCCTCGGTGGTGTTCGTGAACTATTTTGAACCACAATGCCCCCCCTTGCTGGACTTGTTTTGCCCCCTTCAACGATCTGCCGTTCTAGCCCTGACGACAGTGACGAATCGGCAAGCCGATGGCTCAGAAGACCCAGGTAGATGAGCCCTCTTCTTTGGAACCATCTGCATGACTTGATGAGAAACTCATAGTTGCTAGATGATGCTCGTACCTCATGTTTGTTTGGGGGATCTATCCTCTAGGAATCGATGCTCGACACCATGGCTGAGGGGGAAGAATCCAGGGTGTTCAATGACCCCTGAGTCCCCACGTTTTTTATTTGATGTATTTCACTGGGGAGGGTATTTCATGGTTTTCACCTGTCCTCCCTTCTTTGATCACGAATTCACTATTGTGAATTTCTTTGCTAGTTGGACAACCATGATTGGTCCAACTCAGAATCGGCCCACTGGTTTTGAAAACAAACATGGCTTTTTTCTAGATTTATGATTGGTTTGTTCTTCGAAAATTATTAATAAATCGCCTATTTATGAAACAATTACACAAAAACATGTTTCGGAAAGGATTTTCAATGAGGAATTCGATTTTATGATTTTTATCGACTGATTTGTCTGTTTACACATCTCAATTTATATATGAACGAATTATGTTTTAAAGATGTATGATGAAGGATATGCATGCTAATTTCAGGTGTTTAAGGGAATCCAATCAGTCAAACGAGGTTTGACTTAGGTGCTTTAGCTCAAGGTAAGTGGGCCATGCCCTTGGCATAGTAAACTTGATTTATTGAATGATTATGATATGTTTATGCACTTTATGCTAAAGTCATGAAATGTACATGTTTATTTCAAGTATGTGGTTATTGAATGTTTGATTGCTATAATCAAAGTCTAAGTATAGAAACCCCATTAATGTTAAGAATTATGATTAAGATACATGAAACAAAGATTAAGAGGGAAGAAATTCCCATTCATGCTTAAGAGGGAAGAAATTCCCATTTTGGTCATGGGGAGAAATCCCATTATGTTCAAGAGGGAGAAATCCCAATTAAGATCAAGTTTAGGTTATTAAGAATATCATTAAGTCTAAGAAAGATCATGGTTAATTGAAATTGATTGAGCTTAATATGCACCTTGTTATGGGCTTTCCGGGCATTATGGGCTTTCCGAGAAATTATCGGCTTTCCGAGCATTATGAGCTCCTTATGGGGCAAACGATTTTATTCCTTTCATGCTTTTTTCAAACTATTTTACTCCTTAATATGCAAATTTTCAAACTCTTTTTCAAACTATTTTACTCCTTAATATGCAAATTTTCAAACTATTTTATTCATTTCATACTCTTTTTCCAATAAGACAATTGTTGACGACCTTCATGTAAATTACCCATGTTAGTTTTACAAATTCATTTTATTATTGCTCTCCCATCCATGATTTATCTAAAGAAAATGTTTCTTTGTGTATCTATGCTCTTTTGTTTAGAAAATTTATATGAATGCTCTTATTTTCTCTCTTTTATGATGATTAGTGGTTTACATGTAAAATTTCTTGCTTTATGACATCCATCACATTAATTGAGGAGAAATAATATTTAGTGCACGTTTTCATACCTTGTAATTCTTATTTCAGAAATTAATAGCTTTATATACACTAATCATAGGCATTTAAATATACATGATTAATTTTTATATATTAGGCCTAAAACGTGTACAAGAAACAAATCTAATTATATGGGAACGTTCTAGACACACTAATGCACCTATGGTCAAAATTTGGGCTCATTTGACCAATGTTTGGACCCTCTAAGTAATTAAAGGAGATTTGAATATAGATGGACCAAGATTTTAATATCATTTCATTAATGCAAGCAATTAACCTATGGTTCTTTTTAGTTACGTGTGTGATGCATTACTGCTTCAATTTAATTTCTCATGCGCACCACATCCACTGTTGGATCGAGATCCAACGACGGTCGTATCATCTCCTACCTCTATTTTTCCTGCGGGTCAGAGCCATTTTCACAGTGCAATCTTCATTGATCCCGCTCTTCCTCATCATTCCACCTTTCTCATAGATTTCTTGACCAGAGGTTTCGCCTCAGTCCCCCAAACCCAGCGAGCCTTTACTCACCTCCCCAAATGGCCTTTTGACGAAACTCCCATTTAGGGCTCGTTGCTGCTCTCTGCCATGATTGAATAGACACCTCTTTCACCTTCCCCTGCCTTTGGTCGCAAAACTTTGTTCCTCAGCTAAGATGGCCTCTTCCATTAACAACAACTCCTTTTGACCTGTTCTAACCTTCCCCGATTGCCCTCGGTGGTGTTGGTGAACTGATTTGAACCGCAATACCCACCCTTGCTGGACTCATTTTGCTCCCTTCATCAATCCGCCGTTCTAGCCCTGACGGCGGTGATGAATTGGCGAGCCGATGGCTCGGAAGACCTAGGTAGATGAGCCCTCTTCTTTGAACCATCCGAATTAGTTGATGATCAACTCATAGTTTCTAGATGATGCTCGTACCTCATGTTCGTTTGGTGGATCTCTCCTCCAGGAATCGACACTCGACGCCATGGCTGGGGGGGGGGGAAATCTAGGGTGTTCAATGACCCATGAGTCCCCATGTTTTTTATTTGATGTATTTCACCGGTGCGGGTATTTCAGGGTTTACACCTGTCCTCCCTTCTTTGATCCTGAATTCACTGTGGCGACTTTCTTTGCTAGTTAGACAACCGTGATTGGTCCAACTCAGAATCGGCCCACTGGTTTTGAAAACAAACATGGCTTTTTTCTCAATTTATGATTGGTATGTTTTTCGAAAATTCCTAGTAAATCTCCTGTTCATCGGAAAATTACGCAAAAATATGTTTTGTAAAGGATTTTCAATGAGGAATTTGATTCTATGATTTTTATCGACTGATTTTTCTGTTTACACATATCAATTTATATATGAACGAATTAGGGTTTAAAGATGTATTATAAAGGATATGCATGCTAATTTCAGGTGTTTAAGGGAATCCAATCAGTCAAACGAGGTTTGACTTAGGTGATTTAGCTGAAGGTAAGCGGACCACGCCCTTGGCATAGTAAAATTGATTTATTGATTGATTATGATATATTTATACACTTTATGCTAAAGTCATGAAATGTACATGTTTCTTTCAAGTATATGGTTATTAAATGTTTGATTGCTATAATCTAAGTCTAAGTATTGAAACCCCATTAATGTTATGAATTATGATTAAGATATAAAACCAAGATTAAGAGGGAAGAAATTCCCATTCATGCTTATGTGGAAAGAAATTTCCATTTTGGTCATGGGGTGAAATCCCATAATGTTCAAGAGGGAGAAATCTGAATTAAGATGAATTTTAGGTTATTAAGAAGATCATTAAGTCTAATAAAGATCATGGTTAATGGAAATTGATTTACATTTATATGCACCTTGTTATGGGCTTTCTGAGTATTATGGGCTTTCCGAGCATTATGCTCTTTCCGAGCAATTATGAGCTTTCTGAGCATTATGGGCTCCTTATGGGGCATTAAGAGAAGAGCATACTTGTCAAATTATTTATGTAAAAGATGCCAAGAAATGATTAATGTTAATGCATGTTCATGTTTATGTAAAATCATCTTATATGTTATGTTTATGTCTTATAACATGCCAATGCCACTTACTCACCATGAATGTTTTTCCTTTGCATGGCTGGGGACGAGATGTCCGCAGACGTTGGAGCTAAAGTGAAATAGACATCTTGAGAAGATTCCAAGGATCAGAGACCTTAGAAGTTGTTGCTTGGTGGGACGTCCATCTATGGAGATCCTATCTTTCATATGTAACCTAGATAATGTGTAGCTTTAGAATCATGATGTAGTTCCCTTTCCAAGAATAACTTTATGTATGAATCTATATTTCAATGAATGCGAAGTGTTATTTATTTCTTGGTATGTGATCATGTATGTGACAACCCTCCCTGATATGCCAAGTACCCCATATTATGGATAATTTTGTGGATTACGTTGTGCTTCCATTGGTTATGTATGTAATCCTAGGGAGGGGTGTTACATTAATGGTATCAGAGAAAGAAATAGATGGCCACTAAGGCAACAATAGGGATTCATGCAAGTAACCCTAGGATGAAGAAATAGAAGTAGAGAACAAGATTATGTTTTGTAGTATGTCTAGAGAACACTAAATATGACTAGATCCCTCACCTCATTAGAAATTATATGGTAGCATGCTCATGTAGCTGAAACCAAACCCTAGCTGATGACATGTTTCTCCTTGTCTCAATGGTAAGGGCCACCCAATTGAGATTTGAGGAAAATGTCATATAATGTGACTTTTTATGTGTCTTACCTTCTTAATTGTGTGTATGGTATGGGATACATGTGCAAATTAGTTGGTAAGATGTAGCATGAAAAGATCCAACATTTCTAAATATGTTCTTGATTACCACATATAAAGAGATGAAGGATATATGACCTAAGGATAGACAAGTATGAAGATGTAGTCATGGTAAGAGAGAGATACATTCCCTAAGTGTAATGAGTTAGGTTTAATGTTAAGGAGTAAGTATGAGACTTAGGAAGGGTAGTTAAGTAATTTATGTTGAATAATAATGCTTTGTTTATGTATGCCTCTTTTATAATGAAAAATTGTATGGAAAATTTGCAAGTTTTTGTGAAATCCTTAAGGTGGGTAGAAACTCTAAGAAATTTTGAGGATGAAATTTATTTAAGGTGGGTAGAATTGTAACATCCCACTCTTTTTATGAAAATTTTCAAACTATTTTATTCCTTTCATTCTCTTTTTCCAATAAGACAATTGTTGAGGACCTTCATGTAAATTACCCATGTTAGTTTTACAAATTCATTTTATTATTTCTCTCTCATCTATGATTTATCTAAAGATAATGTTTCTTTGTATATCTATGATCTTTTGTTTAGAAAATTTAAATGAATGCTCTTATTTTCTCTCTTTTATGATGATTAGTGGTTTACATATAAAATTTCTTGCTTTATGACCTCCATCACATTAATTGAGGAGAAATAATATTTAGTGCATGTTTTCATACCTTGTAATTCTTATTTGAGAAATTAATAGCTTTATATACACAAATCATAGCCATTTAAATGTACAAGATGATTTTTTCTATATTAGGCCTAAAACGTGTACAAGCAACAAATCTAATTATATGGGAACGTTATAGACACTCAAATGCACCTATGGTCAAAATTTGATCTCATTTGACCCATGTTTGGACCCTCTAAGCAATTAAAGGAGATTTGAATATAGATGGACTAAGATTTGAATATCATTTCATTAATGCAACCAATTAACCTATGGTTCATTTTATTTATGTGTGTCACACATTACTGCTTCGATTTAATTTCTCACGCGCACCACAACCACTATTGGATCGAGATCTAACGACGGCCGTATCATCTCCTACCTCTGTTTTTCCAGCAGATCAGAGCAGTTTTAACAACACAATCTTCATCGATCCCGCTCTCCCTCATCATTCCACCTTTCTCAGAGATTTCTTGACCAACAATTTTGCCTCAGTCCCCTAAACCCAGTGAGCCTTTACTCACCTCCCCTAATGGCCTTTTGACAAAACGCCCATTTAGGGCTCGTTGCCGCTCTCTGCCATGATTGAGAAGATGCCTCTTTCACCTTCCCCTGCCTTTCGCCACAAAACACTGCTCCTCAGCTAAGATGGCCTCTTTCGTTAACAACAACTCCTTTTGACCTCTTTCGACCTTTCCTGATCTCCCCCGGTGGTGTTGGTGAACTGATGTGAACCACAATACCCCCCCTGCTTGACTCATTTTTCTCCCTTCAGTGATCTGTCGTTCTAGCCCTGACGTCAGGTGATGAATTGGCGAACCGATGGCTCTGGAAACCTATGTAGATGAGCCCTCTTCTTTGGAACCATCTGCACGAGTTGATGAACAACTCATGGTTGCTATATGATGCTCGTACCTCATGTTTGTTTGGGGGATCTCTCCTCCAGGAATCGACACTCGACGCCATGGCTGAGGGGGAAACATCTAGGGTATTCAATGACCCCTGAGTCCCCATGTTTTTTATTTGATGTATTTCACCGGAGAGGGTATTTTAGGGTTTTCACCAATCCTCCCTTCTTTGATCGTGAATTCACTGTGGCGACATTATTTGCTAGTTGGACAAGCGTGATTGGTCCAACTCAGAATCGGCCCACTGGTTTGGAAACAAACATGGCTTTTTTCTCGATTTATGATTGGTCTGTTCTTTGAAAATTCCTAGTAAATTGCCTATTTATCAGAAAATTACGCAAAAATTTGTTTTGGAAAGGATTTTCAATGAGGAATTCAATTCTATGATTTTTATCGACCGATTTCTCTATTTATACATCCCAATTTATATATTAACGAATTAGGGTATACAGATGTAATATGAAGGATTTGCATGCTAATTTCAGGTGTTTAAGGGAATCCAATCAGTCAAATGAGGTTTGACTTAGGTGCTTTAGCTCAAGGTAAGTGGGCCATGCCCTTGGCATAGTATGCTTGATTTATTGATTGATTATGATATGTTTATGCACTTTATTCTAAAGTCATGAAATGTACATGTTTCTTCCAAGTATATGGTTATTGAATGTTTGATTGCTATAATCTAAGTCTAATTATAGAAACCCCATTAATGTTATGAATTATGATTAAGATACATGAAACCAAGATTAAAAGGGAAGAAATTCCCATTCATTCTTAAGAGGGAAGACATTCCCATTTTGGTCATGGGTAGAAATCCCATTATGTTTAAGAGGGAGAAATCCCAAGTAAGATGAAGTTTAGGTTATTAAGAAGATCATTAAGTCTAAGATAGATCATGGTTAATGGAAATTGATTTAAATTTATATGCACCTTGTTATGTGCTTTTCGAGCATTATGGGCTTTTTGAGCAATTATGGGCTTTCCGAGCATTATGGGCTCCTTATTGGGCATTAAGAGAGGAGCATATACTTCTTGTCGAATTCTTTATGTAAAAGATGCCAAGAAATGATTAATGTCAATGCATGTTCATGTTTATGTCAAATCACTTTATATGTTATGTTTATGTTTTATAACATGCCAATGTCGCTTACTCACCATGAATATTTTTCCTTTGCATGGCTGGGGATGAGATGTCCGCACACGTTGAAGGTAAAGGGAAGGGGACATCTTGAGAAGATTCCAAGGATCCAAGACCTTAGAAGTTGTTTCCTGGTGGGACGTCCATCTATGGAGATCCTATCTTTCATATGTTACCTAGATTATGTGTAGCTTTAGAATCATGATGTAGTTCCCTTTCCAATAAGAACTTTATGTATGAATCTATATTTCAATGAATGTCAGGTGTTATCTATTTCTTGATATGAGATCATGTATGTGACAACCCTCCCTGATATGCCAAGTACCCCTCATTATGGATAATGTTAGGGATTAGGTTGTGTTTCCACTGTTTATGTATGTAACCCTAGGGAGAGGTGTTACATTAATGGTATTAGAGAAAGAAATAGATGGCCACTTAGGAAACAATAAGGATTCATGCAATTCACCCTAGGATGAATAAATAGAAGTAGAGAACATGATTATGTCTTCTAGTATGTCTAGAGAACCCTAACGATGACTAGAGCCCTCACCTCATTAGAGATGTAGATGGTAGCATGCTCATGTAGTTGAAACCAAACCCTAGATGATGACATGTTTCTCCTTGTCTCAATGGTAAAGGCCACCCAATTGAGATTTGAGGAAAATGTCATATAATGTGACTTTTTATGTGTCTTACCTTCTTAATTGTGTGTGTGGTATGGGATACATGTGCAAATAAGTTGGTGAGATGTAGCATGAAAAGATCCAACATTTATAAATATGTGCCTAATCACGACATATAAAGAGATGAAGGATATATGACCTAAGGTTAGACAAGTATGAAGATGTAGTCATGGTAAGTGAGAGATAGATTTCCTAAGTGTAATGAGTTAGGTTTAATGTTAAGGAGTAAGTATGAGACTTAGGAAGGGTAGTTAAGTAATTTATGTTGAATAATAATGCTTTGTTTATGTATGCCTCTTTTATAATGAAAATTTGTATGGAAAATTTGTAAGTTTATGTGAAATCCTTAAGGTGGGTAGAAACTCTAGGAAATTTTGAGGACAAAATTTATTTAAGGTGGGTAGAATTGTAACATCCCACTCTTTTTATGCAAATTTTCATACTATTTTATTCCTTGCATGCTCTTTTTCCAATAAGACAATTGTTGAGGACTTAAATGTAAATTACCCATGTTAGTTTTACAAATTCATTTTATTATTGTTCTCTCATCCATGATTTATCTAAAGAAAATGTTTATTTGTATATCTATGCTCTTTTGTTTAGAAAATTTAAATGAATGCTCTTATTTTCTCCCTTTTATGATGATTAGTGGTTTACAAGTAAATTTGCTTTATTTATGACCTCCACAACATTAATTGAGGATAAATAATATTTAGTGCACGTTTTCATACCTTGTAATTCTTATTTGAGAAACTAATAGCTTTATATACAGTAATCATAGCCATTTAAATGTACATGATGATTTTTTATATATGAGGCCTAAAACGTGTACAAGCAACAAATCTAATTATATGGGAACGTTCTAGACACTCTAATGCACCTATGGTCAAATTTTGGGCTCATTTGACCCATGTTTGGACCCTCTAAGAGAATAAAGGAGATTTGAATATTGATGGGCCAAGATTTTAATATCGTTTCATTAATGCAAGAAATTAACCTATGGTTCATTTTATTTATGTGTGTCACGCATTACTGCTTCGATTTAATTTCTTACGCCCACCACAGCCCCTGTTGGATCGAGATCCAATGGCATCCGTATCATCTCCTACATCTGTTTTTCTCATGGGTCAGAGCCCTTTTCATAGAGGAATTTTCATTGATCCCACTCTCCCTCATCATTCCACCTATCTCAGAGATTTCTTGACCAGTAGTTTCACCTTTGTCCCCCGAACCTAGTGAGCCTTTACTCACCTCCCCTAATGGCCTTTTGACGAAACACCCATTTAGGGATCGCTGCCGCTCTCTTCCATGATTGAGCAGATGCCTCTTTCACCTTCCCCTGCCTTTCACCACAAAACTCGGTTCCTCAGCCAAGATGGCCTCTTCAATTAACAACAACTCCTTTCGACCTGTTCAGACCTTCCCTGATCGCCCCCGGTGGTGTTGACGAACTGTTTTGAACCGCAATGCCCCGCCCCCTTGCTGGACCCATTTTGCTCCCTTTAGCGATCCGCCGTTCTAGCCAGGACGGTAGTGATGAATCAATGAGTCGATGGCTCGGGAGACCCAGGTAGATGAGCCCTCTTCTTTGGAACTATCTGCACGAGTTGATGAGCAACTCATAGTTGCTAGATGATGCTCATTCCTCATGTTCGTCTAGGGGATCTCTCCTCCAGGAATCGGCGCTCGACGCCATGGCTAAGTGGGAAGAATATAGGGTGTTCAATGACCCCTGAGTCCCCATGTTTTTATTTAATGTATTTCACCGGTGAGCGTATTTAAGGGTTTTCACCTATCCTCCCTTCTTTGATCGTGAATCCACTATGGTGACTTTCTTTGCTTGTTAAACAACCGTGATTGGTCCAACTCAGAATCGCCCCACTGGTTTTGAAAACAAACATGGATTTTTTCTCAATTTATGATTGGTCTGTTTTTCAAAAATTCCTAGTAAATCGCCTTTTATCAGAAAATTAAGAAAAAATATGTTTTGGAAAGGATTTTCAATGAGGAATTCAATTCTATGATTTTTATTGATGGATTTCTTTGTTTACACATCTCAATTTATATATGAACGAATTAGGGTTTAAAGATGTATGATGAAGGATATGCATGCTAATTTCAGGTGCTTAAGGAAATCCAATCAGTCAAATGAGGTTTGACTTAGGTGTTTTATCTCAAGGAAAGCGGGCCATGCACTTGGCATAGAAAACATGATTTATTGAATGATTATGATATGTTTATGCACTTTATGGTAAACTCATGAAATGTACATGTTTCTTTCAAGTATATGGTTATTGAATGTTTGATTGCTATAATCTAAGTCTAAGTATAGAAACCCCATTAATGTTATGAATTATGATTAAGAGGGAAGAAATTCCCATTCATGCTTAAGAAGGAAGAAATTCCCATTTTGGTCATGGGGAGAAATCCCATTATGTTCAAGAGGGAGAAATCTCAATTAAGATCAAGTTTAGGTTATTAAGAAGATCATGAAGTCTAAGAAAGGTCATGGTTAATGGAAATTCATTTAGATTTATATGCACCTTGTTATGGGTTTTCTGAGCAATTATGGGCTTTTCGAGAATTATGGGCTCCTTATGGGGCATTTAGAGAGGAGCATATACTTCTTGTCAAATTCTTTATGTAAAAGATGCCAAGAAATGATTAATGTTAATGCATGTTCATGTTTATGTCAAATCATCTTATATGTTATGTTTATGTCTTATAACATGCTAATGCCGCTTGCTCACCATGAATATTTTTCCTTTGCATGGCTGGGGACGAGATGTCCGCAGACGTTGGAGCTAAAGGGAAGGATACATCTTTAGAAGATTCCAAGGATCCTTAGAAGTTGTTTCCTAGTGGGACGTCCATCTATGGAGATCCTATCTTTCATATGTTAACTAGATTATGTCTAGCTTTAGAATCATGATGTAGTTCCCTTTCCAAGAAGAACTTTACATATGAATCTATATTTCAATGAATGCCAAGTGTTATTTATTTCTTGATTTGAGATCATGTATGTGACTACCCTCCCTGATATGCCAAGTACCCCACATTATGGATAATGTTGGGGATTAGGTTGTGCTTCCATTGGTTATGTATGTAACCCTAGGGAGGGGTGTTACATTAATTGTATCAGAGCAAGAAATATATGGCCACTAAGGAAACAATAAGGATTCATGCAAGTCACCCTAGGATGATGAAATAGAAGTAGAGAACATGATTATGTATTCTAGTATGTCTAGAGAACCCTAAAGATTACTAGATCCCTCACCTCATTAGAGAAGTACATGGCAGCATGCTCATGTAGTTGAAACCAAACCCTAGATGATGACTTGTTTCTCCTTGTCTCAATGGTAAGGGCCACCCAATTGAGATTTGAGGAAAATGTCATTTAATGTGACTTTTTATGTGTCTTACCTTCTTAATTGTGTGTGTGGTATGGGATACATTTTCAAAAAAGTTGGTGAGATGTAGCATGAAAAGATCCAATATTTTTCAATATGTTCTTGATCACCACATATAAAGAGATGAAGGATATATGACCTAAGGTTAGATAAGTATGAAGATGTAGTCATGGTAAGTGAGAGATAGATTATGTAAGTGTAATGAGTTAGTTTTAATGTTAAGGAGTAAGTATGAGACTTAGGAAGTGTAGTTAAGTAATTTATGTTGAATAATAATGCTTTGTTTATGTATGCCTCTTTTATAAAGAAAATTTGTATGGAAAAATTGCAAGTTTATGTGAAATCCTTAAGGTGGGTAGAAACTCTAGGAAATTTTGAGGACGGAATTTATTTAAGGTGGGTAGAATTGTAACATCCCACTCTTTTTATGCAAATTTTGAAACTAACTTATTCCTTGCATTCTCTTTTTCCAATAAGACAATTGTTGAGGACCTTCATGTAAATTACCTATATTAGTTTTACAAATTCATTTTATTATTGCTCTCTCATCCATGATTTATCTAAAGAAAATATTTCTTTTTATATCTATGCTCTTTTGTGTAGAAAATTTAAATGAATCCTCGTTTTTTCTCTCTTTTATGATGATTTGTGGTTTACATGTAAAATTGCTTGCTTTATGACCTCCATCACATTAATTGAGGAGAAATAATATTTAGTGCACGTTTTCGTACCTTGTAATTCTTATTTGAGAAATTAATAGCTTTATATACACTAATCATAGCCATTTAAATGCACATGATGATTTTTGCTATATTAGGCCTAAAACGTGTACAAGCAAAAAATAAAATTATATGGGAATGTTCTACACACTCTAATGCACCTATGGTCAAAATTTGGGCTCATTTGACCCATGTTTGGACCCTCTAAGAAATTAAAGGAGATTTGAATATAGATGGACCAAGATTTGAATAACATTTCATTAATGCAAGCAATTAACCTATTGTTCATTTTATTTATGTGTGTCGCACGTTACTGCTTCGATTTTACTTCTCACACGTTCCATAGCCACTGTTGGATTGAGATCCAACGGCAGATGTATCATCTCCTACCTCCATTTTTCCCGTGGGTCAGAGTCATTTTCATAGGGCAATCTTCATCGATCCTGCTCTCCCTCATCATTCCACCTTTCTCAGATATTTCTTAACCAACAGTTTCGTCTACGTCCCCTGAACCTATCGAGCCTTTATTCACCTCCCGTAATGGACTTTTGACGAAACACCCATTTAGGGCTCACCGCCGCTCTCCACCATGATTGAGTAGACGCCTCTTTCACCTTCCCCTGCCTTTCTCCACAAAACTTTGTTCCTCGGCTAAGATGGCCTCTTCCGTTAACAATAACCCCTTTTGACCTGTTCGGACCTTCCCCAATCTCCCCCGGTGGTGTTTGCGAACTGTTTTGAACGGCAATGCCCCCCCCCCTTGATGGACTCATTTTGCTCCCTTCAGCGATCCGTTGTTCTAGCCCTGACGGCAGTGATGAATCGGCGAGCCGATGGCTCGAGAGACCCAGGTAGATGAGCCCTCTTCTTCGGAATTGTCTACACGAGTTGATGATCAACTCATATCTGCTAGATGATACTCATACTTCATGTTCTTTTGGGGGATCTCTCCTCCATGAATCGGCGCTCGATGCCATGGATGAGGGGGAAGAATCCAGGGTGTTCAATGACCCCTGAGTCCTCACATTTTTTATTTGATGTATTTCACCGGAAAGGGTATTTTAGGGTTTTCCTTGTCCTCCATTCTTTGATCGTGAATCCACTATGGCAACTTTCTTTGCTAGTTGGACAACCATGATTGGTCCAACTCAGAATCGGCCCACTGGTTTTGAAAACAAACATGGCTTTTTCTCGATTTATGATTGGTCTATTCTTCGAAAATTCCTAGTAAATCGCTTGTTTATCGGCAAATTACGCAAAAATATGTTTTGGAAAGTATTTTCAATGAGAAATTCTATTTTATGATTTTTATCGGCCAATTTATCTATTTTCACATCTCAATTTATATATGAATGAATTAGGGTTTAAAGATGTATGATGAAGGTTATGCATGCTAATTTCAAGTGTTTAAGGGAATCCAATCAGTCAAACAAGGTTTCACTTAGGTGCTTTAGCTCATGGTAAGTGAGCCATGCCATTGGCATAGTAAACTTGATTTATTGTATGATTATGATATGTTTATGCACTTAATGCTAAAGTCATGAAATGTCCATGTTTCTTTCAAGTATATGGTTATTGAATGTTTGATTGCTATAATCTAAGTCTAAGTATAGAAACCCCATTAATGTTATGAATTATGATTAAGATACATGAAACCAAGATTAAGAGGGAAGAAATTCCCATTTTGGTCATGGGGAGAAATCCCATTATGTTCAAGAGGGAGAAATCCCAAGTAAGATCAAGTTTAGGTTATTAAGAAGATCATTAAGTCTAAGAAAGATCATGGTTAGTGGAAATTGATTTAGATTTATATGCACCTTGTTATGGGCTTTCTGAGCATAATGGGCTTTCTGAGAAATTGTCGGCTTTCCGAGCATTATGGGCTCCTTATGGGGCATTAAGAGAGGAGCATATACTTCTTGTCAAATTCTTTATGTAAAAGATTCCAATAAATGATTAATGTTAATGCATGTTCATGTTTATGTCAAATTATCTTATATGTTATGTTTATGTCTTAAAATATGGCAATGCCGCTTACTCACCATGAATGTTTTTCCTTTGCATGGTTGGGGACGAGATGTCCACAGACGTTGGAGCTAAAGGGAAGGAGACATCTTGAGAAGATTCCAAAGATCTATGACCATAGAAGTTGTTTCCTGGTGGGACGTCCATCTATGGAGATCATATCTTTCATATGTTACCTAGATTATGTGTAGCTTTAGAATCATGATGTAGTTCCCTTTCCAAGAAGAACTTTATGTATGAATCTATATTTCAATGAATGCCAAGTGTTATTTATTTCTTGATATTAGATCATGTATGTGACAACCCTCCCTGATATGCCAAGTACCCCACATTATGGATAATGTTGGGGATTAGGTTGTGCTTCCACTGGTTATGTATGTAACCCTAGGGAGGGGTGTTATAGTAGGATAGTATAAAAACCTTCTCTAATACTATCAGTTTTAAAAAAACCACCTTAGCATTATCAAGTGTAGAAATTTTGTCATCCCATAAAATAACATCTCATATTTTACTAGTAGTCACCACATGATGCATAAAAAAGTGTAAGCAAGTCTAAATCAAAATAAGAGGGATGAGAGCATCCAATGGATATTATGTGGGGTCAGAGGACCCACAAACAAATATATAATCATTTCTACAATAAGATGCTTCACATGATCACAAAAGTCAGGATTAAGATGAACAAGATATAAGTAAGAGTCCAACATAGAGAAAGAGCTAAAATTCATTAAGCTTATACCCAAATAGGTCATCGAGAGATGAAAGAGAATATTCATCACCAAAATACCTCAAAGAGGATTAAGAGAGAGACAGAGAGTAAAGAAAATAATTGCTCAATATGACTTATGAGGGATGCAACATACCTCAAGATTTTTTCCAAGTTGTTAATATACAAATCCTAGATTCAAGTCAGGGTTAGAAACAATTCCAAGGCTTGTAGCCACGAGATTACAAGTCTTTGACAGCTCATCTAAGGGACCTGAATAGGAAGATAAGAGAGAAGGTCAGGACTCATATCTTATTGGTCAAGTGATTTCTATGTGTGTGAAGACCATGGGGAGAGATATATATAGCACTATTTGACTTGGGTAGCAATAAACTTATCTATTTTTATTTGCTAGGGAAAATATGCAACACATTTTGTAAAAGGAGAAAATTTAAAAATTCTTTGGCAAATGATTTGAAACAATTACATAAAAATGTCATTACCTTTCATTTATTTATGTATTTGTTTTATCCTATATTTCCTTTTCTTTAATTACTTCATCACATAAATATTGACTATTTTGTTTATAGTAAAGAGACTTCTAAATACCTCGTTGTGTAATTATTTACTCAATGTATACGTGTATAATAAGTTGATGTAATATTTTGTAGGATATACTTATTGAATTCATTTTCTATTATTACATTTATTAATCTCTTGTATACACTTATTCTTTTCATTATGAAATTACTTCCGCATGATGTTTGTCATCTCATGTTAGTGTCATTGAAAACATGTATGAAAATTTATTTTAGTAAAAGCATCTATTTAATTATATTAAGTTAGATCCATATTTTAAAATTTGACATTACCATATATATTGCTAATATATTTTATAGTAATTATTTATGGAATAGATAGGTGCTAATAAATTTATTTATCCAAAACTAATTATTATAGACACATGAATTACAAATTAATAGGCTGTAAACATTATCTACTGAACCATTTTCATTTTATTTCCTTGTTTTAACAATTTTAGGTGGAAATAGTGAGGTTTACTAAGGAAATCATTTAGTCAAGATTATTACCATTTCTTATTGAGTTAAGAAATTGACTTTATAAATTTGGTAATGTTTATTAATTTCCAAACAAAAATATAATTGATTTCAAATATTTATTTTATGTATGATATGTTAACGTGATTGTCTTCATTTCTTTATTTCTTTAAAACATTAAGTAGAGAGAATTAGTTATTTAAAGTATTTTCAAATGTATCAAAATTTCTCAAATATTCCTCATTGTTTCACTTACTTCAATCACATTGTATTTGGAAAGTAAATTCATTTTTAGATTTTCCACCATGACAAATTTTTCATAGATTTAACATGGTTGCACAACATTATTTCCCTTTATGTTATGCCACAATTTTATTTATTACAAATAAATTATATGTGTATAATACATAAAATTTGGTTTATACGATTTATTTAATATTTTTGATGTTTTGTTTTTTAATAATAAATTTATTTTTTTTTCTAATCTTTGATTTTCTTTTATTAATGAATTTGAAGCATATAGGGACACTCAAAAGATGTGAAACATGGCCTACAAGAAAACTAAAATGTTAGGAGTATGATCATGCTATTAATTTTCCATTTGGGGAATGTTTACTATTTTATTTAACATGTTGGACTTTAAGTTATATTCACTCTCCTTAACTAAACTAGGATAGATAAGATTGTCTAATTAATGTTGAAATTCAAGCTTAGACCAATTTTGGTATGTGAAATTTGAATATGGGATCTATTAGCACTTTTGAATCATTAAATATATTATTTAATATTTTGGAGTAAAACTCATATTTTATTTTCTAAATGAAATTAAAACAATTCTTATTGTTCAAACAATGTGAAACTTGACACCTATGTTAATTGGGAACCAACAAATAGATTTTTATCATTACATTGGGTTTTGAAATTTCCTTTTGTTAGTTATATCACTTGTATTGCTTAGACAATTTATCTACATATATATGAATTATATTCAATTAGAGTCACATTCATTTCAAATTGTTATGAAAAGAGTTGTATATTATTGTGCACAAAATTCTACATGCTACACATTTAAATATTTAATCTATCAATTTCATATTTATTTAAATAATAGAACATTATTAACATTAATGTAGATTGAATACCAATTGTTACTCTAAAACATACTATTCATTTTTACTTAGCCATTATATTAGTAAAGAAAACATATATAACATATATTTCATGATTTCATTTACATGCCGGCACATAATTAAGTCATTATGTAACTGTGGAGGTTGTTCAATATTTTTCTTATTTTGTCAAATCTAGGAAATCGATCTCACAATCTTTCTAGTTATGAAACATGGTAATATTCTAAGTTTTGGTTCGTTACAATTACGATGAGGATGAGCACCATGATGATTTGTACTATGAGGATGACATTGGTGTATGTTGTATTGTTTTATTATATATATGTGCAATTTACAATGTCCATCACATTTATAAGTTACATTTTTTATGACTTACATGAGTTTTTTTTATCAATTTAGCATCTTGAGGATGTGTGCCCTGAGGATCTTGTTGAGCTTGCGGAGGAGCATCCTGAGCTTGTAAACATAAGAGGCATCATCATAATTAACAAGTTAGTAGAGAAAAGGGGAAATGGATCAAAGCTGGGCATTGAGCTTGATTATGCAAGAACTCTTATTTGAAAGAATCACAATTACTTTATGCAAATCAGATATAACAATAGTATCATGGAATAAAATTAATCAAGGTACGAAAGACTTAATATGGAAGGAACTATTTGTGACATATTATGAATTTTAAAGATATTTACAATTCTATTTCTAAGAACATTTCAGTAAGTATATAAGCTTTTGCAAAGTATATTTCATTTGGATGAAAAACTATATCATGAAAAGGTGTGCAACAATGTGGGAGGGTTCTCAGTCATTATAGGACAAAAATAACAAGAGAATTTATAATGAATGACAAGAAGAAGTCAACCACTGTAAAATGGAACTATCCTAACCTGAAGGTGTGGGAGGCATTTGTTGCTTCCAGAAAAATCGATGAATTCCAGGTACTAAGATTCCTCATTTAGAATACATTGTAATGAATTCATTATATTATGTATTTAACATATATTTTGGACTAACCAGGCTTAAAGTGATGCTTAAAGTGAAAGGCGTGTAAAAAATGTGAATAACCATATAACGTGTCAAGTTGGCTATACAAGGCTTCAACAACATAGATTAGAGGTGTCTTCTTCTCAGTAGCCTACTCCTGAGACTGTTGAGTCCTCTACTACTGCATCCCTACCTCTCCACCATCTATAGATAGTTGGAAGACAAACCAAATCTGGAGAAATACCTAACCCCACAACTACTGAGGTGGATGTAAAAATGGTAAAATTCAACTCTCAGAGCAATTACTGTTGATGATTATTATGTTTTAGTTATCAATTACCATTGATTATTATTAGTGGGTGTTGTACGAGCAAAGGAAACACGATATGTTCACCTCTGAGGGAACAATCGATGAATTGATAGTTTCTCTAGATAATCCAGAGCATCTTGGGCATTTTAGGGCTACTGGCACTGGTGTCAGTATAAGACTTGTTCAGACCATCATAGCATACACATAAATTTGTCCAGAAAGGAGGATTCTCAGAAGACAAGTTAAAAAAGGTGATTGCAAAGGGAATAGAGGAAGTAATGAGACAATATCATACTTCTCATTCCTATCTTCAGACATAATTTATAGTGCCCATCTCTTCTTACGAGGTGGACCCCCCTACGACATAGGTGGTTGGGAGTAATCTCGTGGACCCATCACCTAGCAAATCTATTATATTTTTTGTGATATAGTAGTCTTTCAAAATAATTTTGTATAATGTGTTTGTTTTAGGCATATATATAAAACTATATATAAATATGTAGGATTTGAGGCCATGCCATCTTTTACTTGAAGGGTCTGTTATTATATCGGGTGCCAAATGATCGCCGATGTGGTTCTTGTGATGCCAAGGATTGTCTACAACACTTGAAAATAGAATGCACTGCCATATGGCCTCCCCGATTACAAGATGATAGGTGATGCAGAAGGCGGCGTGGTTGGGTTTCCCAAAGTGAGAGTTGTCTATACTGATATATGGTAAATTTACATTGTGTTTATCTGTATATAATTGACAATTGATATGAAAATTTTTATATAAAACACATTGCACCTAAGAAACCTCCTACAACTTTTCCTCTACTTCATCCTCAAGATATTTGATTATTTGGTTGGCTTCAATAGGACATGTTTGACTTGCTAGGTCTTAATTACAGGGTGTTGGCAGTATGGCTAGGTGACTTTAAAGAAGGGTCACCTATGATGGTCCATATTAAGGAGGACATTGTAGGTCAAGCTCATGATACTAGTGTGTTTTTTTAAGATTTTGGGGAGATATTTCCTAATGCTTAGTTGAATATAACTATGATACAACTTTGAATATAGTGAGATCTAATGTCTAAATATCTCACTTTATTTATGTTAAACTATTTTCTTATATATTAATGCATACATCACATACATTTTGTAGATACTTATATAGGATGAGTAGAGTGTTCACACTAACCCATATGACATTTCTAGTACCATCATTGATTAGTTGTGTACATAAGGAACCAATATATATTACCGAAAATATTGTACCACATTGAAATATTTTGGTAATGCTAGAAAGAGCGTGATTATAACTCCTTTCAATGTTGAGTAAGTTTCAATTATTTTTCTTATAATTTTGACTTAAGAATTACATTTCATTGTGGATTTTGGCTTTTCTTTTGTTTTCCTTCTTTTAATCATCTTTTGGTATTGTTGGTAATCATCCACAAGATGATAACTGTATATTATCTAGATTCTAAGGGTGATAAAGTAGATAGTATGGGACATGAAATGAAAAAGGCATTATTCATGTGAGTAAATTTTTGTATCTGTTAACATATATTATTAACTATTTACTAATGTAATTCAATGTGTTACATTAACGTATAGGGGTCTAAATGAATTCAAAAAGGTTGGAGGAAAGGTGGATAAGAAAAGAAAGTGTTAAGTTGGAAGAACATTGAGGTAGTTTTTCTGACTCCAATGCTTATTTATGCCAACTATGCTTACTTTTATTTATTAAAGTTTTGTATGATGGTAAATGTATAGTGACCTTTATAAGACAATGGTTGGGCATGAACATAAGTCAGAGGGCACTTAACATCCACTGTATACAAAGTGTAATCTATATATAGTCTTGATCATCATAAGTGAATAATTTCATTTGATAATATGAACATATG
The DNA here is from genome assembly GCA_963693085.1 of Alisma plantago-aquatica. Taxonomy (NCBI): domain Eukaryota; kingdom Viridiplantae; phylum Streptophyta; class Magnoliopsida; order Alismatales; family Alismataceae; genus Alisma; species Alisma plantago-aquatica. The sequence continues at coordinate 1,297,439,547 of OY856409.1, forward strand.
TAATAAAACTCTTTAATTATATCATTCTGTTTGCAATTGTTTTTCACAAAAAAGTCTTATATGAAAGAAGAGCTACATGAGATACGAGAAAAATGGGCACAATCCTTCATTAAGGAAGTAAACTTTGAATTTGATTGGGATAAAATATGAGTTTTCTATACTTTGATTCTATTATTGCTATATACATGTGGTGCTTATGACTTCATGCAACTTTAAATTTGATGTGAGTAAATTATTGGTGCATATGTGAATGATGAATATATACATGTGTGTGAATGAATGTGATGATGAATGAATACAATGAGAGCTGCATTTATGCATGTCATGATAATGGAATTGGTGCATAAAGGAATGATGTATATATACATGTGTGGGAATAAATGTGAAGATGAATGAATATAGTGAGAGTTGTATTTTTATATATCATGATAATGGAATTAGTGAATGGATCTTTTTTGTCGGTGGATTGTGTGTTTGCTATTGTAGATTTTGTAGGTGTGTTGGCCTATTGTTAAGTTGAACACAGGATGAACCCTATAGTTCTAATGAACCGATTGTTCTGTATCCTACAGAATAGTCGGACAACAAGTCTACATATCCGCTATTTAAAAAATACATAAATGTGTTGTCGGTAGTTTACAACAAATAGTCATTGTAGGTATTAGTCATTGATTTCTATTAAAAAATTAATGTTATAGGGCTATACTGAAATGGTCATGTTGGGTAGCACGATCGTGCTACCTGCTAACTTGCAACGTCTATTGAGGTGCCAAATCAATGATACATTTTGTCTATATTGTGTATTTGGATTGGACATTGAAACTGACAAACAAATTTACACAACGTCATTTAAAAAAAATGACGCCACAAAAACATTTATCAATTAAAAATGTGACCTGGTATGGAAGTACAACATACATTTTTTGCACTAAAACCGACGACACAAATGCTTAATTGTGTCAATTTCTTTAATCATAAAATGAGACTGGATCTCCGTCATCGGTTTACAATTCCCCAAGAAACCAATGTTGTAGGCGCTTATCTATAGTATCGCCCACTTAGATGATGATACAAAACCGATGTTAGAGTGGTATTTTAATCGATGTTAGAGGTGGTATCTACACTAGTGCAGGGTGTTGAAAAATACTCTATCTCTAAGTTTCTTAAATTTTAGATTGTAGATAGGAAATCAATATCTAATCAGGTATAATATTTCTAAATTTGGTTTCATAGAAACATTGAAGTTGAAATAAAATTACCTGATAAATTATTGTTATGTTTATAATTATAAACTTCTCTAACTATTGGGGGAGTTTTGGCTTGAATCTCAAGCATAGGAAGGGTGAAATTACCCTAAGTGATCTTATACTAGGTATTAAAATAAAGGAGGAACACATGAAAGAGGATTCGGTCAATGTACCATTTGTGATAAACTTAATTGTCAATCTTACGACTTCTAACAATAAAAATAATAAAATAAGGATGTTCTAAAGCCCAAGGACAAGATTCAGAAAAATCAAAGAACAAATTTTACTCGTCAATAAGTTGGCCACTGGATTAAAGATTTTTCTTCAAAGAAAGCCAATAAAGCTACTTCATTTGGAGTTGATGAGGTTGTGGTCAACATGATGACAAATTACATGAACCTCGATGATGGGTATGTTTCTATAAAACCATAAATCATTTTTATATTTAATCATTAAAATGGATACCACCTCTAACATCGATGCAATATTAGTTAGAGATGGTTTCAAAGTAGATAGCAAATGTAATAAATCTATTACTACTCCAAATATCGATGGTTTACTTATTGGCAATGAATATTTATGTGATCTAGAGAACTTATTTAAGATCCATGTAGAACATAATATTTCAAAATTAATTTTTAATTTGAATGATAATTCAATTTGATTGAATATTGTATCGGTTGAGTCATGACATTGTTATTTGGGTCATCTGAGTGTTAGCTCTATGAAACGTATGATGAATTTGGATTTGATTCTAACATAAGAAATTAATAACAACTGATGTAAAAATATTCTACAAGCTAAATTGTCTAGAAGGCCTTTCCCTTTTGTTGATAGCACACTTGAAGTCTTATATTTATTCCATACTCATATTTGTATTTTAATGAGATTGCAACTAGGGATAATAAACATTATTTGATAACATTAATTGATGATGCTAGTAATACTACTATGCCTATTTTCTTAAAAGTAAAGAGGTTAGATACTTAATAGATTAAGGTATGATAGGGGAGGAGAGTCTACATCAAACTTTTGTTTGGAATTTTGTCTATTATATGGGATAGTTCATGTGGTTACTACTCTTTATACTTCTCAATCTAATGGGATTGTAGAACGTAAGAACCAAACTATGTTAGATATGGTAAATACTTTGCTCCTAACTTTAGAATTGCGCAATTTTATGTGGGGGGAAGCTATGAATATGGATTGTCATATTCTAAATAGAGTTCTCCATGAACATAAAAATAATAGTCTATCTAAGTTATGAAGAGGCTAAAAGGAAAGTCTCAGATATTTTTGAGTGTGGGAGCCTTGCAAAGTTACTTGTCTTTGAACACAAAAGGAAGAAAATGGGACAAAAAATCATATATTTCATTTTCTTGGCATATGTGGAGTCACATTATGCCTAAAGATTCTTGATTGTAAAATTTAAAATCATAGACATGGATGTTCAATATAATTTTGGAAATTTGTGATGCAACATTTTTGAAGTTGTATTTTCCATGAAGTTTGGTGTTCGAAACGAATTTTTTTGATGAGGATCTAATCGCCACAAGTTTGATTCCCGAGCACATAGAAAGGATGAAAAATGTGGTGAACGACTCATAACATATCATTTTTAAATGTGATGAGTATGAACAAATGGTTTAACCAAGGAGAAGTAAACATCCTATGACATCCAAACACTTTGGAATTGAGTTTCACTGAGTTTCTCACTTACAATGTTGAGGATGATCCTGTAAACTTAAAACAAACTATGGTTTCTCTAGAAGCTAAGTTTTAGATGGAAATAATTAATGATGAAATCCAATCAATTATTTCAAATGGAACTTAGGAATTGGTACATTTGCATCCTGATTATTTTGCAACTGGATGTAAATGGATCTTTAAGAAGAGGCTCAATACAAATGGGAAAATCAATAAATATAAGGTGAGATTGGTTGTTAAGGGATACACACAAATAGAGAGAATAGAAAATTTTAATACCAATGCTTCTATTTCTCTCATCAGTACAATTCATGTGCTCATAGCATTGGCTTCTACTTATAATTCTCTATCCATTAGATGAATGTGAAGAACATGTTCTTACATGGTGATCTACAAGACGAGATATACATGGAACAACATGATGGTTTTTTGGAACATGGGAATGAATTTAAAGTGTGTAAATGGACTAAAACAAGACCCTAAATAATGACATGAAAAGTTTGATTTTGTTGTATCATCTTTTGGATTATTTTGTTTGGTTTTGATAAGTGTGTTTACTAAAAGATCATTGATAATGAATTTGTCATTTTATGCTTATATGTAGATGATATTCTTCTTTCTGGTTTTGATATGAAAGTATTAGATTAAACAAATTTATTCTTTTATAGCAAGTTTGAGATGAAGATAGGGGTGTCACTGATATGATTTTAGGGATTTAAATTTCAAGGTGTACTCTTGGTAATACACTCTCTCAATCTGACTATATGAAAAAGATTTATAGGAGGTTTGAATTCACATGACGTAACCATGTAATGATTGCATATGATTCATCTAAACCCTTGTTCAATAATGAGAGTGGTGTTCTTGTGTCTCAATTACAATACTCTCAGATTATGGGAAGTTTGATGTATCTAATGAACTACATACTTATAGACATTATGTTTGTCGTGAGCAAGTTGAGTAGATAAACCAGTTGTCCTGACAAGACCCATTGGAATGTTCTTGACATAGTGTTGAGGTATATCTAGTGAACAAGTTCTCTTGGGCTGCATTTTGGTAGATCTCCTTCTATAATAAAAGAATATACTGACGCATGCTAGATTGCCTTGAGTTCTGATAATAATGGTGTCTCATGAGATGTATTTTTGTTGGAAGGAGGTGTTGTTTCTTAGAGGTCTAAGAAATAGACCATGTTGTCTCGATCTACCTTTGAGGCTGAGTTTGGTGCTTCAGATGAAATTGGATTGGAAGTTGAATGGCTACATGGCCTTATGTCCAGTTTACTATGGTACAGAAGTTGCTTTCTGAAATTGTCGTCACTATGATTGCACAACAAATATTACCAAGATAAGGAGTGTTAATTACAACAAAAACATTGTGGACGCATCCTAGTCAGACTCTCATCTATAAGGGAGCTTGTGTATAATGGGGTTGTGGTTGTGGACTACATTGGTATCAAAGATAATACAATCAATCTTTTAACTAAAGGTCTTACTTTGCCCTAAAGTTGAAAATTCCAGATTGGATGTGGTATTGAAACCTTTTGTGATTTGCAGGAACTTGTAACCCAACCCAAAAGAATGGAGATCTCAAAGATTGGGTTCAATGTGTTAATAACAAGTTGTTAGGTGAATTAGTTGACACTTGTTCCAGTCCCATGCAAACTTGTTAGTGCCATGATTGTAAATTAGTAGGAAATATTATTTATATATGGTGTCCAGTCCCAGGATAGGATGTTATCAGTACTTTGAGACTCCAACTAAATGATTGATATGGTATATACCCCAACAGAAGAATTGGGGTGTTCCCAAATATCTCATGATTCTTTATTTGGATGTATGGCCTTTAATGTATCTTGCAATTATCTTCAGTGTGTTGTTACCAACCGATACTCTTGCACCCAAGTTTCAGGTTCAAGACATTACTTCACCAAGTTCCTATGGTAGTCTATATAGGATAACTTAGGCATGGTTCAAATAAAAAATTACCATCTGAAAGAACAATATAAAGAATTGAGTGGAAATACAAACTACACATTAGACATTGTGGGGGATTGTCAGCTTTATTAGCACTAGCTAATAATAGTTAGCATGCCTTAAGCCAAATGTAGGTGCATCTAGTACTTAAGGAGTGTGGAGGAAAAATTACTTTTTGTATTTTGTGCAAACTAAGAACAAGACTGGGAAATTGTTTTCCGTATTTCTTTTCCTTTTTTACAACATGATTACTACTTAATTAATTCATTTAAATATTATATAACTCGAATATACGGCGCTGCTCCGCGTGAGTCTCTGCTCTGGCGATCGGGCGATCGACCTAGGGCTCGGCTTCTCCGCCTGGGGGGGAGGGCAACGGCCGGCGCGCCCAGCCCGTCTCCCCCCGGGTAATCTCCTCTCCCCCCTCCATCTCAGATCTATCTAGCCTCTGTGGTTTCCCGCGACCCTTCTGGGTTGTCCTCCTCTGGCGCGGGCTTCAACCTCCGCAGGTACCTTGGCTGTCTCCTTTGGGTATGGGGAGCCTACGCGCTGGATCCGGGCTGGGTATGGACTTTTCTTGGTAGTGGGCGACTGAAGTGGCTTTGTTGTTCCTCTGTGAGTCTGGTACTCACCGGGAGCCCCATTGGGAGATGACCGGGATGGCTCGGGTCTTCTGTCCCCTCTCTTCTACTGTTTCTCAGGTTTTCCTTGTCTTTCTTGTTTGTTTTGCTTTGCGGCAGGTTCTTCTGCCCGTTTCTCGCCGCTCGTCGGTGTTGTTGTCGCTGCTTGTCGGCGTTGTTGCTCTCTCTGTTTGGGAGCTACGAGCCTTTCTCGTTTTTGTCCTGTTCGGATTCACTACTGGGTCTATGGCTCTGCTTGTGGCAGAAAATACTGGTCTGCATATGTTTCATTTGCAGGTTTATCACCACCGATCTATGCTCAGGTTGAAGGAATCTCTTATGAAAAGCTACTTATGTCAGCCTTGTGGAAAAGAGATCAATGCAGAAGCGTTTTATTATCTTTCCAATATGAGTTTTGGTGATCTGATAACCCTGTTCTTGGTGGTTGTATGTACTTCCAGTATCTCTCTTCCCATGTATAGATGACGTATGACTTTTTAGTAATGAAGATGTTCAGATTGCTCAAAAAAAAAAAATCATTTAAATTAATTAAGTAATGCTTTGCTAATTAAAAGGAGACTCCTCGCATTACTTCCTAATTGGAAAGTGACTCCTCATATTTCTTTTATATGTACAAGAGTTGTTGTGTGATTGTGTCAAATTAAAAATAGAATTGTTACATAAGTTCTATAACTAAAGCCCCAGGCTTATGGTTACAAACATATCACAAATATCAAATCTCAAATCACACAGTTCTATGACACAAGTCCTTCATTCATGTTTTGTTGTCCTATCATTTTTTCACTTTGTATAGTCACTTCTTGTTGCCGCGGATTCCTCTTGTGGTGTTCCTCCTGAATGAGAGATATCTTCTTCGTTTCTTCTTCTCTTAGATGCAATTTGTTGGGTGGTGGTACCTAACAACCACCAAGCTCCACCGGTGCTGCTTCTATACGTCATGTTCGTGCGAGCGAGATGACGTCATGCAACAGATTCGTGAACGGGACAACTGAAAGAACAACACACATCTAGAGAATAGTGGAGTGCTGATTTTTTTTTGTAAGTAACGACTCTCTTTTTCAAGAAAACAATCTGATTCTTTTGACTTAGTTATTTGGTTTTCCTCTTATATTTGTTATTTCGTTTCTTATTTGTTTCTTAACTTGATCTATAAATGTGTTAATAAAACTTTGATTATCAACTATTGTTTGTAACGATGCTCTAAAATCTAACATCACCTGTAAAAGGATGATATGTAAATATTGAACTCACTATATTCTTGTTTCTCCCTAGTCGCCTCAATTGTAAATTCCCACTGACATGAGTGTTAGGAGTTTTTTGAACTACGATCATCAAGCCAGAGGCGACCGCTTTGTTAGGGTTCCGTTTGTTTGTCTGATCAACTAAAAGCTTCCAAACCACTTCTTTTAATAGCCTTTTCCTCTATATCGCACAGGTATGTTTCACGTCTCACACTACTGCAGAAATTATTTTAAGTTAGCTCTTAATCTTCGACGGCGTCAGTCTACTGATGTGACCGTAATCAATTCTTATCATAGACCGGTCCTAGCATAATAGTTTTCGTTCTTTTATACGAACGCATGATAGAACCTGCGGTTCTGTCGGCTCGCATGATGTTTGATTTCTTTATTCAACGCATAATCAAAGGTGCTGGTGCACTTTAGTTGTCTCTAACGATTTTGAATTTTCTATTCAAACGCATGTATTCTCTATCACCGACCAATGTTTGCAACGCCCAACTTTTTTCTGAAGAAAACTCGTAGACCTACAACTCTAGAATTTTAAAACGTGATCCACAAAACCGACCAATGTTTGCGCTTCCAACTTTTTTTCTGAAGAAAACTCGTGGACCTACAACTCTTGAATTTAAAAACGTGATCCATAAAGCAACCTCCCTGTTTTTGACATCTCGCAAAAAGAATATGCTGGAATCATCCATCAACCTTTTATTTGGCCTACATCCGACAATTTTGCAAAAGCGACAGCTATTCTTGCCGGTCATGCGTAAATTTATTTCATACATAATGTTATCAACATTTCATAGAATATGTTATCAAGGAGGCAATCGTATCAACCAAATGGCTTCCTCTACTAATGAACATCATAATGATATCCGTAGGATTTCCTAATCCTTCTAGTATGCTTTACCTAACCCTTGCCTGAAAAATATTTTGTTTTGCAAAGTTATATAACACCTCACTAGGTTAACATTATTTTAGGATCTTATCCCCTAACGTATCTCATAGTTGTATCGCATGGACATCTGACGCCCGTGGAGATAAACATTGACACACGTTGTCTTTATATTCGGTAGAAATTAACAAGGTGGGTGCAAATTGAAATGATAACAATGACACTCCTTGCTTTATTTGAATTCAAATAATGACACAGGGATATGAACGCTTTATTGGTTTCTCTACCGTCATATTTTTAACAATTTTTGAAAAAAAATTATGTTGCCAGTTTGATAGTTCATGACAAGCTACAACCATTAAGGCATGCCCTAAACTCAATATGGAATATAGATATTCACATGACATTAACCATCCTAGAGGGGCATATCACCACAGATCCAATTCTGTTGCGATCATTTAGGTGTTAAGTGGAACAAAATATTTCATCATAATAGTTGCCCATCTTACCAACAATTAATGAGGCTGAACAATCTATATATAATGATTATCTTTTTTTAGATGATGTAGGTATTGATGATTTTTTGCCATCAAGATCACTCCATAGGATGCAAGCAACAACAATGGAGAAACATATGGCTGCTATGATATAAACCCTAGAGTAAATAAATGAGAATTAGGAGGATTATGCTTTGATATCATCTCAACGTGGGGCATGTATGAAAGGGATCCCCACCCTGAACAAGAAAATTTGTTTTCAATATGTTCTACTTTCATATAGCTATATTAGTGTGGCACCTCTGGTGATCATAACAAACATGTATGGTCCATATCTATGTTCTTTTCACCACTATGTCGCTGCATATGGGGTTATCTAAATTATATATATGGAACAATTATCAAATGACAAGCTATGTATGTGGAGACACTTGGAGTAGAGGGATCAGACCTAAGATCTAGTTATGCGCTATGGAATAATTGTTAAAATGCCTAGGTCCCACCTCCAATAATGGTGGTGGCACCATTCACTGATTTGAATCTCACCTCCCCAAGCATTTACATCGCCAACCTCCTCTATGTTTGATTCTTTATGTCTACCTTGATGTGATGACTACACCTATCAATAGTGTAATAGATTGTTTCCCTAGAAATATACAAACACCACCTACTCGATCTAGAATTTTTTTTGGCATCAGACATGCTACGATCTACTTTATTTCTTTCTAACAATATCTTTGTTGGGTAGTTATGGCTTAAGTGTTGGATGTACTAACATAAAACCTAGGGTGACCACCATACTGTGACAAACTAAATTTCTATCTCATCTATCATAATCTTCCTCTCTCATAAGGTGTTGTCCTTAATCAATTTGATATCAATTTCACGTTGGAAGGTTGGGGTACTCTAATTTGGTCACCACCATGATCAATTTTACAATGTATGAATTTAATTTGCACATTGATCAAAGTAATATGCTTTAATGACTCACGATCTTGTCATTTAAAATTAGACCTTATAAATACAATATCCTTGTTTCGTAAGTATTTCATGCTGTAGAGATTTGAAATATTCTTTCAAATGTCTAAAAATTGCCGCAATCGGAGCTAGGAGTCCAAAGTTATGGTAGTTTGAATTTTACCACTCTTAATCGTCAAATTAATTGATTTATCTCAATTTTGGTCTTAGATGGGACAATTGGGGCATGACCCAGTGACCATCCCCACTTGAGAAACCTTTATGGATGCTATCATTCTGAGCCATTAGATGTTAGATCTAAGATCCAATGGCTTTGAACCTATCATCCACCTTAGTCCATAATATAGAAGTAGCTAAATCAGGCCAACTTTGCACCCAACCCATTATCTTTGTCTTGAAATTTTGAGGGAATCAAACCATCCATTATTTACTTCTAGGAATCCTCTCTCTTTTCCCTCATTGCTTTCCCTCTTTCACACCGTATTCCCACCCTAGAAATTTCCTTATCTTCCTTGCACTATGGTGGCCCAATTTCACTTTTCCACAAGCCTCCACGTAGTCAGGTATGGCCCTCTATGGGAGCGCCAGGCCAACACAAGGCCAAATAGTCCTCCTTGACTCTTTGCAAAGACTCAGAATTGAGCATCCTTTTTCTCCAGTGAGTTAGTGTCGCCGCAAGCATTGCACTAGTTGAGCGGGTCCTAGGGAAGAAGATTGAGTGGCAACGTTTGGATCAAAACCCAACATCCACGGGTGTGGTCCCACTCCCCACTCCTACCTCCTATGTGACACTAGTCAAGGGTTGATTGGACCTCACAACATATGAGTCACAACCATGTCAATGTGAGACATATGTCCTTCCCCTCTACTTTATGCCCATCGTGTGCGTGATCCCCAACCTCTTGATGGGTGTTAAAGGGGTCCAAGCATTCAATAAATTAAATGAATATGAGGTAACACCCAAAATCATAAAGATTTAATTTGAGTTTTTGAAAATGCATATCACCAACTCCTAGGGCCAATATAGGTGAAATTATATACAAAATTGATGTTCTTGAAACTATTTACTGGACATAGTTTCAGACTCTAAAAGTGATGTCGACCTAATAGTTATACAATGTTGATATTTTGATGATGACTTAACCATTCCTATAAAGCATGGGTCCAATACTTAAGGCTCTAGTAAGGTTACAAGAATGACGAGTGGCCCCACACATCACCACTAGACTTAACTGTGTACTTTGTCCACACTCATGTGCAAGTCAGGATAAACTTCCCAATTGGTCACCCATCTTAGTACTACTCTGGGCTGAGCACTCTTAACCATAGAGTTATTTAGAGATGGGCTCTTAGAAAAGGTGGTGCACCTTGGTGATATGGGTAGTCTCATCATCCCTTTTAAGATCATTTTATCTAAGGCCTCAAATCCTAGGTCGTTACAATCTCCCCCACTTAGACTCTTGATGTACTCATCAAGGCTGAACTATAAGGCCTCACAATTATTCCTCATTTCAATGCATACCCAAATGGCCAATGTACACCCAGCTCCCGATCATAGCTACTAGACCCAAGGATAGCCTTTTCCAACAAGCCTGGAATGCACATCTCAACGACTGCCATGCCACAAACCCATGTGGGTCCCACATACTAGAGGGGAAGTGGCACTAATATCATTTGTAATGCTTGGGTCCACTACCCAAGGCTCTAGTAAGGTTACAGGAATGACGAATGGCCTCATAGACCACCACTAGCCTTAACTATACACATTGTCCTAACTCACATACAAGTCAAGATAGATTTCCTGATTGGTCACCCATCCTAGTACAACTCTAGGCTGAGCACACTTAACCATACCCATCCTAGTAGTACTCTGGGCTAAGCACACTTATTCATTGAGTTCTTTAGTGATGGGATCCCATAAAAGGAGGTGCACCTTGGTGATATCATTCCTTTTAATATTATTTTATATGGGCCCTCAAATCCTACGTCGTTACGATTCCATTCATATGTATCTAACTTGTCTATTTGAGATCAACTTCAGATATTAGGCACATGAAGAGGATGAAATTAGAAAATCCTAGTTTGCTGGAAATCAAGTCAAAATCAATGCAGATGCAAGTTTTAAAGAATAAATAGTATCTCTATTAGAATCATGTTGTAAATCATTTGTATTGAATGTATGACTTGTAGATACGCTTAAAGAAAATTTAGAGAAATTAATTTGAACGTTCAAGAATTTTTTGAGCATTTGTCAAAAGTGATTATAGAATGGCTTGTGTGCGAGTCTATCCTGGTGGCAACTAAACGTACAACCAATTTGGCTCTTGGCAATGCCTTGGGTTGCTCGAGTTTTCCCTATTGGCGACTCGATTGACACCATGCACTTTGACTTTCCATATAGTATTGATGATCAAGTTTTTGAAATGATAACTCAACCAAAAACATTGTATGGAAAAGTACAAAAAAGTGTTTGTAGCCATTGGAGTGTTGTAAAACTCAAAAATATATCTGTTCAAACACTCGAAATGGCTAGAATTTGATACTAAGTTTGTCTAATAGCTCGTAGGAAAGCTCAAATATAAAAGGGCCCTTGGACTTCATTCCAAGTTTGCCTTTTATGCTCCCTTTCCATAGTTGAGTGTTTTTGCTTCCAAGAGCCCCTAATGTTCTCAAGCTAGTTTACCAATATACATCTAGTTTGAGAGAGTTAGGATCCTTGTAAGATAACTTCTCAAATGTACATATTTCAAATCTCTTCACTCCTTTTCTCAATCTCTCCCTAGTATCTTGGTGAAACCTTATCCTTGGGGAAGGTGAAGACAAAGGCAGAAGATTCAGGTGAAGATTGGTAAATCCTTGAAGGCGGAAAACTTGTTGCAAAAGTAGTTAAGTCCTTGAAGAAGGCAAAAGACTCATTGCAAGAGTGGGTAAGTCCTTGCGAAGGTAGAAGACTCTTAGTCATAGATAGGTCAGACCTTTGTAAGGTTGTTGGCTCCCATTTCAATTAGGGGAACGCTAGGTACCCTTGACCTTGAACGTGGTGGTCTATATGTTGTAACTCTTATAATGGATATAAGAAGTATGACATGGTTGAAAATCCTAGAGATTGACACTTCTAGTTAGTGGATGTGCATTGGAGCATCCTTTATGACGTCCAAATTACACACTTTTGATCTAATGAGGTCCCAATAACCATTTCTTGAATTTGTTTCACCTTTATGTACTTTCATGACTAGTGTTGAGACTTCAATGATGTGGCATTCCCTATAATGCTAATCTCACATATTAATATTACCTAATGTTAATTAACTACAGAATTAGTAAGACATATTACATGTCATGACTCTGACTATCATCCCCTAATTCCCTTTTGCTATGGTGGTTACATATTACACTAAGTATGCATGAATGTGAAACCTTGCGATGATGCATGGTTATACCTTGATTCAAATAATTAACATTGACCACTTTTGTGTTCCTAACCTTATTGGGTCTCTGAAATCAGTAGTATAATGATGTGATATGAAGTAAAGGCCTAAGGTCACCCCCCTTGTTCTACTCATGATTTATGTGGCTTCAACAACTACAATTGATCTTATATTTGACCTAAATGAGTTGATTTGTGTTCTAATGCTCTATACTAGTTATGAAACTTAATCATATGTCTTGCCCTTCTTAATAAGAGATGGTTTAACTTTTATGATCCCCTTGTTGTATATATCCCACTTAAATTATATGTTGAGCTCAAATGCTAATTCTACTATGTTGATATTTGAATGTAGGTGGGTATGTTGATAGCAATGTTGGTTTATTAGGCTTGGGGACATCCACCAAATCATTATATATGATTCATATGTCCTTATCTTTGCTGAGTTGAACCATCCTGAATGGTTTAGTCTCATTTCTTTATGAATCTTGACCATGGTTTCCCTATTGTGAGTCTTTTGACCCTAGAATGCAAGTAAGTGACATGATAATGAAATAGTCACTTCACATGAATGAAATCTTAAAATTTCATGGAACATGAACTACACCTTGATGATGGGACCTAAATAAGTAAAAGATTATCTAATGCACTAATAAGCAACTTTAAACCTAACTCAACCAAAACTCTAAATATGAATCTAGTTAAAGTTAATGATGAGAATCTAATATATGTATGCAATCATATTTGTAGTTATGTGTGTCTTGTGGATATATGATCAAGGATAACACAGGTTATGAATCTCTAAATTAGATACAAGAAAAGTTTATATGACTATGGCTTTCTTGCTTGAATGTAATACATATGTATGCCTATTTACTTTCTCAAATACTATGAGGTAGTATTTTGTATTGTACTCAATGTTTGTCTTGTTATCATTTTTTTATAATTTGAAAACATAATATTGAAACTCCAGTACACAAACCTTGTGCAACTGCCTATATTCTTAGGATAAGGACACAAGGTGGGTTATCCTACTTCAGTTGTCAAGATAGGGCATACCATGTCGATAAAATGGTTAGCTCTTACTTATGGCCTTGAGTTCCCACATGTAGAAAAGGGCTAGATCATCTTGAGCACCCTTAAAGACTCTTCCAATGAGAAGTTAGTCAAGAATATGGCTTATGATATATGAAGTTGTTGGCATAATTGATGTAGAATGATAAAAACATGGGCTCTCCTTTTTCTAAATACTTAACTTTTTTATTCTTGTTTAAAAGTGCCCATTTGACTCCTCTTCTCAAACCAGATAAGAATATTTGAACTATTGATGTGGGTATGATTTGGGTGTCATCTTGTCTCCAAGATTACTGCTAAAGGTGTCTTATTAGATGCAATAACTTACCTTAAAGGATTATCAGTTTGGTGTTAACATTTTTAGTGGTGTTAAGGCCCTTCTACACATTGTCACTCGCCTAGTCAATGACCAACAACATTAGACTACTGTCATAATGGATCTTGTTTACTTTAGAAAAGCCTTCAATATGATTGACTAATCTACTATATTCTGAGAGGTTCGTCATCACTATCCTTCTATTGCATGTTGGGTTGAGTTCTTCTATAGTTCTTTGGCTCTCATCTATATAGATAAAAAGGAGCCTTTTCTTCTGGAACTGGTGTCCAACAAGGTGATCCGCTGCCCCCTCCTTTTTTCTTTTGCCCTACATTCTCTTATTTTCACAGGTGAAGGATGAATGTCACCTAGATCTTCTTTCCTTCTAACTTGATGATGGAAATCTTATTAGGGACACTGTGAAAGTTTTTAAAGCTCTTTGTCTCATCCAATAGTAAGGACCAATGTTTGGCCTTCATATCATTACTAAGAATACACAAATATTTTGGCCTTCTTGTCACCCAAGATGAGACCCAAATTTAGGGTTGTTCTCTTCTGACATATATCGGCCAGAGTGTGGGGTGAAGATTCTAGGCTGGCCCATTTCCACGAATTCATACTTTTCCATGGAGCTTCTCGGGAAATGTGTGTCCAAAACTCTTTCCATTATGGATATCTTAGCCTTACTTCAATATCCATAGTGTGAACTTCTTCTTCTTTAGTCTTGTGTTGGAATGTCCAAGATGATGTTTGGTCTCAAAATGACACCACCTACTTCTATTAGATCTATTTTGGATGTTTTTAATCATGGTCTATGCTACTTTTTGGAACGTATTATAGTTGGTGATGGCCTAGGATTTGGTGATTTACAATGGCACTTGGCCACACTTCCTATGCACCTTGGGGGGCTCGGCATCTATTCATCCCATGATGTATGCAACTTTTCTTATATTGCTTCTTGAATCCACACCTAAGAGCTCTAAGATCATATTTTACCAAAGGTCATTTTTGTGCCTACATGAATCTCCTTTATCTCCATGCATATTGCCATATGTAATATGCTTCCATCCTTTTGTTGGTCAAAGTTGTCTTGTACGCCTTTTGCCACTCCATACACTTAGTCTATTGTGGTAGACACTTACTACAGATCAATCATCCAACAATTTACTGGAAGTCTATATCCATGGAAAAATGTTATTCTCTCTTATCAATAAGCTGACCATGCATAAGATTTCTTACTTACTGTTCCTATTGAAGGATATGTCTTGTCTATTTATCCTGTTTATTATCAATCTATACTTCAGTATCAGACCATTATCCCCTTCTATTCTGGTGATGAACTTTGCCCACTCTACAACATTTCATATCTCGATGCCTTTGGTGATCATGTTGTCTATTATATCTCATGACCAGGATATACGTTCCATCATTATGTTGTTCATGATGCCCTTTTCTATATTGTCTCTCATGTTGGGATAAAGGTGTTGAAGGAAGCTCCTATGGCCTTCCTTGGGAAACGTGTTGATGGTCTCCATACTCAATGTCCTGCTGATATCTTATTATTTGATTGGACAGATGTTAAAAAACTTATGTGGATCTCATTGGTGTTTCTCCTCTAACATGCATCCTCTTAAACAACTTTAATCCAAGACAAGCAACCTCCAACATTGCAGCACAAAAGGTCCACAAGCATGGAGCAACTTGTGAAGAAAATTATCATAATTTTCTGTCTTTCACTATTGATAGCTTTGGGGTGCTTGCTGCTAAAACAATTTCCTTTATCCAACGCCTTCAAAATATTTTAAATAGAAATCTTATGGTTTCTCCATATACATCCAATATTTTGTTTTTTGATCCATAGGTTTTGCCATTTACAAGAGGATTGACATCTTAGTTTGTTGCATGTGCTTCTATTAAGGCATTCATGTGATGATTGTAATAACTGTGTAATTTTAGAATTTCTACTGGATATTTTTTTAATTATGCAAATCTTATATATATGTATCCTTTTTCCCTGACTCAAGTCCTTGTGTTTTGACCTACTTGTTTCACATATTTTTAGATTCAGAGATGGCTAGGAGTTGATGGAATTGATGAGCTATGTTAGGTTTACTTCTTTTAAGATCCCTAGTGTACTAGAGTAGACTTGTACAATTTGACTCTTGAATATGTACTTGAAATCTTATAATAAAATAATGTTTCTTAATATATCTTGTTGAATGTTGACATTATGTTTTTTTTTGAACTTGTTATATGTTCACGTATGCTAAGATTTTACACTTCCCCATTCACGCTTTGATAATACCATGCTAGGTACAGACTCCTAGGTTTTGTCACCATTAACTTTGTAGTCATTTGGAGTTAGGATTTGGGTAATAAGTGATTACATGAATTATGGTATATGAGCCTTAAAAATAACTAAACCAACCATTGCTCACATGAAAGATAAACTATACTTACATATCATCCCTAGAAACTTAATTAGTTGTCCATTGTTGACTAATATGACTTAGCATCTGGGTTAGAACCTAGACGTTTTAGAACTAGTTGTAGATTTGTGTAATCTCTAGAATCTTTCTTTTCTCTTCCTTTTATCATGTGGTGTGGGCTGCAAGCTTTGAAGGGTGAGAAAAGGGATACCTTATTACAACCCTAGACATATATTTATGACATGTGCTTAGGGTAGATACATAGGTGTGCACCATGTGCTTCTTGTTCTCTAGGTGTCATGGTACTACACTACCTATTGAGTGTGGTAACTCAATCTGGTTTTAATTTTAAATCAATGGAGTATGATGGTTTCCATTTTCTATTTCAACATTAGAGAAAATCTATTTCAAATATTAGTATATTTACAAATGAAAAATGTTACCATATGTAGAAATGCAGTGAATATCCATGTAACCCAAAAAAAGATATGTAAAATCGGTCTAGATGAGAGTGCTTAAGTTCTAATTGTAGCCTCTATAATTGTGTACAGCCATGATAAAGCATAGGCTAGTAAGTAGTCTAGATGATCAATGATGATGATGATGATGATGATGATGATGATGACGACGACGATGATGATGATAACGATGATGATGATTATGGTGATGATGATGATAATGAAAATGATGATGGTGTAGATGATGATGATTATTATGATGATGATATCAATGTTTATGTTGATGTTGGTGATATGAGTTTGCTTAATGATGACGTACGTTTGATGTTGGAGGATTCAAGTATGTTTTATGATATGAGATGAGTATGACCATGAAACCCTAGCTAAACCTAGCACCATGTATGGTACATATGACTTGGTTGATGTGCTAAACATAGATAGTTGGTTAGCATGCTTACTTCTACCTAGTTTTATATATGTGGATATACAATATATGAGATATGATTCCTGACCACAGTATGCCTCAACCTATATATAAAGAAGGACCTCCAACATGGGACATATGATAATGGTGAACTCTTGACATTGGTCAACCCGACACTAGAGAAGGCCAGAGTACCTCACATCCAAATTTTATGTGAGATTTTGTAAAATATGAATAATGGCATAAATGATGATGAGTCCCAAGTTTGACTACTTCTAATTATAAAGTTGAGTCACTTAGTGTGTGATTCCTTTGGTGATGATGAACCCCCAATCTCCAATGAAAAGATACAACCATAGATAAAGATGCATTTTAATATATGTATGTTTTCCATCTATGTGAGGAACATGTCCCATAACTCTAAGATGATGTATATGATGTGTGATATCAATGATGAACCACATACTCAGGTTAGCTGGGACTATGTGTGGATATCCAATGGTAACCCTAGTTTTTGAAAGTTGGGTAGAAATTTTTTTATAGGTAGATGGTTGTGATTTGCATGTCTTGATGGAATTACCTTGAGTGGATCGATCTTGTGAAGCCCTTTCTAGATACAAGTAAGATAATTATGATCCGTCAATGTTGAGGATAGTGTTGTTCCTTAAATGATGCTTCATACATTAAATAATCTCACTTAAGATAAAACTTGATATATGTACAATAAGTCACTCTCAAAATCAAGATCTAATATGAAACCATACCATACATTAAAGATGTATATGTGAAATCATGATCTTGATACAATGAATTATTGGAATCTTAAATTGAACAAGAATGACATATAAATTCTAAACTTTAGAACCTAAATTAAAAACCATGCAAATGATTGAGGATAGTTGGTAAAATCTCAAAAAAAAAATCTAATTCATGTGTGTGATTGTACCTTGATAACAATATAGGGATGATGACAATCTTGTGTAAAAGTCATGACAATGAACATGTTCATTTGAGAATTTAGTGATACACATTTTGATAAAACACCTTGGAGATCATATAAGTACATGAATAAAAACCTAATGCAGGGACGGGACAACCCTAATGCCAAGATTATATCACACTATAGGGGAACACCAAGTAACACACATATTAATTTTGAGAAGGTCCACCCTATATTTTAACAACCTAAGTGTGCAACCTGTAGTGGTGGATGCCTTGACATATGAGTTAGTTTCTTAAGTATGATGAATATGTCGAGTTTGACACTTTCCTACAATCTTGGAAGAATTTTGCATACAAAATTTCTTATAAGGACGCATGGATGTGGCAAACTAGATTTCTCTATCATCTATTATACTCTTCCTCTATCATAAAATGTCTTTCTTAATCAACTTGATATAAATTTCATAGCTGGAAGGTTGATGTACTCCAATTTCCTCACCACCATGATCAATTTCACAATGTTTAATTTGCACATTGATCTAAGTAATATTCTTTAATTATTCATCATCTTGAAATTGAAAATGAAACATTATAATACAATATCCTTTCTCATTAATGTATTTCATGATTTAGAGGTTTCAAATATCATTCCAATGGTGTAAAAATCGCCTCAACTGGAGCTAGTAGTCAAAATTTATGTTCATTTGAATCTCCTCACTCTTAATTGTCATATTAATTTATTGATCTCAATTGTGGTCCTAGATGGGCCCAATTGGGGTGCAGACCATCTTCCATCCCCACTTGAGAAACCCGAATGTGTTCCCATTCTAAGCCATTGGATCTCAAATCCAAGATCCTATGGTTGCGGACCCGTCATCCATCTTGGTCCATACTACAACAATAGCTACAGTAGGATAGCTTTGCGTCAAGCCAATCTCGTTCATCTCTACGATTTTAAGGGAGTTAAAACCCTCCAATCTTTGTGTCTTGACATCCTCTCTCTTTTTCCCCACACTTATTTCTATCTTTCACACCTTATTTCTCCCTAGAAATTTCCTCATTTTCCTTACACCATCGTGGCTTCTCCATGGACACAATCCAGTTTTCCTCCACCATGAGCCTCCATGCCACGGGCACCCGATGAGACTATTGGTGCAAGGCTAGGCTAAACAAAGCCTTCTCGACTCCCCTCCAAGATCGAGACTCAATCATCCTTTTTCAACTGAGTGGCGACACCTCTGTGATATGTTGCATGGGTCGAGTGCCTTCTAGGAAAGAAGATAGAGTCACATACTTTGGACTAAAATTCAATGGACACAGGTGTAGTTCCACTCCTCACTTATACCTTCTCTATGACGAACCAATCAAGGGTTGACGGGACGTTGCAACATATGGGTTAAAGAACATACTTTGGACTGAAATTCAATGGCCACAGGTGTAGTCCCACTCCTCACTTCTGCCTCCTCTATGATGAACCAGTCAATGGTTGATAGGACATTGCAACATATGGGTCAAAGACAAAACAAGGTGGGAACCATGTCCCTTCCCCCTGTACTTCATGCCCAGTGCGTATGTGATCCCAAGCCGCAGGATTGGTGATCAAGGGGTGTGAACATCGAATAAATGAAATGAATAAAGGTAACAACCCAAACCCTCAATTTTTAATGCAAGTTTTGAAAATTCATGTATTCAAAATCCTAGGGTAAATATAGGTGAAATTATATACCAAATTGATTGTCTTTAAAAGATCTATCTTGGTCAAAATTTCAGACCCTATTAGCCCTAATAATTAATCTATTTTGTTAAAGACACGATTTTTGACTATGTTGGACTACTTTTGATGCCCATTGATGACAAAATTTGAATATTTGTTATTCAACTTACATCCTATACCTTATATACATAAAAATTTACACACTTTTAAGCTAATGTGGCCATGATGACCATTTCTTGCAATTGTTTCATCTTTATGCACTTTTATTACTAATGTTGAGACTTGAATGATGTGTTATGCCCAGTTATGCTCATCTCACATCTTAATATTGACTAATGCTAATTGAATTTGAAATTAGTAAACTATATTACACCTAATGACACTAAATATCATCCACTAATCCCCATTTTATTTGGTGGTTACATATAACATTAAGTATGCATGAATGTGACACCTAGTGATGATGCATTGTTATACCTTGATTCATATGATGTGCTCCAAACCATATTTTATCTTTGAAATCAATAGTAGAATGATGTGATATGAACTAAAGGCCTAAGGTCATCCCCATTGTTCTACCCATGATATATGTGGTCTTTAACCACCCATATGGACCTCCTATTTGACTTAAAGTACTTGATTTGTGTTCTTATGTTCTAGAATGGTTATCAATCTAAATCTTCTGTCTTGCCCTTCCAAACCAAAGATGCTTTATGTAACTCTTATGATCTCTTTGTTGTTTTGTCCCACATAAATCATATATTATGTGAAGTCAACTATATTATTATTTGAACATATTTGGTTAGTTGACAATAATGTTGGTTTATGATGCCCAGGTTTAGGGACATCCACCAAATCTTGATATATGATTCTTATGTCCTTATCTTTTCTGACTTAACCCATCCTTAATGTTTGATCGTCTTGTCTTGATGAATCTTGACCTTGGTTTCCCTATTGTGAGTCTTTTGACCCTAGAATGTAAATAAGTGACATGAATCATGAAATAGTCATTTAAAATGAATGGATCCTCGAAATGACATGAAACTGGAACTATATGTTCATGATGGACTTTAAATCAAGAAAAAATCATCTAATGAACTATGCTTTGAACCTGAAGCTAATTGGGGTTAATGGTGAGAATTTAATATATTTTGTAATTACTATTTTTTCATTAAGTGTGGCTTGTGGCTATACAATCAAGGATAATCCAGATTATGAATATCTAAACTAGGTATGAGCTTTAATTATATGACTATGGCTTTCTTTCTTGAAATGCGATACATATGTATGGTTGTGTACTTTCTCAAATATTTCCATGTAGTATTCTAGTATTTTACTTGATGTTCATCTCTTTATCATTGTTTATAATTTGTAAGCATAATATAGAAATTTTGTAATACAAACCTTATTCACCTACCTATATTTTTTAGGTAAGGACATGAGGTTGGGCATCCTACATGAGTTGTCAGCATAGGGTGGACCATGTCAATAAAAGGGTTATCTCTGGAAATGGCCTAGAGGTCCCTCATATAGAAAATGGTTAGCCAATCTTAAGTACCCTTACAGACTCTTTCAATAGGAAGTTAGTCAAAAAAGGCCACATGATATATGATATTGTTTGCATAATTGGAGTAAAATGATATAAAACATGAGATCTCATTTTTCTAAATACTTAACTTTATTCTTGTTCATCTACTTCTACAACTCTTTTTAAATTTTGTAAATATTATATATTTACCTTTCTACCTTTTACTCAATACCTCATGCATTTACCCACTTGTTTCACAAATTTTAGGTTTATAATGGCTAGGAGTTGATGGGTTAGGTGATCTATGTTAGGTGTACTTATTTTTAGATCCCTAGTTTACATGAGCACACTTATACAATTTGACTGTTGAATAAATAATTAAAATCTTGTAATAAAACAATGTTTCTTCATATATCTTTTTGAATGTTGAGATTATGTTGGTTCATCTATCTTGTTGTTTTTTAGGTATGTGAATATTTTATGTTCTTTGATAATACCATGCTAGGGATGGGAGCCTAGGTTCTATCACCATTGACTTTCTAGTAATTTGGAGTTAAGATTTGGGTAATAAATGGTTCCATGACACATACCATGATGACAACTACGTATATGCAAATCTTATCTCCTAATATATGTGGGCCTATCCTGTAATTGGTAGTTTTCTCTATGTTGATAGGCTAGCCTGCATTCTTATGTCTTGTTTGAGTGTGCTTCATAGGCCCTTCAATGCGGGTGTTTGTGTGTCTTTGGCTTGTGTAACTACTAATTATTTCTATGATCTTGTAGAGGATTTGGTTTCTATGGCCATCATGATACTTTTATGCATGCATGTGAGTTGACACCTATTTTGGGTGGGTGTCCTCCCTCCAACTGTATGCATGATTTCTTCTTGCTAGTCCCTACATGCATTGTAAACTGTACCCTTCATGAGCTTCCCTTTTTGGGTATAGTCCATGTTGAGGCCCTACACATGTGTATATCTCCAAACAATTTGGCTCATGTTAGGTGTGGTTTGACAATTTAATCTTGTCATGACCTTATATTTTGTTTGTCCTTGTTCAAGGCCCTTAACTATATCAAATATGGTTGATTTATATCCAGGCCGAGAATTAGTTGTGGCCTTACTGACATTAAGTACTCTATTCTGTTTGAGTCCACCACATGGTTTGTTGGACCTATTCCTCCTAAGGATTGAACACTATGCTTTACTCATAATGGGACTTATCCCAATGAGTACATGCATATCAAACTAAAAATACCCATGTGGTTTTGCAGTGGTATGGTGTTAAAGGTTTAGGGTTCTTTGCTAGTGTGTTCCTTTCACTACCTTTACTCCTAATGGAAGAATCCCCATCTCGACTTATCTTGAGTTTTAGTGTCACTCCAGATAGTGTTTCTTTGGTTTTTTTGGTCTCTAGACATTCTTTGAACCTTAGTTCACTATATTAATTTATTGTTTTTCAAAAGGCACTTATGAGAATAGTTTACCCTAGATCCCATTTTGATGGGTTGGGCTCTATTTTTATGTATTAGTTCAAAAAGTCTAAGATCTCTATATATTCTCATATGACTATACATTGATGATATCTCTCAAAGTTTCATTGGGAGCAGGATTATGTTTTATGGGATGCATCATTAACTAATCATCATTGTGATCCCTCAGAGGGAGTGAGTTATCTTAGTCCTTTGATTGAGCTATACGTTTCTTAAACCCTTTGTTAGCTTCTCATTTGAACCTTGTAAATTGATGGATATACCTATACTAGATATCATGTGTGGGTATCCTTACACACTTTGTAGGCTCTTATGAGTCATTTGGGTCATGTAATAATAAATACCAATTTTTATATTTATATGTCATATTAAAATAGATAGTATATGTATTCCAAATCATGTTTTTGAAGGTTCAAACAATGAATAAAGTATTACAGGATCCTTTTCTTGCCTCATGGTAGTGAAAAATTAGCACATCTGTCACCACAACAATATTTGTTTTCATATAGAAAGGACACACCCTTCCCAGATTTATTATATCAATCAAAAGTGTCCCCATGTATAACCATAGAGATTCTAAGGGATAGGATCAAAAAATATCTTTATTCAATTCCCCTCTTTGTGAACATAAGATTAATTTTGTGGGTTTGACTTCCTTGGCTATTGAAGGGGATGTACATATACAATCCATTTATCACTTGTGATCGATTTATGTATTTTCCATTTCTTGGGTGCTTGAGCCTTGAGTTTCCATATGATTCACTAGTAATATCAATATTTTCATGCAATCAAAACACTTAAAATTCAAATTGAAAAGTTGAATCCTTGATAATTACCTATGATAGAACTAGTATACAACATATATTAAATATACAACCATATTATTAGATTACCTTGCTAATACCTTCAGTAAAAAATTGTATTTGTTTTGGTGAAATAGTTTGTTCTTATAACATTCCATGTATATTTCTCATATCTATTTATCTTAGAAATTACCTAATTCTAGAAGACATTCAATCATATATTTTGCCAAAATGGGTAGAAGTAGAATCCAATGTTTCTCCTTCACTTTACTATGTATGTGAGAACATTCCCCGCTGATCAAACCCTAATTGAACATTCGGACAATTATCCAAAACAAAACCCATCTATAATTTTATTTCTACAAACTTATCAATGTCAAAATAAAATTTTGAATAAAATGATTCTCATAAAGAACTGATCATAAATTTTTTTCACAAAACATCACATGATGTCAAATAAAAGCATAGTATTTCTCATTTAAATCATCTCAAAAGTAAACAAGATAGCAAGACAAACTGATATCTCCTCATATAAGTAAATAAATTGGTTTAAAAGATGATCCATATCTATAAATACATGACAACTTAAGATTTCTAAATCCTATTACAAATTGTAAAAGGAAGCATCTAGGAAAGAAACCCATTATGTACAAGATAAGCTATCCTTCCATCACTCATGAAAGTGAGAGTACATGGATATTATAGAATCAACTATGTTATATCGTTTCACTTCTTGATCACCATGTCCTTTACATTGGGCTAGGATACTTAAAAACATTGTGGAAGAACCATGTGAGACTCCAAAAGAGTCCCAACGAGAGGATGACTCCCATCAAGATATAAGCATACATATATGATTTATAACATGGACTACATATAATATAGAAAATGTTATTATTCATTTCAAGTTCTAATTTTTTATATCACTTCATAGTTAAAAGAAAGGGATATTTATGATACATGTATAAGACATTTCATACTACTAAAAATATTTTCATAGAATAATCATCTTGAGTTAAAAAAAATAACATTATTTATAATGCTTTACACATTTCCTATAATTATTGAGAATTCATAAAGCATAACAAAACTTGCAGATTATAAAACCACAATCATAACATCCAATGTTATTTGCCAATAAAACCCTAACCATATTTGGTATATTGCTAAGTTACATGTTTTCTTAAGCCCTAGGTAGTTTGAGGCATACCACTCAAACTATTAGCTGACCACTATGAAGTCACAATCATCCCGATTTAAGATCATATGATTTTTGGACTCTTGAGATCTCTTCCCCTTAGTTAGTATGAGTGAGAAACTATATTGGCACAATGTCTCAACTACTAGTGAGGGCACAATAGCCATCCCACTAAGAACATGGTCTGCCATGAGTACACATGCTACATCACAAAAAACTAGGGTATTCAATCCTCAAATTTGATTTTTGAATACAACCACTCTCAATCACATATAAACTGAGACACCCATAGGTGTTCTCAAACATCATGAAGTTAGGATCACAGTGAAAACCCTACTGGCACCCGCATATACTTTATAGTATATGAATATGAGCTCCTTATCACAAAATTAGATTACTACAAGGAAACTAATTTCACTATCCAAAAAGCTCTGATAATAGGAAAGATTTACAGTCATAAGGTACTACTTGACTAGGATCACACTTCCTTTATTCAGCGAATTACTTATTTTAAATTCATCCAAAAAAGTTACAGGCAAGACATATATAATTTTAATGATATATTAATTTTAACAATTACATTAGATATAAATGTATCCTCATATTCCAACTACATAGAACATGGTTCATGTTAAATTCTTGGTCGTAGAAAGGCCCCAATTCACCAATTATAGGGAACAATAAATCTTAAAATATCATTAAGGGAAAAACATGAATAGTTACTAATGGGAGTCTCATGTCCACTTATAATATTGAACATATCTTCAAAAGAGGCTAATCATAATATGTCTAAAATTTTAGATCAGAACTCCAATGGGTGAATTTTTTTATCAAATCAGTATTAGACTGCTAGAATGCTAAAATGAAGCATAGATGAGTCATCTTGACATATCAAGTCTACTTTAATCTAGTTTACAACAACAAAACTATTAAAGAAAAGTACTAATGTTGTATAAGATTAATTGTCACTATTAAGGACGTCACATCAAATTTGTCTTTTAAGAACATTTAATTCAAAGGTATTCAAACCACATTTCGTATCTCCTCTAGAGCCTACTTCATTGTTGTAGAGTATATCTCATCCTTTAAATGGAAAGTGTATCAACACACATGACCACATAAAACTCTATTTTCAGTACATGATAATATTTTCCATTATCTTCTAATTCATTTCTAACCAAACATGTATTGAACTCTAACAATTGGACCCTACCCTCATCTCAATGATGGTATCCATATCATTTCTTTAAGGTAAAAGTCTCAAGTCTTCAAGTCTTCTAAATCACAGATCAAAAACACATCATAATGTTATATTTGTTGCGACACTTATTTATTCAATATAATTAAAGGAAGATAAGAGAAAAAAGTACATATATTAATCTGAGAAGGTGAAATATCCCAATAGGTGACATCTTTCAATTTCGGTTGGGCTCATTTATATAAAATCTATGATTTATATGTAAACTCCGAAATCACTTCATTCTTACTTTAAAATCATGATCCCATGATGATAAATTATACATATAAGTATTTTAATTCGATATTTATTAATAACTTACTATAATCATAATAATATTTAGAAAATACAGAAAATTGTGAGAGTCAAAGAAGATTCACAACATCCTTCAGAGTACACATTTGCTGCATAAAATGCCATTTTTGGACATCATGAGAATAGACATTACTTAGGATTTATTTTTACCATAAAAAGTACAATTATCCTGATATTATATTCATGTAATTTCATACAACGTTTTATGATAAAACTTCAATGTATGAGAAACTTATAACTAAAACAAGATTCATCACATAAATATAAGTTATAAGTCTAGTAGAGCTTCCTTTAGGTATGTGACCTATGTTCAATAGATATCCAACAGTAAAAAAGTTCTATAACCATGTTATATACACTTGAATTATCATTTAGATAGAAAGAAAATGTCATATAACATGTTATTCATCAAATATGGTATTATAATAGATATCAATGAGTAATTTTAATAAAATAATAACATATATTTTGAAACTTGAACCTTAAGGCCACCAGAAGGAACCTTGTTTATGAATCAATGTGGAAACACCCTTCGATCTCCAATCAATAACTCTAAGGTTTCTTCAACCTCCATATGGTTTGGGAAAGTAGGAGCAATGCTCCTATGATCCTGTCATTTCTCTGTAGCTACTTTCTCATCCCGTCAAATAATTACAACCCCCAAAATGGATTCCTCTCATTATTCCAAACCCATTCATGAATGGATTGAAGGAAAGTACTATCTTGACTACCAAGAAGCAACCAATTTTCTATTCATTCTCTCACCTTAGCAAGGCAAGTAGTCAAAATGCTAGATCCAACCCTCTAGTCTTGAAATATTACCCCATTATCTCTTAAAACTGGACACCTTCATTTTTTTCCTGCGGGGGATACAGTGAACCATTTGGACGAGAACTGGACGTGCTGGTGTGAGAGACACTAAAATGGAAAAGTGATACAATGTTACATAATATTAGTAAGGTCACCAATCGGGAGCCCTGAGCAAATAAAGTGGATGCATAAGAAAATGTACCTTCGGGATGGATAACTGTTCCTTTGCAGTGCATTTTTCCTTATTGCGGCATGTATCTTCAACTTTGGGATGTTTGTAAAGTATTTATTTGATCCAAATACTTATCAGAAAGCATCATTCACATAGAAAATTGTCATCTTCATTACCACTAGTATGATCAATAGTAGTAAATATACCTTTTTTAAATTAATTTAGAGTGTATCTTGAGAAACGAATCATACACATTGATTCTAAACCATGGGCAAGAAGAAATACTTGAAAGCATATGGGGATAACTATCATGATTATTTGTTCTAGAGGGTGATTAAGTTTTAGTAAACCCTAGGGGAAAATCCTAATCACATGTCATATTATATATAGATGTAAACTATCATATCAATATTAATCACATATATAATTACTCATATATTATCTAAAGGATATATATCATAATGGTTGACTATGCTAACTCAACCCTAACAAATTTCACCTTCAACATGATATTGACCCAAATTTTCTATTTGAACTTAGTTAAATGCCTTAGATATAGGTTTATCAATAATATCTAGTTGATTCATTTAATTTAAGATCATGTACAATTTTAAGTATAGTGTATACAATTCTCATATCCACACATATGTTTTTATTTT
Organism: Alisma plantago-aquatica; assembly: GCA_963693085.1. NCBI lineage: Eukaryota > Viridiplantae > Streptophyta > Magnoliopsida > Alismatales > Alismataceae > Alisma > Alisma plantago-aquatica. Next base: position 1,297,467,726 of record OY856409.1, read on the forward strand.
TTTGGAGACCATGTCAATTATGGGATTTTTCTAAAGATTTGGGAATTTTATAGATTATTTTTATGAGGGGGCATTTGCTAGAGAAAGAAGACAAATGTGAGCCATCTACATCTTGATTTGTAGGTTGGGTTAGATAGCAAGGACACTTACCCATATTACTTTGGATTTTCCCAGTTTATCCTTTGCAGAAAAGACTCACACATATAGGAGGTGCAGATGCGATAAAGGATTTCTTCGACTCGAGGAAAAGGTTGAGTAAAGGGGACTAAGTGGAGGTCAAGGGGGTATGTTGTTCTTTTGCATCACCTCATAAACTTGAGTCTAGCCTCATTTGTCCCTAGGAAGGAGAAAAGTACAAGTCATTCTTCACAATAAAGCTGAGAGGAGGAGAAAGGAGCCCATGGGTAGTTCACGACTCAAAATTGGTTAAGATTAAAAATAGAAAGGGAGGACTGATGGAGATGGTGGTGGATTTTATTGAGTTCCAAGACGGACAGGGCTAGATCTTTAATACCCTTAGTCTTTAGAGTGAGAGAGTGCGTGAGAGTGAAATTAGTAAAGCCTCATGAAGGCCTTGAACCAGTTCAATGAGGCATCAACATAGTGTACTTTGTGGGAGGAGATGTTTGGGAATGAATTGAGTCACTAAAAAGGTAATATTTTTGAGGAAAAGTATGAGGTGGTCTTCGATAGAATTCTCTATGAAATATGGAGGTAGACAATGGACCAAGGTTGTTTGGTCAGAGCTAAAATGTGTGGAACTCTTAGCCAATGGCTCCTAGTTGACATGATAAACACATCATTTGGGGGGTTTACCTTGTCCCCCAGGTTAGAATGACTTGTTATCATCTAAACCATTACTCAAGATAAGAACTAATAAAGAAAATGAAGGATATAATGTAAATAAGTTAAAGAAAAGGTATTAGGGGTTTAAATTAAATTTATAATAACTTCCATGTCATAATTGGATGGCTTTGTAATATCAAATGGTCATAGTGTATAGTGAGTTAAATAGTATTCATGTTTCATGCAATTGAGTATACATAAATTATTACTAAAGTATAATTTCTTAACTAGAGAATCGAACATTGTCAAAGATCACTAAAATGATGAAGTGAGGCATGATATAGTATTATTGTGTGTCTAGAATGGTAGAAAGTTAATTAGGTGATGTCTGATAAACTAAACTTATCACTACCTGAAGGAAATGAATGGAGGAAATTTTAGTTGAAGGAGAATAGGTGTCAAAATGATCAACTTATAGACAGTAGAAAGGTAATTAGGTAATGTCTGATAAACTAAATTTATCACAACATGACGGAAATGAAAGGAGTAAATCTTAGTTGAAGGAGCATAGGTCTAAAAATAATTGACTTATTCTCATCATTTGTAACCTATAGATACATTCCTGGCCTTAAAATTATTAATGCTTAAATTTTCCCTTAAATCCTTTTTGATGTCTTGGTACACCTAATGGTTTTTCAACCACGAGGAAGAGAGGTTAAAATCTAGGTATTATGTTCATAATTAATTCTATTTCATTATCAATGACTTCAGTCCAGAAAACAACATCTAGGGATCTCATGGCATCTTCATAGGTCTTAGGTTGTTCCTCTATAGAAATGGTATAGATGTTGGGACAAAATTTCTTTTCTGCTTTACTTGTTATACCATGAGTATAGACAATTGGAGGCTCTTTTACCAAGGGTCAAGGATTCAAGTTCATGTTTTGGTATGTAGATGATAGGATTTGAATCATGAGTTGTTTTTGAAGGTTGAGAAGGTTCAACTGTGAGGTACCTTTATCATATTATCTACAAATACTAGACTTGAAAGGAAATATGCTCTCATAGTATACACCATCTATAGATAAGATTTCTAGTGTGGATCTTGTTCCAAATATCAGGATGTCTAAGCCTATGACTAGAAATTTGAGTGTTTTGATATTTTCACAACAACCTATGAAAATGATATCGTCGATTTTGGGACCAAACTTAATCTTCTTGTTTTTATGGATTTATCTTTGTCCTAGCACCCCACCCATATCAATATACTCCAAAATAGGTTCCCATTACTATTGTTCGTCATGTGTCTTACAAATGTATTTAAAATGAATATGGTTTTATACATAGTTGGATGTTAATTGATCATGCTCCCCACATTCTTCGATGTATTCCATATTAATCTAACAATTCATTGACATGTTGATCAATATTTTATTCTTTCTTTCAGATACGCCATTACACTATGGGTTTTACGGGGAATTGGTTTTTCATGGATAATGTCAAGTTCCTCACTAATATGTTTAAGTTCATTTGACATCTACTCCCCACACTATCATATCTAATTGTCTTATTTTTTTCTCAATTTAATTTTATTCGTATCACTTATTGATTATAAATTTTTCCATTTGCTCATATCAAGTTCCAAAAAATAAATGTATCAATATTTAGAGAAATCATCAATATATGCTACAAAGTAACAATTACCATCTGCAATAAGAAAAACCATTTAGATCAAATATATTTCTCTGAAAAAGTTCAAGAAAAGATACATTTATTTATATTTATTTAAATGGTCTCTTGACCAAATTTATCATAAACATATATTTGGCATCTAACATCTTTAGCGAAAGGAGTTTTGGAGATTAGGTCTGTGTGAATCATATGATTCATAGTATTCTTGTTCACATGTCCCAAACATGCATGCCAAACATCACATGATATGGAAGTAGACAAAGTACTAATGCAACTATCATTGATACGAGAAGTACCATTATATGATGGAAAAGGTGGCCTAACTAAAGACCCATATAAGTGTACCTAACACCTTCCTAAGAACCAAATCTTAAGATTGCAACTTGGTTCCCTTCATACAAAATAGTATAACATGAAGATATGACTATAATTTCACATGCAAGGTTTTGCTTAGACAACAACATGTAAAACATTTGTAGTCAAATGACTTCAAATGTGACCTTCACGTACACACGTCAATTGGCTACAATATGTTGTATAGATGCATCATCAACCTAAGATATCATTCAAATGTTGTCTAGCTTGTTGGTAGAAAAAACAAACAATCGTAAATGATGTGAGAAAGTAATCCAGTGTCATCCACCGATTATCATGAAAAGAAAGGGAAACACTAAGAATAATAGAATATGTTGTATCTACTCTATCAGAATTAGATGTATCAAAGCCCACATTAATCATGTTCACTTTTTCAATTGTAATGTCCAAGTCAGCTTCTTCCTTTGAACCTTACGATCCCTAAATATTGGGTAGGTGACCAAGCTTAACACATGTATAAAATGTGATGGCCCCTAGAATTGGATACTTTAGTATGACCATGATTCCTCTCTTGAAAGAAAACCTAGAATTAGAAGAAAAAAAACGTTTTTGGTTTCTTCTTGGGATATACATCATCAACAAGGTTGGTAGGGAGGTTGTTCTTGACATCCTTTTCTATATAATGATACTCATTTTAAAGATATTTCACTATGGTGGACATGGTCAAACCATCATTCTTATGATGAAGAGTCCTCACAAAATCCTTCCAGGATAGAGGATATTCTCAATTGGTGTTTCCACTTGCATATTCTCCTCAAGCTTATTAACACTAGTAATCCATTTTGAGATGAAGTTTTTGTACTCAAGCACTTAGGTTGGATATGCACAATGTCTAAAACTTAATATTTGTACCATTGAATGGAAGCATATCATTCCATGTCAACATATAACATTCCAAACTATCCTCTAAAGTTTTCCAAATCTCAATACTAGAAGGTAGCATGTTGTAGATGTTGAGTTTTGTGGAGAAAACATGCGCAGAGGAAGTAACAAAATCCACGCAACCCGAAACAGGATCTCGTCGACAACATCGTATTTGAAAGGAGTTTTTGCGGGATATACCTTATCGCAAAGCAAGTCCGGCGATGTCCCGCTGCATGACGGTGTGCAACGACACTTGTCTACATGGACAGAACTTCTATCTCGTTCGCTGTGGCAGGTAGCTCCGGTGGCGCTCCTTTCGTACGATGATGTGCGCCGCTCGTAACACGCACATATGGTCATTGATGCCCTCCGAACGCAGGCATCTCAGCGTCTTCGTCTCTACTTCATCCACACAGATGGACTGGAACTCCATGTCGTGCTTCCTAAGCCGGCGGGAAGGATTCATGTCTATGCGGCGGCGTGCTAGCAGCGCATTGCTCTCCTTCCTCTCCTAAGGACGGTGACGGGTAGGGTTTACGTACATGAGCGTAAACTGAAAAGCTTCTCTCGATATCTTATATAGATATCGACCGTCAATCCTCTTTTTAAATAGGATACAAAGGGAAGTAGGGTTTCCTAAACCCATCGGTAAACAGAAACACTGCGTTAATTAAAACGCTCATAGATTAATTAGAATATTCTAGAATTCATTAATTAACCAAATAACCGCATTAATTGATTAATTAATATCCAACTCCATGCAATCGCTTGGGATGGCTCTATGGGCATATATACCAACAGACTCCCACTTGAACTTAGAGCCAATCACTCCAATATTATTCTAATCCGTTACATAAACATTTTAATAATCAATGTGATTCAGAGCAATTCCAATCAAATCCACAATGATACTCCTATTCCAACACATCCTATGTGTGTGACCCGGTAGGCTCCAAATTACGTTGGCAGTGATATCCATAATCATATTATGATTTCACAAGCAATGATTGGTATCTAGCAAGACTTCATTGCTATCCAAGTAATTGGAGAAGTTGGAGAACAACTTAACCTATGATTCATGACTGGTGTTACAGTGATTGTATAGTTCCTTTGTCACTGATATCTGGATTGAACTTGTGTCATGGAATTGTTATCCTTTTCAATGTTCAATCCATGTTCCTCGAACTAGAGAAGACTTTCTGAGATATATGTAAGCTCAATATCACATATGGACTCATATCAACATGTCCATGCATTTCTCAGTCTCACTTATCAAGTGGCCGGAATATCAAACTCCCGTAGGAAGGAAAATTTCCATCTACATCGCTCACAGTCATCCCCATGTGTCACAGTGCACCCAAGCACCATCTTTATGGCAATCCTTATTCAGGACCACGGTGGAGGATGTCAAAATACACCGAATGACATGTGATAGGTGCAGTGACTTTAGGTCTAAGAACCACAATCACCACCATCATTATGAGATGTGACTCTAACTACCAATCATGGTATACATGTGTCACTCTCAAGGTGGGTCTTTCCGATACACTGTTCTCTAACAAGTATCTATGTATTTGGTTTGATATCTCCATATCATGGATAATGAGATTCTTCCATCAACCAACATACATTCTAATCTTATGTGTTATTGATGTCTATGGATATTTCCACAATAACAACTGATTAGGGATAAAACAAGAATACATACTCTTAGCATACATATGATCTCACTATTCAGGTCATCAACCTGAAGACATATATCATTGAGCATATTATTCTATAGACATCTATAAGTTTTATGGTCAAATTACAATATAAAACACAAACATATAGATTGGAAACTTGCCTTTATTGATATGATCAATGTAGTATTACAAATCGTTTACATAGTATCCCATTACAATCATCGAATGATAGTCTCTATGGGCATACATACCAACAGATTCCCACTTGCACTTATACCCAATCACTCATGAATCTCAATCCAAGTGATCGAACATGTCCGTCATGTTTCTTTTGTGAAAGTGCTTTTGTGAGCGGGTCAGTCACATTGCTTTCTGTAGGTACTCTGGAAATCTTCACATCTCCTCGTTGTATGATCTCTTGTATGAGATGGAACTGCCGTAGAATATGTTTGGAACGTTGGTGCAATCTTGGTTCTTTAGTGTGACGTCCCTAGATTTTCTAAAACTTAATCTGATGTGAGATGTCCAAATTGAAACCCTCACCTCAGCGAGAATCCCAATTTAAACGCCCCACACTAGGCTAAGAAGAAGAAAATCAAGAGAGTCAGAAGGAAACACAGTAGCACATGTACATGAACAATAATAAAACCATGAACACATGTTCACCATTCAACATATAATTACAACATGAATTGTTACAACATTTGATATTACATATTGAACAACAAACTTATACACATCCATGTACTACCACTAAACTACAAGATCTTAAGACAATAGGTCCACCTGTACATCAGCTCGCTACACAACTATCAACTATCACGGATCTTCAAGAGCATAACCACAACCTAAACAAAAGATTACATGCGGTACATTTCAGCACAATATTTCAAGAATATTGTACTGAGTACGCCTACGTGGCTTTTATTTACCTCTCATCATATCTTGGCAATAAGATAAAACTAATACTTGGTAGTAATAGAAGAATATAAGAAAAACATATACTTGCACAAAGATATTCATTAACAAAAGATAACACACATATTTTAAGCTTATTTTCCATTATATACCAAGGCCTTTATGATCACTACCAAAGAGTTAGCTCATTTGTACAAGGTGACCACTACCAAAGAGTTAGGTCAGACCACTACCAAAGAGTTAGGTCATATGTACAATGTGACCACTACCAAAGAGTTAGGTCACTTCCAAGCACACTACCAAAGAGTTAGTGCTTTCATATAATGGAACATATATATTATGTTTGATGTGCTCATAGCAATAAGTATGGAAAATCAAGCAACATAGCATACAAGAACAATCATTTCAATCAATACCATATGCCAAGTATTTTACTTCTCATATAACACAAGCATATTGTATAATAAGCCAAGTAAGAGGTAATAGCATACCTTCCAAAGAGACATCCTAATCACATATTCCTCATGTCATCTATATATCCCAAGTCAAACACTGATAAAGATAAGATCACATACGATCATCAGGTTCTCATCATCATTAACCCTATTTATATCCATTTTAGGGTTTGCCTATATCATTAGGATATGTACTTTATTACTTGTCTTATCATCTTGTCGTTATGTTCCTGACTTAGAAATTAGCTTACTGATCTCATATTCTAGATTAGGATACATAATATAAATATCGGGTTCCATATCATTATTTATATGTATTAACCCTAAGTTAAAAGTATAACTCGAATTAGGGTTACTTCACAGGTGTTACGGGTCATCTTCGTATAACATGGATTTCATGTATAAAACTGATCTCAAAGTTACATATTAACTTTCCAGTTATAGATGTGAGGGTTTTCTATAAATCTCATCATTTATTGAGCACATAAGTATTTATAGCATTTTATTTAGGGTTATTAGCCCTAATTAGCCATATTAAGCAAAAGGCATGATTTCATAAATCAACATGACCATAACCGACATCATATGCATTATAAATATTATTATGGAGTTACTGACATGTTTCCATAATTTTAGGCCAATGTTTGATATTTATTATCCATGAATTAAGCATTTCACAACTAACAAGATATCACTGATATTCGTGCATCAAAATCCTGATATTTTCCTATAATTGTGTTCTACTCATTTTTTTGAGAATTTTGGTATATTATATGTATTTTTCTGATGCTCGAGCTATTTTCTATGATTTAATGAAGAACTGAACATTTTGGGAATTATTACCTTTTTGGGCCAATCCGGCTTTGCCACGTGTCCACCAAGGGCACGGCTTCTGCCTCGCGCTAGGCCATGGTCCACTTGGTCTGGAGCAGGTTCGGGATTGGTTTGGGATTGGACCCGGTCCGCCTTCTTTCTTCTTCCGCTCGCGAGCCTCACGCGTTGCCCCTGTTTCCTCTGTGAAATAGGGCACCTCCGCATGGTCCGGGCTCCGATGAGAAAGCAGCCGAGATTTGGGCCTCCAAGCCGGCTCCTACAGCCACCCACATCTCCGGAGGGGTCCTTCGAGTCCCCACGGCTGATCCGCTTCTCGACCTTGGCTCTGAGGCTCCCTGTCCTGCATCTGTCGGCAAGGGCCGCCGCCGTGGCTGGGGAAGCTTCGGTGAGAGATCCTTGAAGATGAAACCTCCCTCGAGGCAAGCTTGTCCATCCATGAGCTTCAGTGCAACCGTGCGGCCTCCCACGTATGCTTGGGGTGTCGTCTGTGCCTCTACGATCTCTTCTTGGGCGCCTCCTAACGAGCTCAAGGAGCTTGCCGCCGCAGGCTACTGCCATGGTGGCACAAAAAGGGGGAAAAGGCCTCCATATGTCGTGAGATGAACTCCTTGTATCCCCCGACTTCCATCTTCCTCTCCGAACAACTTGACCTCGTAACCATGGGGGACCTTCATGGGAACCACCAAAATGCCAGAATGCTTCTCCTCATACCTTTTTCCTCATTTCCCCTCACTTCATCTTCTTCCGATCACCCCTCTACGTCCGGTCTTTCTTTTCCTCTTCGGTATTTGCTTCGCTCTGCCTTCTATCCCCATCTCCCTTCTTCCAGCTACTTCCCGCAAAAGTGCAGTAGAGAGGTCATGGAACTAGAGGGCTCAAACTCTCGTTTCCTACCACCACAGGCTTCAAATAAAGGGTCAAAGTGGAGAATGAAGCCACAAGAAGATAACTACTCGCTCCGATTATCTCCTCAGAACATGTCCACGACTTGTGGTTGTGGTAAGGTTGTGGCGCCTACTTGCCCCACTACCTTGCTATAACCGTAAGGTAGGGGATGACACATGGACCCTTCATCTCCAATCCAAGGGTTAGGGTCAGTGTGCACTTAAAGTTGATCCGTGTCCTCTCCTCCTCTAGGAGAACTGCCGCTAGATCAGAGATCTAAGACCAAAAGCCAACCACACAATCCAAAGCCCAAAAACTCAGGGGCGCTGTATCAAAACTTAATCTAATCAAATCAAAGATCTTGGTCTAATTTACTTTATTTATCAACAAAAATCATCGATCTGAAAACCAAAAAATCTCCTTCTAGGAACATCCAATTGCCACCAAAATTTAACCATAGCTTCACCATACCTCAAGGTACAATCCATTCGATTTTGGTGCAAAAATAAAGCTGTTAGACTTGTCAATTAAATTCCTCAAGAAGGCATAAAAAGAGAGATTTTAATCATGATATGAACCTCACATCAACACACCTAGTTTGTCAAAAGTTTATAACTCTCAATATTATTCAACCTTATGATTTCACTTACATCATTGGATAATCAAGGACTCCAAAAGTCCACTCCATCACATCCTACACACCTTAAAAGATATCCCGTCCTCAGAATTAAGCCAGAAAACCACTTTGTCACATCATATACATCTTAAAATAACTTTCGTCCTCGAAAGTCAATCATACTCGTACTCTAAGGAAAACTACCATGTATTCCACATGTAGGCACTATTCTATGTGTAACATATCCTCAAAAGTTACCTAGAACCATATATCCAAGGCACTATTAGGAGGTTACAACCATCTTGGGTGCACATACACTCCATTCAAGGTTAAACTCAAGGTATAGAAACTTAGGTTATGTCATTACATATCTCATATGTTAGGATTGCATCCTTATCTTAACTCATGCGTTATTATTCAACATCATATTACCATATTCCGAAGGAGTTAACCCAAGTTAACCCATACATCAAGGTGTCATCAACATTTTGTTGAGGTAATTTGTTAGAACATGTTCATCATTAACATATGCCTTTTAGGAGGGTGTTAATTATCATTAACTCACTTTATTCATCTAGATCATAACAAGGTGTCATAAACATTATGTTGTGCTAATTGTCAAACTATATTTTCTTTTGTCTTTATTAAGCACTAAGATTAACACCTCATGTAACACGTTTCATTCTTTTGATCTCATTTCATTTCTTATCATAATAAATTACAACATTTACCAGTGATTTCATCACAAGATTAACCAACAATTTCACATTATCATCATTATTCATGTATATGGTTAACCGTTACTGTATTGATATCTATTAAACCATCTCTAGGTTTCCATCACATCATGTCTGCATATCACATCTTGAGATTTGAACACATCCTTATATATATTATATTATGGTTGTGCTAAACAAACTTATGTGAGTGGCTAATCAAACACACACCAAAACTTCATCTAGTCCAACTGAGGTTATCCTGACCCATATCATGAGGGTTGTGTCATGCTCAGTCTCTCTGAGCTAATTCAACTCTATGAGTATCTCATATGCATATACTTTATCTTTCCTCTCGGTCTAGGGTTCTCAGATTACCTCATTGGTACTAGTTGATTGCTTTACTAGCTCTAGACACATAAGCACAAACCAAAACATGTTATGACATACTATTCATAGGTCTTCTACCCATGAAACATCTTACCCGAAGCTCTCTTATATATACCACTAGATTCCTATGTGGGAAACCACCAACCTGAGCATGAGGCTTCACAGAAACTAACATAGCTACCTCCTCCAGGGTCTTGGGCTCTCTCCCTCACCCAGATGGCAGGCACTCATATTCATGTTCACATGCACATATAACCAGCCTCTCTCTATCTCTAGGGTTTGGTCTTCGCAAGGACTTCTAGGGTTTAACAAACTATAGGAATCATGGATAAAGCAACTCAACTCAATCACTCAGGAGTAGTCTAGTTTAGGACATACCATATCACATATCTTATCATTCTCATATCTTGGAGTTTAGGTTCTCTGACCTTCTCCCTGTGGGTCTCGCTCTCTCTTGAGCTAACCCCAAAAACTGCTCCTAACACTAGAGGTCCTCCTTTGTAAAAGGGCTTGAGGCTCATGCTGACTCACAACCTAGTCTTAACTTAACTTATCTCATCTCATAAAAGAACTCATACTTGTATCATCAAAACTTATCTCAAAACCTCAAAACTAAACTTACATCCTCAAAGACAAACATAGATCATCACAAACTATCTTATCTCATCTATGTAAGACTTACATCATATCATCAAACTTATATCATCTATTCCATCTATCATATATATCAAAAAGGCTCTAGACATCTAATCTAGAACTACTCTCTCTTCTAGACTGATGTCATACGCTTTCACTTAGGTTACATGATCACCTCCTACTCGTACATGTGTGGGGACACATTTTTGTAATACATATACATAATAAAATATTATATAGTTTTTCTGCGATAAAACATGCGTCAGAGAAAACTATCGAGGTTCGATCCGTTTGGAATCAAAAACCAAATCCAGAAATGAGTGCCCCACACATAGTAGAGAGTCCAGTGTCATGAAAACTAGTGAAAAGGGTGAGAACAAGGGGTATACTAGTGTAGCTATGCTAGACAACATGCACAATATGTATATAGTTTCTCTTCCCTTGATGCACGTCATTTCCAAATAGTGCAACGTCCCATACCGCTGCACTATAAGGAAAGAACGACATCTAAGGACTTGTTACTCAACAAGCACTAGTCTAGACCTAGTTCTCGGACATCTAGGTGCTAACCTAGAGGCTAGGTCAGATATAGTCTCTAAAAGATGACTAATCTAACCCTAAAAGATTATTAAGTTCAAGGTTTTCTAGTTTTGAGTTGCATAATGAGCAAATGTCAAGCTTTGCTATTGTTCATTCTCTGATACCACCTGTGACGTCCCCGGATTTTCTAAAACTTAATCTGATGTGAGACGTCCAAATTGAAACCCTCACCTCAGTGAGAATCCCAATTTAAACGCCCCACACTAGGCTAAGAAGAAGAAAATCAAGAGAGTTAGAAGGAAACACAGTAGCACATGTACATGAACAATAATAAAAACATGAACACATGTTCACCATTCAACATATAATTACAACATGAATTGTTACAACATTTGATATTACATATTGAACAACAAACTTATACACATACATATACTACCACTAAACTACAGGATCTTAAGACAACAGGTCCACCTGTACATCAGCTCGCTACACAACTCTCAACTATCCTGGATCTTCAAGAGCATAACCACAACCTAAACAAAATATTACATGTGGTACACGTTAGCACAATATTTCAAGAATATTGTACTGAGTACGCCTACATGTCTTTTATTTACCTCTCATCATATCTTGGCAATTAGATAAAACTAATACTTGGTAGTAACAGAAGAATATAAGAAAAACATATACTTGCACAAAGATATTCATTAACAAAAGAAACACACATATTTTAAGCTTATTTTCCATTATATACCAAGGCCTTTATGATCACTACCAAAGAGTTAGATCATTTGTACAAGGTGACCACTACCAAAGAGTTAGGTCAGACCACTACCAAAGAGTTAGGTCATATGTACAATGTGACCACTACCAAAGAGTTAGGTCACTTCCAAGCACACTACCAAAGAGTTAGTGCTTTCATATAATGGTACAGATATATTATGTTTGATGTGCTCATAGCAATAAGTATGGAAAATCAAGCAACATAGAATACAAGAACAATCATTTCAATCAATACCATATGCCAAGTATTTTACTACTCATAACACAAGCATATTGTATAATAAGCCAAGTAAGAGGTAATAGCATAGCTTCCAAAGAGACATCCTAATCACATATTCCTCATGTCATCTATATATCCCAGGTCAAACCCTGATAAAGATAATATCACATACGATCATCAGGTTCTCATCATCATTAACCCTATTTATATCCATTTTAGGGTTTGCCTATATCATTAGGATATGTACTTTATTACTTGTCTTATCCTCTTGCCGTTATGTTCCTGACTTAGAAATTAGCTTACTTATCTCATACTCTAGATTAGGATACATAATATGAATATCGGGTTCCATATCATTATTTTTATGTATTAACCCTAAGTTAAAAGTATAACTCGAATTAGGGTTACTTCACAGGTAATACGGGTCATCTTCGTATAACATGGATTTCATGTATAAAACTGATCTCAAAGTTACATATTAACTTTCCAGTTACAGATGTGAGGGTTTTCTGTAAATCCCATCATTTATTGAGCATGTAAGTATTTGTAGCATTTTATTTAGGGTTATTATCCCTAATTAGCCATATTAAGCAAAAGGCATGATTTCATAAATCAACATGACCATAACTGACATCATATGCATTATAAATATTATTATGGAGTTACTGACATGTTTCCATAATTTTAGGCCAATGTTTGATATTTATTATCCATCAATTAAGCATTTCACAACTAACAAGATATCACAGATATTCGTGCATCAAAATCCTGATATTTTGCTTTAATTGTGTTCTACTCATTTTTTTGAGAATTTTGGTATATTATATGTATTTTTTTGATGCTCGAGCTATTTTCTATGATTTAATGAAGAACTGAACATTTTGGGAATTATTACCTTTTCAGGCCAATCCGGCTTTGCCACGTGTCCACCAAGGGCACGACTTCTGCCTCGTGCTAGGCCATGGTTCACTTGGTCTGGAGCCGGTTCGAGATTGGTCTGGGATTGGACCCGGTCTACCTTCTTTCTTCTTCCGCTCGCGAGCCTCACGCGTTCCCCCTGTTTCCTCTGTGAAACAGGGCACCGCCGCATGGTCCGGGCTCCGATGAGAAAGCAGCCGAGATTTGGGCCTCCAAGCCGGCTCCTACAGCCACCCACATCTCCGGAGGGGTCCTTCGATTCCCCACGGCTGATCCGCTTCTTGACCTTGGCTCTGAGGCTCCATGTCCTGCAGCTGTCGACAAGTGCCGCCGCCGCGGCTGGGGAAGCTTCGGTGAGAGATCCTTGAAGACCAGACCTCCCTCGTGGCAAGCTTGTCCATCCATGAGCTTCAGTTCCATCTGCGCCTCTACGATCTCTTCTTGGGCGCCTCCTAACGAGCTCAAGGAGCTTGCCGCCGCAGGCTACTGCCATGGTGGCACAAAAAGGGGGAAAAGGCCTCCATATGTGGTGAGATGAACTCCTTGTATCCCCCGACTTCCATCTTCCTCTCCGAACAACTTGACCTCGTAACCATGGGGGACCTTCATGGGAACCACCAAAATGCCAGAATGCTTCTCCTCATACCTTTTTCCTCATTTCCCCTCACTTCATCTTCTTCCGATCACCCCTCTACGTCCGGTCTTTCTTTTCCTCTTCGGTATTTGTTTCGCTCTGCCTTCTATCCCCATCTCCCTTCTTCCAGCTACTTCCCGCAAAAGTGCAGTAGAGAGGTCATGGAACTAGAGGGCTCAAACTCTCGTTTCCTACCACCACAGGCTTCAAATAAAGGGTCAAAGTGGAGAATGAAGCCACAAGAAGATAACTACTCGCTCCGATTATCTCCTCAGAACATGTCCACGACTTGTGGTTGTGGTAAGGTTGTGGCGCCTACTTGCCCCACTACCTAGCTATAACCGTAAGGTAGGGGATGACACATGGACCCTTCATCTCCAATCCAAGGGTTAGGGTCAGTGTGCACTTAAAGTTGATCCGTGTCCTCTCCTCCTCTAGGAGAACTGCCGCTAGATCAGAGATCTAAGACCAAAAGCCAACCACACAATCCAAAGCCCAAAAACTCAGGGGCGCTGTATCAAAACTTAATCTAATCAAATCAAAGATCTTGGTCTAATTTACTTTATTTATCAACAAAAATCATCGATCTGAAAACCAAAAAATCTCCTTCTAGGAACATCCAATTGCCACCAAAATTTAACCATAGCTTCACCATACCTCAAGGTACAATCCATTCGATTTTGGTGCAAAAATAAAGCTGTTAGACTTGTCAATTAAATTCCTCAAGAAGGCATAAAAAGAGAGATTTTAATCATGATATGAACCTCACATCAACACACCTAGTTTGTCAAAAGTTTAGAACTCTCAATATTATTCAACCTTATGATTTCACTTACGTCATTGGATAATCAAGGACTCCAAAAGTCCACTCCATCACATCCTACACACCTTAAAAGATATCCCGTCCTCAGAATTAAGCCAGAAAACCACTTTGTCACATCATATACATCTTAAAATAACTTTCGTCCTCGAAAGTCAATCATACTCGTACTCTAAGGAAAACTACCATGTATTCCACATGTAGGCACTATTCTATGTGTAACATATCCTCAAAAGTTACCTAGAACCATATATCCAAGGCACTATTAGGAGGTGACAACCATCTTGGGTGCACTTACACTCCATTCAAGGTTAAACTCAAGGTCTAGAAACTTAGGTTATGTCATTAAATATCTCATATGTTAGGATTGCATCCTTATCTTAACTCATGCATTACTATTCAACTTCATATTACCATATTCCAAAGGAGTTAACCCAAGTTAACCCATACATCAAGGTGTCATCAACATTTTATTGAGGTAATTTGTTAGAACATGTTCATAATTAACATATTCCTTTTAGGAGGGAGTTAATTATCATTAACTCACTTTATCCATCTAGATCATAACAAGGTGTCATAAACGTTATGTTGTGCTAATTGTCAAACTATATTTATTTTGTCTTTATTAAGCACTAAGATTAACACCTCACGTAACACGTTTCATTCTTTTGATCTCATTTCATTTCTTATCATAATAAATTACAACATTTAACAGTGATTTCATCACAAGATTAACCAACAATTTCACATTATCATCATTATTCATGTATATGGTTAACCGATACTGTATTGATATCTATTAAACCATCTCTAGGTTTCCATCACATCATGTCTGCATATCACATCTGGAGATTTGAACACATCCTTATATATATTATATTATGGTTGTGCTAAACAAACTTATGTGAGTGGCTAATCAAACACACACCAAAACTTCATCTAGTCCAACTGAAGTTATCCTGACCCATATCATGAGGGTTGTGTCATGCTCAGTCTCTCTGAGCTAACTCAACTCTATGAGCATCTCATATGCATATACTTTATCTTTCCTCTCGGTCTAGGGTTCTCAGATTACCTCATTGGTACTAGTTGATTGCTTTACTAGTTCTAGCCACTTAAGCACAAACCAAAACATGTTATGACATACTATTCATAGGTCTTCTACCCATGAAACATCTTACCCGAAGCTCTCTTATATATACCACTAGATTCCTATGTGGGAAACCACCAACCCGAGCATGAGGCTTCACAGAAACTAACATAGCTACCTCCTCCAGGGTCTTGGGCTCTCTCCCTCACCCGGATGCCAGGCACTCATATTCATGTTCACATGCACATAAAACCAGCCTCTCTCTATCTCTAGGGTTTGGTCTTCCCAAGGACATCTAGGGTTAACAAACTATAGGAATCATGCATAAAGAAACTCAACTCAATCACTCAGGAGTAGTCTAGTTTAGGACATATCATATCACATATCTTATCATTCTCATATCTTGGAGTTTAGGTTCTCTGACCTTCTCCCTGTGGGTCTCTCTCTCTCTTGAGCTAACCCCAAAAACTGGTCCTAACACTAGAGGTCCTCCTTTGTAAAAGAGCTTGAGGATCATGCTGACTCACAACCTAGTCTTAACTTAACTTATCTCATCTCATAAAAGAACTCATACTTGTATCATCAAAACTTATCTCAAAACCTCAAAACAAAACTTACATCCTCAAAGACAAACATAGATCATCACAAACTATCTTATCTCATCTATGTAAGACTTACATCATATCATCAAACTTATATCATCTATTCCATCTATCATATATATCAAAAAGGCTCTAGACATCTAATCTAGAACTACTCTCTCTTCTAGACTGATGTCATATGCTTTAACTTAGGTTACATGATCACCTCCTACTCGTACATGTGTGGGGACACATTTTTGTAATACATATACATAATAAAATATTATATAGTTTTTCTCCGATTAAACATGCGTCAGAGAAAACTATCGAGGTTCGATCCGTTTGGAATCAAAAACAAATCCAGAAATGAGTGCCCCACACATAGTAGAGAGTCTAGTGTCATGAAAACTAGTGAAAAGGGTGAGAACAAGGGGTAGACTAGTGTAGCTACGCTAGACAAAATGCGCAATATGTCTAGGGTTTCTCTTCCCTTGATGCACGTCATTTCCAAATAGTGCAACGTCCCATACCGCTGCACTACAAGAAAAGAACGACATCTAAGGACTTGTTACTCAACAAGCACTAGTCTAGACCTAGTTCTCGGACATCAAGGTGCTAACCTAGAGGCTAGGTCATATATAGTCTCTAAAAGATGACTAATCTAACCCTAAAAGATTATTAAGTTCAAGGTTTTCTGGTTTTGAGTTGCATAATGAGCAAATGTCAAGCTTTGCTATTGTTCATGCTCTGATACCACCTGTGACGTCCCCGAATTTTCTAAAACTTAATCTGATGTGAGACGTCCAAATTGAAACCCTCACCTCAGCGAGAATCCCAATTTAAACGCCCCACACTAGGCTAAGAAGAAGAAAATCAAGAGAGTCAGAAGGAAACACAGTAGCACATGTACATGAACAATAATAAAACCATGAACACATGTTCACCATTCAACATATAATTACAACATGAATTGTTACACCATTTGATATTACATATTGAACAACAAACTTATACACATACATGTACTACCACTAAACTACAGGATCTTAAGACAACAGGTCCACCTGTACATCATCTCGCTACACAACTCTCAACTATCCTGGATCTTCAAGAGCATAACCACAACCTAAACAAAACATTGCATGCGGTACACGTCAGCACAATATTTCAAGAATATTGTACTGAGTACGCCTACATGTCTTTTATTTACCTCTCATCATATCTTGGCAATAAGACAAAACTAATACTTGGCAGTAACAGAAGAATATAAGAAAAACATATACTTGCACAAAGATATTCATTAACAAAAGATAACACACATATTTTAAGCTTATTTTCCATTATATACCAAGGCCTTTATGATCACTACCGAAGAGTTAGATCATTTGTACAAGGTGACCACTACCAAAGAGTTAGGTCAGACCACTACCAAAGAGTTACGTCATATGTACAATGTGACCACTACCAAAGAGTTAGGTCACTTCCAAGCACACTACCAAAGAGTTAGTGCTTTCATATAATGGAACAGATATATTATGTTTGATGTGCTCATAGCAATAAGTATGGAAAATCAAGCAACATAGCATACAAGAACAATCATTTCAATCAATACCATATCCCAAGTATTTTACTACTCATATAACACAAGCATATTGTATAATAAGCCAAGTAAGAGGTAATAGCGTACTTCCAAAGAGACATCCTAATCACATATTCCTCATGTCATCTATATATCCCAGGTCAAACCCTGATAAAGATAAGATCACATACGATCATCAGGTTCTCATCATCATTAACCCTATTTATATCCATTTTAGGGTTTGCCTATATCATTAGGATATGTACTTTATTACTTGTCTTATCATCTTGTCGTTATGTTCCTGACTTAGAAATTAGCTTATTGATCTCATATTCTAGATTAGGATACATAATCTGAATATCGGGTTCCATATCATTATTTATATGTATTAACCCTAAGTTAAAAGTATAACTCGAATTAGGGTTACTTCACACGTATTACGGGTCATCTTCGTATAACATGGATTTCATGTATAAAACTGATCTCAAAGTTACATATTAACTTTCCAGTTACAGATGTGAGGGTTTTCTGTAAATCTCATCATTTATTGAGCACGTAAGTATTTATAGCATTTTATTTAGGGTTATTAGCCCTAATTAGCCATATTAAGCAAAAGGCATGATTTCATAAATCAACATGACCATAACTGACATCATATGCATTATAAATATTATTATGGAGTTACTGACATGTTTCCATAATTTTAGGCCAATGTTTGATATTTATTATCCATCAATTAAGCATTTCACAACTAACAAGATATCATTGATATTCGTGCATCAAAATCCTTATATTTTGCTTTAATTTTGTTCTACTTATTTTTTTGAGAATTTTGGTATATTATATGTATTTTTATGATGCTCGAGCTATTTTCTATGATTTAATGAAGAACTGAACATTTTGGGAATTATTACCTTTTTGGGCCAATCCGGCTTTGCCACGTGTCCACCAAGGGCACGGCTTCTGCCTCGTGCTAGGCCACGGTTCACTTGGTCTGGAGCCGGTTCGGGATTGGTCTGGGATTGGACCCGGTCCGCCTTCTTTCTTCTTTCGCTCGCGAGCCTCACGTGTTGCCCTTGTTTCCTCTATGAAACAGGGCACCGCCGCATGGTCCGGGCTCCGATGAGAAAGCAGCCGAGATTTGGGCCTCCAAGCCGGCTCCTACAGCCACCCACCTCTGCGATCTCTTCTTGGGCGCCTCCTCACGAGCTCAAGGAGCTTGCCGCCGCAGGCTACTGCCATGGGGGCACAAAAAGGGGGAAAAGGCCTCCATGTGTGGTGAGATGAACTCCTTGTAGCCCCTGACTTCCATCTTCCTCTCCGAACAACATGACCTCGTAACCATGGGGGACCTTCACGGGAACCACCAAAATGCCAGAATCCTTCTCCTCATACCTTTTTCCTCATTTCCCCTCACTTCATCTTCTTCCGATCACCCCTCTACGTCCGGTCTTTCTTTTCCTCTTCTGTATTTGCTTCGCTCTACCTTCTATCCCCATCTCCCTTCTTCCAGCTACTTCCCGCAAAAGTGCAGTAGAGAGGTCATGGAAGTAGAGGGCTCAAACTCTCGTTTCCTACCACCACAGGCTTCAAATAAAGGGTCAAAGTGGAGAACGAAGCCACAAGAAGATAACTACTCACTCGGATTATCTCCTTAGAACATGTCCACGACTTGTGGTTGTGGGAAGGTTGTTGCGCCTACTTGCCCCACTACCTTGCTATAACCGTATGATAGGGGATGACACATGGACCCTTCATCTCCAATCCAAGGGTTAGGGTCATTGTGCACTTAAAGTTGATCCGTGTCCTCTCCTCCTCTAGGAGAACTGCCGCTAGATCAGAGATCTAAGACCAAAAGCCAGCCACACAATCCAAAGCCCAAAAACTCAGGGGCGCTGTATCAAAACTTAATCTAATCAAATCAAAGATCTTGGTCTAATTTACTTTATTTATCAACAAAAATCATTGATCTGAAAACCAAAAAATCTCCTTCTAGGAACATCCAATTGCCACCAAAATTAACCATTGCTTCACCATACCTCAAGGTACAATCCATTCGATTTTGGTGCAAAAACAAAGTTGTTAGACTTGTGAATTAAATTCCTCAAGAAGGCATAAAAAGAGAGATTTTAATCATGATATGAACCTCACATCAACACACCTAGTTTGTCAAAAGTTTAGAACTCTCAATATTATTCAACCTTATGATTTCACTTACGTCATTGGATAATCAAGGACTCCAAAATTCCACTCCATCACATCCTACACACCTTAAAAGATATCCCATCCTCAGAATTAAGCCAGAAAACCACTTTGTCACATTTATCCTGTGCAATTGCTCCTTTGTTGTTGCAAAACAAGTCAATTGCATCACCAGCGCCTGGAACCACTCCAAGTTCAGAAATGAACTTCTTGATCCACACAGCTTCCTTTGCATCATTAGATGCGGCAATATATTCAGCCTCTGTTGTAGAATCGACAACTATCTCTGGCTTGGAACTCTTCCAACTCACAGCTCCATTGTTCAGGCAAAACACAAATCCAGATTGTGATCTGTAGTCATCTTTGTCAGTTTGGAAGCTAGCATCGGTGTAACCCTTTACCACGAGCTGTTCCTCACTGCCGTATTCCAAGAATTGATCCTTAGTCCTTCTCAAGTACTTTAGGATGTTCTTTACGGCTGTCCTGTGACATTCACTTGGATCTGACTAATACCGGCTCATTATACTCAAAGCATACGACACATCAGGACGAGTACATAACATCGCGTACATGATAGATCCAATTGCTTATGCATATGGAATCTTACTCATGTGTGCCCGTTCATCACATGAACTAGGACATTGGTCTTTAGAGATCATAACCCCATGGGACATGGGCAAGTTACGTCTCTTAGAACCCTCCATGCTAAACCTCTTTAGAACCTTGTCAATGTATGTGCTTTGGCTTAGGCCTAGAAGCCTTCTAGATCTATCTCTATAGATCTTGATCCCTAGTATATAGGATGCTTCGCCTAAATACTTCATGGAGAAGGTCTTCCCTAGCCAACCTTTTACTGTCTGAAGAGTAGGGATGTCATTTCCCATCAATAGTATGTCATCCACATACAATATGATAAATACGATTGTGCTCCCACTAACCCTTTTGTAAACACAAGGTTCATCTTCATTTTGACTAAAGCCATACTTTTTGACGACTTCATCAAAATGTAGATTCCATGTCTGAGATGTTTGCTTCGATCCATAGATTGACCTTTGTAGCTTACAGACTCTATTGGCTTCCTTTGGATCGATAAAACCCTCAGGTTGTGTCATGTAAACATCCTCGAGTAAATTCCCATTAAGGAATGTTGTTTTAACATCCATCTGCCAAATCTCATAGTCATGATAAGCTGCAATGGCAAGCATGATCTTTATAGATTTAACCATGTCAACTGGTGAGGAGGTCTCATCATAATCAACACCTTGAATTTGACAGAATCCTTTCACAACCAATCTACCTTTATAGGTGTGAACATTTCCATCCATGTCAGTCTACTTCTTGAAGACCTACTTGCACCCTATGGGTCTTACCCCTTCGGGTGGATCCACCAAGGCCCATACCTTATTGGTGTACATGGATTCCATCTCAGATCTCATGGCTTCAAGCCATTTCTCAGATTTTGGTCCCTTAGTAGCTTCTAGATATGAAGTTGGCTCATCTGCTATGCCCAATTCGTTACTGTCTTGAGTCATGAGAAATCCAAATCTCTCAGGCTCAAGTCGTATCCTACTAGACCTATGAGGTTCATGTCTAACATTTGGAACTTGAAATTCCACAAAAATTTGTGAGTCTTCATGTTCCTTGTGTACCTCCTCAGGTTCTCTACTTTCTTGTTGGTCTCGAACTTCTTTGAGATCTACATTCCTCCCACTAATTCCTTTGGAAATAAATTCCTTTTCAAGAAATACAGTAGTCCTAGCAACAAACACTTTGTTGTCAGTTGGTGTGTAAAAGTAGTATCTCTGAGTTTCCTTGGAGTATCCAACAAAATAGCATTTTTCTGATTTGGGTCCAAGCTTTTCAGGAAATTGTTTCCTAACATAAGCTTCACATCCCCAAATCTTTAACATAGACAAATTGGGACGATTCCCATTCTATATCTCATATGGTGTCTTTTGAACCGATTTAGAAGGTACACAGTTAAGTGTAAACATTGTAGTTTCAAGAGCATATCCCCAGAACGATATTCGAAGTTCGGCTGAACTCATCATTGATTGTACCATGTCTAATAATGTACGATTCCTTCTTTCTGACGTAGAATTATGTTGTGGTGTACCAGGTGGAGTCCATTGTGATACAATACCACAGTCTCTCAGAAGGTCCTCAAACTCTTTGATTAAGTATTCACCACCTCGATCTGAACGGAGTGCTTTAATACTCTTACCAAGTTGCTTCTCTACTTCATTCATGAAAGTCTTGAACATTTCAAGAGTTTCTGACTTATGTTTTATAAGATATACATAGCCATACCTACTGAGGTCATCAGTGAAGGTAATGAAGTATTGATAGCCTCCTCTAGCATTTGATCTAAAAGGTCCACATACATTAG
Organism: Alisma plantago-aquatica; assembly: GCA_963693085.1. Taxonomy (NCBI): domain Eukaryota; kingdom Viridiplantae; phylum Streptophyta; class Magnoliopsida; order Alismatales; family Alismataceae; genus Alisma; species Alisma plantago-aquatica. Next base: position 1,297,490,336 of record OY856409.1, read on the forward strand.
TATGTATGAGCCCTAGTAGATCACTGGGTCTCTCACTGTGTCCAGTGAAAGGAGTCTTGGTCATCTTCCCTAATAAACATGCCTCACATGTCTCCAATGATTCAAAATCAAAAGAGTCTAGATAACCATCCTTATGGAGTTGAGATATGTGCTTCTCGTTTATGTGCCCAAGACGACAATGCCATAAGAATGTTTTGTTTGAGTTGTCAAGTTTTAACCTTTTAGTATTTACATTGTATATGCTAGTCTCAAGTTCTAACAAGTAGATACCATAAGACATAGGGGCATTGCCATAAAAGATCTCATCTTTAGAAATAGAAATAATTCCATTCTTAATGTGAAATTAAAATCCACTCTTGTCCATACAAGATACAGAAATAATATTTTTATTAATGATAGGTACATAATAGCAATTCTCTAATTCTATTACAAGGCTCGTAGGCAAAGATAAACTAATAATTCCAACTGTGGTGGCAGCAACTCTTGCTCCATTAGTGACCCGCAGCTCGACTTGGCCCTTTTGTAAAAGCTTACTTCTTATCAGATCATGTATATTAGAACATATGTGAGATCCACATTCGGTATCCAGTACCTATGATGAAGAAGTATTTAAGTTTATCTAAATAATGTATATACCTAAAGTGGAGATCTCTATCCCCTGCTTCTTCTTCCTTAGTTCCTCCAGGAAGAGAGGACAATTTCTTTTCCAATGTCCAGGCTGGTGACAATGGTGACAACTGCATTCTTTGGAGATCCCACCTTTAGCTTTGAGCGCGGATGACTTTGGCTTCTACCCGGGTTTAGAACTTTTCTTAGCCTTGCCTTTGCCTTTTGACTTTCCCTTTGTCTTACTGATGATCATCACAGACTTGGGCTTTTCTTTCTTCATATGTGCTTCAGCTGTCCTCAACATGCCCAACAATTCTGACAACAACTTGTCAAAGTTGTTCATATTATAGTTCATGACAAAATGATTATATGATTCAGGAAACGATTGTAGAATCACATCAGTGGCCAACTCTTGACCAAGGGGAAAATCCATCTTGGATAAGCTTTCCACGTACCCAATTAAAGTCAGTATATGGGTGCCAACTGAGTCCCCTTCTTTCATCTTGCTCCTGAACAAAGCCTTTGAGACATCATATCTCTCCTATCTTGCTTGATGTTGATACATGTTCTTGAGATGTGTTACCATCTCCATGACATTCATGTTCTCATGCTGCTCTTGTAACTCATAGTTCATTGAGCACAACATCAGGCACTTGACATCCACGACATCATCAAGGTGCTTCTTGTAAGCATCCTTTTTAGCCTTGGGTGCATTTACGGTGGGTTACGTTGGCTCTGGTGTTTCAAGGACATAGAGCTTACGCTCATGTGTAAGAACAATTCTCAGCGTCCTAAACCAGTTTTGAAAGTTGGTTCCGGTAAGTTTGTCCTTCTCAAGGACCGATCACAATGAGAAAGTGTGAGTGCTGTTTTCCATTTGATTGCTACAAAAGAAAAATTTGCATTTAGTCCAAAACATTTTGACTTGTAAAGATTTGATAAACGAGATTAATTAGTCCTTTAATTAATTATGCTCCCACTATTTTATTCAAATTGATAGCCTCACTATGAACTCGGAAGATTGCAACGCACAACCTTCTAGTGAGCCAAGACCCAAAACAATTAGATCAATGCCCATCCAACGCCAGCGTCAAAGACCAAAAACTAAGGTAGGCAACTTTTGCCAATTGCATCATATACAACTCTTGGATAGATGATCATGCACAACTCCTTTCCATGATGCATCTGTGTGCCTCTAGGTACTTGATCCTATCAAGGTTCCCTAGTTAAGTCCAACCTATAAGCCAACACGATGAGTGTGCACCCTACGGAGGCAGACCCACACACCCACCATCACACTTCCATGAGATAGATAGTGTACCACACAGAGGCATGCCCACACATAGTCGATCAAGCTTTTCATGTGTGTTTCTTTATGGAAGGCAACTAAAACTTAATATTATTAATTGAGGGGTTTTATTAATAGATATACATATCCAAACACCACATACTTATAGTATGTAACATATACTAGTATATCCACAACCACAAACGATAAACATGCAATCACAAACACAAATACATCGGTTATGGCCATACTATTGTAATCCTTTGGAGCAAAAAAGGATTACGATCCACCTATGGTCTTATGCATCTCATGCAACACCTGTGAATCAACCTGTAAGCATGTAATGATCAACATTACAATGAACAACTTCATGAATGCTTCGTGAGGTTGGAACTTCAAGTTGCTTCTTGGAATTGGATCTTCTTATTACTTCTCCATGGACGCTCCTTGGAGTTGTATCTTCAGGTTGCTTCTTGGAATTAGATCTTCATGGTGCTTCTCCATGGACACTCCTTGGAGTTGGATCTTCAAGTGGCCTCCTTACATAAAACTAATCCTATCTTTATTACATCATATGAGTACAAATATAAAGGGAAAGAATTAATTACACTTTGAAATAAGAGATGAGGCTCGACATGCAAGATGAATACTTTATATAAATGATCCATATGTAACCATTATACATCCATAGAATTCAAAAACAAACATATCCACAAGATTGACATCCACATTCATCCACAACATTCACAAAAGGGGATACGAGGCCATAACCGTGCATGCATTCACCACATAAAACAGATTTTAAAGGCGACGTGTATGTTATCATAGGTATATCTACATATACATATATACATATTAAAATTGTAGTACTTGTAATGTGGGACATTCCCCATTAAATAAATTTTTGACTCCCACGCAAACATTGCGGGGTACACAGGGGCAGCACCTCTGTGCGGGGATCCAGGGGAGGTCGCCCCTCGTGGGGTCTCAGGGGCATAGCCCCTGAAAGGTCTATAGAATTTTACTTCCGTACACTTAAGAAAATCAATATTTTCCATAGTTGACCCCGTCCAAAACATCAAAAATAGAAGCATGCGGCGTATGTGGAATTAGGTTTAGATTTGCACATTAGCAGTTTTAATTCGTATCGTATGCAAAATAAAAATAGTATATAGTGATTTGATCATATCGAAATGAATCCAAATACATCGTAGATCGACGCTGCTCTGATACCACTGTTGAGTTTTGTGGAGAAAACATGCGCGGCGGAAGCAACAAAATCCACGCAACCCGAAACAGGATCTTGTCGACAACATCGTATTTGGAAGGAGTGTTTGTGAGATATACCTTATCGCAGAGCAAGTTCAGCGATGTCCCGCTGCACGACGGTGTGCAATGATGCTTGTCTACACAGACGGAACTTCTCTCCCATTTGTTGTGGCAGGAAGATCTGGAGGCGCTCCTTTCGTGCAATGATGTGTGCTGCCCGTAACGTGCACGGATGGTCATTGATGCCCTCCGAACACAGGCGTCTCAGCGTCTGCGTCTCTACTTCATCCACGCGGATGGACTGGAACTCCACGTCATGCTTCCTAAGCCGGCAGAAAGGAGTCGTGTCTGTGCGGCGGCGTGCTAGCGACACATTGCTCTCCTTCCTCTCCTAAGGATGGTGACTGCTAGGGTTTATGTACGTGAGCGTAAACTGAAAAGCTTCTTTCAATATCTTATATAGATATCGACCGTCAATCCTCCTTTTAAATAGGATACAAAGGGAAGTAGGTTTTCCCAAACCCATCGGTAAATAGAAACGATGCATTAATTAAAACGCTCATGGATTAATTAGAATATTCTGGAATTCATTAATTAACCAAATAATCACATTAATTGATTAATTAATATCCGACTCCATGCAATCGCTTGGGATGGCTCTATGGGCATATATACTAACAGTAGATATCACAAATCTCTCAAGAATGAGAAAACATGATCCTACCATTGCAACGATAATCTGTTACTTTGGGTTCTCTGATAGGACAGATGGAGATGAAGGATCACTAGAGGATTTGATTAGAGATAAAAAAGCATTAGGAATGAAATGAACATATGCCTCATATTTCACGTATGGTATTATAGACGAAACTGAACCTACACAAGAAAGTCACAAAACAATATTTTGTAGACAATGTCAAAAATGCAAACACATGACTGTATATAACCTACAAATGGTTGTGTCCTCTATTTCCATCATGGGTCTAAGGTCAATATAATGAAAGAAATTAAGTAGATGGATTAAAATAAATAAGCGATAAACTAGGAATGTGATTTTGTCTTCACTAAAGTTTGAGGTACTTTGATTTCTCAGATAGTAGTATTTGACAAAATATTTCAAGAGAGAAGGCAACAAATGATCTAATCAATAATAGAGACTACAAATTAATGTTTAGAAGGGAATGTGGGTGAAGGAGGAACAAGATAAACACTATCTTAAAGACAAATTTGGTCATCATTGTGTATACTATTTTTGAGTAATTTGCCTCACATATTCAATCATTCATATCTTAATGATTGCATCCCAGTGCAAGAAGTAGACAACATTGAATGCTCCACTGGTCCTCCAACTTTACCAAATAAATAAGTCATAAAATCCCTATAAGTATACACAATAGGTATCATGAAGTAGAAGAGAAGGAATAGAGAACTAAAACAATGATGCAGCCAATCATGGCAAGCTCACACGTAACAATAGAAAATATTACATGTATCAATAAGAAGGTTGAGAGAACAAACACACAAAATAACTTTTGTGAAATTTTTGATGTGCATGTAAACCGTCAAGTTAGATCCATTTTCCAGATGAACGGTTCCACAAAAGATAGGCTCCCAACTAACCATTTTACTCTAATATATACTACTATAAAAAGAGGGAGTTTTTCAAACTAATTACAAACAGTACCATTTTAGTTTCTTTGGCCAATCAAAAAGCAGTATTTGAAAACGCTGCCTTCTCATTAACTCTCTCTGTTCTCATATTTTTTCTTTTTTTAATTGCATGTTTTCACTTACAACTCTCTGCATACCGTCCCACTAACAAACTCATAGACCCCACTACCATGACCACATCTCACCTACTCTTCCGCTTGGTTTACTAGAATTGAGTTGGATTTCCCATAATGATGTAACAAACCATTCTCTCAAACCGAGAAAAACTCCCCCAATCACTCGCTTTCCCATGTCCCAAGCAGAGTTCCAACCGATCATATCCTTAACTTTTTATTCTCCCACGATGTTTATCTACTTGAAATCCATGTTTTCTCACTTTCCTTAATGATTAAATCCTCACTTCTCTCTCACATACACTCTTTCCTCTACTAAATCGTGGCTCACCCAAATCAATTACTCATATCCTAACTGTTTCCCTCTACTCACATTTTACACCCCACACTCTCATTTAACTTTCATAATTTCCATTTCTCTCTCTTCCTTTGTACCGTTAGAAATGATTTCTTAACCCTTTGGATTCTTCAATTAATTATTTTTGACTTTACATCATACACCAAACATATTCGTCATCATAACAACTTTTCGTAATCATGAGTCATTACCTCTCAAAAACAAATTCTACCATTTTCCTTTTTCTTCTTCTAATTAATTATTTGCAGCAACCATCACCCATCACCACACCCACGATTCTCACTATCCTTAACTTTCTATTCTCCCACAATGTTTATCTACTTAAATTTCATGTTTTCTCACTTTCCTTAATGATTCAACCCTCAACTCTCTCTCTCACATACACTCTTTTCTCTCCTAAATCGTGGCTCACCCAAATCAATTATTCATATCCTAATTGTTTCCCTCTACTCATATTTTGAACCCCCATACTCTCATTTAACTTTCATAATTTTCATTTCTCTCTCATCATTACGATTTTTTGACCCTTTGGATTCCTCAATTTTTTTTTGACTTTACATCATACACCAAAAATATTTGTCATCGCAACAACTTTTCGTAATCATGGCCTCTCAAAAACAAATTCTACCATTTCCCTTTTTCTTCTTCTAATTAATTATTTGTAGCAACCATCGCCCATCACCACACCCATGATTCTCTCTTCAGCCCAACTTCCACCACGATTCATATGCCACAAACCCTCCTTTCCGAAGGCAACCCCCAACTCGCCCCCTCATCAATATTTATCCCACTGCCCCTGCTTGTGTCCAAGGTGGTTATCGCGCCGCACCACAATGGTGGCATCGCACAAAAGTGTTCCAACACATCATTCAAGAGTCATCAGCCAACCCTCTAACATCAGACTCTTGGTTATCCTTTAGTAGAGACAAGCAATCCTCTGATCCTGCCAAAGGTTTGAGTTTTCCGTTGAAGAAAAGCATAAAAAAGCTATTGATGTGGATGAAGACCACTACCCCATGGATACATTGCTAGAGGTGGATGAGACTACTACCCATAGATATATTGCTAGAGGTAAAACCTGAATATGAAAAAAATTGTTTTTATTTCGTATAAATATTTTGCTAACTAAAATAGATCATACGATTTCTGATTGTGTTGTCTTCAACTATGCATTGGTCCAAACTAAATAAGTTCGAAAGAAACTACAATCCATCGGTGAAAACGCAAAAAGATGTGAAAGAGCTATTCCTTTACGTATATTCCGTTTTTCTTCTTCTTATGATAACACTATTTAGTTGTTCCATATTTCCAGTCATGTCATACTTGATAGATAGTTAATAGCTTAAGTTATCCTATCAAATAAATTCTTTTACCAGTAGATATACCTCATGAAGAGGTTTTTGTCCTGGTGATATATATCCCATGAATCTAGAAAATATGTATGTTTCATGGAGCGTTACCAAATTAAAAGTAGGAAATGGTCTATTGCAGTAAAAAGTTAACAACACATTTAGATCCACTGTGGCACTTGTCTTCAGGTGAAATTTTGTTTGTGATGTAGAAGCCAGAGAATGCATGCAACTGAAAGCACTAATTTTGTTTTTTTATTGCTATTGTAATTCAATCCATGATGGAGATTGAATATTATCATGTTTTCTCTCATATGATTGTTGTGCTTTCTTTTGTTGGAGTCAATGAGAAAAATTTCATTGTAATTCACATTGATTATTAACTCATGTCCTTCTAGTCATTGTGAAATATCTTAAAAAAAATTCTGACAGGCTATAACATTAATGTCATCTACAACATTTTCAGATAATTCTAGCCACGATTGGAAGTAGTGCAAAATAATTATTTACATACCTAAATGATTTTTTAAAGTAATATACGTCAATTTTTACTAGTTTCTATTATTCTAACTATAGTGACTTTCCAGTAAGACCGTGGTGCCGGCGGACCTCGAGCACACGAGGAGTTGGCAATGCTCGCAATAAAATGTGATACATGGTTCTGGGGAGGATGATTGAGAGATAGAGGAGAGTGAATTATTGGGCAACACGTGAAAGCAAGGTGGGCACGAAGGTAGCCAACACTCAATCTAGAGCCTCCGTTAACATGCCTGAAAATACGTTCCTTGCGCTTAATTTATGTTACTTGTTGTCCTTCCACCATCATTGTCCTTCGTCACCACGGTGGCGTGAGGGACGCCAATCCGAATCAATGTTCCATCAGGAGATTTGACGCAATGTGCTAGGCTGGAAAGCATATAGGTGGGATTGAGGTGTGTACCTACCAGCTGATCAGCTGGCCACTGCTCATCTCACCCATTTCACTGACTGGTTTTTAGTTCTCCTTTTAGTTTATATGTTCCATTAGTATTCCCTTCTACATGAAAATCTCTACTAATACACAGTAACCAACATTGCTTTATTTCCACATGCATATGTATTGTGTAAGCATGCTAAGGGAGTTTACGACTGCACTAAGATATACTCATTGTGACTTCATGTGTGAATAGTAAACTTTTGAATGTCCATAAATATAAACTTCGTCTAAGTTTCACATACTTATTTAGTAAAAACATCACAAATTTAGACATGGCAAATGATTCTTAAATTTGAACTACTTAATTTATATAATATTCTCAACTTATTATGCACTTGATCGTAAGCACAATTTATTATTATTTTTATTAATCAAAATAAAATCAATTTCACAAAATATATTAGTAATGTTATTCCTAATTACTATTAAACAAATCATATTTAGTTATAAAATTAAGTAATAAAATATCAAATATGAACATAAAAAATAGTATTTGTGTACTTGGTAAATGTCTCGCTTCTATATATGAGGACTTTGAGCTATTAGTATACCTTGGTGTTCTATTAACCAAATTGTTTCATAATTATGTGAAATCTTTGTGATATCCAATTATTGCTTCACATATTAAAACTTATAGAAATCAACTAGCAACATAATTAATTCACAATGTACATATTTGAAGGTCGTATTTATTAACTTCTAGCTTTCTCTTATATAAGATATATTCAAAATTATATTCCTCCCATGGATGTCAATGTAGTTTAGTGTATTTTGAAACAAATGCTTAATGCGAAATGATTGTAACATAATATAGACATACTAAATATCTTTGATAATCAATATTTACAAATATAACAAGTATAATTTGAAGTTGTCTAATGAAAATTCAACTGGTTTAAGTGTTCATGTGCATGACACGTGTGTTTTTACTAGTAAATAAAAATGTGTAAGTTGCTAAGTACATGGTATATTTGGACGTACCCAAACAAAACTGAATAAACTCGGACCAAACAACAACGTCTAGAGAGCCTTCATGGTTAATAAGGTAGAAGATTATTCAAAATATTTTTTATGTTGGGCGGATCAAGACTTGCTTTACCAAGACTATATTTACCAAGATATCTAAGGAAATAAAATTGATGTGGCTCATTGGAACTCCAACTAATAAATAATTAAAATACCATTTAGGAAAAAGAATGTGTGATTATTTAAGAACAATCATTAATTAGCAAGCAACAATACAGAAAAAAATTGTGTCATTGCACGCGTAAGGCACGATGAGGTGTATGAGTGCATGTACATAGTTTTATTTTCTCAGAGCCCTATACACATATAAGTAGTAGATGTTCCATATGTATGCAAGATTGTAAGTAACAAGAAGAAGAAGAGAATGAACGGTAAGTTGAAAGAAGAGATGTTGTAGGGGGTTATAAAAAAGCCAACAAATATAGGCACTTAACTAGCTATTTTTTCCTTTAATTAGTAATGTTTCAGTTTCAAAGTACTTAGTTGATTGGTCGTACCCAAATAGAACATACGAGGCTCGGGTTAAAGAAAAGTGTCTAGTGAACCTTGATTTAAAATTGATTAGAAGTTTATTCAAAGAAATTGTCTTTTTTTTAGTCGGTCAAAAAGCGTGTTACTATTAATACCAAAAACCTTGGGCATTAAGTACCCCATTACATCAACATGAGCTAAAAAAGCTCATTCAAGGGTCAAAATCTCCACGCAGGGGGACACACAAAATTTCTAGGAAAAAAGACAAAACTAAGAAAATCAATCTAACTAAACAAGCTAGGACCAGGCGGTCCTACCAGAAGAAGAGTACTACAAGCCTCTATTACATGCATTCAGCGTAACCACAAATAGTAATAGCAATTTGACATAGAACAAACACTAGCATTCCAGCCTACAGCTAGCCATGAAGTTTCTGACCTTCTCAGCTATCCAACTCTAGGTTTCTAGATGGGCGAAACACCCAAAAAAGGAACCCCTAGCATCATATCAGTAAGAGGCTGAAAAAACCGCATGAGAAGCAAGAACCAGCACATTTTAACAACAAAGTGTGGGATGGAAAGGTCAGCTCCAATTCACTCCTTCATGCTTAGCACATCACCAACTATCTATTAAAAGTACCCACAAATTGTGGTACTATGCCAAGATTAGGGAGATTTTTCGAGCTAACATCCCATCACACAACCAAGTTGCTAACCTACAATGGTCCTTGATCTTAGGTAGAAGTTGTTTACACAACAACAAACACAAATACCCAAAAGACATTTCATGCACACAACAACAACATGGACAAAGAAGAAGAGAAGAGGATTTTGCCCCCTCTAAAGCCCAACCCCTCATGATGCACCTGAATGCTTCGAGGCATTTCATCGAACACCTTGAAGGTGTTCCAATCCAGCTGTATCAGAGACGCCACCGAGAGCATGAGGCACCTGACTGTGATGAGGCATAACGTCGATCAGCTTGAGGGCGACCCAAACTGTGGAAGCAGAGAACACCAAGCGCCAGGGGTGACAAGCCACACCTGCGCATCCATGAAGGACGCCACAACGTTGCTCTGCCTTCGCAGGTGGATGGAGCATGCCATAGGCATCGCAGGCGGCTTGCCCAGGGATATTGCATCTGTCGGGGAAGAATCCAAAATTGGGGAGTCGTCACCGCCAGACCCAGTTGCAAGATGAGGTCATCGCCTGCCGAACCTGAGAGAAACCCCAGCCGTCAGGAGAGAAAACTGCACCTCCATGTCCAAAGTAGGGTGGCTACGGTGGCATAGAAACACTAACGAAACCAACTCAGCACTACCGAGTAGATTCGGCGTTGAGGTAGCCACTGGTCGCATGGACGCGTAGAGGAGGCACCGCCATAACACGGTAGTAGGAGGGGACACATCGTCGAGCGGTCAGAGGAGGTCCAAGCCATCCAGCGAGGTACCCTACTGCTGCCATATCCACCAAGGCATGGTCCTCGTCGGAGTCATGGCTGTCAACAACCTGGGTAAACCAGGATTCACTCGGAGGAAAAAGGAGAAGGTACTGGAGAAGCAGGGAGGAACACCATTCTCTTCCCTCGTGTGGTGGAGTAGCAACACGAGCCCGGATCTGGTTGGGAGCGGCCTCCCTCCACCCGTCGCACTTGAACTGAATAGAGTTTGACGTCATGGTCGAATCGCCAAACCTCTGGCCCAAATTAAGAATCCTCACAGCGTGTCGCACCTCCTTCACCCCAGATCGACTGAGTAGTCACCAGCAACTCCGACCTGCTTTTGTCTCCAGAGAATCACTCCAATGCTTCCCATCACAGCGGCCTCGTCACGACTGTTGGAGGCCAGGGGAGGAGACGCCGAAGAAGCGCTCCCTCCCCCCAACGGCAACCGCTGGGAGTGACTAGAGAGGGGGGAGCGGAGCCCTAGAGAGAAAGCCTTGATACACTCAGAAGAAATTACCGTGTAGGGCAGCTGAATCTTTGCTTTGTCAAGACAACTAAGGCCATGAAATTGGAGTGCTTCATTGAGACCATAAGAGACAAGTAATTAAAATCCATTAAAATAATATAAATAAATCTTTTTATTTGTGAAGAATCACTTCTTGTGTGACAAATCTAACCGAACCGAGAGTGTTGTGGTTTGAGAGGTGTGTGCATGCATGTGTGTATTGTTAGTTTATCAAGGCTCAATACACACATGAGTCCAATCAGTCAATTCTTATGCACGTTCCTAAGACTCTGGCATGATCTTTGGTCTTCACGTACACTTAAGTAGATTTGTCTCATTATAGAAGTAATCAATATGGAACTAAAGAAGCCCTTGAGATAGTGAAATACATAGAAATAGTGGCTTTAAATAAACTGGCTTCTAAGATTTGGGATATGGTATTCAATGTGGGTATTAGTTCTCAAAGGGTAGTGATACACACCCTGGTATAAATCTAAAGATAATCCCGATTAAAAGCTACATAATAACAGTCCTACAATTGTCATATCTGTCCGATTTTTGTTTACTGGCATTTATACTTTGTTTATAGTCATGCACGTTTTTTGTTTAGTTCGTTGTATAGATATGTATCATACAAATATATATGTTATTGATCAACGATATGCAACAGTCTAACGATAGTATTTAATGGTTCAGTTTTCTTTGTAGTTATGTGATCTTCTGTGTACTACGTGTATATACTTTTTGTACTACCCCCTATATAAATGTGTACCTTGAATCATATGTTAAAAATAGTATCAACCAGTCCAATAACGGTTTATGATAATTCTCCACTGTCAAATTTGGTTGTATTTCAGCGTCATTATTATACTAGTTGTGCGTATAATTCTGTCGTGCTTGTATAAATTGTTACCACGCAATATATGTCTTTCTGAGTGTAAATGTAGGTATCAAACGGGTTGTGTATCTTTTCTTTTCCTATATACCATCTGGTTACAGTGACCTTGTCATATAACACGACAAATAACATAGACTCATTACTCCCCTAAACATCCACAACATATGGACGGAAATGAGCAGGGTCACATTTGATATCAAAGTGCCTAAAATGTATGTTCTATGAACAGAGACATATTATGATTTCTTTTGTTTGGTATCTTATAAATAGAGCACTTGTAAAGCTCAAACTTTTCCTCTTACTTACCGTTGTACATGTTCAGCCTTTATTATTGAAATCAACGAAAAATAACACACTCACAACTAATAGTATAATACACAAGCAGAGCTACACATTTTGACTCCATATCCATATCGTCACTAGTTTTTACCAAGTCATTTCTTAAATGAGGATATAATTTCATAAATTACACATGAATACAAACAAAATTAAATAAGTTGTCCAACAATAATATATAAAAGTATATACAACAGGAAATATTAAAAGGTAATTATGATAAACAATATCTAACCCATTAACGGGCCCTTAATACACCTAATTCGGTGTCATAAACACTGTCGTGTGGTGCCAGACCTCTTCACGGTGCAATTTAGCCATTGTAGTTAGAGCTACACACTAACTAATTCGCTTCACCAGAAAATTTGGATGCGACCGTAATCGTACAACTATTCTACGAAAATATAAGAGTCGGATTGTTCATGGACGCAAATAACATGGAATATACTCCTACAAATTATTTACCATTTTAATATAGACTGAAACTTAGTCCACACCAATATGCGAGTGAGTAATAGATAGAGAGATATTAAATTAATAATATATTAATATTACACAGGTTAAGCTCTGATTTATTTTGATCTAAAAAAAAGTACAGGTCAGACATCACCTAATAGTTAAGGAAATACTAGTTTATGGACGTGCTTTGCACGCCTACTATATAATTGACATAAAACTAATATATGAATTTGATATTTTTATTTTTAGAACCACAAGATATTTTGTTTAGTTGAATATCTATTAATTGTCTGAAAATGTATCCTTCAAAAAATAAAACTATAATTAATCAATAATGGAATCTATTTCCTTTCTCAATTCTTTTTACTTATTAGTTCATATTAACTTGTTAATGTATATCGAACAAGACATGTTTTTCTGGAAAATGTGTTTTATTCACAACTACTACATAGTAATTTGATGTAAGAATCTAATATGAAAAAGGAAAATCAAAGCACCAATTTTTATAAACTCACACAAGTTATTCAATTTCTTTTCTCAAAAATCTTGAGTTAAGAATAACGAAAGGCAAGCAATGTTAGTATCTATCTTCGTAATATGATATAAAAATATCATTATTTTCAAATGTTAGTATAATTTATTAACAAACTCTGAGATGGTGTATTTTATGATTTCTATCTCCCTTTGTTCAAGTTTACTTCTTAAAAAGTATACTAACATAATAATAAGTTTTATTTACAATTTTATATTACTTTTTAAGGTGAGATTTAACCACATTCTATTGCTAAAATGACTATGATATTTGAAAGTTTGACTTTTTGTTATAAATAATTTATATCTAAATAATTTTAAAAATATAGATGTTGATATTAGGGAAATGAGCCAGTGTGGAAGTTTAATTTATCTAAATTCATAAACTTTCAAAATTGTTGTAAAGTTCCATATACTAAGTTATATTAACATAGATATGTAGAGTAGGGACCCCGGTCCGAATATAAGATTGTGCATATTTAGCGATCCTTGGTCCCGTCACATACCTCGGCCTCTACATGAGTTTACCTTGCCGACCCCAATATGCAGGTAGTTGAGAAAAGATGGGGATTTATGCTAGGAGGTCACAATCGTGGCACTTCCTCAGTGGTGGTTCCCATGTCATTCAAAAAAAACATAGAGTTATTTTCTGCATCAATTATTCTATGCAAAATGTGACAAGAGAATGACTTGCATAGGTCTATGCACCAATTTATATTCGAATACAAAATCGTCAATAATTGGGTTTACAATGATTTTTTTTGCAAAGAGTGTTTTCCTACTAATCAGGTGATAAAATTTTGACACATATTTTATTGATTATACTCACAAGAATTTATCAAAGTCTACATCATTACATAGTAAGGGTGAATGCTTTATTGTTACTGAATTTTACTAATTTAAATATGCCCCATATTGTGGAATGCATGTTGGACTTATTTACATTTAGTTCTCATAATTTTGTTACTTTAGATACTAAACTTGTTTTATCTTTCCTATATCATCAACATTGTAGTAAATAAGTTTTAGTAAATAGAAAATCATATTTTGGCCTAAAACCACATCATCAATATAGTTGTTTCCCATGACATCATAAACTATTACAAATACGAGAAAATTCATATATTCTTTGATTTACATATTATCAATAAACAACAAATAACAAGTACTTGCTTCCAATCGAAGAAAATAATTTATTACTTGTATGAACCTTAATGCTTATCAAAGTGTAAACATTACAGTTACCATTTATAGTTATAGAAATAATACAATTTTTTTATAATAAGGTATTATATTATTGAAGAGAATAATAGTTTCTCATAATCTAAAAAAATGAAGAATCTATCAGATAAATATGTATCGAGATGTCAAATATATCTCATTATTCAAACAATTTTTGGTTGTTTGTAATATAGGAAAGGGTTGATTGAAATATATGGAAAATAGATTTATCCGTAATTTGATATGAACCATTACACTTCTCTCTTTATTGGACTACAATATTAGTTTTATTCTCATAATAGAAATTGATGCCCTATGACATTGTTATGTAAATATCTTTTTTTGGTATTTTTTATTTTATTAATATGCCAAATTTATGAAGAACTTGTTTCTAAATTGAGATTTAAATTTGTTTACAAATATCTTTTTTTGATAAGGAGGCTTATGGAGAAGTATAGGGAAAGAAAAAGAGATGTTCACATGGTTTTTATCGATTTAGAAAGCTTATGATTGAGTACCTAGAGAAGTGTTGTGGATGGTTTTGAGCAAAAAGGGTGTGCCAATCCAATACATTGACTTGATTAAAGACATGAATGGTAGCTCTACTGCAAGTGTGAAGACTCCTGGAGGAGAGACACCAACATTTCCCATCACAGTTGGGGTACACCAAGGATTCACACTCAGCCCATATTTGTTTGTTCTTGTTATGGATGAGTTGACAAAGAATGTTCAGGATGATGTTCCTTGGTGTACGTTATTTGCTGATGATATTGTATTATTGATTGACGAAACTAAAGATGGTTTGAATGATAAAGTTGAACTTTGAAGAAAGGCATTGGAATCAAATGGATTGATGATTAGTGGGAGCAAAACTGAGTATATGCATTCTAATTTCAGCCAATCTCACAGCGTGAATGGTGGAGCCATGCTGGACGGAGTAGATATACCAAAATGTGATAAATTTCATTACTTGGGCTCTATCATTCAAACAAATGGGGATGTCAAAAATGACGTTTGTCATAGGATTACTGTAGGATGGTTGAAATGGAGGAGTGTAACTAGAGTATTATGTGATCGGAAGATCCCTCTCAAACGAAAAAGCAAGTTTTATAAAACTATTATATGACCAACCATGCTCTATGGGAGTGAATGTTGGGTGGTGAAGAAATAAGCTTTCAATAAGATTAACATGGATGAAATGTGTATGTTGAGATGGATGTGTGGGAAGATAAAAAAAGATCGTTTGAGAAATGACTATATCAGTAATAAAGTGGGGGTGGTGAGCATTGAGGACAAGTTGCGGGAGGGCCGACTCAGATGGTATGGACATGTGCAATGCAGACCGACTAATGTGCCTATACGAAGCAATACTATTGAGGCAAGCACAATTAAAAGAAGAAGAGGAAGGCCTAAATTAACATAGGAAGAGCTTATAAAGAGATATTTTAAATCTCTACATCTCAACCAAAATATGACCCATGATAGAGCTGAATGGAAAAGAAGGATCTATGTAGCTGACCCTAACATAGTTGGGATTGAGGCTTATTTGTTGTTGTTGATGATGATGATAATACAAAGATCTTTTCACTTGCATATAAATGAAAATTTTCTGATGTATTATTGTTAAAACATTTTGTTACCAAAATTTATGACCACTAAAAACATGACTTTTATGATTTGCAGTTACATTATTTTTGTGAGATATAGTTAATTTCTAATAGTAAAGATAGGTAGCGGTTTTAACAATAGTTGGTATATAACTAAGAACAAAATAATGTGATATTGTTATTTTTTTGTTACTTTTCACCTTCAATATACTATTGTACAAAAACATATCAATTTAGACCATAATTATAAGACATCATCAATTTAATATCAAATTATATATTATATATGTGTGTTATATATTCTAAATATAGGTAAGATAAGAAAGTTGTAACTAAATTTCCAAAAGTAAGAAAAATATATACGATATTAAAGTTTGAGATGTATTCGTTACATGAAAGGATTCTCAAATCAAAGGATGAACAAGTTATGTTCACCCTCATATAAAATATATTACCATATTTGTGAAAATGATATTTTTCATCCACATATACTAAATATCATAACATATACTTAAAAATAAGTCTACCTACCTCTATTTTTGTCTTCAAACTGGTGTATGCAGTACATAAGATATTTGATTAGTACATGTATATTGCAAATGTCATGGTGAGTTTATGGAAAATATTTATGACAAAAAAGAGTAACATATGTTTCATATCTGATAATTTTCAAATTATTTAAAAGTAAAATAAGTTTAACTTGATTTTTAAATGAGTATTATAGTAGTAGTTTTTTGTTCACATGCATGTATATGAAATGTCATAACAACAATATAAGACAAGTATTGTTTTTTTCTCATAATTTCTATGTATTTCAACGTACATAACATGCCAAATCGGTTCTCTTTATGCTCACTGATAACCTCCCATTATGTGACGTTATCTTACTAGTTTTTCTTAATTTTCTATACATTTTCTTAGATAAATTAGATATAATCCTTAACTTTCTACAACATTAAAATAACATTTATCTTTTTCTTCTTACAGAAAAACCCAAAAAAATTGCAAAAGCATCAAATGGTCCCAAGACCAAATAAAGGCAAACGGTCTGGAGACCGAATGAAGACGAAACAGACCCAAGACCGAATTAACTCAAATGGTCCTGAGATCGAAAAAGGCAAACGGTCTCAAGACCAAATGAAGTCTAAACGGTCCCAAGACCGAATGAACTCCAACGGTCCTAAGACCGAATAAAGGCAAAACGGTTTGGAAACTGAATGAAGGCAAACGGTCCCAAGACCGTATGAACTCAAACGGTCCCAAGAATGTATGAAGTCAAACGGTCCCAAGACCGAATAAAAGTAAATGGTCTGGAGACCGCATAAAGTCAAACGATCCCAAGACCGTATGAAGCTAAAATGGTCCCGAGACCATTTGAAGCCAAACGGTCCCGAGACCGCATGATGCCAAACGGTCCCCTAACCGTTAAAGACCCAAATGGTCCCAAGACCGTTTGGGGACTCCTTGGAAGCCGATAAATAGAACCGAAGGAGTTCTCATTAGGGAGAACTTCTTGGATACCCCAAGGCTGCCCCAATCGCTCCAGAGTTATTCACCCTTCATCCTTCGCCCCAAGGCTGTCGGTCCAAGATCAACACTCCATCATGAAGCTAATTTCTCTCTCATCAACATAAGAAGGTGGGAAGTGAAGGATTCTTCATCAAGAAAACCACGTGGTGTGAAGATAGTTTCTCTCTCCTCCAAGGGGTCGACCTTCCTCCCTCCTATGTGGAGATGATGATTTCTCTCTCTCTCTTCCCACCTCCTTCTTTGTTCTTGCCATGAGTGAGTAGTCTCATACACTAGGGTGCGGGGAGTAGCCCCTCTAGCTATGCTTTCATTTCATGATTTATAATTCATTAGCTTGCAACAGAGAAATATTATCTTTTCAGTTTAACATCAATCGTTTAATGAATGCTTGTTGCTTGATCACCAACTTGTGTTATCTTTTATCTATTTGTGCGAATTGTCTATGTTTGTGTTTTTAGATTTGATTACCGATTGCAAGTTAGTTCTTGATGTATGTAGCCACCATACCTCTTTTTCAGTATCTAGGAACGTCTCTCGAGGTGTGGGGTAAACTCACCTTCATCATTGTACTTTCACACTATAAAATGGAATCAGTTGACATATGAAAGTACAACCTTGACAGGTCGAGGAACACACTTTGTGAAGGGAGTGATGCAAAGTAAGTGACCATTTATCTGAGGATGGCTGGCATTGCAATGCTTCCATGTTTCGCGTAGTTAGTTATCTGAAAGGAACCTAAGTCTACAAAGATACTAACAGTTAGACTCCTTTCTTTGCAAGACATGTTATTGTGGTGTATGTTTTTATCCATGCATAGTGGTGGTGAAACCCGATCACATCCTAGTGGTTTCTAAATATTGTTTACAACCTTAAGTTTACCTTCTCATTATTTTCTTTCTCCACACATTAGCTTAATCATCAAATCAACTCTTTGATCTAAATATCAACTTTTAAGTGGATAGGTAGGATTATTACGTTTTCCATCTTGTTAAACCTTTAACAAGACCATTGTCTCATGGATTCGACCCTTAACTACACTACGGTAAGACTTCCACGTATCTTAGCATGCGTGGGTGGAGATTTTATTATAGCATACGCAAGGCTAAACTTAGAGACTTACTATCTCTAGGATTTTTAGTGGTGCACGCAACTACATGTAAGTGGGGGCCTCCATCACTCACACAATAATAACTTACGAAAGATAAATTACAATATAATGATATTATTTCTAATTTGTAGTATTACAATTATAATTAAGCATAGTTTATGACTATAAAAATATAAATTTTTATTATTAATATGATTTTGAACACTATAAAGATGAGATATTTAGTTCAATATTTTCAATGTAATAGAATGCTTTATGTCATGTTTGATGTAAAAATGTGAGATAAAGGTATTATATATTTAGAGGGAATATGTTTTTGAATTATATAAATTTATTAAAACAATCTGTATTAATTCTATTATAAATAAAATTTCAAATTATATAGTTAGAATGTCAAATTTAATCAATAAAACTTTCTAAGGAAACAAGTGTTGTCTTTTTGGATATGTCACACTCATATTTTGATGATACAAATATTTTTCAAATTGTATTACTAACATGTGTATTAAGTATTTCAGGTGATCAAGGAACTAAGTCATAATCCAACTACAAAAACCTTACCAACACACACACACACACACACACACACACACACACACACACACACACACACACACACACACACATATATATATATATATGTGTGTGTGTGTGTGTGTGTGTGTGTGTGTGTGTGTGAGAGAGAGAGTGTGTGTGTGGGTGGGTGTATCTGTTTTGGGTAGTTGCAAATAAAATTGTATCATGTATTTATGTATTTGTTTATACACATGTGTTTTTTATCAACTTGATAGACATGATGTAAGGACAAGTGATGATCCTCTAAAACCTACCCATAAACCTAGCCTACACTCACATGAAGACTTTAGGTTTGATTGATTTCATAAGAGTCATTAATAGAACCCCACATGCATTGCAAATATTTGTATAGAGTTCTTCTTGGTTGACAATTTTGTGGACCGTGATACATTTCGTCGAAGACTCAGAAAAATGAGGAGTAGTCTTGCATATCTAAAGTTATGATTCAATCTCTATTGATAATATTGTAGACTGGAGAAAGTTTTTCAAAGAAATGTTCAGCTGATAAAGAGTTGTGTGAGGAGATTGATCGACCCATAGTTGTTGGAGCCCAACATTTTTTCTTGTCGACAATATTGTGTACTAAGACTCTTCCGGTCGAGAATTTTGTAGACAAATGGTTCTGGAATGTTAGTTTATAAACAATCACGTTAGTCATTCCAACTTAATTAACTTCATTATAATGACTAATTTACTACTAAGAACACTCGAGACACTCCCACAAGTACCCTAACCATTTGTAATCATTTCCTACAAATAGGAGTGACCTTAGGACACCTAGACATTAACTTTGTACACAACTTTGCACATTGCATTGCAACCATATGTTGATATATCCTTAAGCATACTTGCCATATTTCTCAAAGAGCTTACATTCTATATTTCAAGTTACTATCATTCTAGCCTAAGCCCTTAGCTCAGTTGTAATGTCATCTCCACCTAAACTACTTCTCCTAAACTTTTTCGGAGTGGATTCTCATCACTTGTCTATAGAGCTTGATTGCATATATATCTTGTGAGTTGAATTGAATTTTCCATTTCTCCAACCTCTTTCTACTTTGGTGTTCTATGTTTGGGCTACTACTTCGAGTGAAGGTTATCCAAGATCCTATGAGAAGAAGGAGACTTCTCTAGTTGGTTCTCTTCCTAGACCGTCAAAGAAGAGGTGAAGAGGGTGACCTTACAACGGCCTATCAAAGCAGGTGTACTTCTCCTTGAGCTAAAAGGGGGTTAGTCTTGCTCCACAAAAGACACCAATCAATATTGTGTATTGTGTATCAGTATATAAAAAGAACAAAATGCATTACTTAGAAATCTTGGTTGGAAACAACTAGGTAGTGGACTGACGTCATTTGATGAAACCACTCTAAATCGATGCCTCTTGTGGTTGCCTCCTTTGCTTTATATTTTCACTACATTTTAAGTAAAGAAATTTTATTTGATTAAAATTATTATAAAGCTCTATTCACCCCCCTCTAGATCTTTTCAACAATCACTTCAAATATTTGTCACATACTTTTTTTTAAAATAAATATTTTTTATATGATCAATTTCATGTTAATGAAAGAAATTTCTTTAAAAAATTATATGTCTCGTAATAGTTTATTTTTGATGATAAGCCAACATGTAGTCAATTACATTTTTGATCATAGTCACCTTAGATATTAGAATCACATTCTTTTTTATTTAAACACTTTCATCAAATTTGTGTTTGAAAGCATTTGAAAGAAAAATTTATTACAGAAATCTAAACTATCCATTAGTTACTATCTATAAAATATGATTGATAATTGATATATGATATTTACAAAAGTAAATGAAAAGAAAACCAAAAGTGGATGTTGTGGAACAAACTTGCATATATTTTGATTTAATAATCTTTTATAGGTTGCATACTGTTGTACTTTTTATTGTATTTTAGATTAAAAGGAAAAAGGTTATATCCTACATCTGTAGTCTCAAGAACTTCTCTCCTAATTATATATGAACGTTGATCCATAGAATATTTTGTAAAATAAAAGAGAATTTTGGCTACGCATACGCATGGTACGACAGCCCAACTGAGTTTGTGAGGGTCCGATTTGAAAATACTTTTAGTGAACGTGTCAGGGTATGTTGCATCATGTCTGCAAGAGTGTGTAAATATGGCCTCCCGGAGCCACTTGTGTACGTGTTTACCTGACTCGATTTTGTCACTTTATCCACATGACATTTTTAGCATGTTTTGAAACTTTTTGAAGGTGTGGTTGGGACTATTTGGAAGATACCAACTGCATGTGTCTATTCAGTTGGCAACCGTTTGTGTCTTTTTTTGACAACCACTGTCACAACTCTTCTATAAATCAAAACTGATGTCTATTGTTGTATACAGAAAAATGAGACTCTCTCTCGCTCGTTTCATTCTGTATTTTGTCGTTGCTGTCAATGTTGTCTGTGTGATCACTAGAATAATGATCAACTATAATTAGTTAGATACCATGCCTCACCGCTCCAACATTATTGTATCCTGGGAGAGTAGTCGTTGCGTCATTGTTGCACCATCGTTCATTGATGAGTAAGGTGGAAATACTCGTAAGGACTGTAAATAATTGCACCCCTCAACCAATCTGGTATCATTTGTTATTTACAATTCTCTTATTTAGGTCCACCATAATAACAATCTTAAGAGTATTATGTTTTCTTATGGGAACTAATATGGAAGGATTTGAAATACCTTTTACTCTTGTGACGCCATCTGCTTCCAATAATCAGATTGTCATGGTTTAAATAGTGTCAATGACTCCTTTCTCTGATGTAACTATGATTGACGTCACTGGCAAAAAAAGGTATATATTGTTTTGGAAGTTTTGAAGGTAGCATTTGTCATGTCTAACCCCAAAGGCTAACCAAAATTTTCATCATGTCATTTTAAGGACTTCTTCTAATTAGTTGTTTGACGCATACTTTCCAATTAAAATTACATCTGAAATTTGGGAAAGTGTAAATAAGAAATATATTCTGGAAGAAGATTCTACCCAAAAATTTATTTTTGTAAATTTTCTAAATTTTTATATGAGCGAAGATAAAGAAATAACAACTCAAATTCATCATTTTCAGATTTTACTAGAAGATTTAAGAAATGAAAAAAAATTGATCTTCCCAAGTCTTTCATTGTTGGGTCTTTAATTGAAAAAAATATCTACTTCTTGGGGACATTACCAAAAAAATTTAAAGCATAAAAGAAAGAGAATGTCACTAAATAATGTAATAATATATATTTGTGTTGAAGATCAAAATTTTACTAGAGAAAAATCTGATTTGAATAAAGGGTTATCGTGTACTACAAACTCTATTAACAATTGAGTTCAACAAAATAATAATTTTTCTCATCGATCTAAAAATAATTGGAAGATAAAAAAAGGAAAGGAAATAAAAATAAAAATAAATGCAACAAAGACATTAAGAAAAACAATATTCTTTGTTATGTTTATGGTAAACCTGGTAACACCTTTCCTAAATGCAGGCATAGGAAGAAGCAAGCAGTCCAGGATAGTAAGGAACAAACTTCCAACCTTGTAACAGAGAACATGTTTGTAGCATTCATCAACCTGGTCAACATGGGATCATTTCAGCATCATGATTGGATCATCGACTCCTGGGCTAGCCACAACATTAGTGGCAACAAAGATACCTTCTTGACCTACTCAGAAGTAGGAGGGCATGAGCATTGGGTTGTCGTGGGAAACTCAAGCACTTCTCCTCTAACCAGAACAAGCAATGCATGATCAAGTTGACTTCTAGAAAAATCACGCTGATCAAAGATGTGTTGTACGTTCCATTCATTAGGGTTAATTTGATCTCTATTTCTCAACTTTTTAGGTTTGGGGTCAACGTGTCTTTTGTATCAAACAAGGTCATATTTTCTAAGTTAGGGGACTACCTGGATATGGGGTATAGTTCAAATGGCCTTCCTCTACTGAATGTACCAAACTCTTGTGCTAATGAAATGTCCTCTTCTTCTTATTTTGTGATTCTTTTGATATGTTCCACAGTAGACTTGGACATGTTAATTTTAAATATTCATAATGCATGAAATGTTTAGATTTCCTAAAGAATATATATGGTTTTGTTGATTTAAAGAACAAATGTCAAGTATGTGCTGAAACCAATTCTACAAAGAAATTGTGTCCTCAAATCATACATAGAGATTCTGACTTACTAGATTTTATTCATACGGATCTTGGAGATTTATATGGAAATTTATCTAGAGGTGAGAAAAGATTATGTATCATATTTGTAGATGATTTCTCACGCTATACAAGGTAATACTTATAAAATTCAAAAGAAAGAGTTTTTGAAATGTTTGTTAAATGTAAAACAAAAGTAGAAAATCAACTGAATAAGAAATTAAAATGTCTCCGTTTGAATAAGGATGGTGAATATGATTTCTCTCCTTTTAATGATTATTGTGTAACTCATGGAATTATACATGAATACACTACTCCATATTTTTCTCAATCAAATGGGATTGATGAATGTAAAAATAGAACTCTAAAAGAGATGATGAATTCTATTTTAATTAATTCAGCAACACCCAACAAAATGTGCGTGGAGTGATTTTATCATCTATTTTTTTTTCAAAATCATATTCCTAGTAGGAAGACGAATAAGACTCCATATGAATTATGGAAAGGTTATTCTCCTAATTTGAAATATCTCAAAGTGTGTTGGTGTTTCACTAAGGTTTTATTAACTTAAGCTAAGAAATGAAAATTGGGATCTTTCACTCTAGATGCTATTTTTATAGGTTACGCTCAAAATAGTGTGGTATATAGATTCTTGGTTCTTAGAATTAATGGAAATGTTATAGACACTAATAAGATTGTTGAATCTAAAAATGCTAAATTTTTTTAGCATATATTTCCTATAAAACTCCCTTGAAAAATTTATCTATATCTTCAAATAAATTTTTTTAGGGAATGTCCCAAGTACATCCAATACTAATGATGTTTTAGAACCTAGAATATCCACTAGGACGAGGAAGAAAAAAATCTTGGTGATGAATTCAATTCCTTTATTTTTGATAATGACCCTCAATTTTCAATGATGCAATTAATTCATATGATTCCTCCTTATGGAAGAAAGTAATTAATAGTGAGATTGAACCTATACTATCTAATCACACATGAGAATTAGTGGACCTTCCACAATGTATCAAACCCATAGGATGTAAATGGATATTTAAAAGAGAATTAACTAACAGTATTATAGATAAATACAAAGCTCGATTACTTTCCAAGGGATACAAACAACAAAAGAATATTAACTATTTTGATACTTTTGCTCCTATAACTAGAATCTCTTCAACCATGATTTTAATTGCTTTGGCATCCATTAAGAAATTAATTATACATAAAATGGATGTCCAAACTGCTTTCTTGAATGGAGATTGAGATGAAGAAATTTATATGGATCAACTGGAAGGTTATGTTGTTTCAAGAAAAGAACATACGACATAGAGACTAACCAAATATCTCTATGACTTGAAACAAGAACCTACACATTGGCATGAGAAAGTTGATAAAGTCATTGTATCGTATGAGTTCCATATAAATGAAGGAGACAAATGTATGTATTCAAAATTCGATAATCAAGGTTGTGTTTCTATATGTCTTTATGTGGATGGTGTGCATAAATATTGATATGATAATTAGCAAAAAAGTTTCTTGGTTTCTAATTTTGACATGAAAGATATGGGAGAAGCAGATGTAATTTTGGGAATTAAACTTCTTAGAAGTGATGATTGCATCATGCCCTCTCAAGAACATTATGATGAGAAAACCCTCAAAAGATTTTTAATGTTTGATTTTACGCTAGTTAGAACTCCTTTTAATTATAATTGCAGTCTTAAGAAAATAGAAGTATTCATGTTCAACAAATCAAATATGTGCAGGGTATTGGAAGTTGATGTACTTAATGAACTGTACTTGTCCAGATCTTGCATATGTAGTAGAAAGATTAAGTGGATACACTCAAAATCCTAACAAGGATCATTGGATTGCTCTACGTAGGGTTTTAAGATACCTAAAATGCATAATTAGTCATGGATTGATTTTTTGTGAATCTCCAATTGTGTTAGAAGGATATTGTGATGCCAATTAGATTTTTGATTTAGATGAATTGAAATCTACAAGTGGCTACATCTTCACCAAGGGTGGAGGTGTTGTGGCTTAGAAATACACCAAGGAAACATGTATAGCTTGTTCCACTATGGAATCTGAGTTTATTGCCTTAGAAAAGGATGGAATTGAAGTCGAAGCCTAAGACATGTTCTAATGGAGCTTCCCATTTGGGAGAAACCTTCTCCACTAGTAACACTCCTATTTTCATAACACATGAGCGGAAGCTATATTTTTTTTCCTTCATTGGAGGTGTCACAAACATGATTATCATTGCAATTAAAGTAAATGAAACACTTTTGCATATATTTGAAACTGATTTATACATAGTTATTGTCAATAGAAAACTATATCATGTTCATCCATAAGATCTGATATACTTGGTAGCATAACTAAGCAAAATAAAAGATGTCTGAACTCTGGATCATCTTGGTAGATGGCACCCCACTAGGCAAGCTTAAAATCTCCTAGTCCTTTGCTTGCCTGTTTGTTATTCAATTGCTCTAAAACCTGCGGACATCACATCCCCAACCATGCATTGTGAAAATAACAGTCGTTAGAGTAAGTGGCATGAGTATTCTAAAATATACATTGCTACAGAACTGAAATGGGATTTTACAAACATGAAACTAACATCAATCTGTGAGTAAAATTTGTAACCTATTATCCCTTATTATTTAGTCTAAATTCTTATCTCTCAACCTTATCTTTCTCTAGAGACATGTACCCTAGTACATAGATCTTAAGACTTGCACCATAGTGCATGGGTCATACTTATCTTATCTAATTCCCTCTCATCACAATTATGGATGAGATTATGGATGTGTTCTAATCTTAAGTATCTTTTACTGATGATTTTTATCTATTTGTGGCCACCATTATATAATAAGTCCTCCTCTATTGACACTGAAGTGTCCTCTATGGTGCAACACACCCTCGATTGGCACAATGTGCCCTCTATTGACACCAAAGTGTCCTCTATGGTGCAACACACCCTCTATTGGCACAACATGCCCTCTGTTGACACCAAAGTGTCCTCTATGGTGCAACACACCCTCTATTGGCATAAATGCCCTCTGTGACACCCGTAGTGTCTGGCGCAATGCACCCTCTGAATCATCCTGGGAGTCTCTGGTGAGGACTTATTATATAATTTATTATGTGAAAGTTTTGAATTAATTATCTTAAGTCTATCTTACTAAACTTTGAATCTGAACTTATCTAAGACTGAATATTGAGTACTGAACATGTACTAAATTCTGAATCTGAACTTCTCTGAAACTGATTACTAAACATATATTGAATTCTAAATCAGAATCTCTGCTCTTAAATTATGAACTAAATCTTTTACTAAATGTGAATATGTATCCCAATTACTACATAATTGAGATTGGGTCTATAACCCTTATCCTGTCTCTTTATTCAAAAACTGGCTACTCGCACATTCAGTAGTCTAAGTCTTAATCTATATCTCATATTCTCATTATCTGGGTAAACCTTATTTTGAATCTCTGATTTGATAGTATGACTTCATCGGTACTAAATATAAAAAATGGGTCTCAAGGCTTAGCAAGGAGCATCTGATCTGAATATATAAATACTAAGGATACAAAAAGTAGCTTAAGTGAAGTATATGAAAGTAACTAAAGTAGAAAATATCTAAAATATGATTTCTAACATGGTAACTCAACCTCTTGAGAATTTCATGAAGTCTCATCTTAACATTAATCTTAATGGATTCATGTGACCTTAACTCTTAAATCTTAAAAAAATGAGTATTATAAAATCTTATCTTGTGAGCTTAATCATAACGTAATGCATTCTACTCGTGTAATCTAATCATGTACTTAATTCAAATCCCACTTTGTACTTTACTTCTAGATGTTTCTCATTCTATGAAATATGATTAACTCCTTAGTTCTTAAATCTTTATATATATATAAGAAATCTTGATACAATGTCTCTACTTGCAATCTTAATACTCAATTATATTTATAAAAGTGAGGAACCCTATAGTATGTTCATACTTAAAAATCTTAACACATGGTTATATCTCATTACCATGAATGTATGTCAGTCTTAACTTGTATTTCTTCGCTTGTGGTCTTGAACATTCATATAGAAAAACATTAAGAAACAAGAGAGTAATTTAACCTTCTATCCTTGTTAATTCATTACCATATCATGATACATCTCTAATTAATACATTGAGCCTATGAAATATCACAATCATAAAGTATAGAATATCTTGCCTACATATCTGATTAGAACATCAGATATTAAGTTCTCATTTATGATGCATGTAAATGTACTAGATTTGATAAACTGAAATACTCATGGACATGAACCACTTACCTCTTGTAGTGAGGGTACCTATAAGAAAGTCCTGATTCCAAGTTCCATAACTTTAATAACCTAGATATCAACATAGTTTTATCAGTCGAAGTGTATATTCCCTCTTCTATTTCTAAATCTCAAAATCCCATCTTCCTAACTTCATTTACCAACTTAGGGTCCTTATTTAGAATAAACATAAGTTTAATCTAAAATCAACATAAAATATTGGCGTTGAAATTAAATAAACTCTTATTATATAGTCACTATAATCTTTATACTCAAATAAGACATAAATCGTCTTATGTACTCATATGAACATATACTCCATATAATGAGAATAACTCTCAAACATAGTCACATATTCTAAACATAATGACTGAATTAAGAAATCAAAGTAGAAACCATCACATTACTAAGATCAGGCCTAATTAGGCATACATATATCACTTATTATACCAAGATAATTATCTTTTATTCATACATAATGGCCACTCAGGTCTAAAACTAAATACTAACATAATATAATGAGAAACTCCATCAAATATTAAGAAAAAAGTAATCATATAATGTAGTAAGGTCTTATATAAAAAATATCAAGTTGTTTCATAATAAGATCATGGGTGAAATACCCAAAATGCCCTTATTAGGGTTAGCATCAAAACTGACGTAGAAATATCAAATTAGAAAGATCAGGCTTTGGATACTAGGCATATCAAAATAAGATCACTGTACATTATTCATAAATTAATGAATTCATTTGCTATTTTTAATGCACAACACATTGAAATATCATAACTATTACTAATCAAATTATAATAAATATCAGACATCAAATAATCCCTGAAATCCATTTTTAAAAAATAGTATACATGAAAATCTTTCTACAAACATATTATTTGCTAAAAACTGAACTCCCTACCCAAAGATATGAAATTTAAAAGTTACCTATGTTTGGATCAATCTCAATTGTCCATTTAGAATCCAAAGGACCTTAAGGGTGGCGCCCCTTCTCTTATACTTCTCCCTTGTTCGTGTATCTAGGACAGGACTCGTCTCCTTCTTTGCCCTTGAACCCAAATGAGGGGAGGATCCCCTATTCTTCCTGCGCAGGTGGGTGCCACCACAAGGTCTTTCTCAGGCAACCCCAACCTCAAAGATGTGGGCATTGCAGCTTGCTCCCAAGCATCCCTTACCTCTGTCCGCCCTCTCTCGCTTGGGCACTATCGTCGACGAGTACAGGTAGGCCCAGATCAAAAACTCGGCCTCCACCCTACCGCAGCTACCAATGTTTCTCTCAATGCTCTCTCTTCCTCTCACTCTCAGTTCACATAAAAAAAAACCCATAATAGGATTCGGCCGCCACCAAGCATAAGGATCGAGAGGTTTTATAGCCTCTAGCCCTCCGAATCACAGACAAGGATCCCTTTTTGTGGGGGCTCTGTTCTGCCCCCTGTTCTACTGGGCACAACTCTTTAGTCCTATACGGACTGGAGTAGCCCCCCCTTTTTTATTTTTTTTTCTTCTTCTTCTTTTTGATAAAACTCCAAATATAAGAAGTATTTACATAGCCCATCCTATAACTCAGTTTGACTTCAAATTTTGGGGTAGATACTATGTTATCATCATATTTATATGAGCAAGAGTTTAAGTAAAAACTAGTTGTACAAACTCTCTAAACATGTCTTTTAAATAAAAACATTATAATTACTAATTTGATTACCTAGGCCACTATACACATCAAAATCATATGAGATTTCTTCCACAAATCTTATATTATAATGATGCTTCCTATAAATATATATTGAGTATTTATTGTGACACCAGGATATTCCATACTCAAATTCATACTCCAAGGACCCATGTGAAAACCTTAACTTGCCTTATTGGGATGAATTTGGATCCTAAGGCCAATGACCCGTGTATTAATTTCCAAAAGAATTCATACGATTAAGAATATCCTCAGTTACAACATTAAACTTTTGAATAGACTTCATTCCTCAATTACAGGTTCCGTATGATACCCTCGATGATTATGATTTCACTTAATATGTAGAACTCAACTAAGTCTAGGGCTCAAACCATCAACTACATTCATTGTGTTTCCTTCATAGTTCAACTTTGTATTTCATCTCATATTATCAAATAAAATATCAAATTCCCAGACTTTTAGGATACTAGAAAACCATCCTGAGTGCGTAAAAGACCTCTCTGCACTCTTTTTATATAGAATCCAAATATTATGAAAATTGGATAAACTTTATTGTAAGCATAAATCTATCCCATATTGATGTCATCAATAACTTAATAATGTACATTCTAGGTTCCAAAGATCAGGGTGTGACAATACTACCCACCATTTTAGGAATTTCGTCCTCGAAATTCAATACAACTATAGGAGTGTACCCCACCTTAGGGTTTTTCTTACTTCTTCATCAACTAATAGTCAACAAATTAAGGTACAATTATGTTAAAAAAATTTGCATGAAAAGATATATGGAGTGTATTTCATAAAGTATTTATGTGAGCATTAATCTTCATCTTGGTCTGCTAATCAACTCATTCTTAGGATTTCTAGAACCAAACTTGGCATTATACTTAGGGTATCTACCTCAACCTTGTCATGACTTATTAACATTAGGTATAGTTGACTGTCTAATCTTAGGTCTTCCAGGTACCTCCTACATTTCTAGATATGTGGTGATCAAGCACATACCTAGAGATGTGAGATCCTGACATGCTATCTCTCATTAACCTACTAATATATGTGTCCCATACCACACATACTAGTAAGAAATGAGAGATGCATCAAAGTCTAGTGCTTATGACATTCCTCTTGAATTCTCAATTGGCTGGCCATAACCATTGAGAATGGAGAAGTAACATCATTAGCTAGGGTTAGGTTATGAAAGTGGATAAGTAGGATTATTACATTTTCCATCTTGTTAAACCTTTAACAAGATCGTTGTCTCGTGGATTTGACCCTTAACTATACTACGATAAGACTTCCACGTATCTTAGCATTTGTGGGTGGAGATCTTATAATAGCATATGCAAGGTTAAACTTAGAGACTTACTATCTATAGGAGTTTTAGTGGTGCATGAAACTCGACGTAAGTGGGGGGCACCATCAAAAATTGGCGTTGTTTCTGGGGACAACAAAACATTCTAATTTTACTTGTTAACTTTCTAGTTTATTAGGATTTTACACTTTTCCTTTAACCATAATTCACATAATCTTGATTTCATCATTTCTCTGCATTATCTAAAGTTTGTTTCTTCTTCTACTCAGGTAGAAAATGTGTATGCAACATTTGCATAACATCAGATTCTCCCCTGAACCAGAGTATGACTTTGAGGTAGAATGAAGCTTCCACCGATGCATCTGACTCAACCACCAACAAGCCAGACAAATGGTTGACGAATAGTGCCAAGCCGCTTTGGTTATGGAAAGAGTCAATGCGGCCATAGCAGCTCAAGAGCACAACTTATTACTAACACACGTGCTCAGATTGAAGTTGAGGTCTGAGTTAAAAAATAGGCCCACATTCAAGCTGAGAATGAAGTAGCCACATCCGCTGCTTAGATAGTGTTGTGAAACAAGCAACTTCAGGATTATGTCGTTACTAAGAACTTTGAAGATAATCACCCAGTTAGGCCCCCACTCATCAATGTTCCTAACTTTGAGATCCACACACAATGGATCCAGATTATGCAAGGCATTTCATTTTCTGGAGGTGATGGGGATGACTGCATGGATCACCTAAAGTGATTCAAGTATCTTTGTCGGCTAGTACTGCATGACAGAGTTCCTTTCGACACAATCACATTACACCTTTTTCACTTCACCTTGTCCGAAAGGGCATTGAGCTGGTCTAACACGCTAGATGGGGAGCCAATCACCACCTGGGGCCCTTTGGAAGAAATGTTTCTAGAGAAGTTCTTCCCACCTTCGTTGACTTATGAGATTAGGGAAAAATTATCTACTTTTCTCAACTTCCAGGGGAATCACTGGCAGAATCGTGGGAAAGATTCAAGGAACTTTTGAGGAAATGTCTGCATCACAGAATCCCCCAAAATCAGCTGATAGAAACATTCTATAGAGGAGTAAGTGATGACATTAAGAAATTTTTGGATTCCTCATCTGGGGGGAATTTCATGTGAAAGAACTACGAAGATACCTGGAGGATTGTTACACTTGGGGCCGAGAACCAATCTAATTGGGGAAGGTCATCCACCGGAGGAGTTCTAAAAGTTTTTAAGGCTGAAGAATCAATGGAAATGAAAGCCATCGTTGAAGCCCTAAAAACTATAGCTCACAAGCAGCAAATCCTTGAAATGACACTCAGAGAAAAGAAGAGCCCCCAACATGTCAAGGCAGCTATCGGGACTTGTGAGGCATGTCATCCATCCGATCATCCCCCATTATCATGTGGTCTCCTATACAATGTGATGATGGACATGCAGACACCACAGGCATGGTATGAACCAATCATCGAACAGCCTGAGGATTTGTCACCAAAACAAGTAAATTCCATCCACGCTATACTAGGACAAGCTTATTATAACCCAAATCAACCAAGAAACCATCTCAAGTTCCAATATGGGAATCTTGCGGGGACTGCCAACCCACAACACCAGAACCAAGGGGGAGTTTTTAATAGGTCACCACCAGGTTTCCAGAACAATTATAATTGAAACCAGGGAAACTTTAGAGGAGGATTGCAAGGATTCACACAACCAAGAAACCCTTCTGCATATTACCAATAAACTCATCCTCTGTTGCACCCGCAATTGCATCAACCCCAGTTGCAACAACCAAAAATTCAACAACCCCAATTATCCATCGTGCCTCAGCAGCAACAACCACAATAGTATCAAAAAAATCCACAAAAGAATAATCCACCACCACCAACATATGAAATATCATTGATAAGACAAATGTTGTAATTGCAACAAACCATGTTTGCCAACCAGCAAGCCTAACAAAAGGTCATTGAAACTCAGTTAAAACAAATCACAGCTCAACTAAAACCTCCGGTAGGCACTTTTTCCTATCATCCAGAGATAAACCCAAGACACGATCAACCCAGAAAAGAACAATTGAAAGCCATCACCATAAGGTCAGGTCGTTTCCTTACTGAAGCCAAAGAAATCATTTAGGAAGATGAAGATACAGATGTAATCAATCCAATCATGAGGACAAACCAAGAAATTGAAAAGACCATAGAACTCGAGAAGGAAAAGGATTAAGGACTAGATTTCAAAGAACCTAAAGTCCCGCCATATACGCCCAAAATACCATACCCAGGCAGGTTGAGAGGGACTAATCTGGATACCAGATTCCAAAAATTTAAGGAATCATTGAAAAAACTATATATTGATATTATGTTCCTTGATGCTCTCTCTGAAATACCAGCTTGGGCCAAATACCTGAAGACCTTTTTATCAAGGAAATGTATGACTGGAGAATAAGAGACTGCTAAACCGACTCAGACAACTTCTGATATTATTCTCAACAAAATGCCAAAGAAACAAAAGGATCTTGGTTCCTTTGGTATCCAATGTTCCATTGGGAATGCCTCTAGCAAAAAATGATTAGCTGATCTAGGAGCTAGTATATCTATTATGCCCTTCTCAATGTGTAAAAGGTTGGGTTTTACCAAGTTATTACCAACAACAATGACAATACAACTGGTTGATTCTACCATCACTACACCGTTGCGGATCATTGAAGATATCCCAGTCAGGATAGGTAGGGACTCTTATGTCCCTTGCGACTTTGTTATTATGGGTATAAAGGAAGATCTAAGATATCCAATAATATTAGACATGACTTTCCTTGCTATAGCAAGAGAACTTATCGACGTTGTAGTAGGCACAATTATCTTAAGACTAGGAAAGGAAGCCATCCAATTTGGAGTCCTTAACAGCCTAAAAGGTCCCATTATCCAAGATGAAGTTTTCCTTTTTGAGGCAATAGAAAAAATGTATCAATTACAGCTAGAAACATCTGAACCATCTTATGATCTGGAGAATGTCTTGACAAACCCAGAAGTTGAATTTTCAGCCAACGAACTAGTACAACAATATCTACAATACTTAGACCAAGCCGAAGAAGCTCTGACAACCACTTTTGAGGAATTGAAATTTGTCACCATTATGGAAACTACAGAAGTACTCAATGCCCCTGAAATGAAAGCCTTACCAATAGGACTCAAACTTGTCTTCCTAGATGAAGAAAAACTGTGTCCAGTCATAATAAACTCTACCTTAATAGATGATCAAGAAGAAAGACTTCTTGATGAGCTAAGGAAACACAAGAAAGCTATCAGATATAAAATGACTGACCTAACGGGAATAAATCCATCTCTGTGCATGCACAGACTACCTATGGTAGAAGAGTTCAAACCATTGAGAGAACACAAAAGGAAACTAAACCCAAACCTCAAAGAATTGGTTCGCCTCGAGGTCCTTCAACTCCTAAAAGCTAGTATCATATATCCCATTTCAGATTCTCAATGGGTCAACCCAGTCCAAGTGGTCCCCAAATAAGGGGGGGATCACTGTCATTCTGAATGATAAAAATGAGCTAGTACCCACAAGGACTTTCATAGTATGGAGGATGTGTATCGATTACATAAAACTAAACAAAGCAACAAGAAAAGATCACTTCCCTCTACCTTTCCTTGACGAAGTCCTTGAATGCTTGGCCCACTAAAAGTTCTTCTACTACCTTGATGGTTATTCTGGGTTCTATCAAATTCCAATACACCCGGAAGACCAAGAAAAACAACCTTTACTTGTCCCTTTGGAGCCTACACTTTCAGAAGGATGCCTTTTGGGCTGTGTAACGCACCCGCAACCTTCCAAAGGTGTATGTCAGCAATTTTCGCAGGATTAAACGAGCCCATAATGGAAGTATTTATGGATGACTTTTCAGTTTACGGAGATTCTTTTGACAATTGCCTACTCAACCTCAAGAAAGTTTTACAAAGATGCGAAGAAACAAACCTTATCCTGAATTGGGAAAAGTGCCACTTTATGGTGACTGAAGGTGTTGTCCTCGGACATTGAGTAAGTGAAAGAGGAATTGAAGTAGACAAAGTGAAGATCGATGTCATCTCACATCTATCACCGCCAAAGGACATAAGGGGAGTGCGAGCATTTCTGGGTCATGCTGGATTCTATCAAAGATAAATTAAAGACTTCTCGAAAATAGCAAAACCCATGACCTACTTATTAACCAAGGATGTTGATTTCAATTTTGACTATGAATGCCTACATAGCTTCACAACCTTAAAGAATGATCTAAAATCTGCACCTATTCTAGGAGCACTCGACTGGTCACAACCATTCGAGATAATGTGTGATGCCAGTGACTATGCTATAGGAGTGGTGCTAGGGTAGAGAATAGACAAAAAGCCCCATGTGATATACTATGCATCAAAGATGCTAGATGAGGCGCAAAAGAATTATACTACTACTGAAAAGGAATTATTGGCCGTCATCTACGCCTTTGAGAAATTTCATTCCTATCTAATTGGATCGAAAGTCATAGTATACACAGACCACTCAACCATCAAATACCTAATTCAGAAACAAGATGCAAAACCCAGACTCATCTGCTGGGTATTGATGTTTCAAGAATTTGACTTAGAAATAAAGGACAACACTGGGGTGGAAAATGTCGTCGCTGATCATCTAAGTCACATCGAGTCTGAGGAGGATGACAATATACATATTCGAGACTCCCTACCCGACGACCAGCTTATGAAAGTTACTATCAGATTTCCTTGGTATGTCGATATAGTGAACTATCTGGCTACAAGAATTATCCACCCTTCCACCTCTCACCATGATAAAAGGAAATACCTTCACAATGTTAAGCAATACTTTTGGGATGAACCATATCTTTTCCATCTATGTGTGGATGGACTTTTCTGTCGCTGCCTACCAGAAGAAGAAATTGTCCATGTTTTAGAACATTGTCATTCTGGCCTTACCAGGGGCACATGAGTTCAAATAAAACTATTCTCAAAGTTCTTCAATCTGGTTTCTTTTGGTCAATGATAGCAAAGGATGCCCATAATTTTGTCTGATCCTACAATAAATGCCAGCTTTCCGACAGTATATCTAAAAGAAATGAAATGAAATGCCTCTTACCTTGTGGCAAGAAATTGAACTTTTTAATGTATGGGGAATAGACTGCATGGGTCCTTTCCCCTCATCTTACAGATTCTCATACATACTGATTGTTGTGGATTATGTTTCAAAATGGGTAGAGGCTATACCCACTGTTTCTTGTGATTCCAAACCAGTTATCAAGATGTTCAAGGATGTCATCTTCCCTAGATTTGGAATCCCTCAAATAATCATATCAGATGGAGTATCTCATTTCTTAGAATGAAGTTTTGAAGCTCTCCTAAGAAAGTATGGAGTTAAACATAAGGTCTCCACACCATACCATCCACAGACAAGTGTCCATATCGAAGTTTCAAATAGACAACTAAAGGCCATTCTAGAAAAGACGGTCAATAGACATCACACAGATTGGTCCACTAAGCTCCCCGATGCCCTTTGGGCATATCACACTGCTTACAAAACACCAATAGGAATCACCTCATTTTGTTTGGTATATGGAAAGTCATGTCATCTTCCAGTTGAACTGGAACATAAAGCTTGGTGGGCTATCAGACAATTGAATTTCGATTTCAAAAGCATTGGTGAGTATAGACAACTATAATTACAGGAACTTGAGGAACTAAGAATGACCGCCAACCAAAGAGCCATGATCTACAAAGAATAAACTAATAAGTGGCATGATGGACATCTCAAAAGGAAAGATATCGTCGTCGGAGATAAAGTCCTTCTTTTCAACTCTAGACTTAAGATGTTCCCCAGAAAACTTCACACAAAGTGGTCTGGGCCATTGACCATCAAGCACATCTACCCAACCGGAGCAATGATCATTATTGATGACAATGGAGGAGAGAGAACGTTAATGGCCATAGATTGAAGAAATATTATACCCCAGCTGACAAAATTCTAAGGCAAACTATTGAGATTCATGATCCTACTACATCACTCTAACCAAATCAGAACTTCATCGAGGCAACGACGTAAAATCGAGGTGCTACTTGGGAGGCAACCCAAGAACTGAGTATCACATTTTATTTTATTTTATTTAGTCTTGACATTTTTATCTAATTTCTCGTTGCTTATTTTAAACCTACCATAGCTTTCAAAACAAATATAAAAAATAAAAACCAAAAACCTTTTTTTAATACTCCTTATGGTTTTGAAAACGTTTGGATCCACACAATCTCAAAACTACTTGGATCCAAACGGTCTCGAAATCATTTGGATCCCTATGGTCTCGAAACCGTTTGGACCCTTATGGTCTTAAAACCGTTTGAATACAAATGGTCTCGAAACTGTTTGCCCTTGAGAATTTTTAACGTCGTCCCTCCTTTTCTATAAATATTGCTTCATCCCCTCCCCTTTTCTTTCCTTTGGTTTCTCGAACTTTCTCTCTCGTGTGAAAGCTCTATTCCATTCCCACAGTTCTCTTCTCCCGCGCGACCCCTCTGCTCCCGCACGACCCATCCATACCCTCTCCCTCGCTGTTCCATTTTGAAACCACCTCTGTCGTCTCCATGTGCTTCCACGAAAGCTGCTCCGCCGCTCCGTCACGCAATTCTCTCTGACACTCCCACCATTGTGATTCTTTTAGTACTCAGATAGTGAGGTAGACGACTGCGACCACCTCCATCACTTCCGTTGTCTCCGCCTTCCCTACCACAAATGACACATTCATCTGTTACCACCAACGCTATCACCGCCATCAACACCTTCATCGACGACGTCATTTTTGCCATTTTCACCATTTTTGCCATCTTTTTACCATCCGTCATTGCCACCGGTTCATCTTCCAAGTGGTCTCGACCCAAACGATCATGAAAATGTTTGGACCCATACGGTCATGAAACCGTTTGGAGCGAGAAACCGTTTGGAGCCAAACGGTCTTGAAACCGTTTGGTACCAAACAGTCGTGAAACTGTTTGGACCCAAACGGTCGAGAAACTGTTTGGAGTGAAATTTTTTTGGACCCAAATGGTCTTAAAATTGTTTGGAGCCAAACGGTCTTGGAAAACATAATTTTACCCTTAAAACAATTTCATCCATAAATATATTGCAATTATTTCAACATTTCTTCTTGTTTAACATATATAATTTTCTAATTACAGAATGGCCTCACCTACAAAACAAGCCACAGGAACTACTAACACTCCCTTCTAGACAAGGGAGTAACTACTAGAGGACCACACAAAGCTCCAGTAAATCATGGACACCTGTGAAAAGACCGTAAAGGTCCCACCAAAAGTTGACTTGATCAAGGTCATGAACGAACTTGACTGAGTGAACATGTGCCTAACCGAGGACCCTGTTGAAGAAGTGGAAGACAGTTCCTCTACTAAAGAAGGTTCAGAGTACGCACCAAACTCTGAGGATGAATCCCCAATCCCAAAGTCCAAAAACAAGAGGAAGACCAAAGAAGCCGCCAAGGGACAACCATCAAAGAAAAGGGCAAGGAAGCAAGTCCAGCCCTCTACTGCAAGGGAACAGATCTTGGTAGGACATACTATCTCTGTTGTTGCAAATCCCACCACCACCACCACTACAAAACATGCACTAGCTGACCTATACATCCAACACCTCCCTACTGGTGACAAGGTGGTGCGACCGATAAAGTACATCTGCCCCAACATACTAAAGAAGATGGGGATTTATGACAGAGTCCTCGCCCTGATCGACATTGCAAACCTATCAAAACTTTGCTTTGTTGCAGAGAATTCCTATGTCGAACCCACGATAGAGTTCTTCACATACCTCCACAAAGAAACCATGGACGTACAAGACAAATGGAAAGACGGAGGTGACCGCAGGCTGGTAACCTCACTTTTTGACACCAAGGTTGCCTTGACTGATAACACACTGAATGAGATATTCATCGACCAAGATCAGCTAAAAAATGCTAAGGAGGCAAGCCTGGACCATCCCCAGTTTAACAGACATACCTTTTGGAAAGCTCTGATGGGGATTCCAAACTACAAGGCGAAGACTTGCAAGGCCTCTAACATACATTCTGGCCTGGTGTGCACACTGCACAAAATTATTACATGTGCTCTTTTCCCAAGGACAAAGGGTGGAAATGTTAGTATTTCTGATCTCTTTATTCTCTGGTCCATCCTCAAATGGTTGCCAGTCAACATCAGATGGCATCTGATTCAAAAGCACTTAGCTTACGCCCTGGGAAAAGAAATCTGCATGGGAGGTCACATAACAACAATCTTAAAATTTCTCAAGATGGACATACCACTACCCAAGTGCACGGTGATAAAGGGCGACATCCTTACAAATGAGTAGAGTTTAAAGAACTCATACATCATAAAGGAGAATGATGCAAAACTCCACTACATCTTTTGCCCCACTGTCAAAGCATCTAAGACATTGTTGCCGCTTCCAGATTTTGCAGATTACAACAAAGAAAAACTTCTCTTCACTGAAGAGGAGCTTTTCAACCTTATAGCCTCAGTCAAAGCAAAGGTAGGGCAGACAGAGCACAGTGTCACTGGCCCCGCAACAAGGCCAAAGAAAATTCTAGTAGAACGGTCTTCCAAGGTGTGCAAACAAAAACAACAACAATCGGAGAAGCCCGCATCAAAGATCAACCCAGAGGTGGAGCCACCACACAATGTCGAAAACATAGTAACCCCAATACCAGAACCTTTCATCTTCGATCTGGATGTTGGGTTCACATCTACAACCACCACCACCTTCCACCACTCCGCCACCACACCACCACCTTCTACCATTCCACCATCCATCACTCTTCCCCCATTCTCTACAACAATGCCCACCACAATTTCTTCATCCACATCCACAACATCACCCGCACACTCCGCCACACTCTTTTTCTCGTCAGACATTCCATTCTCCACCTCAACGCCTGATCTCACCTTCACTTCAACCACTTTCCCCTCAACATCCCCATTTCCATCCACCACCTCTACAACCACCACCATCCCGATACCGCTAGTGACTCCATCCACAGTCACCACGGAATTCATGAGTCCATCACTAGTGTCTCTTTCGCAAGGCACTACCACCCTTCCACCCTGACCCCAGCCACATCACCCTTCCATCTCTAGGGTCCCCTTTTCACAAGTCGGTGAGGAATTCAGATGGCAATTTGATGCCATTTGAAATCTCTTCATCGACCCTTCTAACATACTATTATCTATTTTTTCTTATGTGCAGGAAATTGATTCACAGGTCTCCAAGATCGATGAGTGGAATAATGCCTTACCAGTCATCATCACAAGCATCCAACAACAATAGGAAGTAGTGGCCTAGCAAGTCGACCACATCGAAAACCGCTTACAAAACCTGCCAGAGTTGGTACTCAAGATGAAGGGTCACCAAGAGGCGTTGGCCCAACAAGTCGAAATGGTCTCTATGCATACTCAACCTTTGCCTGAGACCCTCAGCGAGCGTTAGCAGCAACAAACTGATCAAAGCACACGCTTGTACGACATCAACAACAACATAGTACAACTCATCCGCCGCCAAGAGGAGAACTCCAACAAAGAACTCAACGACCTTCACACACAAATAATCGATCTATCTGCATGACTCCGCTCTGCCAAAGCACGATATGTAGATCATAAAGATAGCCACGACGCACTGCTTGAAACCCACGAGCATGTGCAAGTGGCACTCAAAGAGCTGCAAGCAATCCATCGACAGTGTAAGAAGAAGTCGATCACGAAGGCAACACCTAAAGCAAAAGATGATGATGAAGATGAAAGTGAAGATGAAGATGAGGATTTTGATTCCTCAGCTAACTCTAACAATGACAACTCCTCCTTAGACGATCAACCCGATGACCTAGGAAATGCTGGGGAGGGCACCGGCCGAGGGGCAGACCCTGCAAAAACAAGACAAGATAGAGGCCACTAAGAGGGTGGAACCAAAGATTCCAAGTCACCCAATAATAATGACAATGTCATAATGTCCTATGGGGACCAGTTCTTTAATTTCTCAGCCGTGGGATCGCTGGGGGAAGCTGCTAAAGAAGCCGCTTTTGCTGAATTTCAACAATGTATAATGGAAACCAGCATAAGCCCGACTACAACAACAATTCAACAATCTACAAACTCTCCCCCAAAACAGGAAGAACCCGCTAGAGTGAGTCTCGACACAGAAGATAGACTCGAATCCATCTACGAATCAGACAAAGACGAAGCTCTGCCTTCATTCTTAGATGACAGTGCGAAGATTCCACTCCTTCCACAGGACCTTCCCCAGCCGCCACCTCAACCTCACATGATGAAAGACCTAGACATGGCTGCCATCTATACACTAGATGTTCAGGACATCTTTATCCTAAACACTATTTTAGACGATGCCAACAATGGGGGGACATCATATATAACAATACAAAGACAAAGTGAAAGTTGACCCGTCAAGATTTCTGTAGTCTCCTTCGACCACAATCGGTAGTCACGATGGATATCTTCCACGTCCTACTTGCCAATGCTATAGAAGAATTCTGAAGCTCCAAGAAAGTGCAACCTATTTTCAATGCTTCACCCGCCCTGTCCCTATCTCTGCTACACAAGGACCTACATGTGAAGTCCATAGAGAGGATGCTGACTGGTATAGCAAGGAGGGCATGCTACATCACCGTGCCCTTTAAAGTTTCCAGACATTGGGTGATCATGATCGTCGACATCGAGGCACGTGATGCCAAGGTGTACAACTTCTGCGCCAGTGAACTAAAACCCAGACAGATCAACTTTGCAGGGTTAGAAGTCAGGGAAGCATGATCCATTCCTTTCCGGCTTCTCAAAATAATATGGGTTGCCTACCCATCGCCTAGAGATGGTTGAAATCAACCCTGGTTCTGAATCATCAACCCACCAATCCAAACATTTGAGGGTTCAGGGGATTGTGCTTTTTTTACAATAAGACACACAGAAGCACTAAATCGAAAAATCCCCTTTATCGAGTTAGCAACAGAAGATATGCACTCTTTACGGGGACATTATACCATGGAACGCATCTACGACAAATGATTCTTTAAGGATCTGACAATGTCACAAGACGACATACCTCAATATCTCTTCTCTTCTATCCAACTTCTGCAAAAGCGTCCATACAGGAAAATTCTAAAGGAGTTGGAGAAAAAGCAACAACAAACCGCCAAGATCTCGGAACAACGCCAGTGGGACCCTTATGCTTTCAATATGGTGAAGGATAAAGGGGACATCCACTAGATAATGAGGGTCACCATCAACAGAGCATTCCATCTAATGGTGCCCCTATCTTCCATAGAACCAACGTTTCCAAATTTTGACCTTAATGAATGCAAGAGCCTTGCCGACAACGAACTCCACCTCATCATGTCTAGGTTATACGCAGAAAATGATGAGCTGGTTTTCTTGCAAGAAGATATTCTGGTAATGGAAGATTCTCTCCGTGAAACTATACAAATTAAAGGTTCTTTATCTGTGAGTGTGATGACTGCATACCAGTTCCTTCTAGCATGGGACCACCCTACTATTTATATGGTGTCAGCATACATGAAGGATATTCTATCAGGGTCGAAGAACTTTAGAACCATGGAGGCACTTATCTCATATCTTCAACACACAACTCTGAAGTTCATTATGCTTCCCTTTCTTCATTCCGAACACTGGACGCTACTGGAAACAAACCTATACGAAGCAACCACAATAATCTACAATAGTTCTGACAGCCAATTTGATCCAAACCAAAAATAGTATGTTGTTACAGCAAAGACACCCACGGAGGAAGTGGCTAAGGATTGTGCTGAATGACTACACGATCTCCAGGACAAACACACAAAGGCGTATGACAAAGAACATTTCCATCGACCAACCTTCAGCCACAGATGTCCCCAACAGATCATAGAATCAAATGATTGTGGTTTCCACATCCTGTACTGGATGTATACCATCATTGTTCTTAGAAAACAAGTGGAGGACATGAAGGATGTGGATTACCACACTTTACATGGAAAATTTGCAGCTAATCTCTTATGATCTCATAGAGAAAATAAGGGATTAACAGAACCT
The DNA here is from genome assembly GCA_963693085.1 of Alisma plantago-aquatica. NCBI lineage: Eukaryota > Viridiplantae > Streptophyta > Magnoliopsida > Alismatales > Alismataceae > Alisma > Alisma plantago-aquatica. The sequence goes on from OY856409.1 coordinate 1,297,533,339, forward strand.
TAATACCCTTGCCCATGTACTTCTCAACCTATCACTTTGACACCATGTGGACAGAGTGAGTGATAAGTTAGGGGGGTACACTGGGTAAGGGTGAGGTATCATATTCAAACCCTTTGCACTTTACTCCTTATTTCACCTTTGTTCTTCTGTACATATTTTTCCTTTCCGTTGACACTTAAATTATTCAGTAATTTCTTTGATAGAATAACTCTTTCATATAAAATAACTTTTTCTTTGGAAAAGAGTTGCCCCTAGCTAAATTAGAGACAAAGTAGCCCTCAAAAGCAACCACTAGGCATGTAATGGAGAATTAAGAAATCACTTTCATACTCGATTCTTATGCTTTTGCTTCAATTCTGCATCAGACCCTCCACAAGTTAACATCTTGGCTGAAACAAGCTAAACACACTCAAGGATGGGAGGCAACCAGGCGAAATCCAAATCAAAGAACCTCACAAATGGACCACCAAGTACAAAATCGTAATAAGTACATGTCAGGAAACCCTAAGAAATAGTTTTCTTCTTATTAAAAAGAGGCTAGGCAGCCCAAATATAATCCCAAATACCCAATTCCTAAGCCTGTGAGCATATGAATAAAAGTCTGAGTGTTGAATAAAAACATGAGAGTTGTACCATGCATAAGGACTTATATGAAGAGCCAATAAAGGTCTTGCCTGGCCGGTACATTTAGCTACCCTCACAAAGGTAGATGTGTCACACCCAGTAGTGAGATCCTGAGGTCTCCAAGTATATGAAAAAGTTGATAAAGGACTCGCCCGACCGGTACATTTGGCTGCCCTCACAAAGGCAGATGTGTCACGCCCGATAGTGAGATCCTAAAAGTTTAGATAAACCCTCCCCGACCTAAAGGGGGAGTTACACATCAGCCTTTAGCCAACCCTCATGCCCATCTTAGCTTTTGGTAGGAATTTCAAAGAAGTATAAAACTACTTAGAGTCGAAGACATGCATGGAATACTATCGAGGAAAAGGTTGTCCCAGTGCGAGTTACGCGATACGGAAGAAACCCGAGATCCATGCAACTCTCGATACTTGAAAGAGTTAGCATAAGAGGAAGCCCCTATAAAACTCTAAGAGATCTCTGGTTTAGAATTGAAGCAAGAGTATAAAAATCTTCACTAAATAAAATCGCCTTGCCACTACGTGCCTTAACTCTATCCAGCTTGAGGAAAAGTTAGACTCTAAGTTAGGGGGGCGATAACCTCCCATTTTGTGATGTTATCTTACTAGTTTTTCTTAATTTTCCATACCTCTTCTTAGATAAATTAGATATAATCCTTAACTTTATACGTCATTATGAATTCACCATTAAACTAACATTTATCTTTTTCTTCTTACAGAAAAACCAAAAAAATTACAAAAGCCTCAAACAGTCCCAAGACCAAATAAAGGCAAATGGTCTGGAGACCGAATGAAGCCCAAACGGTCCCAAGACCGAATGAACTCAAATGGTCCCTAGACCGAATAAAGGCAAATGGTCCCAGGACCAAATGAAGTCCAAATGGTCCCAAGATTGAATGAACTCCAACGGTCCTAAGACCGAATAAAGGCAAACTGGTTTGGAAACCGAATGAACTCCAATGGTCTTAAGACTCAATAAAGGCAAACTGGTTTGGAAACCGAATGAAGGCAAACGGTCCCAAGACAGTATGAACTCAAACGGTCCCAAGACCGAATAAAAGCAAATGGTCTGGAGACCGTATGGAGTCAAACGGTCCCAAGACTGTATGAAGCTAAAATGGTCTCGAGACTGTTTGAAGCCAAACGGTCCTGAGACCGCATGATGCCAAACGATTCCCAAACTGTTAAAGACCCAAACGTTCCCAAGACCGTTTGGGGACTCCTTGGAAGCCTATAAATAGAACCGAAGGAGTTCGCATTAGGGAGAACTTCTTGGACGCCCCAAGGCTTCCCCAATCACTCCAGAGTTGTTCATGTTTCATCCTTCGCCCCAAGGGTGTCGGTCCAAAATCCACACTCCATCATCAAGCTACTTTCTCTCTCATCAATATAAGGTGGGAAGTGAAGGATTCTTCATCAGGACAATCACACGGTGTGAAGATAGTTGCTCTCTCCTCCAAGGGGTCGACCTTCCTCCCTCCTATGTGGAGATGATGCTTTCTCTCTCTCTTCCCACCTCCTTCTTTGTTCTTGCCATGACTGAGTAGTCTCATACACTAGGGTGCGGGGAGTAGCTCCTCTACCCATGTTTTCATTTCATGCTTTGCAATTCATGAGTTTGTAATAGAGAAATACTATCTTTTCAGTTTAACATCAATCATTTAATGAATGCTTGTTGCTTGATCACCAACTTGTGTTATCTTTTATCTATTAGTGCAAATTGTCTATGTTTGTGCTTTTATATTTGATTACCGATTGCATGTTAGTTCTTGATGTATGTAGCCACCATACATCTATTTTGGTATCTAGGAACGTCTCTCGAGGAGTGGGGTAAACTCACCTTCATCGTTGTACTTTTACACTATGAAATGGAATCAGTTCACGTATGAAAGTACAACCTTGACAGGTCGAGGAACACACTTTGTGAGGGAAGTGATGCAAAGTAAGTGACCATTCATCTGAGGATGGCTGGCATTGCAATGCTTCTATGTTTCTCATAGTTAGTTATCCGAAAGGAAGCTAAGTATACAAAGATACTAACTGTTAGACTCCTTTCTTTGCAAGCCATGTTATTGTGATGTATGTTTTGATCCATGCATAGTGGTGGTGAAACCCGATCACATCCTAGTGGTTTCTAAATATTGTTTACAATCTTAAGTTTACCTTCTTTTTATTTTATTTCTCCACACATTAGCTTAATCATCAAATCAACTCTTTGATCTAAATATCAACTTTTAAGTGGATGACTTTTAAGTGGATGAGTAGGATTATTACGTTTTCCATCTTGTTAAACCTTTAACAAGACCGTTGTCTTGTGGATTCGACCCTTAACTATACTACAATAAGACTTCCACGTATCTTAGCATACGTGGGTGGAGATCTTATTATAGCATACACAAGGATAAACTTAGAGACTTACTATCTCAAGGATTTTTAGTGTTGCACGCAACTCCACATAAGTGGAGGGCTCCATCACTCACACAATAATGACTTATGAAAGATAAATTACAATCTAATGATATTATTTGTAATTTGTAGTATTACAATTATAATTAAGCATATTTTATGACTATAAAAATGTTAATTTTTATTATTGATATGATTTTGAACACTATAAAGATGAGATATTTAGTTCAATATTTTCAATGTAATAGAATGCTTTATGTCATGTTTGATATAAAAATGTGAGATATAGGTATTATATATAGAGGGAATATGTTTTTGAATTATATAATTTTATTAAAACAATCTATATTAATTCTATTAGAAATAAAATGTCAAATTATGTAGTCAGAATGTCAAATTTAATCAATAAAACTTCCTACGGAAACAATTGTTGGCTTGTTGGATATGTCACACTAATATTTTGATGATACAAATATTTTTCAAATTGTATTAATAACATGTGTATTAAGTATTTTAGGTGATCAAGGAACTAAGTCATAATCCAATTACAAAAACCTTACACACACACACACAAATATATATATATATATATATAATTTTAGGTGATCAAGGAACTAAGTCATAATCCAACTACAAAAACCTTACAAAGACACACACACACACACACACACACACATATATATATATATATATATATATATATATATATATATATATATATATAGAGAGAGAGAGAGAGAGAGAGAGAGTTAGGCTAGAATACACTCGAGTGTACATATCACACTGTACACCCCAATGGTGTTTTCCTATCTAGACCATGTTTTTACAAAATCTAATCCATTGATCATCATGGTTACAATAATAATAGGCCACATATAAAATTTGAACTCATTTGGATGAGTGTAAGTCACTCATCCAAGGACAAAAAAATCGACGCAAAAAACTAATTTAAAATACATGATTTTTGCCTCCTTTGGATGCACGACTTGTAAGTGTCCAAATGAGCTAAAATTTATTATATAATATGTTCTTATGATAACAAAGAAGATCAACGGTTTAGATTTTTCAAAAAAATATTGCATCTTAAAAAATGACTGAGGTGTACGGTGCCTCCGGTACACTCGAGTGTACACTAGCCTGACTCTCTCTCTCTCTCTCTCTCTCTCTATATATATATATATATATATATATATATATATATATATATATATATATCTGTGTGTGTATGGGTGTGTCTATTTTTGGGTAGTTGCAAATAAAAATTGTATCATGTATTTATGTATTTGTTTATACACATGTGTTTTTTAACAACTCGATAGACATGATGTAAGGACAAGTGATGGTCCTCTAAAATCTACCCATAAACCTAGCCTACACTCAAATGAAGACTTTAGGTTTATTTGGTTTCAAAGGAGTCATTAATAGAATCCCACATGTATTGCAAATATTTGTATAGAGTCCTTCTCGGTTGACAATTTTGTGGACCGAGACACATTTTGTCGAAGACTCAGAAAACCGAGGAGTAGTCTTGCATATCTAAATTTCTGATTCAATCTCTATTGATAATATTGTAGACTGGAGAAAGTTTGTCTAAGAAAAGTTCAATTGATAAAGAGTTGTGTGAGGAGATTGATCGACCCATAGTCGTTGGAGCCCAAAATTTTTTCTGATCGACAATATTGTGTACCAAGATTCTTCCGGTCGAGAATTTTGTGGATAGATGGTTCTGTAATGTTAGTTTATAAACAATCAAGTTAGTCGTTCCCACTTAATTAACTTCATTATAACGACTAATTTACTACTAAGAACACTCGAGACACTCCCACAGGTACCCTAATCATTTGTAAACATTTCCTACAAATAGGAGTGACCTTAGAACACCTAGACATTAACTTTGTACACAACTTTGCACATTACATTGCAACAATATTTTGATATATCCTTGAGCATACTTGCCATATTTCTCAAAGAGCTTACATTCTATATTTCAAGTTACTATCATTCTAGCCTAAGCCCTTAGCTCAGTTATAAAACCATCTCCACCTAAACTACTTCCCCTAAACTTTTTCAGAGTGGATTCTCATCACTTGTCTATAGAGCTTGATTGCATATATATCTTGTGAGTTGAATTGAATTTTCTATTTCTCCAACCTCTTTCTAGTTTTGTGTTATGTGTTTGGGCTACTACTTGGAGTGAAGGTTAACCAAGATCCTATGAGAAGAAGGAGACTTCTCTAGTTGGTTCTCTTCCTAGACCGTCAAAGAAGAGGTGAAGAGGGTGACCTTACAACAGCCTATCAAAGAAGGTGTAGTTTTCCTTGAGATAAAAAAGGGGGGTTGGTATTGCTCCACAAAAGACACCAGTCAATATTGTGTATTGTGTATCAGTATATTAAAAGAACAGAATACATTACTTAGAAATCTTGGTTGGAAACAACTAGGTAGTGGACTGACGTCATTTGACGAAACCACTCTAAATCGATGCCACTTGTGGTTACCTCCTTTGCTTTATATTTTCGCTACATTTTAAGTAAAGGAATTTTATTTGATTAAAATTATTATAAATCTCTATTCACCCCCTCTAGATCTTTTCCACAATCACTTCTAATATTTTTCACATAATTTTTTTTAAAATAAATATTTTTATATGATCAATTTCATGTTAATGAAAGAAATTTCTTTAAAAAATTATATGTCTCATAATAGTTTATTTTTAATGATAAGTTAACATGTAGTCAATTACATTTTTGATCATAATCACCTTAGATATTAGAATCACATTCTTTTTCATTAAACACTTTCATCAAATTTGTGTTTGACATCATTTGAAAGAAAATTTTATTATAGAAATCTAAACTATCCATTAGTTACTATCTATAAAACATGGTTGATAATTGATATATGATATTTACAAAAGTAAATGAAAAGAAAACCAAAAGTGGATGTTGCGGAACAAACTTGCATATATTTTGATTTAATAATCTTGTATTGGTTTCATATTTTTATACTTTTTATTATATTTCAAATTAAAAGACAAAAGGTTTTATCCCACATATGTAGTCTCAAGCACTTCTCTCCTAATTATATATGCATGTTGATCCATCGAATATTTGTTAAAATAAAAGAGAATTTTGGCTACGTATGTGCATGGTTGGGCAGCCCAAGTGAGTTTGTGTCGGTCTGATTTGAAAATAATTTTATTGAATGCGTCGGGGTATGTTGCATCATGTCTGCAAGAGTGTGTAAGTGTGGCCTCCCAGAGCCCCTTGTGTTCGTGTTGTCCCAGCTCAATTTTGTCACTTGGTCCACATGACATTTTTAACATGTTTTGTAACTTTTTGAAGGTGTGGTTGGGACTATTTGGAAGAGACCATATGCATGTATCTATTCAGTTGGCAACCGCCTGTATCTTTTTTTTTACAACCACTGTCACAACTCTTCTAGAAATCAAAACTGATGTCTATTGTTGTATATAGAAAAATGAGACTCTCTCTTTCTCGTATCATTCTCCATTTTGTCATTTTCGTCAATGTTGTCTATGTGATCGTTGGAATAATGATAAACTATAATTAGTCGGAGACCACAATTTGTGTGTGTATGCCTCACCGCTCCAACGTTGTTGTATTTTGGGAGAGTAGCTGTCACGTTACTGTCGCACCATCGTTCATTGACGAGTAAGGTGGAAATACTCTTTAAGGACTGTAAATAATTACACCACTCAACCAATCTGGTATCATTTGTTATTTACAATTCTCTTATTTAGGTCCACCATAATAACAATCTTAAGAGTATTATGTTTTCTTATGGGCACTAATATGGAAGGATTTGAAATATATTTTACTCTTGTGATTCCATTCACTTCCAATAATTAGATTGTCATGGTTTAAATAGTGTCAATGACTCCTTTCTCTGATGTAACTATGATTGACGTCACTGGCAAAAAAAAGTATGTGTTGTTTTGGAAGTTTTGAACGTAGCATTTGTCATATCTAACCCCAAAGGCTAACCGGATTTGTCTTCATGTCATTTTAAGGACTGTTTCTAATTAGTTGTTTGACGCACACTTATGAATTAAAATTACATCTGAAATTTGGGAAAGTGTAAACATGAAATATATTCTGGAAGAAGCTTCTACCCAAAAATTTATTGTTGCAAGTTTTCTAAATTTTTATATGATCGAAGATAAAGAAATAACAACTCAAATTCATCATTTTCATATTTTACTAGAAGATTTGAGAAATGAAAAAAAAATCATCTTCCCAAGTCTTTCATTTTTGGGTCTTTAATTGAAAATATTATCTACTTCTTGGGGACATTACCAAAAAAATTTAAAGCATAAAAGAAAGAGAATGTCACTAAATAATTATAATAATATATATTTGTGTTGAAGATCAAAATTTTACTAGAGAAAACCCTGATTTGAATAAAGGGTTATTGTGTACTACAAACTCTGTTAACAATGGAGTTCAACAAAATAATAATTCTTCTCATTGATCTAAAAATAATTGGAAGATTAAAAAAGGAAAGGAAGTAAAAATAAAAATAAAGGCAACAAAGACATTAAGAAAAAGAATATTCTTTGTTATGTTTGTGGTAAACCTGGTAACACATATCCTAAATGCAGGCATAGGAAGAAGCAAACAGTCCAGGATACTAAGGAACCAACATCCAACCTTGTAACAGAGAACATGTTTGTAGCATTCATCAACGTGGTCAGCATGGGATCATTTCAGCATCATGATTGGATCATCGACTCCTGGGCTAGCCACAACATTAGTGGCAACAAAGATGCCTTCCTGACCTAGGAGGGCATGAGCATTGGGTTTTTGTGGGAAACTCAATCACTTCTCCTGTAACCAGAAAGGGCAATGCGTGATCAAGTTGACTTCTAGGAAAATCATGTTGATCAAAGATGGGTTGTACGTTCCATACATTAGGGTTAATTTGATCTCTATTTCTCAACGTGTTAGGTTTGGGGTCAACGTGTATTTTGAATCAAACAAGGTCATATTTTCTAAGTCAGGGGACTACCTAGATATGGGGTATAGTTCAAATGGCCTTCCTCTACTGAATGTACCAAACTCTTGTGCTAATGAAATTTCCTCTTCTTCTTATTTTATGATTCTTTTGATATGTTCCACAGTAGACTTGGACATGTTAATTTTAAATATTCATAATGCATGAAATGTTTAGATTTCCTAAAGAATATATATGGTGTTTTTTATTTAAATAACAAATGTCAAGTATATGCTGAAACTAATTCTACAAAGAAATTGTGTCCTCAAATCATACATAGAGATTCTGACTTACTAGATTTTGTTCATACGGATCTTGGAGATTTATATGAAAATTTATCTAGAGGTGAGGAAAATATTATATATCATATTTGTAGATGATTTCTCACGCTATACAAGGTAATACTTATTAAATTCAAAAGACAAAGCTTCGGGATGTTTGTTAAATGTAAAACAAAAGTAGAAAATCAATTGAACAAGAAATTAAAATGTCTCCATTTGAATAAGGATGGTGAATACGATTTCTCTCCTTTTAATGATTATTGTGTAACTCATGGAATTATACATGAATACACTCCTCCATATTTTCCTCAATCAAATGGGATTGCTGAATGTAAAAATAGAACTCTAAAAGAGATGATGAATTCTATATTAATTAATTCAGCAATACCCAAGAACATGTGCGTGGAGCGATTTTATCATCTGATTTTTTTTCAAAATCATATTCCTAGTAGGAAGACAAATAAGACTCCATATGAATTATGGAAAGGTTATTCTCCTAATTTGAAATATCTCAAAGTGTGTTGGTGTTTCACTAAGGTTTTATTAACTTAACCTAAGAAATGAAAACTGGGATCTTTCACTCTAGATGGTATTTTTATAGGTTATGATAAAAATAGTGTGGTATATAGATCCTTGGTTCTTAGAATTTATGGCAATCTTATAGACCGTAATACGATTGTTGAATCTAAAAATGCTAATTTTTTTTAGCATATCTTTCCTATAAAACTCTCTTCAAAAATTTATCTATATCTTAAAATATTTTTTTTAGGGAATGTCCCAAGTACATCCAATACTAATGGTGTTTTAGAACCTAGAATATCCACTAGGACGAGTAAGAACAAAAATCTTGGTGATGAATTCAATTCCTTTATTGTTGATAATGACCCTCAATTTTCATTGATGCTATTAATTCATATGCTTCCTCCTTATGGAACAAAGTAATTAATAGTGAGATTGAACCTATACTATCTAATCACACATGAGAATTAGTTGACCTTCCACAATGTATCAAACCCATAGGATGTAAATGGATATTTAAAAGAGAATTAACTAATGGGATTGTAAATAAATACAAAGCTTGATTACTTTCCAAGGGATACAAACAACAAAAGAATATTGACTATTTTGATACTTTTGCTCCTATAACTAGAATCTCTTCAATCATGATTTTAATGACTTTGGCATCCATTAAGAAATTAATTATACATAAAATGGATGTCAAAACTACTTTCTTGAATGGAGATTTAGATGAAAAAATTTATATGGATCAACCAGAAGGTTATGTTGTTTCAAGAAAAGAACATACGACATAGAGACTAACCAAATATCTCTATGGCTTGAAACAAACACCTACACAATGGCATGAGAAAGTTGATAAAGTCATTGTATTGTATGAGTTCCATATAAATGAAGGAGAAAAATGTATGTATTCAAAATTTGATAATCAAGGTTGTGTTGCTATATGTCTTTATGTGGATGGTGTGCATAAATATTAGTATGGTAATTAGTAAAAAAGTTTCTTGGCTTCTAATTTTGACATGAAAGATATGGAAGAAGCAGATGTAATTTTGGGAATTAAACTTCTTAGAAGTGATGATTGCATCATGCCCTCTCAAGAACATTATGATGAGAAAACCCACAAAAGATTTTTAATGTTCGATTTTAAGCTAGTTAGAACACCTTTTAATTCTAATTGGAGTCTTAAGAAAATAGAAGTATTCATGTTCGACAAGTCAAAAATGTGTAGGGAATTGGAAGTTGATGTACTTAATGAACTGTACTTGTCCAGATCTGGCATATGTAGTATAAAGATTAAGTGGATACACTCAAAATCCTAACAAGGATCATTGGATTGTTCTACGTAGGGTTTTAAGATACCTAAAATGCACAATTAGTCATGGATTGATTTTTTGTGAATCTCCAATTGTGTTAGAAGGATATTGTGATGCCAATTAGATTTTTGATTTAGATTAATTGAAATCGACAAGTGGCTACATCTTCACCAAGGGTGGATGTGTTGTGTCTTAGAAATCCACCAAGGAAACATGTATAGCTTTTTCCACTATGGAATCTGAGTTTATTGCCTTAGAAAAGGATGGAACTGAAGTCGATGCGTAAGACATGTTCTAATGGATATTCCCATTTAGGAGAAATCTTCTCCACTTGTAACACTCTAATTTTCATAACACATGAGAGGAAACTATATTTTTTTTATCCACTGGGGGTGTCACAAACATGATTATCATTGCAATTAAAGTAAATGAAACACTTTTGCATATATTTGAAACTGATTTATACATAGTTCTTGTCAATAGAAAACTATATCATGTTCATCCATAAGATCTGATATACTTGGTAGCATAACTAAGCAAAATAAAAGATGTCTGAACTCTGGATCATCTTGGTAGATGGCACCCCACTAGGCAAGCTTGAAATCACCTAGTCCTTTTCTTGCCCGTTTGTTCTTTAATTGCTCCAAAACCTGTGGATATCACGTCCCCAGCCTTACATTGGGAAAATAACAGTCGTTAGAGTAAGTAGAATGAGTATTCTAAAATATACATCGCTAAAGAACTAAAATGGGATTTTACGAACATGAAACTAACATCAAACTATGAGTAAAATTTGTAACCTATTATCGCTTATTATTTAGTCTGAATTCATATCTCTCAACCTTATCTTTCTCTGGTGACATGTACATAGATCTTAAGACTTGCACCATAGTGCATGGGTCATACTTATCTTATCTAATTCCCTCTCATCACACTTATGGATGAGATTATGGACATGCTCTAATCTTAAGTATCTTATACTTATGATTTTTATCTATTTGTGACAACCATTATACAATAAGTCCTCCTTTATTGACACCAAAGTGTCCTCTATGGTGCAATGCACCCTCGGTTGGCACAATGTGCCCTCTATTGACACCAAAGTGTCCTCTATGGTGCAACACACCCTCTGTTGGCACAACATGCCCTCTGTTGACACCAAAGTGTCCTCTATGGTGAACACACCCTATGTTGGCATAAATGCCCTCTGTGACACTCGCAGTGTCTGGTGTAGTGTGCCCTCTGAATCATCATGGGACTATCTGGTGAAGACTTATTATATAATGTATTATGTGAAGGTTTTAAATTAATTATCTTAAGTCAATCTTACGAAACTTTGAATCTGAACTTATCTGAGATTGAATGCTGAGTATTGAACATGTACTAAATTCTGAATCTGAACTTCTCTGAAACTGAGTACTAAACATATAATGAATTCTAAATCTGAATCTCTACTCTTAAATTATGAACTAAATCTTTTACTAAATGTGAATATGTATCTCAATTACTACATAATTGAGATTGGGTCTATAACCCTTATCTTGTCTCTTTATTCAAAAATTGGCTACTCGTACAATGAGTAGTCTAAGTCTTAATCTATATCTCATATTCTCATTATCTGGGTAAACCTTATTTTGAATATCTGATTTGATAGTATGAATTAATTGGTACTAAATATAACAAATGGGTCTCAAGGCTTAGGAAGGAGCATCTGATCTGAATATATAAATACTAAGGATACAAACAGTAACTTAAGCGAAGTATATGAAAGTAACTTAAGTAGAAAATATCTAAAATATGATTTCTAACATGGTAACTCAACCTCTCGAGAGTTTCATGAAGTCTTATCTTAACATTAAAGTTAATGCATTCATGTGACCTTAACTCTTAAATCTTAAAAAAATGAGTATTATAAAATCTTATCTTGTGAGCTTAATCATAACGTAATGCATTCTACTCATGTAATCTAATCATGTACTTAATTCAAATCCCACTTTGTACTTTGCGTCTAGATGTTTCTCATTGTATGAAATATGATTAAATCCTTAGTTCTTAAATATTTATATATATATATATATATATATATATAATCTTGATATTGTGTCTCTACTTGCAGTCTTAATACTCAATTATATGTATAAAAGTGAGGAACCATATAGTATGTTCATACTTAAAAATCTTAACACATGGTTATATCTCATTACCATGGATGTATGTTAGTCTTAACTTGTATTTCTTAGCTTGTGGTCTTGAATCATATAGAACAACATTAAGAAACAAGAGAGTAATTTAACCTTCTATCCTTGTTAATTCATTACCATCTCATGACACATCTCTAATTAATACATTGAGCCTATGAAATATCACGATCGTAAAGTATAGAATATCTTGCCTACATATCTGATTAGAACATCAGATATTAAGTTCTCATTTAAGATGCATGTAAATGTACTAGATTTGATAAACTGAAATACTCATGGGCATGAACCACTTACCTCTTATACTGAGGATACCTATAAGAAAGCTCTGATTCCAAGTTCCATAACTTTAATAACCTGGATATCATCATAGTTTTATCAGTTGAAGTGTATATTCCCTTTTTCTATTTCTAAATCTCAAAAGCCCATCATCCCAACTTCATTTACCAACTTAGGATCCTTATTTAGAATAAACATAAGTTTAATCTATAATCACCATAAAATATTGGTGTTGAAATTAAATAAAATCTTATTATATAGTCACTATAATATTTATACTCAAATAAGACATAAATTGTCTCATGTACGCATATGAACATATACTCCATATAATGAGAATAACTCTCAAACGTAGTCACATATTCTAAACATACTGACTGAATTAGGAAATCAAAGTAGAATACCATCATGTTACTAATATCAGGCCTAATTAGGCATACATATATCACTTATTATACCAAGATAATTATCTTTTATTCATACATAATGGCCACTCAGGTCTAAAACTAAATACTAACATAATATAATGAGAAACTCCATCAAATATTAAGAAAAAAGTAATCATATAATATAGTAAGGTCTTATATAAAAAATAGGATGTTGTTTCATAATTAGATCATGGGTGCAATACCCAAAATGCCCTTATTAGGGTTAGCATCAAAACTTACATAGAAATATCAAATTAGAAAGATCAGGCTTTGGATACTAGGCATATCAAAATAAGATTACTGTAAATTATTCATAAATTAATGAATTCATTTGCTATTTTTAATGCACAACACATTGAAATATCATAACTATTACTAATCAAATTATAATAAATATCAGACATCAAATAATCCCTGAAATCCATTTTTAAAAAATAGTATACATGACAATCTTTCTACAAACATATTATTTGCTAAAAACTGAACTCCCTACCCAAAGATATGAAATTTAAAAGTTACCTATGTTTGGATCAATCTCAATTGTCCATTTAGAATCCAAAGGACCTTAAGGGTGGCGCCCCTTCTCTTATACTTCTCCCTTGTTCGTGTATCCAGGACAGGACTCGTCTCCTTCTTTGCCCTTGAACCCAAATGAGGGGAAGATCCCCTATTCTTCCTGTGTAGGTGGGTGTCGCCGCAAGGTCTACCTCAGGCAACCCCGACCTCAAAGATGTCGGCATTCAACTTGCTCCCAAGCATCCCTTACCTCTATCCGCCCTCGCTGGCTTGGGCACTGTCGTCGACGAGTACAGGTAGGCCCAGATCAAAAACTCGACCTCCACCCTACCACAGCCGCCAAGGTTTCTCTCAATGCTCTCTCTTCCTCTCGCTCTCGGTTCGCATAAAAAACCCCTAGAATAGGGTTCAGTCACCACCAAGCATAAGGATCGAGAGGTTTTATAGCATCTAGCCCTCTGAATCATAGGCAAGGCTCCCTTTTTTTGGGGGCTCTGTTCCACTCCCTGTTCTACTGGGCACGGCTCTTTAGTCCGATACGGACTGGAGTCGCCCCCCCCTTTTTTATTTTCTTTTTCTTCTTTTGTTTGATAAAACTTCAAATATAAGAAGTATTTACATAGCCCATCCTATAGTTCAGTTTGACTTCAAATTTTGGGGTAGATACTATGTTATTCATCATCTTTATATGAGAAAGAGTTTAAGTAAAAACTTGTTGTACAAACACTCTGAAAATGTCTTTTAAATAAAAACATTATAATTACTAATTTGATTACCTAGGCCACTATATACATCAAAATCATATGAGATTTCTTCCACAATCTTATATTAGAATGATGCTTCCTATAAATATATCTTGAGTATTTATTATGACACTAGGATATTCCATACTCAAATTCATACTCCAAGGACCCATTTGAAATCCTTAACTTGCCTTATAGGGCTGAATTTGGATCGTAGGGCTAATGACCCTTGTATTAATTTCCAAAATAATTCATACGATTAAGCATATCCTCAGTTACAACATTAAACTTTTGAATAGACATCAATCCTCAATTATAGGTTCCTTATGATACCCTCGATGATTATGATTTCACTTACTTAATATGTAGAACTCAACTAAGTCTAGGACTCAAACCATCAACTACAATCATTGTGTTTCCTTCATAGTTCAACTTTGTATTTCATCTCATATTATCAAATAAAATATCAGATTCCCAGACTTTTAGGACACTAGAAAACCATCATGAGTGCGTAAAAGACCTCTCTGCGCTCTTTTTCTATAGAATCCAAATATTATGAAAATCAAATAAACTTTATTGTAAGCATAAATCTATCCCATATTGATGTCATCAATAACTTAATAATGTACATTCTAGGTTCCAAAGAACAGGGTGCGACAATACTACCCACCTTTTTAGGAATTTTGTCCTCAAAATTCAATTAAACTATAGGAGGCTACCCCACCTTAGGTTTTTTCTTACTTATTCATAAACTAATAATTAACATATTAAGGAACAATTATGTTAAAAAAAATCATGAAAAGGGATATGGAGTGTATTTCATAAAATATTTATGTGAGCATTAATCTTCATCTTGATCTGCTAATCAACTTATCCTTAGGATTTCTACAACCAAACTTGGAATTATACTTAGGGTATCTACCTCAACCTTGTCATGACTTATTAACATTAGGTATAGTTGACTATCTAATCTTAGGTCTTCCAGGTACCTCTTACATTTCTAGATATGTGGTGAGCAAGCACATACCTAGAGATGTGAGATCCTAACATGCTATCTCTCATTAACCTACTAATATATGTGTCCCATACCACATAGACCAGTAAGAAATGAGAGATGCATCAAAGTCTAGTGCTTATGACATTCCTCTTCAATTCTCAATTGGCTAGCCATAATCATTGAGAATGGAGAAGTAACATCATTATCTAGGGTTAGGTTGAAACTTGAGACCTAGAATAGGTAAACATCTTTCTTGGACATCTCTATTTCTTCTAAGGTGAAAACTTTTAGTAATTATAGGTCATTGTATCTTTCTTTGGAAATCTATCCCTAAACCCTAATCTCTTATCTTCAACCTAGACTGACTATGAGAATCATATTTGCCTAGTGGCCATTTACCAAATTGCTCTGATACCATATTGTAACACTCTGATTTTCATAACACATGAACGGAAGCTATATTTTTTTCTTCACTGGGGGTGACAAAAACATGATTATCATTTCAATTAAAATAAATGAAACACTTTTGCATATATTTCAAACTGATTCATACATAGTTCTTGTCAAAAAAAAACTATATCATGTTCATCCATAAGATCTAATATACTTGGTAGCATAAATAAGCAAAATAAAAGATGTTTGAACTCTGGATTGTCTTGGTAGATGGCACTCCACTAGGCAAGCTTGAAATCTCCTAGTCCTTTTCTTGTCCAATTCTTCTTCAATTGCTCCAAAACCTCCGGACATCGCATCCCCAGCCATGCCTTGGGAAAATAACAATCATTAGAGTAAGTGGTATGAGTATTCTAAAATACACATTGCTAAAGAACAGAAATGGGATTTTCTAAATATGAAACTAACATCAAATTGTGAGTAAAATTTGTAACCTATTATCCCTTATTATTTTGTCTGAATTCTTGTCTCTAAACCTTATCTTTCTCTGGAGACATGTACCCTAGTACATAGATCTCAAGACCTTCACCACAGTGCATGGGTCATACTTATCTTATCTAATTCCCTCTCATCACACTTATGGATGAGATTATGGGAATGCTCTAATCTTAAGTATCTTTTACTTACAATTTTTATCTATTTGTGGACACCATTATACAATAAGTCCTACTCTATTGACACCAAAGTGTCCTCTATGGTGCAACACACCCTCGGTTGGCACAACGTGCCCTCTATTGACTCCAAAGTGTCCTATATGGTGCAACACACCCTCTGTTGGCAAAACATGCCCTCTATCGACACCTAAGTGTCCTCTATGGTGCAACACACCCTCTCTTGGCATAAATGCCCTCTATGACACATGCAGTGTCTGGCATAGTGCACCCTCTTAATCATCATGGGACTCTCTGGTGAGGACTTATTATATAATGTATTATGTGAAGGTTTTGAATTAATTATCTTAAGTCTAGTCTTACTAAACTTTGAATCTGAACTTATCTGAGACTGAATACTAAGTACTGAACAAGTACTAAATTCTGAATCTAAACTTCTCTAAAACTAAGTACTAAACATATACTGAATTCTAAATATGAATCTCTGCTCTTAAATTATGAACTAAATATTTTACTGAATGTGGATATATATCTCAATTACTACATAATTGAGATTGGGTCTATAACCCTTATCTTGTCTCTTTATTCAGAAACTGGCTACTCACACAATGAGTTGTCTAAGTCTTAATCTATATCCCATATTCTCATTATCTAGGTAAACCTTATTTTGAATCTCTGATTTGATAGTATGAATTCATTGGTACTAAATATAACAAATGGGTCTCAAGGCTTAGGAAGACACATCTGATCTGAATATATAAATACTAAGGGTACAAAAAGTAACTTAAGTGAAGTATATGAAAGTAACTTAAGTAGAAATATCTAAAATACAATTTCTGACATTGAAACTCAGCTTCTTGCGAGTTTCATGAAGTCTTATCTTAACATTAATCCTAATGCATTCATGTGACCTTAACTCTTAAATCTTAAAACATGAGTCTTATAAAATCTTATCTTGTGATCTTAATCTAATCATATACTTAATTCAAATCCCACTTTGTACTTTACTTCTAGATGTTTCTCATTCTATGAAATCTAATTAACTCCTTAGTTCTTAGATATTTATATATATAAGAAATCTTGATACCATGTCTCTACTTGCAATCTTAATACTCAATTACATGTATAAAAGTGAGGAACCCTATATTATGTTCGTACTTAAAAATCTTTACACATGGTTATATCTCATTACCATGGATGTATGTCAGTCTTAACTTATATTTCTTGGCTTGTGGTCTTGAACATTCATATCGAACAACATTTAGAAACAAGAGAGTAATTTAACCTTCTATCCTTGTTAATTCATTACCATATCATGACACGTCTCGAATTAATACGTTGATCCTATGAAATATCACAATCATAAAGTATAGAATATCTTGCCTACATATCTGATTAGAACATTGGCTATTAAGTTCTGATTTAGGATGCATGTAAATGTACTAGATGTGATAAACTGAAATACTCATGGGAATGAATCACTTACCTCTTATACTGAGGGTACCTATAAGAAAATCCTGATTCCAAGTTCCATAACTTTAATAACCTGGATATCATCATAGTTTTATCAGTCAAAGTGTATATTCCCTCTTTCTATTTCTAAATCTCAAAAGCCCATCTTCCTAACTTCATATACCAACTTAGGGTCCTTATTTAAAATAAAAATAACTTTAATCTAAAATCACCATAAAATCTTGGCGTTGAAATTAAATAAACTCTTATTATATTATCATTATAATCTTTATACTCAAATAAGACATAAATCGTCTTATGTACTCATATAAACATATACTCCATATAATGAGAATAACTCTCAAACATAGTCACATATTCTAAACATACTGACTCAATTAGAAAATCAAAGTAGAATACCATCATGTTACTAATATCATGCCTAATTAGGCATACATATATCACTTATTATACCAAGATAATTATTTTTTATTCATACATAATGGCCTCTCAGGTCTAAAACTATATACTAATATAATATAATGAGAAACTCCATCAAATCTCAATAAAAAGTAATCATATAATGTAGTAAGGTCTTCTATAAAAAAATATCAAGTTGTTTCATAATCAGATCATGGGTGAAATACCCAAAATGCCCTTAGTAGGGTTAGCATCAAAACTGATGTAGAAATAACAAATTAGAAAGACTAGGCTTTGGAATCATACTAGGCATACCAAAATAAGATTACTATAAATTATTAATAAATTAATGAAGTCATTTGCTATTTTTAATGCACAACCCATTGAAATCTCATAACTATTACTAATCCAATTATTATAAATATTAGTCATCAAAAAATCCCAAAAATCCATTATTACAAAATAGTATACATGACAAGCTTTCCACAAACATCTTATTTTCTAAAAATTAAACTCCCTAACCAAAGATATGAAATTTGAAAGTTACCTATGTTTGGATCAATCTCAATCGTCCATCTAGAATCCAAAGGACCTCAAGGACATTACCCCTTCTCTTATACTTCTCCCTTGGTCGTGGATCCAGGACAAGACCCATCTACTTCTTTGCCCATGAACCCGAACGAGGGTATGATCCCCTTTTCTTCCTGCACAGGTGGGTGCTGCCGTAGGGCCTGCCTCAACCAACCCCAACCTTAAAGATGTGGGCATCGCAGCTTACTCCCAAGCATACCTTACCCCCGTCCACCCTTGCAGGCTTGGGAACAATCATCGACGAGTATAGGTAGGCCCATATCAAAAACTCGGCCTCCACCCTACTACAACTGGAAAGGATTCTCTCCATGCTCTCTCTTCCTCTCGTTCTCAGTTAGTATCAAAAAACCCTAGAATAGGGTTCGTCCACCACCAAGCATAAGGATCGAGAGGTTTTATAGCCTCTAGCCCTCTGAATCATGGGCAATGCTCCCTTTTTGTGGGGTCTATATTTCCCCACCTATTCTGTTGGGCGCGACTCTTTAGTCCGATACAGACTGGAGTTTTGCCCCTTTTATATTTTATTTTTCTTCTTCTTTTTGATAAAACTCCAAATATAAGAAGTATTTATATAGCCCATCCTATAGCTAATTTTGACTTCAAATTTTGGGGTATATACAATGTTATCATCATCATTATATGAGCAAGAGTTTAAGTAAACACTAGTTGTACAAACACTCCAAATATGTCTTTTAAATAAAAACATTATAATTAGTAATTAAATTACCTAGGCCACTATATACAACAAAATCATATGATATTTCTTCCACAATCTTATATTAGAATGATGCATCCTATAAATATATCTTGAGTATTTATTATGACACCAAGATATTCCATACTCAAATTCGTACTCCAAGGACCCATTTGAAATCCTTAACTTGCCTTATTGGGCTGAATTTAGATCCTAGGGCCAATGACCCTTGTATTAATTTCCAAAAGTATTCATACGATGAAGCATATACTCAGTTACAACATTAAACTTTTGAATAGACATCATTCCTCAATTATAGGTTCCTTATGATACCCTTGATGAGTATGATTTCACTTACTCAATATGTAGAACTCAACTAAGTCTAGGGCTCAAACCATCAACTACAGTCATTGTGTTTCCTTCATAGTTCAACTTTGTATTTCATCTCATATTATCAAATAAAATATCAGATTCCCAGACTTTTAGGATAGTAGAAAACCATCCTGAGTGCGTAAAAGACCTCTCTACGTTCTTTTTCTATAGAATCCAAATATTGTGAAAATTGGATAAACTTTATTATAAGCATAAATCTATCCCATATTGATGACATCAATAACTTAATAATATACATTCTAGGTTCCAAAGATCTGGGTGTGACACCACTAGTCTATATACATTGTGATAATCAAGTTTCCATAGAGAGAGCTAAAAATGAAGTTTATAATGGGAAGAGTAGACATATTCTTCTATGTCACAATATAGTAAGGTATCTTACATGTGATAGCATAATCTCTATTCATTATGTGAAATATGAGTTGAATTTGGTCGATCCTCTCACAAATCCGTTAAGTCAAAGACTTGTGAGCAACACATCGAGAAGAATGAGGTTATTTCCATTAGCAGGGTCAATGTGATGGACAGCCAACCTGCTTGAACGGAGATCCTGAAAGAAGGTTTAATGGAAAAAATGAAATCAATGTCGACTCAATGTTTTGTAATGATGGGAATCTCATTCTAATGATGTACACAATAATGTGCAGTGAATTAGTTGAATATATTTTATTGTTAATAGATTTCATAGCCATTATTGGCGGTATATATAACTACAATATATACGTTATGAAAGTCTAACTATATGAGTGTGGAGTGGAGCCACTCCAGTTGAGACATGAGCAAGTCGCTAGGACTCAAGAATATCCTCAGTAGGCGCATGTCTAAAAGGAACCAAACTGTATGAATGTAAGTGGATTTTATGAATGTTATGTGAGTAATGAACCTCTAATCAGATGAAAGGAGAATTGGTTCATGAAAATAGTTCTACCAATCATCTACAGATTACATATGTCTACTATATGCTTTGGTTCAAAGAACATAGTTCTACTAAAGCTTATGTGGCATGCCATTTGTTTAAGTTCTTCCAAGGATTTACTCGGATTTTTAATTTTATTATATTTTGAAATAGCATGGGATTGTTGTACTTTCTGTTGTATTTCATACCAAAAGGAAAAAGGTTTTGTCCTACATTGGTAGTCTCGAGCACTTCCCTCCTAATTATATAAGCATGCTTACCCATGGGATATTTGAGGAATAAAAGGGAACTTAAGCTGCACATAGACATGGCGGAAGCAACCCAAGTGGGTTTGGGTCAGTCCGGTCAAAACCCCTTTAACCAGGCATGTCGATGCACGTCACATCCTGCATGCAAGGGGATGCAAATTCAGCCACCCAGAGCCTCTACAGTGTCTGCATCCGTAACCCTGACTCGATTTTATCACTTGGTTTGTGTGACATTTTTAACATGTGTTCCAAAATTTCGAAGTTGTGGTTGGGAATATTTGTAAGAGACCAAATGTAGGTGTTTGTTCAGTTGGGAACCACCTATGTTGTAAAGAGTGGTATCCTAGAGGGAAACCACTCCCTACTAAAATAAAAGGCAACATCCCAAACCAAACTCCAACATAAAATTTTTAATGAAGGGATGAAACCAATTTATTCAACATGAATGTATCAAAACACCAAAGTTTAGTAGCAAAATAAAAACATGACTATATTCAATTTATCATAAGATTACAAAAGAACATCATAAGCTCCCACAAAGGGTTTACATGAAAGATACAACATATGGATCTAAGTAGAGGGAAATCTAAACAATAACAACTTTGTCTCCAAGCTTTAACTCCTTAAGCTATGTCCATATATTCATGCCATATCATCCAAGTCCTTCACCTAGGGTTGAAAGCATACCCCATCAAGAAGAGAAAAATAGAAGACATCAACAAAGGCTGGTATGTGCATATTAAATAGGAAATTGAGAAATATATAAGGAATAAAGGACATCAAGTATAAGAGGTTTCCCATAGAAAATTAAATACTACCCAATCAGGCATATAAAAACATAAACAACAAAATAAGAATGAAGCAAAATAGTATATAAACAAGGTTTCCATATGTTCCACCTGTGAAAATACTAGACAATAATAACATGGTGGTAGGAAATAACACATTTACCAAAATATGAGGTGAGCGGGATCTATATACATCCACTCTAAATATTGAATGGGTAGGAACTATATACATCCACTAGAGCATGATAGGATACACATATACTCAAATATATATTTTCATGTGCATGAATTATCACCTATGTATTCATATGTAGGAATGTTCACATCCACATAAAATAACATGTAAAATTATACTAGCAGTCACCACAACATGCATAACAAAAGAACATACATGTATAAAAAGATAAGGAGAATAAGAACATCCATCAAGTAAAAAGTGGGATCAGAGCATCCATGCCATCACATAATGTGCCATATACACATCCACTATCATGGTGGGAAAAGAAGCACATATCAACATATAAACATCAAATTCAAAGTGGACACATATCATCAAATAAGTCCAACATGCTCAAAGTATAGGAAAATAGTCCAAGAGAATATCCATGATCATAAGATCAGTAACAAAATAAGATAGTTCACCAGAACCATGATTTATAAAAGAAAAGACATTGTATATAGGCTGATGTCCATAGGACCAAGAGAAAGAAAAAAATAGGTAAATTTCTCATCAAGAATAATAGGGGATGCAAACATACCTTAAAATAGTCCTAGAAACCCTCTTCACCAATCTAGTAGTTTCTAAGATCAACTTTACCTAATTACAATTATTCACATGTATTATGGTTTGTCAGATGCATTAATGTAAGGAAAACCCATATTTTGGACTTTTTGAATGGAACTCTGATTTAAACTCTAAAAACATCACTGATAATTTAGTTAGGTTCTCCTGATTAAGAAAACATATAATATTGTTTATTTTCGAGTTATGGACATTTAGGTGCATTATTGATGAATTTTGATTAATTAAATCATTTCCTAAAAATCATTTTCAACAAAACTCGAAATAATTCATTGAAATTATTTTTATTAGAAATGGGATTTTTCTGAGTTCTGGATATATTTTATTTTTAATTTTGGACAAATGGGTAATTAGTTATGATTTATTGAAATTCAGCCAACCAGAAGATGCCACATAGGCAGTTCGGTTTGAAAAACCAAGAGAGAGAGAGTGAGAGACAAGCTGGGCCCATGACTTGGCCCAATGAGTGGTGGCCATGTCATCGGTCTGCGCTTAGGTGACGCCAGTCAAGGCCAAGAAAGCAAAAAACCAAAAGACGATGTTACCCCTAAGAGAGAAAAAAGGAAAACAGAAAATGAGGAGGGTAAGAGGGGAAAAGGGGATTCATCCCCTCCGTCGGGCCACGCCATGGCCAGTGAATAGAAGCTCGACGAGATTGGGCATATTAACAACCAGCAAAAATTTGTGAAAATAAGAACATAGAAAAAAGGAGAGGGGTACCACGATCCTACCGGTACCAAAGAATAGAGGCGAGGTGGCGTGTAGAGGAGGAACAACCCACAACAATAGGTACTAGAAACTGAAGTCGATGATGGAAGCATATATAGCCAAAGAGCAGATTGAGGTGATTGGAAGAAAGGAAAGTGGTTGGCAGTTATGAGGGTGCTGCATTATATAGGCAGGGTTCGGTCATATGCCTTCGAGAATAGAGGTCTCTGAGGACTTGGGGAGAGGGTTTGGGTGTTTCTAGAATATACAACCATAGGCCAAGTTTTTGGTATGGATGCATGCGAAACTGAAAACCAAACTCGTAGGCAAAGAAATCGTGTAGAATCATCCACTGTGGTGAGAGAAATTGGTAATTTTCAGACCTCCGTGTTTCCTTTTTGGGCACGGGGTAGAAGACGATACAAGCGCCATTAGATGATGATGGAGTGGCTCGCATCAAGTCTGAAATTGTGACACATTATGTTCTTTCCAATTTGGATTAGGACTAAAGTGATGTTCACATTTATTTCTCATTTTCTCTTTCTTCTTTTTAGGGTGCAAACAAATCCCAAACAAGATAAAATTTGACACCCAAACTATTTTTGATATGAGGAATCTGAATATGCAATTAGATTTTCCTTTTGAGAACTTTTAATGTGTCAAATAAGTCAAATACTATTTTCTCTTTCCTCCATCATTAATGGCCATAAGATTCTCCAAATTTTGCTAAACTTCACCCACAAGTCATATTTATTGTGTTGGATACGAATTTGCCATTAATTTTACATGTTGGAGTTGTTTGTACACTTGTTTAATATTTTCTCTTTCCTCCATCATAAATGGCCATAAGATTCTCCAAATTTTACTAAACTTCACCCATAAGTCATATTTAATGTGTTGGATACGAATTTTCCATTAATTTTACATGTTGGACCTGTTTGTACACTTGTTTAATATTTTGAAGTTTCTACACTTTCTCCCTCCTCATTTCACATTTATATTAATTTTTATCCAAATCACATGAAAATTCACTCAAAGGATATTTTTAATGTGTAGATTATGAATCTTACATTATTTTCCTTTTTTTGGATTCATTTATTATTTTATTTGATAAATTGGGGAAAAATCAGATCTTCTCTTTCCAAATTGAATTAAATTAATTATTATTATGTGAATTATGTGAAACTTGACTCCCAAGGAATATAATTCTTAACTTCGATTCCACTTTTGGTATTTCTTTTAATGTGTGTCACAATTAATATTTGTGGCCATTATTATCACACTATTTCATTATTATGAATGTTTCTTATTCCATTATTCTCTATAACTTAATATTATCACCAAAATAATTAGGTGTGATTATTTGCATAAAATTTCATATAATTTATTATTATCTTATGTGACATATTTTATATATCCATTATTGGTCTAAAAATAATGTGAAAAGATTACACTAAACCTCACCTAGATCTATCCTCAACCTTGTTTGGTTCAGTCCAAAAAGATCAAACTTTTAGGGTAGGGTCCAAGATCTGATATGTTACAGAACTCCACCCCTTAAAAGGATTTCATCCTCGAAATATATTGATACAAACATCAAAAACTATCTACTCTCCGCCCCTTAAAAGGATTAACATAACAAGTCAAACTAAATAATATTTAGGGTTACCCACATATCTTTTAATTTTGAATGTTTTAGAGATTTATATTGGTTAAGTATCACCCTAACAAGTCAACACCATCTAGGGTTGAGATTTAGGTCCTCGTGTCTCTAATCTATCAACCCTAAGATCCAAAAAGTAGTAGTGCACAAAGGGTAGGTACACTACACCTTTATATAAACCAATATATTCCTAGTCATATCTCGAAAGATAGAACTAGGGTTACCACTAAGTTTAGAATTTCACTACCAAAACTTCTCAAAATCTTCATTGTGACTTAGTTCAAGAAAACTTCGATGATATCCAAAAAATTTGTACATATAATACTATATTTGAAAAATATTTTGGTGATAAAATCTATTTGACATGAAACGAAATATGGATCCAAAATCAATTGCGGAACCAAGTCACAATTTTCCATAATAAAATCTCCTCATCCTACTTAATTTTCATCCATGAAACCTAAATTCATCCTCGAGTCAGCCCCATAGCATATAAGGATTCATATCACCAAACACCTATATGGTAGGGTATGATCATCTAACCTCATCACATAATTAGGGTGTACTCATCATGATACCTACATTATTTCCAAAAAATCAGGATCAAATCTAGGGTGAACATCTCACATAGAGGTAACTACCTAAGTCAAGGGTTCTAATTAGGGAGACAAAATTTAAATAGTCATATTCTGACTACCATGGGCTCTTATACCATGTTGTAAAGAGTGGGATCCTAGAGGAAAACCACTCCCTACTAAAATAAAAAGGAAACATCCCAAACCTAACTCCAACATAAAATTTTTTCCAAAGGGATGAAACCAATTTATTCAATATGAATGTATCATAACACCAAAGTTTAGCAGCAGAATAAAAACATTGACTATATTCAATTTATCGTAAGATTATAAAAGAACATCATAAGCTCCCACGAGGGTTTACATGAAAGATACAACATATGGATCTAAGTAGAGGGAAATATAATCCATAACAACTTTGTCTCCAAGATTTAACCCTATAAGATATTTCCATATATTAATGCCATGTCATCCAAGTCCTTCACCTAGGGTTGGCAGCATGCCCCAGCAAGAAGAGAAAAATATAAGTCATCAACAAAGGCTGGTATGTGCATACTAAATAAGAAATTGAGAAATATATAAGGAATAAACGACATCAAGTATAAAAGGCTTCCCATAGAAAAGTAAGTACTACCCAATAGGACATAAAAGAATATAAACAACAAAATAAGAATGAAACAAAAGAGTATATAAACAAGGCATCCATGTTTTCCACCTGTGACAATACTAGACGCTAATAACATGTACGTAGGAAATAACACATCTACCAAAAAGATGAGGTGAGAGGGAACTGCATACATCCTCTATAAATATGGAGTGGGTAGGAACTATATACATCCACTTGAGTAGGACATGATACACATGTTCTGAAATATATATTTTCATGTGCAGGAATTATCACTTCTGCACTCATATGTGGGAATATTCACATCTACATAAAATAACATGTAAAATTATACTAGCAGTAACCACATGATGCATAACAAAATAACAAGCAAGTATAAACAAATAAGGAGAATAAGAACATCCATCAAGTAAAAAGTGGGATCAGAGGATCCATGCCATCTCATAATGTGCCATATATACATCCACTAACATGGTGGGAAAACAAGCACATGTCAACATATAAACATCCACTTCAAAGCGGGCACATGTAATCAAATAAGTCCAACATGCTTAAAGCATAGGAAAAAGAGTCTAAGAGAATATCCATGAGCATAAGATCAGTAACAAAATAAGATAGTTCACAAGAACCATAATTTACAAAAGAAAAGACATTGTGTATAGGCTAACTACCATAGGACCAAGAGAAAGACAAAAATAGGTAAATTTCTCATCAAGAATAATAGGGGATGCAAACATACCTTAAACTAGAGTCCTACAAACCCTCTTCACCAAAATAGTAGTTTCCAAGATCAAATTTACCTAATTACAATTATTCACATGTATTAGGGTTTGTCAGATGCATTAATGTAAAGAAATCTCATATTTTGGACTTTTTGAACAAATCTCTGATTTAGACTCTGAAAACATCATCATTTATCTAGTTAGGTTCTCCTGATTAAGAAAAAATATAATGTTGTTTATTTTGGAGTTATGGACATTTAGGTTTATTTTTTACACGTTTTGATTGATTCAATTATTTCCTAAAAATCCTTTTCGACAAAACATAAAATCAGTCTTTGAAATCATTTTTATTAGAAAGATGGGATTTTTTGAAGTTTAGAACATATTTTATTTTTAATTTTGTAAAAACGGGAAATTGGTCATGATTTGTTGAAATCCAGCCAACCAGAAGATGCCACGTAGGTAATTCTGTTTGAAAAACCAAGAGAGAGCGAGAGAGATTCCAGGCCCGTGACTTGGCCCGTGACTTAGGTGACTCCATTCAAAGCCTAGAAAGCAAAAGAAATCAAAAGATGATGTTACCCCTAAGCAAGAAATAAAGGAAAATAGAAAATGAGGAGGGTAAGAGGGGGGAAATGCATAGGGGATTCATCCCCTCCGTCGGGCCACGCCATGGATAGTGAACAGAAGCTCGAGGAGATTGGGCATATTCAAAACAAGTGAAAATTAGTGAAACAAGAACATAGAAAGTAGGAGAGGGGTAGCACGAACCTACCGGTACGAAAGAATTGAGGCGAGGCAACATGCAGAGGAGGAACAACCCACTTCAATAGGTACCAGAAACTGAGGTTTACGGCGGCAGAACATGGATCCCAATAGAAAATTGAGGAGGGAGGAAGAAAGGAAAGTGGCTGGCAGTTATGTGGGTGCCACATTATATAGGCGGGGTTCGGTCATATGCCTTTAGGAGTAGAGGGCTGTGAAGACTTGGGGAGAGGGTTTGGGCATTTCTAGAATATGGAATCATAGGCCACGTTTTTGGTATGGATGCGTGCAGAATTAAAAACCAAACTCATAGGCAAACAAATTGTGTGGAATCATCTACTATGGTGAGAGAAATCAGTAACTTTCAGACCTCCATGTTACCTTTTTGGGTGCGGGGTAGAAGATGACACAACTGCTATTAGATGCTGATCTAGCGGCTTGCATCAAGTCTGAAACGATGACACATTATTTTCTTTCCAATTCAGGTTAGGACTAAAGTGATGTTCACATTTATCTATAATATTCTCTTTCTTCTTTTGAGGATGCAAAAAATTCCAAACTAGATAAATTTTGACAAACAAACTATTTTTTATATGAGGAATCTGAATATACAACAAGATTTGCCTTTTAATAACTTTTAATGTGTCAAATAAATCAAATACTATTTTCTCTTTCCTCCATCATTAATGTCCATAAGATTCTCCAAATTTTACTAAACTTCACCCACAAGTCATATTTAATATGTTGGATATGAATTTGCATTTAGTTTTACATGCTGGAGTTGTTTGTACAATTATTTAATATTTTGAATTTTCTACACACTTTCTCTCTCCTTATTTCATATGTATATTAAAGATTATCAAAATTACTTGAAAACTCACTCAAAGTATATTTTTAATGTGTAGATTATGAATCTAAGATTATTTTCCTCTTTTGGAGTCACTTTTTATTTTATTTAATAATTTGGAGAAAACTCTGATCTTCTCTTTCCAATTTCAATTAAATTAGTTATTATAATGTGAATTATGTGAAACTTGACGTCCAAGGCAATTGGGACCCAAGGAACACGATTCTTAACTTAGATTCCACTTTTGGTATTTCTTTGAATGAGTTGTGTCACAATTAATATTTGTGGCCATTATTATCACACTATTTCATTATTACCAATATTGCTTATTTCATTATGTTCCATAACTTAATATTATCACCAAAAGAATGAGGTATGATTATTTGCAAAAAATTTCATATAATTCATTATTATCTCATGTGACATATCTTATGTGTCCATTATTGGTTTAATATTAATGTGAAAAGATTATACTAAACCTCACCTAGATCTATCCTCAAACTTGTTTGGCTAAGTCCAAAAAGATCAAACTTGTAGGGTAGGGTCCAAGATTCGCTATGTTACATATGTTTTTTTATTTGACAACCACTATCACAAATCTTCTATAAAACCAAAAATAGTGTCAAGTGCTTTATATAAGAAAAACAAAATTCTCTCTCACTCATTTCCTTCCATGTTGTGTCATTTCTAGCGTTCTTCCATGTTGTGTCATTTCTACCAACGCTGCTTGTGTGATCACTAAAAAATGATCAACTGTTGTTCTCCGAACACTATGATTTGCATGTGCATGTCTCACCACTCCAATATTGTGGTATTTTGGGTGACTACACCACCGTTCGTCGACGAGTAAGATAGAAATTCTCTTAAAGACAGTACATACTTGCATGCCTCAGCGAGTCTGGTATAATTTCCTATTTACAATTCTCCTATTCATATCCTTCATAACAACACGTACAATGACATGTCATGTAATCTAAAAGATAATATAACATTTAAGTTGTTTAGTAAAATACATATTTCAAACTGTAATCAAGATGTACAACATTAATGATTGTTTAAATGAAACATTCATCTTCATCATCATTATCTATACCTCATTATCAACCATGTTTTGGTATTCCTCATGAAAACTTATTTTCTATATATTTTTTCGTATATATCCTATCCACATAAAGATGTAGATTTTGAAAAATCTCATTTTATGGTATCTCCAAGTTAATTTAGTCTTGTCTTATACTCTTTTGACCATGATATAATCAATTATATATCTCTTAATTCGTGCATTGTGTTGACACGAAGCTTCTAGTAAAACCAACATATGTAAATAGTTGTTGAGAATATGGATGATAGCAACGAAGAGCCCTACTTTATTCGAATATATGATGAACTAAAGAAACTAACATAGAGTCTTGTTTTATTCGAAGAAAAAGACAGATGGAGATGATTTCTCATGTTTAGAAGACTAGAATAGTAGATATAGATCAGACTTGATCTGATAACTAGCAATTTCAAACTGACCCACTGAGATTCTTTGTGGTTTTATTTAGTTTAATCTAGCCTCCACTTATTCAGTGTAACATACTAGCAAACCAAAAAGCAGTTCACTTCTATCAAATACTAAATTGATTAGTTGTATCAGGCAAGGGAGGTGCCAAGTGGTCAACCGCGATCTCTCCATAAGGAACTCAGATTCCACACATGGTCAAAGCACCCTTCCTAACAACATAACACACTGATTAGGTGTGGCATGTGGATGACCTTCTGCAACATGTCAAGTCTCAAAAGTTTATTGAGTCAGGATATATCCACTAATAATCCTATCACGAGAGGTTCTCTCATTTAATTAAAAAATGATTAGTTATACTAAATGTGATATCAAATGTAATGGTGAGATATAAGAGTTGCATCTTTAGATCATGAAGCAAGACTACTACATGTTTACATGTCAACTATACTACTACTTGGTTACAGTTTAACTATACACATACAAGGCAAAAAAAAAAAAAAAAAAACTACATGAAACCATTATAAAAGATCAAATCTAAAATATAAAAATGATATGAACAAATTAAATAAATAAATCAACCTCATAGTAGTAGAACCTGAGTAGTTAAGTGAGTGCATTTGAAACAAAAAACTTCTAGTTCAAAACCCAATTGGAATGGAATAAATATATTTATCAATTTTTTTTAAAACAAATAACTTGTCAGCCTATAGTAGGGCATACAACACCTAAAAAGCACACATTGTGTGTGTTGGATAAGAGGAAAATTGTTAATTATATTTAGGCACACAATCCACAAAAAATGTAACATGAATAATAATAGTAATGTTTTAAGAAAAAATAATGATCAATTAGAAGATGCAAACTCGAAAGACGGAAATGAAGGCATGTAAAACACTATTTTCAAGATAGATTTTTCCACTCCTAGGACCAACTTTTTCTATGGTATATCTCTAAAATTCATCCACCCCAACTCTAATACAACTACTTGATGCAAACCAGTTGACTGTGTCGAGCTCGTTCCTTTAGTCCTTTATTGTAGAATGATGACAGGCGTCACTATGCATTATTGGTGCAAGAACAGTAGAAAACAATAGAAATTAATTGAGGGAATGGACATAAACAATAAAATGGTGGTTGAATACTAGAGCATTCTAGTTAGGAAAAAATAGAGAACATATTTCTATCTTTTCTCTATATATATTTTTTGGTGTTTCTCTATGTGTTTTCAAAAGAGAGTGGACATCTCTCCAAATAAGGAGAACTATCTTGAGCACACCTCGTGATAATAGTTCACCCTTGTTGCACATGTTACAATTGTTGATCTTACTCAACATCTTTAATATCACATTTAATGGGTGTATTTTAAGAATAAATAAGAGAGGATAATTGATGTTGTCTTTAACACTATCAATAGCTCAAATGATGCAAAATAAAAAAACTAAAAAATCCTTTTGGAATAATAAATAAGTAAAATAAATTTCATAAAAATATAAATCACACACAGCCAATAGGGGATACATCTGATGGTTGAAAAATTGATTTTTATGGAACATGAAATACAACATTCTCCCACATATTCTATAAAACTCAGAAAATCAATAAATAACAAAATTTGTAACATTAATAATATTTTTTAGTATTGATAGCTTGTAGCTTGGAACTATTTCCTAGAATGAATAATTTCCATCTAGAGAGAAGTGGTGAACTACTTCTTGAACTAGAGTGTCTTATTTGGACATTAATGAATCACATAATTATAGTACGGGTACGAGAATGAGTTCCTATCGATGTGTGTATAAAGGGCCTCCACAAGAAATTTATTTCATGAGTGCTATAGTGAGTATGATCAACTCACATAAATACCAGATCCTGGATTACACTCAAATAATAGGGATCACCAAGGGTGTCCTGTCCCATTTACACATTGTCATTAAATGATTGTAACACAATTCAAACCAAAACTCTTCCTATACTCAGACAAAATGAAGCATCGACATCATAGGGAGGGTCAGGAGTAAAACTCTAAGTATGTTCTTTAGCATAACATGATAGTTTACTTGTCCCTTTGAACCAATTCCCATGGGATCTCTAGTTTTGAAATTATAGGGTTTCCACTACAATATTCAATATATGGGTAGAACATGCATTCCCCTTGACAAATTGAGTAGTAGCTTTCTAGCCAGGCCCTTAGTAAGTGGATCTGCAATATTTATAGTGGATTTGACATACTCAATAGATATGGCCCCACTGGTGATGTGATCTCTCACATCTTCATATCTTAATCTCATAAACCACTTTCCCGAGATACCATTAGATTGTTTAGCTTTGTTTATGACTGCTTTATTATCACATAATATAGAAATATGAGGACCTGAATAAAAAACAATTAGAAGATCAAGAAGTTAGCTTCTAAGTTATTTGGTCTGACCACAAGCTAAATCTAAAGCAATAAACTCAACCTCCATTATGGATCTATGTCATATAGTTTGCTTGGATGATATTCAAGAAACTTCTCCTTCTCCAACATTGGTGGGAAACCAGTGTAGTATGGACAATACTTAGTCATACCTTTAATGTGCATAAACACTCTATCCAATGATTTCTAGTGGTCTATATTAGGACAACTTGTCTACCTACTCAAACTACTTATAACATAGAAAATATCAAGTTTGGTGCAATTCAATAGGTAAACTAAGCTTCCATGACTTGAGCATATTTATGTTGATCCACCAGAGTGCCCTTGTGCACCTTAAGATGTAATTTAGGATCAGAAGGTGTGTTAACAAGTGTATAATCAAATATGTCAAATGAATTTAATATTTCATCAACATAATGAGTTTGATTAGGAACAAAACAAGAAGAAGATCTACTCAATTTAATACCAATTATTCATATTAAATCTTTCATATCAAAGTTGCTAGCAAGAAATGATTTAGTTTCATTAATAATTTGAGAATTAGATCCAAATAGAAAAATATCACCAACTGGTAAGCACATAATAACAAAAGCATCATCTATAATTTTGTAATAGATACAACAATCAGATTTGTAAAGAGGCGAGATCACCTCTCTACTAAAATTTAAAGGAAATACAAACATCCACAATTTTAATAAAAATTTTAGACTTTGAGGATGATTGCATAATATTCCAAATAAATAAGCATGATTCCAGATACATAATAAAATGTCAATAGCAGCGGAAAGAAAGAAATAACAAGCCTTCTAATGGCTTTAATGTTTATTACATCATTGCTTTATAAAAGAAAAGATAAGATAGAATAGAGGATCTAGCTATAGCAACCTAGCCATCCTTCTTGTCAAGAAAACGATCTCAGCAAAGGAATCTTTCTTCAAGCCCTTCCTTCACCTTGCACAGCTCCAACACCTGGGTGGTTGGGAAGACACCCACCAAGAGGGAAAACAAGGAAAAGTATGTGTTACACTAACAATCTATCAAAGGAAAAGAAAGTTGTAACAAGTAAATTTAGGCTAGATATTTGGTGTAAGAAGATATCAAAAAGTATGAGGTTTTTATAAGAGAACTTGCCATTAATAAAAAGAAATAAAGGTTTTAGCATGTTTAATTAATATGTCTATCTAACTAAGTAGGGTTGAGGCACCTACCGGACCTCTAACCTTAGGTGAGGGAAGAATTATAAACATTTCCAAATCACCTACAATTTTTAAATGGGGAGAATAATAAACATTCCCCTAGGGCGATTTTATACATGCCCTCTATGGGTGGTTGTACATAAGTACCACTACTTAAAGATTAAATAGAACATTTAATTTCATGCTAACAAGAGATTTATGGAAAGAATAAGCAAAAGAATGTATATCATGGCAGTGGGGTATGAATACCCAAACTAGAGAATACTACATCTGCTTTTGAGGCAAATAAGACATTTAGGTTTCAAGAATTCAATGGTTTAGATCAAGTTAAACCTCATAGAAGAAATTTAGGTATTGGATTAAATATTTCCCAACTGATAGGTAGATGCACAACAAACTCATACTAAACACATACCTTGGCCACAGGTGTCCTAAGTTTCCCTTTTTCAACTCTTCACACGAACTATAAACCCAAACTTCCTATTACATCATTATATTCATATATTAGAATTACATGTATTCATTTAAAAGATTGAAAACCCTAATTTACTAACTTTTTGTACATACTCTCGATTCAAACTTCAAAAACCTCATAATCATCTTAGTTAGGTTTTCCTGATCAAAATAACATATAATATTGTATATTTTGGAAATATGGATTCTTAGGGTTAATTTTAGGGATTTTTAAGTTAATTAAATCGATTTTAAAAACACCTTTTCAAAAAACTCAAAACCAGATCTCAAAAACATTTTTATTAAATAGATCTTGTTTTCTTGATTTCAAAACACTATTTATTTATTATTTTTGACCAACGGAATAATTTCTAAAAATTAATTCGCCTCGACCAATCACAGCCTGCCACGTAGGCAAGGCCGGATGGGCCGAGCGGTCGGGAGCGCTTGGCAGCGGTGGCCCGCGCCTTGCGGTCGCTCTCCATCGGTCGCGATCGGTCAGGCGGTCAAAACCAACAGGAGGGAAAAGACGCGAGCGTCCCTCACGCGGAGCTCAAGAGAGGCATGCGGCCAGGGGCAAAAATGGAAAAACAGGGACCCATTTTCTTCCCTTGCTCGCGATCTGAGCAATGAACAGCGAGAGACGAAGCTCAGTCGATTTGGGCAAAATCGCGATTCTCAACGAAAACCCACATTCAAGTATCCAAAAGAAAGAGGAAGAGGAACCAGAGTTGGTGGTACCTTTTAATTGGACGGAGAAGGAGCAGACTAGGAGGAAGAAGCGTCGCAACCCAGGCATCGTCGGCGGCTAAACGGGGGTCAGGTCGTCCACGAAGCTTGAAATCAAAGGTATAGGCGAGTTGCTAAGGTCATAACGGTCCTAGGGACCTAGGTATATATAGGCAACATGCCCTAGGCTAGGGTTTAGCTAGGAGCAAGGTGAGGAGGTCGGCGGCCACTTTGGGCATTTTGCATATACGCGTCAAAGCTCGAAAAGTTTGGGATAATCCTGTGCGGAATCTCGCAAGGAATCCAACGCAACAAAAATCAAGGAAAATCATTGAGTAAATCTCAAGATATTGCGATTTTAAGAAAACAAAAAATCAAATCTGTTGCCTAATCTGACTCAAGGTAGAAGACGACCGTGCGTCGTTGGATCGGTGGACGCGGGTCCACTAATGAACCTGGACCGTCCAATCTCGCGTTAGATCAGGGAAATATCCCTTAGCAAAAGTCGATTAAAACTATTTGATTTTAAATGTTTTTCTCTTTCTTCTTTTGGAGGCTCAAACGTTGCCCAAAAATTATGAAAATTTATATCCTGACTTATTTCGACGCGTAGAATCCAAATATGGAGTTAGTTTTTCATTTTGAGAAAGTTTGATAGGTGAAATAATTAATATGTCATTTTCTCTTTCCTCCTTCAAAAGGGGTGATAACATTATTTAAAATTAATGTAACTTCACCCATAAGTCTCCTTAAAGGTTTGGAACACGATTTTGCAATTATCTTCCCAAGTTGAAATTATCTTTATATTTATTAAATTAATTAGAACATTCTACACATTGCCTCTCTCTCCTATTTTTCTCATTATTCATATATTATCCAAATTAGTTGCAAATTTTCACAGAGGCTTATTTTTATGTTTAGAATACGAATTTGAAGTAATTTTACTGATTTGAGAACATTAAGTATTTTATTTCTTTTTATTGGCATATTTCCTATATTCTATTGATAATGTTATCAATATTTTCATTTTAAATAATACTTGACCCTTAAGTTACTCTTTGTTCAAGGAAATGAATTAAACTATCAAATTATCATGATGGTTTCAGATTATCATATTTATTGCAAAAATCTTTGTAATTATCTTCTTTACCCATAATTTCTCATATTACCATTAATTATTACATTTATCTTCTTCCTTTTACAAAATTCGGATTTTCTTCATATCTCTCATATTCTAGGAAACACTAGAAGATTCTAGGACGAATTATTTTACTCTTTTTATTACTTAATGTGAATTTGTATTTTAAACCCATTATCTAATTCTAACTGAGGCATTTGTGCATGCAACCTTAAAATAAGAATATATGGGAAACATTTAACCAATAACCATATTAATTTCTTTTAAATCAAAACCAAGGACAAATGGAACGAAAATGAAGGTCAAAGTTTATAGAAAAGAGTACAAAGAGGTACAAAGGGGATTTCAGTATGTTACAGCACTCCACCCCTTAAAAAGGATTTCATCCCCAAAATCTCATACAAAGAGGGAAGGGTGAGTACGCAACATCTCATCTCTCAACTCCCAAGTGGTTTCTTCTAATCCATGATATCTCCACAAAACCTTCACTAACCCTATCTCCTTATTCTTCAGCTGCTTTACTCGGGAGTCAAGGATCTTCACAGGTAGTTCTTCATAAGTCAGATTCTCATTAATCTCCACGGGTTCGATGGTGAGCACATGAGACGGATCTTTAACGTACTTCCTCAACACAGAAACATGGAACACATTGTGAATCTTATCATAAGCCGGAGGCAAAGCTAGACGACAAGAACAATCCCCCACTTTATCTAAGATCTCAAATGGTCCAACATAGCGAGGACTCAACTTGCCTTTTACTTTAGATCTTACAATAGAACGTATAGGCTTGATCTTTAGAAAAACATAGTCCCCCACTAAGAAGCTTACATCAGACCTCTTCTTATCAGCATACATCTTCTGTCTGTCTTGAGCAGCTTTCATCCGTTTCTTTATCAACTGTATCTTCTCAAGCATCATCTGCATGTCATCAGTCTTCACTAGGGTACGTTCACTAACATCATCCCAGTGCAAAGGTGAACGACAAGGTCTACCATAGAGAGCTTCAAAAGGTGGCATACCAATACTGGCTTGGTAGCTATTGTTGTAAGCAAACTCTGCTAATGGTAGATATCGATCCCAGGCACCACCCCAATCCATCACACAAGCACGTAGCAAGTCCTCCAGAATCTGAACTGTTCTCTCGGACTGACCATCAGTTTGCGGGTGGTAAGTAGTGCTGAAACGCAGATCAGTACCCATCTCTTCCTGAATCTGACCCCATAAATGAGAAGTGAATTTCGGGTCTCGATCAGAAACTATCACAGCAGGGACACCATGCAGACGAACTATCCACTCCACATACAACTGAGCCATCTCAGCAACTTTATACGTGGTTTTGAAAGGCAAGAAATGAGCAGATTTAGTAAGCCAATCAATCACCACCAGACAGCATCATAACCTCTCTTAGACTTGGGGAAACCAGTAACAAAGACCATTGTGATCTTCTCCCACTTCCATTCTGGAATCTCAAGAGGATGAAGAAGACCACCAGGTCGTTGATGTTCAATCTTGACTTGCTGACATGTCAAGCACTTTGCTACAAACAGAGCTATATCATTCTTCATGTTCTTCCACCAGAAGCTTCGTTGTAAGTCCTTGTACATCTTTGTTGTGCCAGGGTGAATAGTGTACTTGGAACCATGAGCTTCACTCAGAACCTTCTGTCTCAGATCACCAACATCAGGTATCCACAACCTTTGTCTGAAGCGGATAGCACCATCCACTCCGACAGAGAAGTCAGATTGCGGTTTCTCAGATAAAGCTGTCAACTCTTCAAGCTCGGAACTCTCCAACTGTGCAGACACAACTTCTGAGATCCAGGTTGGTGTAACGGTCAAACTGGCCATATGAACACACAACTTATCTTCATCCCCTGAATCGACAAGCTGAGGTCTCCAACTGGCCACAAGTTCAAGGTTTTCCCACACAGAACATCTCAGAGCAGCACAAACAGCATCCTTCTTGCGACTTAAAGCATCAGCTACGACATTTGTTTTACTAGGATGATAGGTGATGGTGAAATTGTAATCTTTAAGATATTCCATCCACCTACGTTGTTGCAAGTTCAGATCCTTCTGAGTCAACAAATATCTCAAACTCTTGTGATCAGAAAAGACTTCAAACTTTTCTCCATAGAGGTAGTGTCGCCAGATCTTCAAAGCATGAACTATGGCAGCCATCTCTAAATCATGCGTAGGCCAATTAGCTTCATTAGGTTTCAACTGTCGAGAAGCATAGGCGATCACCCTTCCGTCTTGCAGCAGAACACACCCTAAGCCTTGTCGGTATGCATCAATGTAGATGACATAGGGTATGCCCTCCACAGGAAAAGCAAGCACGGGAGCAGAAGTCAGACTCATCTTCAACTTCTGAAAACTGTCCTCACATTCAGGGGTCCATGAGAACTTGACTTCCTTCCGAGTCAGCTTGGTCAAAGGTAAAGCCAACTCAGAAAACCCTTTGATAAACTTCCGATAGTAACCAGCTAGACCAAGGAAACTACGGATTTATGACGGGTTTCTCGGAGCATTCCACTTTGTCACAGCTTCTACCTTTGCAGGATCAACAGCTATATGGCCGACAGAAATTACGTGACCAAGAAACATCACTTCCTTTATCCAGAACTCACATTTTGAGAATTTTACATCAATTGATTTTCTCGCAATGTGTTGAGTACAATCCGCAGGTGCTCGCGATGTTGTTCCAACATCTCAGAATAAACCAAAACGTCATCAATAAACACCACTACAAACTTTTCGAGGTATGGGCGGAATACTCGGTTCATCAGGTCCATGAACGCAGTAGGGGCATTAGTCAAACCGAAAGGCATGACCAAAAATTCATAATGCCCATAGCGAGTTCTGAACGCCGTCTTCGGAACATCATCATCCTTCACACGCATCTGGTAGTAACCACTTCGCAGATCCATCTTGGAGAACACGGTGACTGACTTCAGCTGATCGAATAGGTCGTCGATGTGCGGCAACGGATAACGATTCTTCACTGTCCCCTGGTTGAGCATGCGGTAGTCCATACACATCCGCAAAGAGCCATCTTTCTTCTTAACGAACAGGACAGGGGCTCCCCAAGGGGAAACACTATGGCGAATGAAACCCATGTCAAGAAGCTCTTCAAGCTGCTTCTTCAACTCCGCCATCTCAGCAGGAGCTAAGCGGTAAGGTGGCTTCGATATTGGTGAAGTCCCAAGTGTGAGCTCGATGGAGAATTCCACCTCGCGATTTGGTGGCAACCCGGGCAACTCCTCAGGAAAGACATCTGGGAAGTCCTTCACCACATCAACATGGTCTAGGGCAGGAGGTGTAGCATCGAGAACTATGGAGGCTAGGAAGGCTCTACACCCTTGTGAGACGAGCTTTTCAGCTTTGATGGCAGAGATGACGAACTGTCGTTCCCCTCGCTTCTTGACCTTGACACACACTCTTCCTTCATCAGGATGAAACAGACTAACCTTGGATTCCTCACAGAACAGAACAGCTTTATACTTCTTTAACCAATCCATGCCCAGGATGATGTCAAAGACAGACATATCAAGTAAGATAAAAACTGTGGGAAACATTATTTCGGATATACAGAGGTTCAAGGTAGGAGTTTGGAGGTACGAGGAGCAGATTTTTCCACTAGGAGTTTTTACATCTAACACATGATCCATAAACTCAGATTCGATTTCAAGCATAGAGGCAAACTGTCTAGATATGAAGGTATTGGAGGAACCAGAATCAAACAGAGCT
Organism: Alisma plantago-aquatica; assembly: GCA_963693085.1. Classification (NCBI taxonomy): domain Eukaryota; kingdom Viridiplantae; phylum Streptophyta; class Magnoliopsida; order Alismatales; family Alismataceae; genus Alisma; species Alisma plantago-aquatica. The sequence goes on from OY856409.1 coordinate 1,297,573,137, forward strand.
TTTAAAGGATGCAAATTGAGGTGTAGTGTACCTTCAATCACTTCATGGCCTTCACCTTCTTCTTCAGCATTGAGAGCAAACACTCTCCCATTCCGCCTTTCAGCTGGCGGACGCCTCGGGTTCTGGTTGTTGTTGTTATTGTTGTTGTTGTTCCGTGGTGGAGGGTTCTATCTCAGCTGTTGAGGCTGCGGAGCATTATTCTGCCCTTGTTGGAAACGGGGGCAGTTGGGTCGGATGTGCCCAACCTGGCCGCACTCATGGCAGGTTGGTGGAGGAAGATTGCCAACCTGAGCAGGTGCATTGTTGGCGGGACATCTTCCAGGAGGATGGTGGCGATTGCATCTGTTGCAGCGATCACATCCACGGTTCTCATGCTGGTTCGGATTCTTCCTTTTGTTGTTGTTGAAGCCACTAGAAGACTGAAATCCCAGATAAGACTCGATGGCGAGAGCCTTGTCCACCATCTGTTGAAACGAGAGTGGCAGTTGTGGAACGAGGCTTTGACCAACATGGTAGTTCAGGCCCTCCAAGAACAAGGTTGCTCTTCTGTCAGCTCCAAGGTCGGTGGCGTAACGTTCCAACAGTAGAAACTTCTGAACGTAGTCGGCCATGCTCATGCTTCCTTGGTTGAGACTGTAAAACTCAGCCTCCTTCTTCCTCAGGAAAGCGGGGCAGATGTACTTCTCTTTGAACAGCTTCAGGAACTGAGTCCACTCCATGGAGGAGGTGTCTCGAGTACGGGCAACTCCATTCCACCAGACACGTGCCGGTCCATCCAGAACGTACGTCGCAAACTGAACCTTCTGGTGAGGAGGGCAAGCCATACCCTCGAAGGTCCGATCCAGGGCCGACACCCAGTCATCAGCTTTGTCCACCATGTTAGGCTCACTCTCACCCTTGAAGTAGGGTGGCTGCATCTTGATGAAGTCAGTGAGGGTGAACTCCCTCGGCTTGGTGGCAACAGCAGCAATGGTGTTGAGTTGTCCCATCATGGTGGAGGACAACAGTTGTCGCAGCATCTCCAGCTCTTGCTCAGGTGTGAAGGCAGGAACACCAGAGGTTGGTTGGGTAATAGCAGGAGTCACAGGAGTGTCGAGGTTGTCAGTGTTGGACACCTGGTTTGAGTTGTCAAACAGGTCACCTCTCCTGAAATTAGGGTTATCATATTAAATTTTCAGGAGTAAAGAATCATATATGAGAGGGAAAAGAAATAGAGATGAGAAAAGGATAACTAGAATGCTATTGCCTAAAAGCATACTACTTCGGGCAGTTCGTATCGGCGCAGGCCAGGCCGGATCATATGGGCACGGGAGTCCCCGTATGCCAAGCTAGTGGGTCGGAGGAAAATCTTGCCAGCCCCCATGCCCTGATCCTTTCTAGACACCCTTGCCTCAATTGCATGCCCTAATAGTCGCCTAAAGGCTCTGATACCATGCTGTAAAGAGGCGAGATCACCTCTCTACTAAAATTTAAAGGAAATACAAACATCCACAATTTTAACAAAAATTTTAGACTTTGAGGATGATTGCATAATATTCCAAATAAATAAGCATGATTCCAAATACATAATAAAATGTCAATAGCAGCGGAAAGAAAGAAATAACAAGCCTTCTAATGGATTTATTGTTTATTACATCATTGCTTTCTAAAAGAAAAGATAAGATAGAATAGAGGATCTAGCTATAGCAACCTAGCCATCCTTCTTGTCAAGCAAACGATCTCAGCAAAGGAATCTTTCTTCAAGCCCTTCCTTCACCTTGCACAGCTCCAACACCCGGGTGGTTGGGAAGACACCCACCAAGAGGGAAAACAAGGAAAAGTATGTGTTACACTAACAATCTATCAAAGGAAAAGAAAGTTGTAACAAGTAAATTTAGGCTAGATATTTGGTGTAAGAAGATATCAAAAAGTATGAGGTTTTTATAAGAGAACTTGCCATTAATAAAAAAAAATAAAGGTTTTAGCATGTTTAATTAATATGTCTATCTAACTAAGTAGGGTTGAGGCACCTACCGAACCTCTAACCTTAGGTGAGGGAAGAATTATAAACATTTCCAAATCACCGACAATTTTTAAATGGGGAGAATAATAGACATTCCCCTAGGGCGATTTTATACATGCCCTCTATGGGTGGTTGTACATAAGTACCACTACTTAAAGATTAAATAGAACATTTAATTTCATGCTAACAAGAGATTTATGGCAAGAATAAGCAAAAGAATATATATCATGGCAGTGGGGTATGAATACCCAAACTAGAGAATACTACATCTACTTTTGAGGCAAATAAGACATTTAGGTTTCAAGAATTCAATGGTTTAGATCAAGTTAAACCTCATAGAAGAAATTTAGGTATTGGATTAAATATTTCCCAACTAATAGGTAGATGCACAACAAACTCATACTAAACACATACCTTGGCCACATGTGTCCTAAGTTTCCCTTTTTCAACTCTTCACACGAACTATAAACCCAAACTTCCTATTACATCATTATATTCATATATTAGAATTACATGTATTCATTTAAAAGATTGAAAACCCTAATTTACTAACTTTTTGCACATACTCTTGATTCAAACTTCAAAAACCTCATAATCATCTTAGTTAGGTTTTCCTGATCAAAATAACATATAATATTGTATATTTTGGAAATATGGATTCTTAGGGTTAATTTTAGGGATTTTTAAGTTAATTAAATCGATTTTAAAAACACCTTTTTGAAAAACTCAAAACCAGATCTCAAAAACATTTTTATTAAATAGATCTTGTTTTCCTGATTTCAAAACACTATTTATTTATTATTTTTGACCAACGAAATAATTTATAAAAATTAATTCGCCTCGACCAATCACAGCCTGCCAAGTAGGCAAGGCCGGATGGGCCGAGCAGTCGGGAGCGCTTGGCAGCGGTGGCCCGCGCCTTGCGGTCGCCCGCCACCGGTCGCGATCGGTCAGGCGGTCAAAACCAACAGGAGGGAAAAGACGTGAGCGTCCCTCACGCGGAGCTCAAGAGAGGCACGCGGCCAGGGGCTAAAATGGAAAAACGGGGACCCGTCTTCTTCCCTTGCTCACGATCTGAGCAATGAACTGTGAGAGATGAAGCTCAGTCGATTTGGGCAAAATCGCGATTCTCAACGAAAACCCACATTCAAGTATCCAAAAGAAAGAGGAAGAGGAACCGGAGTTGGTGGTACCTCTTAATTGGACGGAGAAGGAGCAGACTAGGAGGAAGAAGCGCTGCAACCCAGGCATCGTCGGCGGCTAAACGGGGGTCAGGTCGTCCACGAAGCTTGAAATCAAAGGTATAGGCGAGTTGCTAAGGTCATAACGGTCCTAGGGACCTAGGTATATATAGGCAACATGCCCTAGGCTAGGGTTTAGCTAGGAGCAAGGTGAGGAGGTCGGCGGCCACTTTGGGCATTTCGCATATACGCGTCAAAGCTCGAAAAGTTTGGGATAATCCTGTGCGAAATCTCGCAAGGAATCCAACGCAACAAAAATCAAGGAAAATCATTGAGTAAATCTCAAGATATTGCGATTTTAAGAAAACGAAAAATCTAATATGTTGCCTAATCTGACTCAAGGTAGAAGACGACCGTGCGTCGTTGGATCGGTGGACGCGGGTCCACTAATGAACCTGGACCGTCCGATCTCGCGTTAGATCAGGGAAATATCCCTTAGTAAAAGTCGATTAAAACTATTAGATTTTAAATGTTTTTCTCTTTCTTCTTTTGGAGGCTCAAACGTTGCCCAAAAATTATGAAAATTTATATCCTTACTTATTTCGACGCGTAGAATCCAAATATGGAGTTAGTTTTTCATTTTGAGAAAGTTTGATAGGTGAAATAATTAATATGTCATTTTCTCTTTCCTCCTTTAAAAGAGGTGATAACATTATTTAAAATTAATGTAACTTCACCCATAAGTCTCCTTAAAGGTTTGGAACACGATTTTTCAATTATCTTCCCAAGTTGAAATTATCTTTATATTTATTAAATTAATTAGAACATTCTACACATTTCCTCTCTCTCCTATTTTTCTCATTATTCATATATTATCCAAATTAGTTGCAAATTTGCACAGAGGCTTATTTTTATGTTTAGAATACGAATTTGAAGTAATTTTACTGATTTGAGAACATTAAGTATTTTATTTCTTTTTATTGGCATATTTCCTATATTCTATTGATAATGTTATTAATATTTTCATTTTAAATAATACTTGACCCTTAAGTTACTCTTTGTTCAAGGAAACGAATTAAACTATCAAATTATCATGATGGTTTCAGATTATCATATTTATTGCAAAAATCTTTGTAATTATCTTCTTTACCCATAATTTCTCATATTACCATTAATTATTAAATTTATCTTCTTCCTTTTACAAAATTCGGATTTTCTTCATATCTCTCCTATTCTAGGAAACACTAGAAGATTCTAGGACGAATTATTTTACTCTTTTTATTACTTAATGTGAATTTGTATTTTAAACCCATTATCTAATTCTAACTGAGGCATTTGTGCATGCAACCTTAAAATAAGAATATACGGGAAACATTTAACCAATAACCATATTAATTTCTTTTAAATCAAAACCAAGGACAAATGGAACGAAAATGAAGGTCAAAGCTTATAGAAAAGAGTACAAAGAGGTACAAAGGGGATTTCAGTATGTTACAAGATTTATTTAGATAAATCCAAAAAAAATCATTTTATCAAACTTATCTTTCCATTGTTTGAGTGCTTGTTTAGGTCCATACAAGGACATGGTTAGAGTACAAACATCATGCTATGGTCTAGGTGCAATTAAACCTTTTGACTGGTCCATATAAATATCTTCTTTGAGATATCCATTTAAGAAGTTTGTGTTGATATCCATTTGATGGATTTTAATTTTATGAATCTTAGCCAATGCGAATAGGATACGAATGGAAAAGATTTTATTTAGATGAGAATATGTATCAAAGTAATCAAATCATTCCTTTCAACTAAAGTCTTTTTCTACTAGTTTGCCCTTAAATTTATCTATGGAACCATATTCCCTCATCTTTTTCCTAAAATCCCATTTACAAATGGTAGTCTTGCATCCTAGAGAAGCTAAGTAAAAATCCAAGTATGATTTCTCATTATTGATTCTATTTCATTATCAAAAACTTTCTTCCAAAAACTACAGTCTAGGGATTTCATGGCATTCTCATTGGTATGTGGGTATTCTACTACTAAGAAGGTGTATAAGTCGGTACCATATTTCTTATCAACTTTAATCCTTTTATCCCTACCTAGGTCACTAAGAGATTCATGTTCCAATCCCAACTTTTCTCTCTCCTTGATTGTGCTCTTTCTCCATCATTTCTATTATTTAGCCTAACTCACTACTATGACCGAACTTCAATCCTAGTGATCCATTCCATTATTTGAATACCTTGATGTTTTTTATGGGTCACATTGCTTGTATGATGCTAAATGTAACATTATATTGCATGTTGTTGGATACATTGTCTATGATTGAAATTTTGACCCTCTCCACAAAGATACATTTCTCAGACATTGAGGAAGATCCAAAAATCCATTTCGGGATACCTTGATGATTTCCTGGTTGCAGGGCTCTCAATTCTAAACTCAACAGCTCATAAATCTCCTCAATCAGAGTATCAGATGAAAAGATATGGACTTTAAGAAATATGACCCTTTTTAGCCCATTTCCTTTTTTTATCAGATGTTTGGGCTGAATTTGGCCACTTTGGGCCCAAATACATAAGCACAACCCAGGTGCTTTCCCCTCTCCCCCATTTTGCTTTGGGGAAGAATTACAAGACTGGGAAGCTCTTCCTCCACCTCCAGCCAAATCGAGCAATGGTGGAGGGAGCAAATCAAAACCCCAGCCCTCCTACTTTGTTTATAAGCCCCCTCCTTCCAAACCTTGGTTCTTTTCACCCCCTTCCTCTTCCATCCTCTTACCATCCACCACTTGTTCCTGATACTCTCTAGAGGATGTTGTTCCTACTGCCTGAGATGATCGTGCAAAAGAAGCTACTGACACTTCACCCCGCAGCAATGAAGAGGCATTGAAGTCGCCCCTCATAACTATGTCCCTAGCTCTACTCCTTCCCCTGTGTGGGTGGAAGATGGATGGGAACTGAGACAAGGTCCACTCCCCTGTTCATACCCTATTTGGCTATGGAGATAGGGGAGAGTCTGTTATAACCTCAATTTCTAAAGAATGTAGTAAAAAGATGTAATTCTCTTTTAAAGAATAAAATCTATTTCTTTGATTTGTGATGGATTTTGCATGAAATGGCCTCGATTGGTTAATAATGGGCTTTGTTGGACATTGATCCCAATTGAAAAGAAATGAGAAATAAAAAGGAAAAAAATCTGATTAAATAAAAGGGAAATATGAGAAATAGACAATTAAAAGAGGATAAAGGAAAATAGACATTCCCCAATATGGGAGTTCGTGCCTTTAGGTTTTCTTAAGGACCAAGGGACCCAAAATAACAAGATAATAGCAAAGGGAAAAGAAATACCAATTAATTTTGATTAATTAAAGGATAACTTAGGAGGGAAGGAAAACCTTCTCATCCATTGTAATTTGTTTCCCAAATTTCATATAAATCTAGATAATGTAAAGACAAATGTTCCCTTAAAAATTGAGACAAAAAGGAGTTATGGTTTGGGAGATGTCAATTTCTCAAGATTGCTCCAAAATAAGGTATTAATTGGCAATTGAAAAAGGTTTTTTCCTTTGTGTCTGATTGCGTGCAATATGCACCATTGGGTCTTGATCCAACGTTAGACGCTCATCATCCAAGTCCCACTGGGATTGTGATTCTGCATTTTACAAAGGGACTTACCCTCTGGGATTCCTAGCGATCCACTGAATGTGCAAGTTGGATGATGATTTCGTTGGACTCAGGGATGGAAACCGAAGGGAAACATCCCAGGTTGACGAGGATTGGTTTCCGATTGGGAAAGTTCCCAATCTAGTAGGGACTTGCCCGACCCTATATATAGGGAGGGATGAGGAGGGAACCAACACCTCTATTTGCTATACCAAATGTTGCAGATTGTTGAGAGGAACGTTTCCTTGTGTCTAATTGGTCTTTTCGTCCTAACCTTCACCCTCGTCACCACTACGAACCTCATCGGAGTCCGGCGAGAAGGGGAGACTCATGACATGATTGTGGATGCAATTGAGCCTGTGGTCAAGTTCGACTGAGGGAGGCATAGCTTCCTAGAAGTTTGGTGTGCTCGCTGGTGGCCGAAAGCTCCAAGTCAACCCCAAGGTTGATCATCGTGGGCTTGTTGTACCTCGGCGCGAGGAAGAAGAAGACCTCGCAGTCTTTTACCAAAGTGCCCCTCGCCTCCTGCAATCATGTTGAGGTTAGTCCGGTCTTTTGCCTATTTCTAATCATAAATAAAGGGAACACATATCCACGGCCGTTAGATCCTCAGTGGACCCGGACCATGGATCGGGCGATCCTGATTTTTCTAAAAATAGCAAGTAAATCAATAAAAAGGAATTTTCTTGATAAAATTGTATCTTTTGATAGAAAATTCGAATGAAGAAAGTATATACATGAAAAGTGATTAGAAAAATACGAGGAATACATCAAAAATAGTTTGAAGCCCTAAATATGTTTCTTTTTGCAAAAGTATCTAATTTGGATGGAAAATATATTAATTTGTTGGTAGAAACCCTAATTGTTAATCAAGGATAGATTTAATATTGTAATTAGGTTAATTCAGGCATGGTTAACTTGTTTAATGATAAAGTTAGATTTTAACCTATTTTGATGATGGAATTGAAAAGTTGAGGGTTTTAAACCTAATAATGTAATTAGTACCCTTAGAAACCCTAAAGTGAGGAAAAAGGGAAGAAAATATATAGTAATCTAAAAATTAGGGTTTTTGTGGTCCAAACCTGATCTTAAGGATCTTAATGGAAAATAAGACAAGATAATTAGGGTTTGATGGATATTTTGATAAAAGTAAAATAAAAGTGGTAAAAAGGAACTGAAACCCTAATTATGGTCGAAACCTTAAAAAGGGCTAGTAACCCTAGGGAACAATTAGGTCTATTAGATTTGGATACGATGATCCATGATAGAAAATATTGGATGTTTATTTCAGGACTGAATTGTGCTTGCTTGCTTGATTCTGGATTAATTGATTGTTTGGATTAATTCTGCATTCAAGACAACTTGACAGGTATGTGGTTAATTATGATTAATCGCATTAGTTTTCCCAAAGGTTTCCCAGATGGTTAATTGCATTGATTGAAACTAAATAGTTTGGATGTTCATACAGCAATTATAAAGTCACTATGGTTATCAAAATTATAAATACATGTGTATTCTCACACCCACATGCCACCCTGATGGAAAATGCGATAAAGGTCAGGCCCAAGAGGGTAGACCAATGGGAACCATGAGAGGTGACCCCATACACCAAGCTCGGGAATGAGAAGGTGCTCTATGTTGAATGACTATGGGGCACCATGAGAGGTGACCCCCGTGCACCAAGCTCGAGATTGAGAAGGTAGACTTAAGTCAATGGAAAAAGAGAAACCCTAGAGGGGTATTCCAGGGTTAGGGGAAAAGTGGTGGGGAATGACACATTGAAAAGGTAAATTGGTTTTGCTAAATTACCCTGATTGTGATAATTAAATTGTTAGCCTTATTTTTGAACTTTTGGTTGTCCCCACATACCAGCATATTCCCGTATGCTGATCGTGTTTTTGTTTGTCGACATTTTAGGTACGACCTTGAAATGAACAAACAATAAAGTGACACATTGTGAAAATAAAAAATAAAGTGCAAGGAGGATTAGATAGAGTAGATCCAAGTTGTGGATAGATAGATTTCCAAAGTTTTTAAAAGGTATGCAATGTTTTATTTTAATACCAGATTTTAGTTTAGATAGTAAAATGTCATAATTATTATTAATTAATTGTTGAACCTTTGATCCGGTTTATTGGGATAACGACTCTAACCTCTTGGTCTCCCTTAAGTGGGGGTTACCGGGAGGCGGGGTCATTACAATTGCTATCAGAGCATAGGTTCCTCATTTAATCTTTAATAATTATTAAATTTTACAAATTCCTTAGAACCGAGGGAGTTATTAGAGGATTTTCTAAAAGATTGAGGTGTCTAGAAAAGGATCACTTCTGGGGGCTGGCAATATTTTCCTCCGCACCGCTAGTCAGAATACGAGGACTCCCAGATTGTGTGACTGCCTAGTCAATGTCTTAGGATTTGACTCAAAATTAGATACCTTTAGGACTCTCTCATCTTGATTCATCTCTTCTCAACTCAAATTCTATTAAGGATTTCAAGGATTAGGATTTTCTCTCTGTTCCTCACCCTCTTGAGGTATGGGTAAGGTTGATAAGGTTTAAGGAATCCTCCACCAAAGTAATAAAAGACACATAATTAAGATGTCATCGGCATAAGTATAATTAGGTAAATAATAGACTAAAGGTATGTTTGTGTGCTTATGTAGATGGCTCGTACAAAGACTATGGCTATTCCAGTTGCCACCAATGGTGGTGGACCTCCCCACAAAGAGAGTGGGTCTTCTGAGAAAACAAAGTGGAACCATGGTGGTGAAACATCAAAGAAGAGAAAGAGACCCAAAGGAACTTCTCACGAGGCCCCCAACCCTGACCCGATACCCTTCAACAACCTTGAGCAAGAGGAAGGACCAGGATATGAGGAACAATATGAGTACGAGGAAGTCACCCAGATGGAGGAGGACCAGTTTGGTGGTCCAGAACTGACCATGGTAGTTCACACTACGGAATGGATGGAGCAGTAGAAATGGCTGACTGAGGCTATCCATGCCTTAGCCCTCAGGGACATAGCTAGAGATGAGAATGGTGAGCCACTACCTGTTTGTCCTCGACTAGGAGCCACCATCCAACACTTTGTCAAGCTGAACATCGAGAAGTTCTAGGGAGAAGATAAGTCTGAAGTGGTCGACAAGGCGGAAGCTTGGCTGCTTGCAGTCAAGAATGGATTATGTATGCTTGAAGTGCAGCCAAACAAGAAGGTTCTATTTGCTACTCACCTTTTAGAAGGTGCAGTCAACATATGGTAGGAGAACCATATCACAAGAATAGACCTAAGTGAAGAATCGATGGTGTGGACCAATTTTAAGACCATCTTCACCACCAGATTCATTCCCGTCTCAGCCAAGAAGGAGAAGGAGCCAGAGTTCACCAACATGACACAAGGAAGCTCGTCAGTTGTAGACTTTGGTCGCAAGTTTCACATCCTGGAATGTTTAAGTCACATGATGGATGAAGAAAGAAGGGTGGACCACGTCATAGAGTGTCTGCACCCTGCCATCAAGCCACATGTGATGGCTAGTAAGCCAAAGACCTTCTCTGAAGCCTTCAACACAGCTTGGACATGGAAAGGATGGTGATTCCTGCACAGAATCCCTCCAAAGGATACTAGGGTTTCACTGAAGGACTCAAGGATAGAGTAATGAACACAAGAAGGGACAAGGATGCAACCACAATAAAAGCAGGCATGGGCACAAAGGCAAGCCCCGTGGTCGTCTCCAGCAGTGTCACACTTGTGGACGGACACATCCTGGAAAGTGTTGTTTTGAGAAGAAGGTGTGTTTCAGGTGTCAGCAAGAGGGACACTTCATCGCCAATTGCCCTCAGCCTGACCCAAGGGGATCTTTAGGGTCTCATCCTGTGGCACCACAACCAGTAGCTGCATCACCCCCAGTCGGAGCACCTCCGGCTGGAGAAAGGAGACAAGCTAGAGTGTTTGCCATCAACAATGAAGAAGCTCAAGAAAATTCTAATAGGCTGATCGAGGGTAATAACCCTTAGATGTTTTTCTTTTAGTTCAGTAGACCATGTAATATCTTTCTAATGTGGTATAAACTATGTAGGCTTGTTGGAAGTCATGGGACAAAATGTAAAAGTACTTTTTGATTCTGGTTCTACTAATACTTTTATTTCAAGAAATCTGGCAACTATGCTTGGTTTGAATATCAAGGATTTGGGTTATGTTAAGGATATCGCAACCCCGAGTGGTCATATTTATACCTCTATTTTAAAAACTCCTATTTTGCCAGTTAAGTATCTGAACCATGAGCTTCCCACTGACTTCATCCTCCTCGATATGAATGATTTTGATGTGATCATCAGTAAGGATTTGCTTTCCACCTATAGAGCCTAGATTGACTGTAGAGAGAAGAAGATTCTTATTAGGAAAATCAGTTATCCACACTTCACCATTCGAGGAAGGAAGGATGCGACAACCGGCCTTTATGTGTCCTTTTTACACCACCAATAAGAACCTAAAGACGACAACCCTAGCAAGAAAGGCATTATCCGGTTGTAAAGTCAGAATACAATGGGCAGGAAGACAGAACGCCCTCCTCTTTTTCTAGCGGTGGCAGTAGTCCTGGTGGTGGTACTTCTCCTGATGTCCAGCCAACCCTCCCACGCAGGGCTCACACACTGCATCAAGAAGTTTTATGTTGAGTGTGAGGCCAAGAATGACCGCAGTGGCTACAACTGCACCATGGACTACTTTTTCGCATGCCTCCACGGCGGCTCCACTCACCCGCCACCAAGGGACTGATGACAACAACCCGTCCTCTGGCAACAGTACACTGATAGGTATACGCTTGCAGATGTGGTTGCAGCACCGAGAGCATGCATGATGTCTGGCTACAGAAAATAGACATGTAGATTGGAAGTAAAGCAAACAACTAGAAGAGAAGATGAGTATGCATGTATAATCATCACAGAGAACACAATAAAGAAAGGATGTCACTGTATTATTTTTTTTCGTACTGGTAGAATCATGTTTTGTTTGAAAAAAAAATGTGTCCTCTTTGAAAGTAGAACGGATGCCATCCAAGGGTTGTCCATCCTACCTAGCAATAGTTACCATACCTGAAGTTAAGGGACGATCCTTAGAGAGATAGAGGTGGTTCGGGAGTATGCAGATGTGTTTCCGGATGATCTACTAGGAATTACCCCTGAGAGGGAGATAGATTTCTCTATTGAGCAAGCTCCTGGGACTAACCCTATATCTAAGGCACCCTATAGAATGGCCCCTGTAGAGTTGCTTGAGCTAAAAACCCAGTTGCAAGAGTTGTTGGATAAAGGCTTCATCTGTCCCAGTACATCACCTTGGGGAGCACCAATCCTCTGTGTGAAAAAGATGGATGGGTCGCTTCAGATGTGTATTGACTATCAGATGATGAACCAGGCAACCATTAAGAATAAGTATCCTTTGCCTAGAATAGATTACCTATTTGACCAACTCAAATCAACGTGAGTCTTCTCTAAGATCGATTGGAGGTCAGGATACCACCAGGTGAGAGTGAGAAGTGAGGATATACCTAAAACGGCTTTCCGAACCCGCTATGGCCACTATGAGTTTGTGGTCATGCCATTTGAATTATCCAATGCACCTAGTGTCTTCATGAACCTCATGAACAGCGTGTTCCAACCTTTCCTTGACTCTTTTATGATTGTATTCATAGATGACATTTTGGTGTACTCGGATGACCTAGCCCAACACTGTGACCACCTAGGTAGAGTCCTTGATATCCTGAGAAAGCATAAGCTTTTCAGAAAGTTCTCGAAATGTGAGTTTTGGTTAGACCGAGTCATGTTTCTTGGACACATCATCTCAGGAGGAACAATCGCCGTAGATCCAGCCAAAGTATTTGAAGTTCGAGACTGGCTGGCACCAAAGAACCCCTCCGAGATTCATAGCTTCTTGGGGTTGGCCGGATACTACCGTCGCTTCATCAAGGATTTATCAAAGACTACTTTGACACTGACCATGTTAACCCAGAAGGATGTGAAGTTCATGTGGTCTGACATATGTGAATCTCGCTTCTAGGAGTTGAAGGAAAAGTTGACCACCGCCCATGTGTTGACTCTACCTTCTAGCAATGAGGGTTTCATGATATTCACTGATGCTTCCAAGATGGGACTTGGCTGTGTGTTGGAACAGAATCAGCATGTGGTTGCATATGCTTCTCGGTAGCTCAAGCCCAACGAGGTGAATTATCTGACTCATGACCTAGAGCTAGATGCTACTATCCATGCTTTGAAGATATGGCGACATTACCTATATGGTGCTACCTTTGATATCTTCACCGACCATAAGAGCTCAAAATACCTACTGACATAGATAGACATGAACCTAGACAACGATGATGGATGGAGTATATGAAGGATTACGACTTCACCTTCGCCTACCATCCTAGTAAGGTGAATGTCGTAGCATATGCTTTGAGTCAGAAACAGCTTAAGTGTGTAGTTGTTTTGTCCAGACAGTGGAAGAGCTGGTGGAGTGGACTCCACAACCTCTAGAAGATCGAGTTCGTTTGGATAATATCCATATCCAATCTGAGTTGTTGAGTGAGATCATAGCAGCACAATTGACCAGTGAAGAGCTAGACAAGATGAAAGGTTTACCGATGAAGCCACAGACTTGTCTATCCATGGGAGTAGACGGAGGAATTAGGTATGAGAATCGCATATGGGTTCCAGCAGATTCACCGATAAAGGAACATATCTTGCAAGAAGCTCATGGATCCAAATACACAGTGCACCCAGGAACTACTAAGATGTTCAAGGACTTGCAGAGGTTTTTCTGGTGGCCATGAATTAAGAAAGACATTGTGGCATGAGTGGCCAACTGTCTTACGTGCCAGATGGTGAAGGCTGAACACCAATGACCTGGTGGGCTTTTACAGTCAATAGAGATTCCAGAGTGGAAATGGGAGCAGATCACCATGGATTTCATGGTGGGTCTACCCCGGACCAAGAAAGGTCATGATGCAATATGGTTCGTGGTAGATCGTCTTACTAAGTCAGCACACTTCCTTGCCTTAAAGACCACTGCTAAGGTTACAGACCTAGTTGAGTTGTATATCAGAGAGATAGTGTGGTTTCATGGTGTACCAGGATCGATCATCTCCGATAGGGATCCCAAGTTTACTTACAAGTTGTGGAAGCATGTTCAAGAAGAACTGGGTACCAGGTTGAAGTTTAGTACGGCTTATCACCCCAGATGGATGGTCAGTCAAAAAGGACAATCGAAATGTTAGAAGATCTGTTGAGAGCTTGTGTGCTCGATTGGGGTGGCTCATGGGAGCAGTACTTAACTTTAGCTGAGTTTGCCTGCAATAAAAGCTACCAAGCCAGGATCGAGATGCCTCCATATGAAGCTTTGTACCGGAGACCATGTCGGTCCCCACTTTACTGGGATGATGTGGGTGAGAGGACCATGTTGAGGTCAGATGAGATCCAAGTGTATGTTGATGAAGTTGCTTTGATCAATCAAAGGCTAAAGAGATCCCAGGATCGACAGAAGTCATATGCTGATGCAATACAGACTGATGTGCATTTCACTATGGGGGAGCATGTGTTTTTGAAAATCTGCCCGCTCCGAGCTATAGCTAAGAATAGAGGAAAGTTGAGTCCCTGATACGTGGGTCTATTTGAGGTGTTAGAATAGATTGGAGAAGTTGCATATCATTTGGCGTTACCCCCTCAGTATAGCATGATGGATGATGTGTTTCACGTGTCCAACCTGAAGCAATATGTGCAAGATTTGAGCCATGTGCTAAGCATTGAACCTATTGAGCTTCAAGGGAAGCTGACTTATCCTGAGACACCTTTGCGTATTCTAGATAACAAGGTGAAAGAGCTCATATTCAAGAAAATAGAGATGATAAAGGTTCTTTGGAAGCACTATGGAGAGGATGAGGCCAAATGGGAGCTGAAGGCGGACATGGAGAAAGTGTGCCCTGAATTGTTTGTTTGATTGCTTGAATTTTGAGGGCAAAATTCCTATAAGGAGGGGATGATGTTATAACCTCAATTTCTAAAGAATGTCGTAAAATGATGTAATTCTCTTTTAAAGAATAAAATCTATTTCTTTGATTTGTGATGGATTTCGTGTGAAATGGCCTTGATTGGTTAATAATGGGCTTTGTTGGCCATTGAGTCCAATTGAAAAGAAAAGAGAAATAAAAAGGAACAAGATCTCATTTAATAAAAGGGAAATATGAGAAATATACAATTAAAAGAGGATAAAGGCAAATAGACATTCCCCAATATAGGAGTTCATGCCTTTAGGTTTTCTTGAGGTCCAAGGGACCCAAAATAACAAGATAATAGCAAAGGGAAAAGAAATACCAATTAATTTTGATTAATTGAAGGATAACTTAGGAGGGAAGGAAAACCTTCTCGTCCATTGTAATTTGTTTCCCAAATTTGGTATAAAGCTAGATAATGTAAAGACAAACGTTCCCTTCAAATTTGAGACAAAAAGGACTTATAGTTTGGGAGATATCAATTTCTCATGATTCTCCAAAATAAGGCATTAATTGGCTATTGAAAAAGGTATTTTCCTTTGTGTCTGATCGAGTGCAAAAAGCATCGTTGGATCTTGATCCAACATTGGATGCTCATCATCCAAGTCCCACTGGGACTGTAATTCTGCATTTTACAGAGGGACTTTCCCTCTTGGATTCCTCACGATCCATTGAATGTGCAAGTTGGATGATGATTATGTTGGACTTAGGGATGGAAACCAAAGGGAAACATCCCAGGTTTGATGAGGATTGGCTACCGATTACGAAAGTTCCCAATCCGGAAGGCACTTGCCTGACCCTATATATAGGGAGGGATGAAGAGGGAACCAGCACCTGTATTTTCTATCCTAAATGCTGCAGATTGTTACGAGGAACGTTTCCATGCGTCCTATTGGTCTTTTCATCCTAATCTTCACCCTCGTCACCACCACAAACCTCACTGGAGTCGGCGAGAAGGGGAGACTCACGATGTGATTGCAGCTGCAATTGAGCCTACGATCAAGTTCGATTGAGGGAGGCGGAGCTTCCTAGAAGTTTGGCACGCTCGCCGGTGGCCGAAAGCTCCAAGTCAACCCCAAGGTTGACCATCATGGGCTTGTTGTACCTTGGCACGAGGAAGAAGAAGACATTGCGGTCTTTTACCAAAGTGCCCCTCGCCTCCTGCAATTGTGTTGAGGTTAGACCGGTCTTTCACCTATTTCTAATTGTAAATAAAGGGTGCGCGCATCCACAGCCGTTGGATCCTCAGTGGACCCGCGGACCATGGATTGGGCGATCCTTATTTTTCTGAAAATAGCAAGTAAATCAATACAAAGGACTTTTCTTGATAAAATCGTATATTTTGATAGAAAATTTAGATAAAGAAAGTATATACATGAAAAGTGATCAGAAAAATACGAGGAATACATAAAAAATAGTTTGGAGGCCTAAATCTATCTCTTTTTGCAAAAGTATCTAATTTGGATGGAAAAGGTATTAATTTGTGCGTAGAAACCTTAATTGTTAATCATGGATAGATTTAATACTACAATTAGGTTAATTCAATCATGGTTAACTTGTTTAATGATAAAGTTAGATTTTAACCTGTTTTGATGATGGAATTGCAAAGTTGAGGGTTTTAAACCTAATAATGTAATTAGTACCCTTAGAAACCCTAAAGTGAGGAAAAAGGGAAGAAAATATATAATAATCCAAAAATTAGGGTTTTTGTGGTCCAAACCTGATCTTAAGGATCTTAATGGAAAATAACACAAGATAATTAGGGTTTGATGGATGTTTTGATAAAAGTAAAATAAAAGTGGTAAAAAGGAACTGAAACCCTAATTATGGTCGAAACCTTAAAAAGGGCTAGTAACCCTAGGGCACGATTAGGTCTATTAGATTTGGATACCATGATCCTTGATAGAAAATATTGGATGTTTATTTCAGGACTGAATTGTGCTTGCTTGCTTGATTCTGGATTACTTGATTGTTTGGATTAATTCAGCATTCAAAACAACTTGACAGGTATGTGGTTAATTATGATTAATCGCATTAGTTTTCCCGAAGGTTTCCTGGATGGTTAATCACATTGATTGATACTAAATAGTTTGGATGTTCATACTACAATTATAAAGTCACTACGGTTATCACAATTATAAATACATGTGTATTCTCGCACCTACATGCCACCCTGATGGAAGATGCCATATAGGTCAGGCCCAAGAGGGTAGACCAATGGGCACCATGAGAGGTGACCCCATACACCAAGATCGGGAATGAGAAGGTGGTCTATGTTGAATGACTATGGGGAACCATGAGAGGTGACCCCCAGGCACCAAGCATGGGATTGAGAAGGTGGCCTTAAGTCAATGGCAAAAGAGAAACCCTAGAGGGGTATTCCAGGGTTAGGGAAAAAGCGGTGGAGAATGACACATTGAAAAGGTAAATTGGTTTGCTAAATTACCCTAATTGTGATAATTAAATTGTTAGCCTTATTTGTGAACTTTTGGTTGTCCCCACATACCAACATATTCCCGTTTGTTGATCGTGTTTTTGTTTTTCAACATTTTAGGTACAACCCTGAAATGAACAAACAGTAAAGTGACACATTGTGAAAATAAGAAATAAAGTGCAAGGAGGATTAGATAGAGTAGATCCACGTTGTGGATAGATAGATTTACAAAGTTTTTAAAAGGTATGCAAAGTTTTATTTTATTACCAGATTTCAGTTTAGATAGTAGAATTTCATAATTATTATTGATTAATTGTCGAACCTTTGATCTGGTTTATTGGGATAATGACTCTAACCTCTTGGTCTCCCTTAAGTGGGGGTTACCAGGAGGCAGGGTCATTACAATGTCTATATGGAGGCTAACAGGTAGGAGACCTCTCTGGCCTAGAAACCACAGTCCACCGCTAGGAGACCATGCATCCTACCAGCCAAGGGGAGCATGGGGATGGCTGGCAGCCACGGGCGACTTCTTGTCACATAAGGGTGGGGTTGAGCGGCCCGAAGCTGTAGACGATCACTCTGGTGAGTGACCAAGAGGAGGGAAAATAGCTCATGTTCTGTTCGCCATCCGATCCTGGATCAGCGATTGAGAAGGATCAATAAATGATAGGTCGCACCCATGTTCCCCACTATACTCTTATGATACAAATTGCTCTAAAATGCATAACTCAATCATCCTAAGGCCAAATTGGGCAAATTATATATCGAAATCATCATCTCAACGAGACCAACAAATTGAGCATCGTTTCAAACCCTAGTTCTACTTCTTATTCCCTAATTTGTTTAAAGATGCTAGCATTAGTTATATTGAACACATTTAATGCAACTTTAGGATAAATATTGATCATTTGGTGATCATCTATCCCCCTAATCATGAAATTAGTATCATGCATGCATCTTTGAGCTATTTGAGGTCCTAGTTACCTCTATTCCTCGTGAATGACCCTAATTGTACTCATGTGCCTTATTTTGGATATAAATGATGAATCATGATTCAAAGTAGAAATCTTAAAATCTGATGACCATGGACCTCACCCTCTCCTCTAAATCTATAACCTTTTAATGCTAGGTAACATGTATGCCCAAGGTCACATTAATCCTTGCTTGTTCTACTCATATGGAGCTAAATGCATAAATGTACCCCTATTGCGTGAATGTTTGGTTGTACCTTAAACCAATAATATGCTTGAAATAAATTATGAATCCAACTCTTTTGGATCCCTCAAATTAGTAACCTTATGATGTTTGGACACACTATTTCATATGATCAACCACCTTACACTACGGTGGAGTTTGTAACCCATTTTCTGCCTAATGTGGTCTATATGTCTTGGATTGTGGTTCTCATACCTTAAATGATTATGTGGATCTTCTTCTCTTGTATTCCTCTCTCAAATCACGAAATACTCTATCAATTATGATAATTTGTTTGTGTATGTCGCAACTAAGTCACATGTTGAACCTAGATGGCATGTGTGAATGATTGAATGTATGTGGGTATCTTGATACCAATGTTGGCCCTAGGGAACATCTGCCTATGTTTTACTATGATTCTTATGCCCCTATCTTGCTGATATAAACTCATTTCTTGTCTTAAATCATGTCTTGATGGACTAGGGCCCTTCTGGACCTATTACGAGTCTTTTGATCTTGAAATGTTGACATAAAATGCATGGAACCTTGAAATGACTTGAAACTTGAACAACACCTTCATGATGACATATAAATCAGTAAAAGACCATATACCAAGTAATTAATCCAATTAGAACCTAACTTGGTAAAAACCCTAAAATGAAGGAAATTAGGGTTAATGAAGAGAATCTAATGCTTGCACATAATCTTGTTGTTAATAAGGTGGTCCTTATGGCTAGATGATCAAGGTTAAGTTAAGTTATGAATCTTTAAATCAGGTACGGGATTTAATAATTATATGACTATGTCTTTCTTGCTTGAAATATGATACATATGTATGCTTTTCAACTTGCTCAAATATTTCCTTGTAGTACTCTAGTATTGTACTCGATGTTTGTCTCGTGCCATGTTTTATAACTTGTAAACATAATATAGAAACTCCATTATACAAACCTCTTGCACCTTCCTAAAGTTTTGGGGTAAGGACATGAGGATGGGTGTCCTACTTGAGTTATCAAGATAGGGCAGATTGTTAATAAAGGGGCTAGCTAATCTTGAGCACCCTCATAGACTCTTCCAGTGAGAAGTTTTCCATAAAAGGCCTTACGAATACATGATATTGATGCATGCACAAAATGATGGTATAATTGGAGAGAAATGATATCAAACATGGGCTCTCATTTTTTTAAATACCTAACTTGTTTACTTCTTGCTTGTTTACTTCTACAAATCTATTCTAATTATGCAAAGCTTGTGTATATGTATCTTTTAGCCCTATACATAGCACCTCATGTGCTTGAGCCACCATTTTTCACATATTTTATAGGTTTAGTGATGGCTATAAGTTGATGAGCTTGGTGAGCTATGTCAGGTGTACTTGGTGTTAGATTCATAGTGAACATGAGCAGACTTGAAAAATTGTACTCTTGAATATGTAATTGAAAGCTTGTAATGAACAATGTTGCTTAATATATATTATTGATTGTTGAGATTATGAATGGTGACTTTATCTTGTTATATGTTCATGTATGCTAAGAATTTCATGCTTTCTCATGTTGTCTTTGGTATTCATTTGGTTCATGGGTCTGGGGTTTCAGTTTTGTGATAGATGGTATCAGAGCATGAACAATAACTACACCAAACATTTCTTGCATGAAACACAAACTAAACACAATCTTACATCTCTAAACTAGAAACTTAAGAAGATGTCCTTGTGGACTAAGTTGACTTAGCCTCTATGTTAGAACCTAGGTGTTCTAGAAATAGGTATAGACTTGTGTTATCCCTAGAAAGTTTCTTTTCTCCTCCTTCTATCCTGTAGTATGGGTTGTAGGTGTAGGAGGGTGAGAGAAGGGACTTATTACTACAACCCTATACATATGTTTGTGGCATGTGCTTAGGGTATCTACACATGTGTACACCATGTTCTTTGTAGTTCTCTAGGTGTCATGGTACTAGACTGCCTGATGAGTGTGGTAACTTGTTTTGGTTTTGGTTTTTTTTGAATGGAGTATGGTGGTTTTCATCACTTGTTTCAACGCTGGAGAAAACCTATTTCAAGTACTAGTATATATGTACACATGAAAATGTTACACACACAAAACGACAGTGAGTGTCCATGTAGCATAAGAGAAATAGATGTAACATCAAGTCTAGATAAGAGAGTTTTGATGATAGTTGTAGCCTCTAGAGTTGTTTAGAGCCATGATAAATGTTAGGCTAGTGAGTATCCTTGTCATAGATGACCTACGTTAATGATGATAATGGTGATGATAATGATGATGATGACGATGATAATGATGATGATGATGATGATGTTGATGATGATGATGATGATGATGATGATGATGATGATGATGATGATGATGATGATGATGATGATGATGATGATGATGATGATGATGATGATGATGATGATGATGATGATGATGATGATGATGATGATGATGATGATGATGATGATGATGATGATGATGATGATGATGATGATGATGATGATGATGATGATGATGATGATGGTGATGGTGATGATGGTGATGATGATGGTGGTGATGATGATGATGTTGATGTGATTTATGATATGTTTCAAGATTATTAAAGTTATGTTTGATGATATGAGATGAGTTTGACCATGCAACCCTAGCTAAACCTAGCACCTTGTATGATACATGTGACTTGGTTGATGTGCTAAACATATCTAGTGGGTTGGCATGCTTGCTTTTACCTAGTCTTGTATATGTTGAGTTACAATATCTGAGATATGATTCATGACCAACATATGACTCAATCTTTTTACAAGGAAGGACCTCTATCATGGGACATACAAAAAGGGTGACCTATTTTTATGAGTCCACCCACCACGGGAGAAGGTCAAAGTACCTAAAACTCCAAAATATGTGAAATTTTGAAAATATGCATGATGAAATACATGATGATGACTCCCTAGTTTTTTTTTAGAACTAAAGCCTTATATATTACTTAAGCAACAGCTGGATTCCTTACATAAAATAGGGAAATCCTCACAACAGATGACGTCTCCATCCCTCCCCAAACCCATTTTTGCTAGATTATGAGCATAACAGTTCCCCTCCCTGAAAGCAAAAGAGATATTACAATACATAAATGAGTCCTTAACCTCCTTAATCTTCTTGTAGATCTATGACACAGGCCCTCGCCCCTCCGCTTTCTTCTTTAGTCTTTGAACAACTCCCAACGCGTCCGATTCGACCCAGATCCTCTGGATGCCCCTCTTAACAACAATTTCCAGGCTGAAAAGGATCGTGTAGGCTTCAGCAGTCGAAACATCCCAGCCCCCTTCCCTCGTCCTGGTGGCTGTGAGAAATAACCTCCCTGAATGATTCTTGAACACGGCGCCACAGCAGAGACGAGCACAGCCGAGTGTTGCAACATATGTATTAACTTTGATAGTGAGCTCCTCCAGAGGCTCCCAGCTGACCATCAATCTGTCAATAGGTCTTGTAGCCCGATCGTGATTGTCCCTAAGATGAGGCTTGTGGGCCTCAACCCAGTTCTGAAAACCCTAGTTTATCAAATGAATGTTCGTCAGATTTGTAGTGAACATCCTTTCATTTCTAGCAGCCCAGATGGCCATACAAGAAGCTACGAGATGTTTGAAATCATCGGCCGAGAGCTTTGATAACCACCAGCTGATCGTGTGTAAAAGGGATGATCTAGGCATCATTAAGATCGCCCACCTCAATCTGTTGTGGGACCAAAAATCAACAGCTTGTGTGCAATCAAACAGACAATGGAACGAATCCTCAGCTGCCAACTGACACACAGAGCAGACATCATTGGGAGTAATGTGCTTTTTCATGAGGTTTTTGGACGTTGCAATATAATCCTTACCCATTCACCATAGGAACGATTTCATCTTCGGGGGGCCCTTGATCTTCCAAATTTTGTCCCAAATAGATGTGGGCCTCTGATCCTCCAACATCTAGTTCCTAATATAGCAGTTGCTGCCAAGAAGATAAGTAGTTTTGACCGAGAACACCCCATCCCTTGAGGGATACCAATATATGTGAGTTGAGTCACCTAGTGTGTGGTTCGCTCAAAAATATTGTACCCTAGATTTCCTACAAAAACATATAAGCCTAGAGAAAGTAGCAGTGCAATATATGATGCTTTCTATATAGGTGAGGGAGATGTCCCAAGACCGTAAGATGATGTACATGACATGCGATCTCCATGATGAGCCTCATACTCGGGTTAGTGGTTTGATATAAAGGAATCTATTGGTTGCTCTCATTTGGGTATGTTGGGTAAAATTTTCCATGGGTAGATGGTGGTGGGCATCTTGTCATGTTGAATATATGTATGTTCCATCGTGTGTGACTTGAGCATGTAGATCTCCTTTGAGATACAAGTGAAATGTTTATGAAGCCTTGACATGATGATAATTACTATTTTCACTTAGATGATGCATGATACATGAAACGATATCACTTATGTTAAACTTGAAAATGTATTAAAAGTCACTCTCATAAGCTAGTCGTATTATGAAACTACCCCATGCATTGAAGATGTAAGTGTGAAATCATGAACTTGATATGATGATGCCTCGAGATGTTACCTTGAATGATAAATAATACAATGCTTGATTTCATAACCAAAAATCAAAAATGATAAACTCAATGTGACAATGGTCTTGGAGTCTTAACTCAAGGAATAATGATGAATAAATTGCTTAATTTCATATCAACAATGAGGAATCATGAACATAAGTGGGGTAAAATGGGTATAATATTTGAGGGGAAAACTAAAACATTCATGCAATCTAGTATAATGATGAATTACACGTGTGATGATAAAAACTCATTTGAAAGACATGATAATGAAAATTGTCCATTTGAGAAATAGATAACATAAATTTTGATGACATACCTTGGACTTGTATGAGAAGTCATGAACAAAACCCAAATTCAATAGTGTTATGGGATGTTGGACCCTAATGCCAAGATGATGTTGTAACATGATGAAACAGCAGGTAGCATGTATCTAATCAGTTTGAACAACCCAAGATGATGGCAACCTTTATGTACAAACATGATGGATGTTTTCTTGATACCTGGGTTTGGGTGTCTAAACCCAATGAATATGAACTTTGACTCATGTTTACAATCTTGGATAAATTTTGAGGATGAATTTTTTTAAGGAGAGAAGGATGTTACAAAATCCCAACTTTTCTCTCTCCTTAATTGTGCTCTTTCTTCCTCATTTCTATTACATAACCTAACTCACTACTATGACCAAAATTCAATCCCAGTGATCTATTCCATGCTTTGAATACCTTAATGTTTTGTTATGAGTCACATTGCTTGTATGATGCTAAATGTGACATTATTTCTAGTTTTGATCTAAGTTGTAGTTATATTGCATGTCATTGGATACATCATCTACGATTAAAATTTTGACCATCACCACTAAGATACATTGGTACCTTGATGCTTTCCTTGTTCAAGGGATCTCAATTTTGAACTCGATTGCTCAAAAATCTCCTCAATCAGAGTATTAAATCAAAAGATATGGACTTCAAGAAATATGACCTTTTCTAGCCTATTTCCTTGTTTTTTTATCAGATGTTCGGGCCGAATTCAGCCACTCTGGGCCCAAATACAGAAGTGCATCCCAAACGCTTGCCCCTCTCCCCCCTTCCTCTTTGGGGAAGAATTGTAAGGCTGGGAGGCTCTTCCTCCACCTCCACCCAAATCGGGCAATGATGGAGTGAGAAAATCAAAACCCTTGCCCTCCTGCTTCATTTATAAGCCCCCTACTTCCAACCCTTGGTGCTTTCCGACCCTACTTCCTCTTCCTTCCTCTTCCCTTCCACCTATTATGTCTGATACTCTCCACAGGATGTCGTTCCTTCTACTTGAGTAGGTCGTGCCAAAAGAAGCTACCAACACTTCACCCCGTAGTAAGGAAGAGGCTTTGAAGTCACCCCTGAGTGTTGTGTCCCTAGCTCTGCTCCTTCCCCTGCATGGGAGACAACTAGATGGGCACTGAGAGTAGTTCGACTCCCCTATTCATGCCATGTTTGGGTGTGCAGATAGGGGAGAGTCTGTGCAGAGGCTTATGGGTTGGAGACCCCTCTGGGCCAACAATCGTAGTTCACCGCTAGGAGACTGCACATCCTACCAGCCAAGGGGAGCATGCAGATGGATGGTAGCCATGGGTGACTTCCTTCTGTGTAGGGGTGGGGTCAAGTGGCCCCAAGCTTCATACTATTGCTTTGGTGTGCGACTAAGAGGAGGGGAAAGAGCTCATGTTCTGTGCGCCATCCGATCCTGGATCATAGATCCCGAAGGATCAATAAATGATAGGTCACACCCTTGTTCCCCACTATACTCTTATGATACAAATTGCTCTAAAATGCATAATTCACTCATCTGAAGGACAAATTGTGAAAAATTATATATCAAAATCATCATCTCAACTAGACCAACAAATTGATCATACTTTCAAACCCTAGTTCTACTTCTTATTCCCTAATTTCTTTAAAGATGCTAACATTAGTTATATTGAACACATTTAATGCAACTTAAGGATAAATCTTGATCTTTTGGTGATCATCTATACCCCTAATCATGAAATTAGTATCATGCATGCATATTTGAGCTATTTGAGGTCCTAATTACCTCTATTCCTCATGAATGACCCTAATTGTACTCATGTGCCTTGTTTTGGATATAAATGATGAATCATGATTCAAAGTAGCAATCTTGAAATCTGATGACCATGGACCTCACCCTCTCCTCTAAATCTATAACCTTTTAATGCTAGGTAACATGTATTCCCAAGGTCATATTAATCCTTGCTTGTTCCGCTCATATGGACCTAAATGCATAAATGTACCCCTATTCATTAATGTTTGGTTGTACCATGAACCAATAATATGCTTCAAAATAAATTATGAATCCAACTCTTTTGGATCCCTCAAATCGGTAACCTTATGATGTTTGGACACACTATTTCCTATGATGAACCACCTTGCTCTATGGTGGTGTTTATAGCCCTTTTTCTAGGTAATGTGGTCTATATGTCTTGAATTGTGGTTCTTGTCACTTAAATGCTTATGTTGTTCATCTTCTCTTGTATTCCACTCTCAAATCACAAAATACTCTATCCATAATGATAATTTGTTTGTGGATGCCCTAACTAAGTCACATGTTGAACCTGGATGGTATATGGGAATGATTGAATGTATGTGGGTATGTTGATACCAATGTTGGAATTTGATACCTTGGCCCTAGGGAACAACCAACTATGTTTTATTGTGACTCTTATGCCCCTATCTTGCTGATATAAATTCATGTTTTTCGTTAAATCATGTCTTGATGGACTAGGGCCCTTCTTGCCCTATTATGAGTCCTTTTATCTTGAAATGTTGACATAAAATGCATGTAATCACAAAATGACTAAAAACTTGAACAACACCTTCATGATGACATAAAAATCAGTAAAAGACCATCAAACAAGTAATTAAGACACTTAGAACATAACTTGGACAAAACCCAAAAATGAAGCAAATCAGGGTTAATGATGAGAATCTAATGCATGCCCGTAATCTTGTTGTTAATCAAGTGTTTCTTATGGCTAGATGATCAAGGATAAGTTAAGTTATGAATCTATGAATTAGGTATCAACTTTAATAATTATATGACTATGGATTTCTTAATTGAAATGTGATACATATGTATGCTTGTCTACTTGCTCAAATGTTTCCTTATAGTACTCTAGTATTGTACTCGATGTTTGTCTCATGCTGCATTTTATAACTTGTAAACATAATATAGAAACTCCATTAAACAAACATCTTGCATCTGCCTAAAGTTTTGTGGTACAGACATGAGGATGGACGTCCTACTTGATGTATCTAGATAGGGAGGATCATTGATAAAAGGGCTAGCTAATCTTGAGCACCCTCATAGACTCTTCCAGTGAGAAGTTGTCCATAAAAAGCCTTGTGACGTCCCCGGATTTTCTAAAACTTAATCTGATGTGTGACGTCCAAATTGAAACCTTACCTCAGTGAGCATTCCAATTTAAACATCACACACTAGGCTAAGAAAGAGAAAATCAAGGGAGTCAGAAGGAAACAATCAGTAGCACATGCACATGAACAATAATAAAACCATACACACATGTTGACCATTTAACATATATTTACAACATGAATTGTTACAACATTTGATATTACATATTGAATAGCAAACTTATACATATAAACTACAGGATCTTAAGACAATAGGTCCACCTGTACATCAACTCGTCATACAACTCTCACTATCCTGGATCTTCAAGAGCATAACCACAACCTAAACAAAAATTACATGTGGTACACATTAGCACAATATTCAAGAATATTGTACTGAGTATTCCTACGTGTCTTTTATATACCTCTCATCATATCTTGGCAATAAGATAAAACTGATACTTGGCAGTTATAAAGAAATATAAGAAAATCATATACTTGCACAAAGATGTTCATTAACAAAAGAGAACACATATTTTAAGCACATTTCCATCATACATCTCGTGCGTCTTCCACCAATTGTCTTTGACGTCTTTAGACCTTATGATCTACCACCAAGTGGTTTGTGATCATTATACAAACATCATATGATCTACCACCAAGTTGTTTGTGATCATTATGCATGCGCTCTACCACCGAGTGGTTTCTGAGCTATCTTATGATGGAACATTTATATTATGCTTGCAGGTGTTCATAGCCATAAGTATTGAAAATTAAGCAAGATATCATACAAGAACAATCATTTCAATCAATACCATATGCCAAGTCTTTACTACCATATAACACAAGCATAATGTATAATAAGCCAAGCAAGAGGTAATTGTGTACCTTGATCAAGAGAAACCTAATTATCACATATTCCTCATGTCAACTATGTATCCCAGGTCAAACCCTGATAAAGATAAGATCACATACTATCATCAGGTTCTCATCATCTTACATCTCATCTTAACCCTAATTGTGTTCATTAGGGTTTAGCTTATCTCTTTAGGATATTCTCATGATTACTTGTATTCTTGTCTTATATTTATATTACTGATGTCATATTCCAGATTATAGTTCCTCAACTGAATATGCTCATGTGTCAAATTATTATGTGAACATATTTAACATTATGTCACTTCCATTAACCATATTAGGGTTACATCTTATTTATTAAGAGTTCTCTTCATATAATATGAATTTGATGTATATAACTTTTCTCAGATTTATATATTATCTTATAGTTACAAATATGAGGGTTTTCTGTAAATCTATCATCATTTATTGAGCATGCATGTATTTATTGCATTATATTTAGTGTTATTAGCCCTAATTAGACATATTAATCAAATTACGTAATTTTGTACATCAACATGACCATATCTGACATCATATCCATTATAAACATTAACATTATTATACACTTACTAACATTTTTCCATAATTTTATGTCATAATTTAATATTTAATACTCAAGAACTAAGTATTACACCTCTTACATGATATCACTAATATTAATGCATCAAAAGTCTAATATTATACTTTCACATTGTTCTACATGTTTTTATGAGAATTTCGGTATATTACTTGTATTTTTCAGATAATGGTGTGATTTTCTACGAATTATGCAAGATCTGACAATTATCTAAGATTATTACCTTTTCGGAAAATGGGACACTGCCACGTGGTTGGGCAGGCACAACCCTTGCTTGTTGTGGTCCGGTTGGTTCATGACTTGGACCCGGTTCTCCGTTCTCTTCCTTGTCACCCACAATTCCTCACGATCTTTTGTTTCTCTCCCCTCATCATTTCCTCCGTCCACCTGTACGAGCGTCGGCGCTCGACTGGAGCTCTGGCGAGAGATCCTACACGACCCAGTCCTTCTCATCAACCATTAAGGTTGCCTTCGGCTCCGTTCACCATCCCTCTACGTTGCCGGCCTGATTCCTCATTGTTCTTCCGTAAGACCACCGCCACCACATGGGATCTCCTCCAGCGTGCGACCGACAGTAGGGCCAACGGATTCGATCCTACTCCCTCAGTGCCACCGGCCGCTTGGCTCAGGCTTGGGGCCCCTTGATGGTCCTCCGACGTTGCCACAGTCGATGTTGCCTGAATCGTTCTCCCTCACATATGTTGCTCTTCTCTATAGCATTGCGCCCTCCGTGCCTATCAATGTCGCCTGCGCCACTTGTGGTTCGATCTTCGGCAAGCACTCACGGAGACTTGGTTCCTGACAGACTACTTCCCTACTCTAGGTCTCGTTCTATAACTCCTCCCAGTGATCTGTGCATGTCGGTGGAGGCAGAAGTTGACGGAGAGGCAGAACTCCACTGAACACCTCTTCAGATCTAGAGATTTACTAGAGCAACCTATCTAGTACTTCCTCCAGTTTTCACCATACCTTCTATGGTCGAGTTCGCCGTCAGCTTTCTTCACCTGCAACCGCCCACAATCCCAGGCTACCACCATCTTTCTGAAGGCATGGGGGTTGATTTGTGCCAAAAGACCTACGGGATGAGCATCTCCTTGCCATCTTCTCCTCCCAGTCATGGCCTGCATATGGCGGTAGAGAAAGGGTGATGTGGTGGCCATGGATCTGCCTCATTTGTCAACTACCTACACAGAATAAAGGTTCAAAGAAAATCCCGCTCCAAGTGAAGCCAACTACTTGCTTAGCCTCATACATAACCTATTCTTTCTCAATGTGGGATCATGGGATAGTCGTGGTTTCCCAACCACTCCACCACTTGTTCAAACGTCATGGTAGGAGATGAAAGGAGGTTGTCAGATCTTTCTGCTCCAAGGGTTGCAAAGAGCCCAACACACAATCTATGTCTCACTCAAGTCTGGGGAGCGTGACACTGCATATTCAGATCTGAGCTAAAAGAAAGCATGTACCTTTATCCATTATGCTAAAAAAAATACACATGATTTCATTATATTCAAGTTGAAATAACTTCATGTAGGAAACTTCAATCTCCATGAAAATTTATCCATATATTATAAACCACTCAAGATGCATTCTATTAAACATTCGCCCCAAAGTTCTATTGTTTGACCAATTAGTAAAATACCTCAAAAAGGGCATAAACTTATGATTCTTAATAATGATATCAATATCAATCACCACCCAAAACATACCAAAGCACTGGTAAATATTAAGATGACTCAACATTCATGAATCCACTTATGTCATTGATATGTAGGATTTTAAAAGTCCACTCCATCACATCCTACACACTTTAATAGATATTTCGTCCTCGAAATTAAGCCAGAATTCCAGTCTTTCAACGGCCTTGCCAATACATGATATTTATGCATGCACGAAATTATGGTATAATTGGAGTGAAATGATATAAAACACGGGCTCTCATTTTGCTAAATACTTAACTTGTTTGCTTCTAGCTCATTTATTTCTGCAAATCTTTTCAAATTATGCAAAGCTTATGTATATGTATCTTTTAGCCTTGTACTCAGCAACTCGTGTGCTTGACCTACCTTGTTTCACATAGTTTATAGGTTCAAAGATGGCTAGTAGTTGATGGGCTTGGTGAGCTATGTCTTGTTTACTTGTTGTTAGGTCCATAGTGTGCATGAGCAGACTTGAAAAATTATACTCTTGAATATGTAATTGAAAGCTTGTAATAAATAATGTTGCTTAATATATATTGTTGATTGTTGATATTATGAATGGTTCCTTTATCTTGCTATCTATTCATGTATGCTAAGCATTTCATGCTTCCACATGTTGTCTTTGGCATTTGTTTGGTTTATGGGACTGGGGTTCCAGTTCTATGATAATTCATCAACAAGGAGTTCATGTTTTACTTCATATGAATTTGGAATAGAGATGGGTTCTTAGTGAGAAGAGGAAGAATGTTCTTCACTAACCTTTCTAAGAATATTTTCCTGAAGGGGAAATATGGTTTTATAAAATACAACATCTACATGTCTATTATCAAGAATAGAGTCGACCTTAATGTTTAAGATATCAGATTTTATTACTAGGAATATATTAGCATTACCATTTTTAGCAAATATAATAAAGAAGGTATCAATAGTTTTAGGTCCAACTTATCTCTTTCATAATCAAGAAGTTTAATCATGGCCTAGCAACCCCACACTTTGAAGTATTTCAAACAAGGTTTCTTATTAAGCAATAGATCAAAGAGTCTTGGTCAGCATGTCTAAAAAGTATATGGTTAAGAATGCAGTTCACAGTTTGAAGAGATTCTCCCCACATCTCTAACTAAGTCTAGACTCAGGTAGAGTTGAATTGATCGGGTCAATCAATGTTATTTTTCCTTTGAGCTACTCCATTATATTGAAGATAATAGGTTGTAGTGGTTTCATGTATAAGGCCTTGGTCCTCACATGACTTGTTAAGTTTATTAGAAGTGTATTGACCGCCTTTGTCAAACGTCACTCTCTTAATGTTTTTTTCTAATTGTTTCTCCACTTGGGATGTATAGATTCTAAAATTTTCTAATTTTTCATATTTAGTTTGGAATAAGAAAATAGAACAATATTAGAAAATTCATGTATAAATGTTATTGTAACATCCCTGACCTGGGTTATGCTTTAACCCTAGATGTTTTGTTTGAGAAATATAATTATATGATTGCTCTTATCTTTTGAAAAGTAATTAAGGCACAAGAGGAACTTATTTTCAATTTTTGTCCTTTTTGAATAATGTTGAAAATAATGTTTTGCCTATTTTGGACTAAAGTGCAAATTACCCAAGTTGAGTGGTTAACTTGCAAATATTACATGATAAAATGTTCCTCAAGTGTTGAATCATCAGAAGAATGAGAATGATGATGAGGTATAGCTTCCACAAGCCTGAGCACCAAGAAAGAGCTTATTAAGCAATGTTTGTGCATTAAAACCAAGTTTTGGTGTAATGTGCAATTTACCCAAAACCTAGGGTTCAATATGAAAAATACCACTTCTAGAGAGTCCCTAATGTTTCTTGGTATCAATTAGAGACAAGAAAATCATAGGGGCATCTCATTTGAATCTCTTTGGGGGAGAGAGAATCTTGATATTAAAATAATCAAGATTTAAGCATAATTGAATCCCTAATTCAATTTAATGCAAAAATAAGTATATTAATCGAAGTGCCCTAAAACAAAAAAGTGATGGCTGAATTTATATAAGTATGGACGTACTTGTGCCTTGCAATGGCACCGAAATATCTTAAGTGAGTGGAGAGCCCACTCACATTAGTTAAAGAAAAAGTAATATCCACTAATTTTTAGATATTATTATTATATTGATTAAGGTGCTTAATTGTTTTCTTTTAATTCATGGATAAATAAGAAGATTTCGAAGGGAAGGATGATGGCTTCGTATGCAAGGAAGTGAGGGGGATAAGTGGTACCAATTTAGGGAATTGAAGGATTTTTATAACACTTTCTCTCTCTTGAATTTCCCTTATATACACTCCATTCTTTCGCCCACATGAAAGGCTTTTTCGACTCTTCTTTCTTTCCTTGCTTTGGCCAAGCACAAGAGAGCTTAGGAGAAATAGTAGGACGTACCCCAACCTGTAGGTGAGCTCCTTAATAATCTCCAACCTTGATTTGATGGTGGAAATCGAAATTCAATGCTTATTTTCTTCTTTTCTCCATTCAATCTTCAACTTTAGCCATTCTTTTCACTCAAAGACTTGAGGACGGACCACGGGAAGTTGAGAAAGCTTCATTCACTATTAAATACGTGAATCTTGAAGCTTGTATTCCACTTTGAAGGTGGGTTATATAACGTTAACCCTTAAATATCATTATTGATTTCATGTCTTCGTCATATGTTGATTCCTTTTTCTATCCCGAATTTCCTTTTGATTAATTGTTGAAATCACCACAAAGATCACAAAAAATTTCGAAGGTTTGTAGCTTGAATATGATGATGTCATATTAGCACAAACCTCAAGAAATATCAGGTCCTAACGGTTTCAACTTGAGACCAATCAGTCTCAAGACCGATTGAAACCAAACAGTCTCAAGACCGTTTGGGTGCAAACGGTCTCGAGACCGTTTAGGCATACTTGCTGATGTAGTTGGATGTTGATCCAATGGTTCTAATTTATTGACTCATAATAGGTTCAGTGATGGATAATCCACTAATTACAAACTCTAATCGGGTTGAAGTGTTGAAACCCTAATTGAATTGAATCAATTTCATGGTTGATGGTGCAAATGGTCTCAAGACCGTTTGAGGTCAAACTGTCTCAAGACCATTTGGAGGTCAAGGGCTATGATGAATGGTTGGAGATCCAAGGGTTATAATTTGATGTACTCTTAATGGTCCAGTTGATGAAGGATTCAATGAAGCAAACCGTAATTGATTGGTTGAAGGAAAGAACGTTTGAGAGGACCAATCAGTTTCAAGGTTGATTTATCCAATCAGTTTCAAATGTTGATGGGTCCAATCGATTTCAATGTACATGTGATCAAACGGTTTCAAGGGTTAAGTGACCAAATGGTTTCAAAACCGTTTGGAGGGAAAACGGTCTCAACCCTAGATGCCCAAATAGTTTCAAAACTATTTGGAGGGCAACCGGTTTCAAAACCGTTTGGAGGTTGAGGGGTCAAAACCGTTTGGAGGTTCAATGCAACCGAAACCATTTTAAGACCTAATGTGATGAAAGGTCAGTTAACCCTATGATTTTTAATGATGTTTATCAAAGATAATTACAATGGTTGAACCTTTAAGGTACTAGGGTGATTAGTACCCTTAGAGGGGTAAACCTTTGATGCTCATGGAAGCAATATCTCAATACACCACGCTAACCCTAAATGTATGTACTAGAATGAAGGGTTGACCTAATCTAATAAAGGTTGAAGTAATCAACATCCTAGAGAGGATGAGAGAGAGAGGAATTCATACATGTATAATAATCATGTAGTGGTTAAAGCCTCAACACTTTCCACATGAATAAAATATGTAATTAGGGTATGATCCTTGATAAAGAGATCATGAAACCCTAATCAAGAAGGTTGATGAACCCTAACCCTAATTTAGGGCAATGCTAGGTGTAACCCTAATCTAGGGTAATGGTGTAACCCTAATCTAGGGTGATGATATGAGAAATCCCAATTCAGGGTAATATAATGAAAAACCCTAATTTAATAAGATGCTTCATGAAACCCTAATTTCGGGTAAAGTTACATGAAACCCTAATTTGGGGAAAAGTTATAAGGAACCTTAATTCAAGATAATGATGTGTGAAATCCTAATCTAGGGTGATGCTATGTGAAACCCTAATGAAGTGATGTGATGTGAAACTCTAATCCAGAGTGATGCTATGTAATGCTATAAGAAACCCTAACCCTAATATAGGGTGAAGGTATGTGAATCCCTAATTTTGGGTTATAGTGCATGAAACCTTAATCGTGGGCAATATGATGATAAACCATAACCCTAATTTTGGGTAATGGGTTGAGTATCTCTAATTGACATGAATTTGGAAACCCTAGCCCTAATGAGGGAATAGTGATGCTACCCTTACATTGCATAGTGTTGATATGTAATTGATATAACTGTTATCAGGTGTACTAATCATGCAGATATCATGAGATGTTGGGCATAGCCAGGTATGAGCTATGATGTTTTATTATTGAAATTTTTTATGGGCCATGTGAGCCATAATATGCTTTTTTGCCTAGTAAGAGGTAACAAGAGATTAAATGGGCCTTGAAAGCCATGTGAGATGCTTGTGTAGCAAGTATCATGTTTACCTTAGTCAGATGACCTGAAGGTATTAGTTACCTGATAAGTGGTAACAAGTATTCTATGATGAACTAAGGGTTTGAATATCCATATTCCATAATCATGATGATGAGATGTTAAGGGATGAGAATGCTGACGTGTATTTTACTACGCGCTAAAAACGCAAGTATACGCGTCGAGTAGTACATGCCTTTGTGAGGCCCGAGTCGAACACAGGGATACTCAGAATTGTTGGAGACTCCTACTAACTATTTGCGATCAGCTAAGCCGAATAGCAAATTGGGTATTTTTGTCAAAATTAAAAGAAAATAAAAATAAAACAAAGCAAACAATCGATTAAAGGTTAATTTAATCAATTCAAAAAGGTATCTTTAGGATTGCGGTTTCACCGCGGGTATTCATTGTATTAGATTTTATATAATGCCTCAATCTTCTCTCTCTATTCGGGTAGTGGCCTGAAAACAGAATTGCCCACTGTCGTGGTGCAATTCACTACTTAGGTTTAGGTCGGTTCCACCGTCGTAGTAACCTATTCCCTAAACTAAGTGCATTACGAACGATCTCTCAGTATCCACCATTTATTTTACACCACCTTGTTCAAGGGATTTATCGATTAATGTAGGTTTCGTCTCTTTTCAGCTGTTAATCCTTCTATCGAAGTGATTAAGGGCATTAGATTATTATTATGGTGATCAAGCATAACAATATATTGAGAAAACGAAGCTATACCACGGATTTAAGAGAGAAAATATGAATTACTATTATAAAACTGTCATACAATGAATTCCCGGGCTACTCCCGGTCCTAAAGATGGAGGGGATTAGCCCCGCATGTTCATCTCACACAAGTACATGGTAGAAATAAGGGAAATCATATGAAAAACGTGAATTGAATGGGAAAACCCCTGAACGGAGAAGAACTGATTGATCCTTTGCATAGAACACGTGCTTTCCCACCTCTCGGTGGTGAAATCCGTCTTCGGCAGCATCCGGATCGACAGGTATGAACTTCTGGCCTCCGTTCCCCTCTCTCTTTCTCCTTGGCACTTGTGCAATGGCTAATCAACTCTCCCCTTTTGTCTGGGCGGCCGTCATTAGGTATAAGTCCCTAATTAGGTCGCTAATTAACTCCAGCCGTCCGATTGAGATCATTAGAAAGCAAACTCATATCCTACGGCGTCGATACCATCGACGCGAGTCGATGGTATCGACCCGCTACAGTAGCGGCTGGCTGCAAACCCTTCCTTTGTCACGCCCAACATCATCTCGATACCATCGACTCGGGTTGATGGTATCGACTTCCTTTTGGCATCGGTTTTGTCATTTTACGACGCTGTAGCCTCCATGTGTCGATGGTATCGACTCGGTGTCGATACTATCGACTGCTTCTTCGCCAGCAACCTGAAGGTGTCTCGATACCATCGACATCAATGTCGATGGTATCGACTCTTTGCTGCCCCTTTCGGCTGGCAACCTGTGGTCTTGTCGATGGTATCGACTTCCGTCGATGGTATCGACGGAAGCAAATACTTGTTTTTCCTGAAATTCAAAGACAAGATCAAATAAATCCACACAAATAATAATAATGTGATAATTAATGCTCAAAATGATAAAACTAAGGGGATTTGACATAAAATGATGGCAAAGACCAAAATGGATGAATTATGCAATATTAACCATAAAAATGACTAATAAAAGCACAAAACACATATCAAACAGGTCTATAAATGCGACTCAAAATCATCGCATCAAACTCCCCTAAGCTTGAATATTGTTCGCCCTCGAGCAACTCATCCTTAGAATAGAATTGCAAATGTCAACTGAAAAACAACAAACCAACCCAACATCCCATATGACTCCCACTGATCATTCACAAACCGGCCTTCTCTAACCACAGAACGGTAATTACCCTAAAGGCGACAGTAATCATCAATAAAAGAAATTAACCTCCTAACCGATGAACACTATCACATAAGGTAGTTAACATAATAAAATTCGCTGATTCAGCATTGGTGCATCTTGTGATCGCCTATACTACGTTGCTCACCCTAACTACCATCTACATGGAAGCAGTTCTCCTGATATTCATTAGTGAGGAGAAATTCACGGTGGCCTACCAATCCGAGCAACGGGTGGATGAAGATGGGTGGCTCATGGAAGAACGTGGAAGTATTGTACAGTTTCAACATGCATATACAAAAATGTCCTATATGATGCACATGCACATTAGAAATGCCCTAATGCCTAAACTTGGGTGGAATGATGCATGCACTAACCATCCATCTCAAAATGAGATGGATATCTAGTCAAGCTACATCATGTACTCAATTATCCTGAAATGCAACTAATATCATGTTCCTTTCTCCTTCTTATTTCACTTTCTTCTAAATTCTTTTTCTTTTCTCTTTTTTTTTATTGCAGATTTTCAGCTTTTTTTTCCATCCCACATATCCATAATTGCTTAAAGATAAGTTTATTGGGCTATTTTCTTCATTGATCAGACATTTTTGCACTATTTAGAAGGTATGGAACAATTAATTCACCATTGGGGAAAAATTGAGATACATGATATACTTTATGCATGAAGATCATGAATGCAACTACATGGCATGCACCTAAAGGTAATGTCCATGAATCACTATATTTTTTTTCTTTTTATGCAACATATGGAAAATACCAATGCAAGTCCTATCTAAATGCTATGCACACAAAAAGGAATTAAAACTGCACTTTACTTCCAATTCTTAGGTGGATTATGGAAAAATGAAGTGGAACGATCACAAGACTAGATGACTGAACCTTAGAAAGATATTATGCGTCCCTCCTTACTGACCTGTGTAGTAGTTTAGAGGGTTCTCTCTCTTACATCCAATTAAGGTCTCATTACCATTTGATTAGGTTAGGCTCAAACAACCATTTCCGGCCACTTTCATGAATCATTAGGAGTACAGGTATGAAATGTTGTTCTAAAGTTGACATAATCAATCATTTTCATAGGATGTGTGCCCAAGGTCAAACAAAACAAGCTATCCAAACACACAAAAATTTTCAAATTTCCCTTGAATTTCCCATGCACTAACAGCAAGATGACACACTTTTATGACATCCACAATTACACTAGATAGCACGTGGATCCTACAAAACTAAAATTGCAAGAAACAAATAACAAGAGAACAAAAGAAATAACGTTAAAAATTGAAAACAATAAAAGATAGAGCTGTTCCAACTACCCCCCTAAGCTTGAATTCGACTATGGCCTCATAGTAAAAAAAAAACTTAAAGATTGGAACAGGGATACCCGATCACTCTTGTGGAGGTGGAGGCGGGTAAGGCGGCTCCGTGGGGTCCCAAGATGGGTATTGCCCCTGGAAAGTCGGATCATACTGGGGCATCGGAGGAGGCTGTGGATACCCCCCAAAATAATTCTAGCTCCAGTAATGATCGTAAAACGGCTGCTGCTGCTGCTCCATCCTGTGCAGCCAATCATGGATATTCTGTTGATTCCCGAAGAGAAGGCGCTCATTCTCGAAGATCGCCTACTGGTTGACAAATAGTCGGTTGGTAGTCTCTTGAATATCGGTAAAGGTGGATGTATGCTGCTGTTGTGTCTGGTGGATGTCCTGCAGCATATTATACATGCCTTGCATGGAATAGGCATCCTCGCGGGGGTGTGAGGGTTGTGGTGATGGCGGCGTAGGTTGTGATGATGAATACGCACCCGGATGCATCCGAGGACGCTTTCGGGGTGCTACTCGTGCTTGAAGAGGTGTAAATGCCTCTTCTTCCTCCTCAGCCTCATAGTCTTGTCCGTTGTCGCCGCTGTCATTGCCGCCTTCATCATCATCAGAGTCGATGGCTATGATCGGCCATCTGAAATGTTGTATGCCCTCGATGTTGAAGACGGGATCCGGCAGCGCGCACTCCTAGTACGCTTGATTTACGTGGCAATGCGCAAAAGCCACGCCAGCTCGGAGAAGAACGAGATTGGCTCGTTGTAGATGTTGCAAGTTGACCTTGCTTCTCGTAGAAAGAGGGGTCAGCTGATCGAGATTCAAGCCCAAGTAAAGGGCTACCTTGGTGACAAGCCCCCCAAAATGAATCGGGGCTTTTCTCGTGCTCCTCTTCACCGCCAATACTCGTTGTAGAAAGAATGCACCCCAGTTGCATTCTTGGCGCTTCAGGAGCTGATATAAGAAGAAAAGATCCATCTCCTGAAATTTGCTTAGTGCCAGATCACTTCAAGCAAAGATGGTGGAACTCAACATCCGGTGCAATACCCGAACAAACGGGTGCTCGAAGTCGGCTACCGCAGTGTTGTGGTAGCTCACCGACCTCCCTTGTGGCACCGTCACCAACTCAGAGAAGAGAGCGTCGTAGTTGGTGCGGTTATCCGGCCGCCGGTGGTCGTACGGAGAATGATTCCAATTGAAGATCATGTTGAATTGGCGAAGCGTGAGGGTATAGTCATGGTTGTACAGCCGGAAAGACACCCGGCCCTTTATCCATTCACGGTCAGTGGCAACGATGTCGTTGGGCACGACGCAGACGTCAAGTGACGCCATGAACTCCGCCACCAACTCTTTGTAGGTTGGCCACTCGCCGAAAAACGGCTGGCCATCTGCATGGTACTGTAACTCATCGGGCCTCCTGCTTGTACGTTTCGCTTGCCCCTGCAGAACATAGGCCAAATTTTCCTCGAATCCGAGGTCTCGGATCATTTCCCGGTCCACATACCGGGTGGGTTCGATCTTCCTTTTTTAGATCTCCTCATAGATCTTCTTCACCTCTGTGGAAGGATGCATCATGCGCGGCCGTGCAACTGACCCGGGAGGAGGTGGCACAAACTCCTAAATCTCCTCCGGGTTCGCACGTGAAGAAGATGCTCCAGCGACGTGAACCATGTTGGCGACGAGAAAGGGATTAGAAAGAGAGAGCTCGGTGCAGAATGGAGATATGAATCTCCGCTCGGTGACGATCGTCGCTCGGTGATGCTGGTCTTCGCTCTTGGATGGCTCGGGGGAGTGTTCGACGCAAAGGGAGGAGATCACTCTAAAGGTGTGACGTCAAATGACGTAATGATTCTCCTTAAATAGACTTGGCCGCCGCCACTGTTAGCCCGTCGATACCATCGACGCGAGTCGATGGTATCGACGCTGGTCGATGCTATCCACCCCTCACATTGTATCGACGGTCGTCGATTGCTGGATATTGAAACACGAATTGCTGACGTGTCGATACCATCGACATGGGTCGATGGTATCGACTCTGCACCCGGATCGATGACGTGGAAGCCGCGATCGCCGTCGATTTCTTTGCACAGATCGGTGACATGGATGGTCGATACCATCGACAGGTGTCGATAGTATCGACTTGGCTTCATTGTGACACTGCCACTTTGCATTCCAACCTGTAACCATGTCGATACCATCGACGAGGCCGTCGATGGTATCGAGTTGACTGAGACAAATCGGTCTGAACTTCTCCAGAGATCTCGATGGTATCGACACCCTTGTCGATACTATCGACTGTTGTTGGGCGACCTGCATTTAGGTGTGTCGATACCATCGAAAAGGTCGTCGATGGTATCGACTCAGAATGAAATCTGCAGTCGTCAACCTGAACCCTTGTCGATACCATCGACTTGTGTGTCGATGGTATCGACTCTGCCTCAGCCTGCACAATGAACAAACGGATCAAGGTATCTTCTTTACACTAAAAATTGAATAAAAATAAAGCAACCTACGATTATAATTAAACTATCCTAATGTACCGATGGTTGGGTTGCCTCCCAACAAGCGCCCTTATTTAACATCTTAGGCTAGACGGCTTCCGGGCATCTCATTCATCCAAAAGTGCAATGAGTTTAACCTCATTCACCTTCCTCTTATAATTCTCACCAAAATAGAGCTTCAACCTCTGTCCATTTACCAAGAACGTGGTATCACCATCACGCACTAGAATCGCGCCGTGTGGTTTGACCTCTTCCACCACAAACGGTCCACTCCACCAGGATTTTAACTTCCCGGGATGCAACTTGAGTCGGGAGTTGAACAACAAAACACTATCTCCTATCTTGAATGTGCGTAACTCGATGTGGCGATCGTGGATCAGTTTTGTGCGCTCCTTGTATATCCGGGCATTCTCATATGCCGTCATCCGTAACTCATCCAGCTCATTCAATTCAAACATTCTCTTTCTCCTAGCTTCATCATAACTTAGATTTAGCCTTCTAAGCGCCCAATGGGCCTTGTTCTCCAACTCCACCGGTAGGTGACAAGCCCGGCCATATGCCAACCTAAAAGGAGTGGTGCCTATAGGTGTTTTGTAGGCCGTTCTGTACGCCCATAGTGCATCCGGTAGTAGGGCACTCCAGTTCTTCCTCGTGGATGCCACCGTTCGCTCTAGAATCTTCTTAATCTCACGGTTGGAGACCTCCACTTGGCCTTGAGTCTGCAGATGATATGGGGTGCCAATGTTGTGCTTGACCCCATATTTCTTCAATAATGTCGAGAACTTCTGATTCTTGAAATGTGTACCCCCATCACTGATTATCATTTGAGGTATCCCAAACCTGCAGAAAATATTCTCCTTCACGAACCTGCACACTATAGTAGAATCATTAGTCCTTGTGGGGATTGCTTCCACCCACTTCGACACATAATCAACTGCTAACAAGATATATAAATTGGAGTTCGAGGACACAACGGGTCCCATGAAATCTATGCCCCACAAATCAAATACCTCAACTTCCTGAAATACATTCAGGGGTATCTCCTGTCGCTTCGAGATATTACCTGCTCGCTGACAAGGATCACATTGCCTCACAAAATCGTAGGCATCCCGAAACAAAGTTGGCCAATAAAGGCCGCTTTCCAAAACTTTAGCTACCGTTCGCGAGCTGGCGTGGTGTCCTCCCGTAGGTGATGCATGGCAATGATGGAGAACACTCTCGTACTCCACTTCAGGCACACACCTGCGTAAAATATCGTCCCTGCATTGCTTAAGAAGAACTGGATCATCCCTAAAATAGTATCTCAAAGAATGAAAAAATCTCTTCTTCTCCTGATATGACCAATCTTCCAGGATGATCCCGCAAGCTAAATAATTTACAATTTCAGCGAACCAAGGCTCTTTAGAGTTAATTTTCAAAAGTTGTTCATCCGGAAACGTCTCGGTTATGGGTATATGTAAATCTTTTTCATCCACCCTTTCTAACCTAGACAAATGATCAGCCACTACATTCTCAATCCCAGATTTATCCTTGATTTCAATGTCAAATTCCTGTAAGAGCAAAATCCACCTAATGAGTCTAGGCTTTGCATCTTTTTTCTCCATCAAGTATTTTATTGCAGCATGGTCAGTCCATACAACTACTTTAGATCCAACTAAATACTGCCGGAATTTTTCGAAAGCAAACACAACGGCAAGTAATTCTTTTTCAGTAGTTGTATAATTCAATTGAGCATCATTCAGAGTTTTTGAAGCATAGAAAATCACAGCGGGCTTATTATCTACCCGTTGCCCCAATACGGCTCCTACCGCAAAATCCGAAGCGTCACACATCAATTCGAAAGGTTTTGTCCAATCAGGTGTTTGAACAACCGGGGCAGAAATCAATTTTTCTTTCAAAACATCGAATGCATGTAGACACTTATCATTGAAATCGAAAACCGCATCTTTCTCCAAAAGCTCGGATAAAGGTTTTGCAATTTTAGAAAAATCCTTTATGAATCACCGATAGAACCCGGCGTGTCCCAGAAAACTTCTCACCCCTTTTACAGAATTTGGTGGGGGCAACTTGGAAATGACCTCAATTTTCACCGGGTCCACCTCAAGACCTTTGCTAGACACCTTGTGTCCTAGCACTATTCCCTCTGTCACCATCATGTGACATTTCTCCCAGTTAAGGACCAAGTGTGTGTCCTCACAACACTGCAACACTTTGTCTAGGTTATAGAGACATTCATCAAACGATGCACCATAAACCGAGAAGTCATCCATAAAAACCTCAAGACAGCGCTCTACCATGTCAGAAAATATGGCGAGCATACAGCGTTGAAACGTCGCCGGTGCATTGCATAAACCAAACGGCATTCGACGGTAAGCAAAAGTCCCATAGGGACAAGTGAACGTAGATTTCTCTTGATCCAAAGGATCAATCGAGATCTGGTTGTACCCCGAGTACCCGTCTAGAAAATAAAAGTGCGATCGCCTGACAAGACGTTCCAAAATTTGATCAATAAACGGTAAAGGAAAATGATCCTTAAGTGTGGCAGCATTCAGACGACGGTAGTCAATACAAGCTCGCCACCTGGTTACCAATCGGGTGGTGACAGGTTGATTCAATAAATTTTGAGTGATAGTAATTCCCCCCTTCTTAGGGACTACCTGTGTGGGACTCACCCATGTCGAGTCTGATATGGCATAGATAATCCCTGCAGCAAGAAGTTTTATGACCTCTTTCTTCACAACCTCCATCATGCTCGGATTTAGACGTCTCTGAGGTTGAATCACTGGCTTGTCTCCCTCCTCGAGCCGAATCTTGTATTGACATAGAGTAGGGGAAATCCCCTTGATGTCTGCAACGGACCACCCAAAAGCTCCTCAGTGGTTTTTCAGCACTATCAACAGCTGCTCCTCCTCTTCCACACTCAAATAAGCAGAAACGATCACCGGTAACTTGTCTTTCTCAGCTAGAAAGACATACTTGAGATGCGGGGGCAGCGGCTTTAATTCCAAATCCGGCGGGCTGATAAGAGATGATTGCAGCGGTGGGGGAAGTGCACCTAAATCTTCATAGTGCCTCTCATAGAAGCATGGAAGCATCTGAAGCATTTTAGAACACTCCTTGTGTGATTTACTCCACATACAATCATATGTAATATTCAACAAACAAGCCTCCAGCGGTAATTCCGGATATGCATCAACAACAGAAATATCAATCGCATCATCCTCCCAAGAAGGCGGAATGTCCTCATTCTCATCATTCGGAAATCCCACAGCTTTACACAAAGAAACAACCTTAGTCTGCTCCATGATATCCACAGCTAAGGTTCCATTATCCACCTTGCTCATCACATGAGCCATGTCCAGAAATGGTTTTCCAAGGCAGAGTGAGATATTGCGATCCATATGTTTCACCATATTACATTGTTCTTTTGCTTTAGATGACGCAGTTCTAGAAGGCATGACCATCTCAAAGCGGTCATCTGCTATGCCCAAGGTCAAGCGACCTCTCCCCATCTCTAAGATCATGTCGGCTGTAGCTTGGAAGGGACGTCCAAGTAACAGCTCATTGCCATGCTCATCCTGCATCTCCATAACCACAAAATCAGTCGGAAAGACAAATCGATCCACCTTTACTAAGACATCTTCACAGATTCCATAAGGCTTCACCATAGAGTTGTCGGCCAATTGAATAGTCATATTGCTCGGCCGTGACTCCTTCAGTCCCAACTTTTTAAATGTCGAAAGGGGCATCAAGTTGATGCTTGCCCCTAAATCACACAATGCTTCTCCAAATTTACACTTCCCGATATAGCAAGAAATGTTGAAACACCCTGGATCCTGTCTCTTTGGCGGCAAAGTGCCCATAATGAAGGCACTCACTTGCTCCTTTAGCACAACGACCTCAGTATCTGGTATTTTCCTCTTCTTAGTAATGACATCTTTTAGAAACTTCCCGTATGAAGGGATTTGCTCAATGGCTTCCAGTAACGGGATATTGACTGAAAGCTTCCTAAAACTGTCCAGGAACTTCTTGAACTGTGCATCTACCTTCCTTGCCTTCACACTATTTGGATAAGGGACCGGAATAGCTTGTGCCCTTTGATGGGGTGGCACATAAGGCGTCTTTTTCTGCAGTTCCTCCTCTTCAACTTGTTCTTCAGTACCATTAACGGCTATGTCTTCAGCTTGCCCTGTGACTGGTGTGGGCTACTCTGTATTGGTTTCACCTTCAACTTTATCTTACGGTGTGCTTGTTTCATCCGTTCTTGGATTCAACACTTTCTTGCCGCTTCTCAGCAGAATAGCCTTAGCTTGCTGGTTTCCCCCGGGAACATTGGTATTCCCCAGAAAACCCGGATGTGCCGGTTTCTTCAAACTAGCTATTTCGGCTGCCATCTGCGCCATGGATGTCTCTATGGTCCTCATTTGAGCCCCATGGCTCTGCAATGTCTGCCCAAATTGATTCATGTATTCTCCTTGTTGCTTGATTTGCTGCCCGAATGTATTCATTAACTCTTGATTTTGCTTGATGACCTGATTGAGCAACTCCGTGCTCTTGTCTTCTGCAGCTGGCGCGGGCTTGGCTTCCGGATCCTGCAGAAAATTGTTCGGATCCTTCCATGAGAACTTTTTGTCCTTTCTCCATGAGTAGTCATTGTTCCTATACCCTTGTTGTTGTCTCATGTACTTGACTTGAGCCTCATCCTCGGACTCATTATCTTCGTTTTGCAGTAACTTCTTTGCGAGAAGATCCATCTTCTCATTCAGCTCTCTCATTGCCTTTGATTCACTGGCGACTCGTGCTTGCTCAACTGGGCCTCTCTCTCTTTCTCCCCAGGACTACTTTCTAGCCATGTTCTTGAGTATTTCCCAGCATCTAGTGTCTGTGTTGTTTAGAAAAAATACCGAGCCGGCTG
Organism: Alisma plantago-aquatica; assembly: GCA_963693085.1. NCBI lineage: Eukaryota > Viridiplantae > Streptophyta > Magnoliopsida > Alismatales > Alismataceae > Alisma > Alisma plantago-aquatica. Next base: position 1,297,618,062 of record OY856409.1, read on the forward strand.
AATCCAGATTACTCCTATCATGCTCGGAGAGAGCAAAATAGAAGATTTTCACCTGCGTTTCCTTGTCCAGTCCATGATGCGGACACCTCCTCAACATAACCTGAAATCGCTCCCAGGTCTCAGAATATGTTTCACCAGCCTGTTGGGTGAAATTATGAATCTTCCGGATCATGTCGTTAGTCTTCTCAGGAGGGAAGAACCTCTCAAAGAAGACATCCACCATATGGTCCCAAGACTGCACGAACTCATCGTCTAGGTTATGTAGCCACTCTCTTGCTACTCCCACCAAGGAACTTGGGAAAAGCTTGAGATACAATGCATCTTGTGGAAACCTGTCTATTTTTACCAGGTCGCAGTTTTCAATGAACTAGCTGATGTGTGCAACAGGATCCTCATTCTTCAGCCCATGAAACGCATTTGATTTCACCAAATTAATCAACGTTGGATCGATCTTATATGTCGGTATGTTGATCGCCTGCTTCTTTATAGGCCCCTTTGAAGCTGATGAGGAAGAAGCTTTGATCTTCTCCCATATGGTCTGTGGCTCGGCCATCTCTTCTTGTTCAGATTCAGAATCTACCTCTTCTTGGTACTCTTGCTCGGAATGCTCCTCGTCCTCAGGTCTCAAAAATGGAACCTCGGGTGCGCGTTCCGCGTAGTCAGTACTACGCGTCTGCACCATACACAGCACCTGAAATAAGAAAATTCGAGTTCAGTTTTAAGCTTAGACGAGTATAAACAATTAAAGCACAATGTAAAAATATTTGAAATTGAATGAAAAATAAAAACAATAAAAAAAAAATTGTGGCCTAGGGTGGCTGCGCGTAGCACTCGAAGTGCCAACAATTCGCCGTATCCCCGACAACGACGCCAAAAACTTGACATGTATTTTACTACGCGCTAAAAACGCAAGTATACACATCGAGTAGTACAGGCCTTTGTGAGGCCCGAGTCGAACACAGGGATACTCAGACTTGTCGGAGACTCCTACTAACTATTTGCGATCAGCTAAGCCAAATAACAAATTGGGTTTTGTTGTCAAAATTAAAAGAAAATAAAAATAAAACAAAGAAAAAAATCCATTAAAGGTTAATTTAATCAATTCAAAAAGGTATCTTTAGGATTGCGATTTCACCGCGGGTATTCATTGTATTAGATTTTATATAATGCCTCAATCTTCTCTCTCTATCCGGGTAGTAGCCTGAAAATAGAATTGCCCACTGTCGTGGTGCAATTCACTACTTAGGTTTAGGTCGGTTCCACCGTCGTAGTAACCTATTCCCTAAACTAAGTGCATTACGAACGATCTCTCAGTATCCACCATTAATTTTACACCACCTTGTTCAAGGGATTTATCGATTAATGTAGGTTTCGTCTCTTTTCAGCCGTTAATCCTTCTTTCGAAGTGATTAAGGGCATTAGATTATTATTATGGTAATCAAGCATAACAATATATGGAGAAAACGAAGCTATACCACGGATTTAAGAGAGAAAATATGAATTACTATTATAAAACTGTCATACAATGAATTCCCGGGCTACTCCCGGTCCTAAAGATGGAGGGGATTAGCCCCACATGTTCATCTCACACAAGTACATGGTAGAAATAGGGGAAATCATATGAAAAACATGAATTGAATGGGAAAACCCCTGAACGGAGAAGAACCGATTGATCCTTTGCGTAGAACACGTGCTTTCCCACCTCTCGGTGGTGAAATCCATCTTCGGCAGCATCCGGATCGACAGGTATGAACTTCTGGCCTCCGTTCCCCTCTCTCTTCCTCCTTGGCACTTGTGCAATGGCTAATCAGCTCCCCCCTTTTGTCTGGGCGGCCGTCATTAGGTATAAGTCCCTAATTAGGTGGCTAATTAACTCCAGCCGTCCGATTGAGATCATTAGAAAGCAAACTCATATCCTACGGCATCGATACCATCGACGCGAGTCGATGGTATCGACCCACTACAGTAGCGGCTGGCTGCAAACCCTTCCTTTGTCGTGCCCGACATCATCTCGATACCATCGACTCGGGTCGATGGTATCGACTTCCTTTTGGCGTTGGTTTTGTCATTTTGCGACGCTGTAGCCTCCATGTGTCGATGGTATCGACTTGGTGTCGATACTATCGACTGCTTCTTCGCCAGCAACCTGAAGGTGTCTCGATACCATCGACATCAATGTCGATGGTATCGACTCTTTGCTGCTCCTTTCGGCTGGCAACCTGCAGTCTTGTCGATGGTATCGACTTCCGTCGATGGTATCGACGGAAGCAAATACTTGTTTTTCCTGAAATTCAAAGACAAGATCAAATAAATCCACACAAATAATAATAATGTGATAATTAATGCTCAAAATGATAAAACTAAGGGGATTTGACATAAAATGATGGCAAAGACCAAAATGGATGAATTATGCAATATTAACCATAAAATGACTAATAAAAGCACAAAACACATATCAAACAGGTCTATAAATGCGACTCAAAATCATCGCATCAAATGCCCATGATGTGATGAGGGATTGAGATTCCCAATGTTTTATAAAGCTTCGAAAAGTAATTGATAGAAGTTTTACACATTCTTTGTAGCATTTGTTATAATAATTTATGTTTGAAAACCTGACTGATGAAAAAAGAATATAGTAATGTACTTAATTAGTCAAGTGAAATCTTATCATGTAGAGCCATGTCCATAGATCCATCATCGTCAGTAGTTTGTGATAGTGAAACAGGTTTTCCCATGGGATCTCCTGGAGGGCATACTGTTGAGTTTTTGTAGATTATGGGCGTGAATATCCTTACACCCTAATGAGGAACTGATGTGAGAAAAACATTAAATCTATCAATACTTCATTATATGTTCCAGGATGGATGTATCACGAATCTCCTGATAATGTTAATGCCGGATCAATGTGAGATAAACATTAAATCTCTCAATTACGAAGAGAGTACAGCTGCCATTGTAACACTATAGCAAAGTTTCCAGTATACCCTGGAAAGCTATTTAGTAGAGACACAATATGTCCTAGATTTTGTACTCACACTGACTGAGGAGGATGAGGTCATGGAAATTCGGCTCTTCCTTGACCTATGTATGGTACTGATTTCGACTTCACAATGGTCGGTTGGAGCATGAGCAGTATACCTCATCTCCTCAGGGCTTACGTATGATTATAAAATGTAATCATCCGTGTAGCATATTTTCTTAAGGTTGAAATACAAGAATCATTGGTTGATGTTACCTTTCTTAGCATATCCTAGATGGATAAATGTTATACATGTTCTTCAATTCCTTATTGGATAAGTGACATATCGCTTTATCAAGTTATAGTTGTAATGCTTTGAATAAGAATGTTGTTCTAATCTATTTAGACATTGATTTATCTATTGTTGAATATATATGATTCCTCTGCTCAGTTTTATTCTATTAAACTGCAACAATAATGTTTATGGCGTCGAGTTATATCTCTCGCTGGGACTAGGTCTCACTCTGTTGGTCACCAACACTTTTTAGGTAGATGTGGAAGAAGAGGCAGAAACCCCATAGAAGGCGAAGAGCATCAGTAGCAGCAACAGGGACAACAGTGATATTCCAGGTGGAGGCATTGATTGTCATATTTTGTATACAGAGTCCTATATGTTGTCTCTATACTCTCAGGTCCTCGGAGTTAGTAGTTAGTACTTTTAATGAATCGATCTGAGATTTTGTCTTGATGCCTCGAGGCTCTTATGTTTCCTTTGTATAGTTTTAACAGAGCAGTTGATGCTTGTAATCCTAGAGAAGGGATGGTATAGGATATGTACTTATGAACCAGGATGTAAATAAAATACATTGGTTCATGATAAAAGAGTTTTATGGTGTTTGGATCTCTTTGTAAATGGTTTTAATTTTTAGTGATTTTCAATAATATGTTGTTAATGATCACTTCCGCTTAGTTAATGATGTTTTGTTCGAATGGTGTATCATAGTTATAATGGTCCTCATACCATCATGAGTAAGAAAATTTTAAATAAAAAAACAATAGCATGAATTAATTCAAAAATAGATGTATTATGATCTTCTGATTAAATGGCTTTATAGGAATCTTAGCTTGAACAAAATTGTTGGCATCTATCAAAAATATCGATGTGATTCTTGGGAATCATATCTAAATTAATCAGGCCTTTCATAATTCTTTTGTTCATATGACCAAGATGTGCATGCCAAACATCACTAGTTTCAGAAACTAAAATTGTAGTATATATTTCATAAAGAGAAGATGTATTATATGAAACATAAGATAATATAAGTAGGCCACCATAGGTATAGACTAGTTCAATATAAGAACAATATATCGAATAACAACATGGTTTCCTTAACACAACAAGGTATAACCAGAATGTTGTAAAACAACTTGACTAATTAAGTTTCTATGGAAATAAGATAATCTTGAACATCATGTTGTCAAAGAGTGTTTCCATATGTGAGTTTAATGCCAACACGTCCATAACCTACAATAGGGATGGTGGATGAATGATCTCCCCATTCATCACTCTGTTAGATTTGGCATGGTAGGAAGATAAGAGGGATTGATCAAAACAAATATAATAGGTGGCACCGAAGTCTATGTACCAAGAAGAAGATAAGTTATCACAAAGAATAGTAAGGTTTTCTAACTTGTTGATAGAAAAAGAATAGAACACCCCCACAATAATCATATTTACTTTAAGATTTTTAGGTGCCTGGAGGCTTTTCTTTCTCTAACATTTGTGAAATTTTAACACATTTATAAAGTGACCAGATTTATCACGAACAAAAAAGTCATATTTTTTTCCTTGAACACTATTATTATTACTTTGATTTTGGTAGTTCTTGTGGTCCTTATAAGAAAGTTTAGATTTCTTACTGAGAATGGAGAGGTTAGATTTCTTATTGGTTTTATCACCTAAACCATATTGACAAAAGTATTAGACTTCTTGACTTGTTCCCTCTGTCTATCTTCAATTCATAGGGATTTGAGTACTGATGCCATTGCCATATTTCTATCTATGTGTAGAAGTTATGGTGAAATCCTTCCAAGAAGGTGAGGGTTTTTCTATGAGGGCTACTACTTGAAGATTTTCATCAAGTTTATAGCCCTTGTCCATGGATGTAGAAACTAAATTTTGGTATTCTAAAACTTGTGCCGATATAGGTCTATCATTAACCATATTATATGTAAGTCATTCAGCAATGGCATAACACTCAAGACCAATATCTTCCGGACCAAACTTAGAATCTAAAGCTTTCTTTGTTATAAAAGCATTTGATATTTTATCATAGATATCATAGAGTTCATCAGATAGGGTCGAAAGAATCCTTCCATGACATAAGTAGTCAATTTCTTTTGTGACAAGAGTGGGGATAAAATGAGTTGGTTAATATTTAGGTAGTTTCATTCCAACAATAAAGTTCGACGGTTGTAGTTCAGGCACAAAAGGAGATAATTTTTTTTGGTGGTAAGGTGGTAGAAATAAGGCCCAAGGAGGTAATACAAAAATATATTTATGTTACCAATGGTGTAATACAAATAAAAAAATTCTTCTGGGTGAAGAGAGGCAATGTCGTCAAGAAATGACATGATTTTCAAATCTATATCAAATAAACGGTCAGCTGACAAATAGATCTAATTAACAAATGTTAGGACTTTGTCTTAAAATTGTTGTATAAGAAGACATATGCTAACTAGATTTAGGCACACAATTAACCACCAAAAATGCAACAACAATAATAACAATAATTGATTCGGAGAAAATAATGATTAGTTAGAGGATGCAAACTCCAAACCTGAGATAAAGGAATGTGAAATATTTCCTTCAAGAAAAATTTTGCCACTCCTACCATGAGCTTATCTGGGGCTCTATCTCCAAGATTCAGCCATCCCAACTGTGATACAGTCGCTCAGTGCAAGCGAGTGGATTGTGTAGAACTCATTCTTTTAGCCTTTTTTCACAGAATGATGGAGGATGTCGTAAGTTTTCATTGGCGCAAGAACAACAACAAAAAGTAGAAACTTAATTGAGGGAATGAACAAAAAATAGAAAGGATGTAGTGGGTGGAATATTGATGTGTTCCAAACATGAATTTCTATTTTTTCTTTCTATATGTTTCTCGGCATATCTCTATGTGTTCTTAAAGGAGAGCAGCCATCTCCTTATAAGGAGAATTGTCTAGTGCACTCCCTACGGTAACATCCCACACATGTTGTGCATGTTACAACTAGTAATTGCATGTGCTTTGCATGTGTCTATTTTATTAATAGTGAGATCCACATTTCTATAAGGATAATCATAAAATTAAAAATATTTTTAGATTATACTAAACTATATAAGTATCACTTTTTATTTTTTATTTAATATTTCAACAACATTCAAGACCTCTTTATTTATAAGTTTTCTTCTTTTATCTTCATTCTTTACCTATTAGTTACGTAGAAGGGGTAATTAAAATTTCCTTTTTATAGGCATATTGTTTACATAATAATGCAGCTCAGTTGTCTCTATGATTTTAATTTAGTTTTTGTAATGACCCCGCCTCTCGGTAACCCCCAATTAAAGGAGAACAGTAGGTCAGAGCCATTATCTAAATTAACAGGATCAAAGGTTCGACAAATAATCAATAACAATTATCAAATTCTACCAACTATACTGACATTGGGTATAAATTAAAACTTTTTGCATACCTTCGAAAAACTTGGATTACTAAACTTCTATCCATACAAGAGATTATTCTAAATAATTCTCCTTGCTCATTACTCTTCATTTAATTCCACATATGCCACTTTACTGTTTATTCTTTTCACTTGTACGTAAAACTCTGACAAACAAAACGTCGGTCAGCCTAAAGTTGGTATGTGGGGGAAACAAATAGTGTGCAACTATGTTAACAACGTAATCATTCAATTAATCAGTTAACAACCAAGATTACATTTTAAGACATACTACTCAATCCTTACCTATCCCCCCAACTCTATGTTGTCCCTACAGTGGACTTGTATGCTACCTCTCTTTTAGGTATATCCTAACCCCCATGGTCCTACCTTACATGTAGCCAATACATAGGTTAATAGAGTCGCATGGCACTACCCAAAGGTAGCCCAATATGTAACTCAACGTGACATGGTGGACCTACCCCATTGGTAGCCATGTACTAAGTCACCCAATGACCTGATGGACCTACCCCATAGGTAGCCATGTACTAGGTCAACTATTAAGCCACATAGGGGACCATGATCTGAGCTAGTAGGAACATATCTTATGTGATAGTCATATCCACATTATAGTTTGCATGAATTAAATTCATCCAATAGTTAATTCATATCATCGATGAAAACTTTGGAAAACTAACTCGAGATATTCATAAGCGTAACCACATACCTGTTAGGCAGACTCAGATGCAGGAATAGTCCAAACAAGCAAGTAATCTAGAATCAAGCAAGTACACAGTTCAATCCTGAAATATACATCCAATTCCTTTTTATCAAAAACTATCCAAACCATGTTGCTACTTATGGTTTCTATTCCTTTTTAGGGTTTCTTCCTCTTTTTAGGGTTTACTTTTCAATTAGGGTTTTACTTCCCTTTACTCTTTTTAAACCCTAATTTTCTCATCTATCCTTCACGAGAGTTATTAAGATTACCTTTTACAAACACATAACCTTAATTCTAGACTAATGCACAAATAACCATGAATTAAGTCCATTAAGCTTATTTTACATTAAAGCTACCATTTTTATCCTTTTATTCCATGACAAGATCATTATGCGCACTTATCATCAATTCAAAGTTCATTATGGTCTAATTCACATATAAACTCTACTTGTCATTAATTCTATCTTTATCCATTAGAAAACCCTAATTATTACATTAAGGGTATTTTTCCACAATTAGGAAACTTTATTCTCAAAATAGCTTAGAAACATCATATCTCAGCTTTATTCATTGTTTTGAATAATTAAAGCCACTTAAGAATCATATTTACCAATATTTGGGTTTCAAGGCCCATTAAAGCACATTTTTGCACATGAAAGTCTAAATTAAACTAATCACATGGAATGATCATCCTTTTTTATCTTAACATTCATTTTGATCATTAATAGGTTAATACCAACTTTAATTATCCATTAAACTCTACTAATTACATTAATCATCACAAAATAGAGTTTCTTAATCTTTAATTCATTGAAGTTGATAAGTTACACTACTTTTCAAATAGCAATAGGAATTGGCTCCTAGCTATATTTTTATTAGATTCCCCTCATTTTTCTAACCAATTTTCATATTTTATGTGTATCCATATGAGCTACTAATTAGGAGTTATGATTTTTACATTAATTTACTTGAGCCAATTAGAAGTAGCCACATCACCTTGGCCCCATGCACTTGCTCGCTAGTTTGCAAAATATAATGTAAAGACGAAATTGCCCTTGCTTAAGTTGCAACATCTTTAGCTCGTAGAGGGGCAAACTTGTCCAATGACCCAAAGGGTCGTCTTCCACCTCCAGTCCACCCTAGCGGCCACCATTGGCAGCCTTGCGTGGTCTCTCCCTCTCTCCCTGGGTCGTGATCCTCGCCAAAATTTGCTCCTCCACCTCCGCTGCTCACAGGCGCACACAGGGCACCCACAATTCTTGGCTAAGGTGGTCGTTAAGGCGCTCATCAGGTCAAGTATTGGTGGCCATCATTGCAGCCTAGTTGATGTTGTGACGCAAGTTCCAGGGCACGACCTTGATGGCTGTGGTTCTCCTCGGCACCGAGGTAGTTCAGGCTTTCCTTGAAACCTTGAGTTGGCTACGTCTAACCTTGTGCTCATGCCGCTCCTCATAGATAGGGATTTGAACGTAAGGAAGCAAGAAGAAGTTGAGGAAGATAGTGGAAGACATGGGATCTCTCTAGAACTCGACCCCGTGTTCTACCCCTTTGATAGGGGAGGGTTATCCACGCCCCAGACTGCTTGCCCACGAAGCAACCAAGTCCTTTTCCAACTTGGATTCCTATTCTTTCAATGAGAAGAAACCTGCTCTCCTCTCTTTATCTCCTTGATATTCCTTATGCTTTGGTTATTTACAAATTTGAGAATTATCTCTTTTAATATCCTTGCCCTTGGATAAGACCTTTCCATCATTGGCCCCTATGTGGATTTACCTTATCCATGGTGCTTCCAAAGAACCTTTATCATCACATATTCTTTTCTATGAGTTCTTTTACTCTGGTGTCTATAAACTGCACAGGTGACTCAGGTCATATGAGCATCCCGTGGGCTCACTAGGTTCATTGCTCAGCACATGGTCTGGGTAACTCACATAGTGCTCTAAATTGGACACTTGGAACTTATCACACATCACTTTATCCTGAGGGGTAAAGTCATCCATAACCTTCTCCACCAATCCATCTCAAATGGACTCATGTATCGGGGACTCCGTTTCCTTAGCTATAGCTCAGAGGGGTCGGATTTTTCATGTCACATATTCTCCCATTGTGAATTGCATGTCAGTCTACTTTGCATCCGCTCACGACTCCTGTCGTCTCTAGGATCCTTTCAGCCATTGCACGATCAAAGCGACTTCATCTACACGCATTGTGGTCCTTTTCTAACCATCATGTGATCCTTTAACCATCATCACCTTACTGAAGTGGTGACCGACACAACCTCCCTTACAGAGCTTCTTTAAATCCCGATACTAGCTATGGTGGTTATCATCACATCTTACAAAGGATAAAAATTGTCTTTATGTATCACCTTGAATGAGCACACATGCTCTCATCAGACCCCCTAGTCTGGATCATAGTAACGATTAGTTAGGGGTGATAAGAAGTACTAACATCGAGTTCTTCATATACCTACCTCCACCTTATGGAAGTAAACCATTAGGCTATACTCAAGAACTTTTGAACTCGTATCATGGTGTATTTGAACCATTTCTCTTATGTGTAGTTCAACCAGATATGTCTCTTGATAGAGGTCTTTCTTTCTTATGTCATCTAGGTAAGGTGATCTACCATAACCCATATTGCATCTTGACCTTCCTTAGTCTAGGGGAGACTTACCACAACATCCATAGTGATGAACTCCCATTCCCTCTCAGGGACTCTTTTATCCTCTATATCGATACACTGGGTTACTGGTATCCATCCTTCATCTCCTATCATGCATGGCAACATACCACATGCAACTTCATCTTTAGACATCCAAAAAAAAACCTATTGTCACTGATAACCTTGGTAGTACCACGGTATATGGTGATCATGATTTTCCTATTTGCCATGATTCCTCAAGATTGATTCCTCAGAAACCCTAAACCTCTCTCATCAGAGTTTTATTACCTTCCTATCCAAATAAGTGTATCTGAGGTTCTATTACCATTCTTTCATTATACCAAGAACTAGACTGGCTAACCAAACAACCATTAACTTTTTCAACAGATCTCATTACATCTGAGTGTTAGCCAAACATATCTTCTTTTTCAAATTTAGGAATAACCCAACCGCCTCTTCTAGTTTCTAGATCAACTAGACAACTACATCCCAGCCAGATCATCCATTACCACTTCACATCCTTAGGTATATGGTAATGTTAAAGACATACACATCCATGTATTTCATTATCATCTCATCTTGAATTCTATGTTTATCTTCATCAATAAAATTTTGAGCTCATCCTCTTGGTTATCAAACTCAACCTACTTGCAAATTCCACACAACTCATGCTAAAAACATCCTTATAAGATGACTACTTTATTCCTCTTAGTGTTTGTAAACAATCCATGTATCATTCACTCTACCAGGGTATGTTATCATCTTTGCTCTCATTTCTCATAGCAACGTTCCAACTCACATCATCCTTATCCTTGGTGTATGGCATGCATATTGTCCCATCTCTCAATCCCATAACAAGAGAAAATAAGCATTTGGCGGCCATCCAAACACAAAGTTCTTCCTGTTCCAAGAGTAGAGATGGCACATCCCACCTTGCCAGTACACCTTCACATCTAGGTTGAAACATGCCACCTACGTCTCCATATCACAATCATCTCGATATCAAGGTTACTTCCATGGAAAATTGGTTTCGAACCTACTTGGGTCCACACACATTCCTTGGTCCTCTCCTCTAGGTCTGTAGGGTGCCGGCACTTTTGGGGTCATTCCTCTTCCCTCATGCATCCAGAGAGTGCCCTACTCATCTGCCCTTTGGGTCCCATGAGTTCATGAAGGTGATCAATCTCCTAACCCATGGCCCTCATACAATGATAGTTGTTACCTCCCGACCCTATGGTCATGCACAACTAGGGAATTAGGCAACTCCTACTTCCATTGGTCTTATCCCTACCTGACCCTAGGACAGACTTAGGATTCTAACATAGTACATGTTTAACTTAGAACCTTACCCAAGCCTTCATCATCTCTCTCTGCATTCATGGATGACTTTCATCCCTTCATAGGGGTCATGACAACCTGCCTACCTTGGTCAGGCCCCATACCAGTTAACTCCATGGTAACACATCCTCATGCACTTAGAGATGGTTATCTATGGGTCTACAAGTTCATTCTCATACCACATACTTTTGACTTAGCTTCTCAAGATCCTATGAAACCTCTTTAGGTTACCTCAAAACCAACAAAACTGGTATACACCCTACAAAAGGGTCCCTCTCCCAGGATGGGAGGAAACTACAACTCTTGACAACAAGGTCACAACCGTCCTTATGTTTAGGGTCTGCATCCACATGAGTATGCTTAACCCTAGCAAGCTACTAAGGCACAAGAAGACACTTACCAAACCATGATAGGTCACACTTGTTCTCATCCTCAATATTAGACCAACTTAGTTGTGAGGGGTTCATCAAACATACCCTTAACTTAAGGGGTTTCCTTTACTTCTACATATGAGGAGTACCATGCTCGAAACTATAGAGACTCAAATCTCATCATGAGCATTGGGTACACTACTTCCCCTCTTAGGATAGGAACCCTAGGTTCAGTTTGGGTGTCCCACTACATGCTCAACATCTTAACCATGTATCAAGCCTGTATAAGGCATGACATACACTTCTTGTCATCCTTCTACTCGAGCAACACATCAGAGTGGAGTCCTTCTCAAGGACAACCCACTAGGTACAAGGCCTCACAACCTGTTACTAAACCTCACTAGGTCTAAGGAACTCTTCTTCCTATCTTAGAAGGTAAACACCTATACCATAGGCACATAGGCACCAGAAGCCTCATCCTCTCTCTAGGGTTTGGTTCCTCTCAAGGCAACCAAGATATCATCTGCCTCCAGGGATCATGCATGAGGCATCCATTATCATCCACTTAGGTTGCATCATCCTCGACTCCCCACTATTCCTCATATCTCAGGGTTTTGGGCTTCCAACCTTCTTGCTTGGTTTCCTGTTCTCTCTCTAGATCTAACCCTACAACCAACCTCACCATTTGAGGTCCTCTCTTCATGAAGGGTCAACCTCAAAAGCATGCCCCCACCTGGATGAAGAATATGTTCAACTTATGTTCGCTCAAGGTTATCCATAGCCCCTTATTCTTATCACATAAGCTATCCAACAAACTCTCCCAGCCAGGGTTTCAACCTATTATCCGCACTACTGACACATTCTGGGTGCCTATTATGCCATGCCCATATAAGCTCATGGGGTTTCCATAGGTTCTCCTCTAACCTCATCAATGAAGGAGCTATCCTCCACTCTAACATGCACGACCCTACATAGGGTTGGGTTTCCATAGGTACTAGGTCATCCAACCTATTATGGCTCATATGACATCCAAGGTATGTCCATCCAAACACCTGGTCTAACTCATCATGCCATCTCTCTCTCTCTAACCTTCACTTAGGGTTAGGGTTAACATCATCCTTAGAGGATGTGTCAGGTCTCTACTTGTAATGGAGATCTGTTATCCTCCTGACAAGAAGGTCTAGCCTCAGGTCTCTCTTGAGGGCATGACAACTTATGTCATACGACCTAAGCATGTATTTATTCCTTTACGCTTAATCTATTAAGCTTATGTCTGTGACATCCTATTTACATGCTTTTTATTAATTTGGTGGAGGATTTCTTAAACCTTATCAACCTTATCCATACCTCAAGATGGTGAGGAGAAGAGAGAAAACCCTAATCCTTAAGGTCCTTAGAGAATTTGAGTTGAGAAAGGATGAACAAGATGAGAGAGTCGTAATGGTATCTTATTTCGAGTCATATCCTAAGACATCGACCATGCAGTCACACAATCCGAGATTCCTCGTATTCCAACTAGCGGTGCAGAGGAAAATATTTCCAGCCCCCAGACAGGATCATTTTCTAGACACCTCAGTCTTTCATACAATTCTCTAATAACTCCCTTGGGTTCTACGGAGTTTGTAAAATTTAATAATTATTAAAGATTAAGTGAGGAACCTATGCTCTGATACCAAATGTAACGACCCTGCCTCCCGATAACCCCCAATTAAAGGAGACCAGAAGGTCAAAGCCATTATCTAAATTAATAGGATCAATGGTTTGACAAATAATCAATAACAATTATCAAATTCTACCAACTATACTGACATCGGGTATAAATTAAAACTTTTTGCATACCTTTGAAAAACTTGGATTATTAAACTTCTATCCATATAAGAGATTATTCTAACTAATCCTCCTTGCTCATTACTCTTCATTTAATTCCACATATGCCACTTTACTATTTGTTATTTCACTTGTACCTAAAATGTCGACAAACAAAACGTCAGTCAGCCTAAAGCTAGTATGTCGGGGAAACAAATAATGTGCAACTATGTTAACAACATAATCATTCAATTAATCAGTTACCAACCAAGATTACATTTTAAGCCATACTACTCAATCCTTACATATCCCCCGACTCTGTGATGTCCCTGCAGTGAACTTGTATGCTACCTCTCTTTTAGGTAGATCCTTACCCCCATGGTCCTACCTTACAAGTAGCCAATACATAGGGTAATAGAGTCGCATGGCACTACTCAAAGGTAGCCCAATATCTAACTCAACGTGACTTGATGGACCTACCCCATTGGTAGCTATGTACTAAGTCACCCAATGACCTGATGGACCTACCCCATAGGTAGCCATGTACTAGGTCAACTATTAAGCCACAGAGGGGACCAGGATCTGAGCTAGTAGGCACATATCTTATGTGATAATCATATCCACATTATAGTTTGCATGAATTAAATTCATCCAACAATTAATTCATATCATCGATGAAAACTTCGAAAAACCTCAGAAAACTAACTCGAGATATTCACAAACGTAACCACATACCTGTCAGGCAGACTTAGATGCAGGAATAGTTCAAACAAGCAAGTAATCCATAATCAAGCAAGTACACAGTTCAATCCTGAAATATACATCCAATTCCTTTTTATCAAAAACTATCCAAACCATCTTGCGACTTATGGTTTCTATTCCTTTTTAGGGTTTCTTCCTCTTTTTAGGGTTTACTTTGCAATTAGGGCTTTACTTCCCTTTACTCTTTTTAAACCCTAATTTTCTCATCTATCCTTCACGAGATTTATTAAGGTTACCTTTTACAAACACATAACCTTAATTCTAGACTAATGCACAAGTAACCATCAGTTAAGTCCATTAAGCTTCTTTTACATTAAAGATACCACTTTTATCCTTTTAATCCATGACAAGATCATTATGTGCATTTATCATCAATTCAAAGTTCATTATGGTCTAATTCACATATAAACTCTACTTGTCATTAGTTCTACCTTTATCCATTATAAAATCCTAATTATTAGATTAAGGGTATTTATCCACAATTAGGAAACTTTATTCTCAAAATAGCTTAGAAACATCATATCTCAGCTTTATTCACAGTTTTGAATAATTAAAGCCATTTAGGAATCACATTTACCAATATTAGGGTTTCAAGGCCCATTAAAGCACATTTTTGCACATGAAACTCTAAATTAAACTAATCACATGGAATGATCATCCTTTTCGATCTTAACATTCATTTTTATCATTAACAGATTAATACCAACATTAATTATCCATTAAACTCTACTAATTACATTAATCATCACAAAATAGAGTTTCTTAATCGTTAATTCATTAAAGTTGATAAGTTACACTACTTTTAGAAAAGCAAGATGAATTGAATTCTAACTATATTTTTATTAGATTCCCCTCATTTTTTTGAGCAATTTTCATATTTTATGTGTATCTATCTGAGCAAAAAGAAGTTGAGGAAGAGAGTGGAAGATGTGGGATCTCTATGGAACTCGACCCCAGGCTCTACCCCTTTTATAGGGGATGGTTAAACATGCCCCAGACTGCTTGCCCACGAAGCAACCAAGTCCTTTTCCAACTTGGATTCCTATTCTTTCAATGAGAAGAAACCTACTCTCTCCTCTTTGTCTCCTTGATATTCCTTATGCTTTGGTTATTAAAAAATTCGAGAATTATCTCTTTTAATATCCTTGCCCTTGTATTTTAATTTATTGGCCTTGAAATTAAGTTTTCCTTAATAGAAAATACTTCCTTTTATCAATATCACAAAATCCATTAATTATGTATCACATTATCCTTTTATTTTGCAATTTTGGTATTTTCTCTTTCTTTCCTCTTTATTCGGGCTCCTTGGTCCCCAAGAAATTATAATATTTCGAAATTCCTTTATAAGGATACTTATTATCCTTCTAGATGCATCTATATATATTATTTCTCATTATCATGTTTATTTCTTATTAAAATATTTCTTTTTGAGGATTTCTCTTTATCTCTCTTTTATTTTTCTCATTGGTGTTCCTTTTATCATTAGGAATCCTTGGGATATGAAAATCCACAAAGAATAACTCGTTTATGCCTCTTTCCACTTATTTCCCACATTTTATCATTGTTTTCAATTTCTTTCTTAATAAAGAAATACTTAATTGATCTTTTCTTTTCTTATTGCATTTTCTTTGCAACTTTGGACTCCTTGGGACCCAAGGAACCCAAGAGCCATGAAATCCACCTTTGGATTAAGTTCTTTTGCATTCTAGAGGTTTCCACACCTTTCTTTTCTCAAAAACTCAATTATTCATTTACTAATTGAATTTCCTTTTTATTGGGCCCAATAGCCAATAAAGCTCACAACACAATCATCAAGGCTATTGTAAACAAAATCCATTTATAAATTATATCATTATTGGTTCCAATATCTTTAATATGAGAAATTACATTTATCACCAAAGGAACCCAAAAATTGGTGTTGTAACAGTTTCCTTGGTCATTTAAGATCTTTGTGATGCATATTATTACTTTCCATGTCACTAGATGTATAGTCTTTACCTTTATTAGCTTTAATAGTGACCTTTACTATGAAAAAAATAGATATGATATGTAGATTATATATATAGCTATCGTCATAGAAAAAATACGTTATAATAGATGTTTTCCTATTTTTTGAACTCTTTCTTTCACCATCCTATGGAGAGTTGATTCACTTCTTCCATTATCCCCTTATATGGGCGTGCAAGCGCTCGGTTCGCCCCTTGTATTGGTTTGTGGTCCTCCACTTTTTTTATTGACGGGACCTTAGATTGGAGATGGAAATATCCCTTCCCTATGATCTTTGAAATAAAACCTAAATTTAATCCAAGCATCATAACTCCACCATAAGAACATCAATATTTTTTTATATTTTTTCTATAAAAGGTAATGAAAAACATTGATAGATACAAAATAATAAATAATTACATGTATGAGGGTGTATATCATCCACTTGTAAGTGTTAGCATCTAATCCCTCAAACAACCTCAAGTCCTCGAGAAATACATGTCAGACGTCCACCCGAATAAACACTCGTAGATGTTAAATTACACAATAATTATTTATAAATGAATTTAACATCAATTGTCGGGGAGGAGTGGTTCAGGTGGTTTGGAATGATGTCCCCTCATGAAGGGACCCTGGTTCGATACGCAGCGGCCGCCTCTGAAATGGTACCCATCATGCAGGTCGACCAACTGTGTGCTTTAACCGGTTCTCGGGTGTGCGGGGCGCTCGGGGCCTGAGAGTTTTACACTGTCTGGGGGGGGGTCACAAAGTGGCACTTCTACGGGGGTGGTTCTCTCGATTATAAAAAAAAGGAATTCAACATCAATTTATAAATGTAGGAACATAGTACATATTTTATGAAATTTCAACATTTATAAGTTCAACAAAATGAATTTGAAGAATGCATTTGGAATATATATACACAAAATTTGCAGAAGAAATAAGTTCTAGCATGTATATGTAAAAGTAGACTACAACTTAAACATATTTATTCCACACAAAATATATGTTATGTTTTCTATCTAAAGGGTAAATAAACATGCAATCCATAAGAATTACTTTGGTATGCATAAACAATTTTTATAATGTGATTATACCTATAAACATATATTTTGTTTAAATTGGATTTATTTGATTTTATTTTATATTATAAAATTGCTTGAAACAAATTGAAAATAAATAAGATTAAAATATGTATTGGATAAGTATCATAATGAGATAATTTTTCATTTTTGAACTTTTTAGTATTAATATCTTTTACATTTAACATATTAATTGGAATAGACTTTAAGGTGATACATACAAAGTCATAGAAAAAATCCACTACATAAAACCTTCTATATTTCAAAGAATAGTGGTAATGATATACATCTTGTGGCATGTTCTTACTAAACAAAAGTAAGATTTATAGATTGGTAAAGCATCATAAAGACCTAACATCTCAATCAAGACATCTTAGAATTATTTCAATAAAAAAATCATGAATATACCCTTTTTATCAATCTTGTCCTCCACATACATGCAAAATAAATCATGGAATTTACATTACTGCTCATTAATTGCATCTGGGATGAAAAACATTCATTATGAAAAAATTCCATATCTCAGAAAATAAAAGACAACCTCCTCAATATATGAACACAAGTATGGAGTCCCATCAACTAAGACACATCCCTTTACATCATTGTAGGAAAGCATTAATCTAGGATGTAGTGATGTAAGATATACCCTTTCTATTTAGGGTCATCAAGCCTCTAGTCCATGTTAAGGGAAGGTTTTCGTTAGTATAAGTCATCACCTCTTCCAATAACGTGCCATGTGACCAAAAGAATGAAATATTGGGTTAATCAATAAACATCCTTAAAATTTATGCTGAAAGGAAATAAAGGAGTAGCAATGATTCAAAAAATACTATATTACTATTTCATTCTAGTGAAAATAATTATTCAGTTATCACAAATAAGAAACTAAACTAAGCTCTTAAGTAAGAAACAAGGAAAGACATATCTCAGTATACCCATAAGCAACATAACTTGGTCATTGATCTAGTTGTCGATTGTCATATATTTGAAGACAAGCTACTATTTTTATTGCAATAACTAACTATTAAAGAATATATTTCTTATTTTGTGTATATGAAATGCTTTTCTAATATATTGGCTCTACTCAACAATAAAAAAGAAGAATAAATGAAGTTGCATCCTTATATCTTAAAATAAAATAGAAAAAAAGAGAGAACCAAATTCAATATTACTCATTAGAAACCTAACATGATTTCCAACTTAGACCTAAATCACTAAATTTTTCAACACTCTATTAAAAAAATAAACTCTAAGTTCTCCTAATAAATTCTTATAACTTATTCCAATTCAAAACACATATACACACACTATCCTATATATATATGTATGTATGTATGTATGTATGTATGTATATGTATGTATATATATATATATATATATATATATATATATATATATATATATATATATATATATATATATGGCGTGGAGGGAGACCTTCATAGTTTAGGGATCCACACTTCAATTCATTAACAACAATTGTTAATTCCTTTCTCTAACTCACACTCTGATCCCTCTATAGGGTGTGAGGTTCCCATGGCGGAGGGGGGTGATGCCCCCCCCACCCAAGACCACTGTTGGTGCCAAGAAGGTGGTGGTGGATAGTTGGAGGAAGCCTGGTGCTGATGTTACAGTGGTGTGCCACTGGTCAAGGCAGTAGAAGGCCCCGCACCGCTGTTTCGTGGTGCTAGAACGGAAGATCCTGAGAAACCCTTATACCAGGAGGGGGATCAGAGGTAATGGACCAGGATGATTGTGTTGATCATGGATGAAATGAATGATTACTACCACCATTATATGATCATGTAGGTCCTTTGGAAAGAAGTCAATGTGATGCAAATCAAGGGCTGGATGGTCCGTTCCTGTTAAACCAAAGGGGAGCTCGAGGTCTTCTCGCTGACTAATGGGCTCATACTTGCAAGGTTTTCTAGTGAATCTGACTAGAACACCGCCATGAAATAGGGATCATGGTTCTTCAATGATCAATTGGTATTGATTAGGAAGTGGATATCTGAAGTCGACATCTAGAGGGAGGCCTTTTCTATAGTGTCAGTTTGGGTCTTTCTGCCCAATGTTGGGAAGCATTGGTCTTCCCGAGCAATCAATGTCATCACTAACGCCATCCGAGAACCTAGGGCCATTGATCGTAGGGTTCATGGCTCTATTATGGGATGTGCAAGATTATATGTAGATATCTCAACTAAGGAAAACCCCCACCTGAAATCATGGTGGCGCTACCTAACGGTGACGAATGGGAAATCAAGGTCAGATATGAGGTGCTACCAGACCGCTATGATGTTTGCAAAGTCTTTGGATACAATAATGGGAAATGCCTTGGGGAATAGAGCTCTATTAATTTCCTATATCCCCCCGTTGTCACTCTTGACAATCATGGGAATGCTAAATGTAGATTATGCTTGAGAGGTCCCTATAAAGGTAGAAATCAAGAGGAGAAGACAACTGGAGGGCAACCCTCTACCTGAGGTACTCCATCTATTCTGGCTACAAAAATGGTAGATATTGAGGAAGGGGAGGTGACTGCCAATGATAAAACAAAGAGGGTCCTTGCTATGGGCAAGGGAAAGGCATCTCAAGAGGCCTACCTCTACACAAGGTACTCAAAGAAATGCCACTATGAGTTTCATATCCATAGAGAAGCATTTGTTTGCCCTTGAGGATGTCAATGACAACCAAGTGGCACCTCCAGAGAATAATAGAAGAGAGAGCCTGAGGCATATTCAGAGCACCATGATTAAATGCTAGAAGAAAAAGAGGCCCACATCCAACAATGAAGAAGGGTCCTCCCAAGTGTCCTAATGTCCATCCTCGCATGGAACGAGTGAGGATCTTCCTTGATGCAACTGTAGAGGAAAATAAGAAAGATTTTGGCTGAGATGTAGGCAGAACTAGTTTTTTTATTTGAAACCAGAATAAAGTGCAACATCACTGAGAAGGTTGAAACTTTGTTTCCACAATCATGGAGAGCTCTGTCAAACCTCGAGCAAGCTGAAGGAGGAAGGATTGTGATAGGTTGAGATCCATCTCTATGGAATGTGGAAATTACTAGCAACACTGACTAGATGATGAAGGTTAGCTGCTTCAATAATGGGGGTTTCTTTGGGATTTTCTCAACCATCTATGGCAAAAACCATGAAGGTTATAGAGACAAAATGTAAAAGTATTTTGATGATACTGCTCAAGAGGAAATTTTGTGGCTAATCTTGGGAGATTTCAACAACATCTACAGATCCAACGAGAAGTATGGTGGTTGTAGAGTCCATGACATGATTATAGAAAAGTTCAATAATAAAATGACAGGAACCAAGCTACATGGACTTTGTAACATCAATGGAGTTACAACCTAGTCTAACAAGTAGAAAATAGGGAGAAGGATTGATAGTCTCCTTGATAGGGGTTGCATCAATGAAGCATGGCTTGACATGTTCCCCAATGCAGTTGTGAAATTGGGAGCACACTTGTTCAGTGATCACTCATGGATGCATGTGGATCTCATCAGAACGAAGTAGAAGCTGAGGCCTATCTGCTTCCTCAACTTCTAGTGTTATTGGGACAAATTCAGGTACCTAGTGGAGGGAAACTGGTGTATCTAGGTCAAGGGCAATCCACTTTTTAGATTCCTAAAGAAACTATACCACACTATGACGAATCTGAAGCATTGGCAAAGAACAAAGTCAACTTGAGGAACCTTCTCAAAGAGGCCAAAGCTGAATATGAACAGGATATGGAGGTAGTGAGAAACAACCCTCTACTTGATGAGGCTATCAATAAGGAGACACAAGTTGAACAAAGACTTTGTACCCTAGAGAAAGTTGAAGAACTTTTCCTCTGGCAAAGAAACTGTATGAGGTGGATACATGAGAGGGACTGTAACACCAAAAAATACCATTCCTCCATCAAGAAGAGATAGATGAGGGATACCATCCCCAAAATAATGAATGAAGAAAGATAGAGTGTTGAAGGAAGACAAGAGCTAGCAGGATACGATATTAATTTCTTCTCCAACTTGTATAATTGGAACCATGAAGTTAATGGCCCATTCCCCAACTACCTCAAGAAGTGAGTGTCATTCGTAATGAATGAGTCACTCATCAAGGCCCCTATCGAATATGAGATAAAAGAAGCCTTAGACTCTATCCATACGGCAAAGGCGCCCGACTTGGATGGATTCAACAATAGGTTCTTCCAAGCCATGTGGAGCACTATTAAAGATGATATGGGTGAAGCAGTTAGATGGTTCATCAACGAAGGCAAAATGGTGTGTGCAATTAACCATGCTTTTATCAGGTTGATACCGAAGAGCCTGGATACTAAGGAAATTACAAATTATCCCCATATTTCATGTTGCTCTACCATGTACAAAGTGATCTCAAAAGTCCTTGCCAATAGACTGAAGAACATCCTCCCAACCATGATATCCAAAGAATAGAACGTGTTCATCAAAGGGAAGGGGATAGAGGATTGTGCCCTCCTAGCCTCGAAATTCCTTTCTAATTTCAATGTGAATAGTGATATTGTCAAGGCATGTATAGAAACCGACATTAGAAAGAGTACGACTATGTGGAATGGTCTACTATTTCGATGTTTATGAAGGTGCTAGGGTTCTCTAAATGCTGGATCAATCTAATAAAGCACTGTGTGGAATCTTGATCATTTTCCATTTTGATTAAAGGCGCTCCTGAAGGTTTGTTCACCTCTAGTAATGGTCTCTAACTAGGAGACCCCCTCTCTCCCTTGCTCTTCACCATAGTACTGGAGGGTTTTACCAGCCTCATCAAGGAAGCTGAAGACCAGGGCAGAATCAAAACCTTCAGAGTCATGGGTGTAAATCTTTTGTCACACCTTATCTTTGTTGATGATTTTCTCATCTTCTATAGCGTCCACACCAATCATCTTAGAGAATACAAGAGTATCCTCTCAGGTTTTGTAAGATTGATTAGTCTCTACATTAGCACTATCAAGTCCAAGGTGTACCTCTCCAAATTGTGCGAATGCATGAGAGGCAGATTGAAGGTGGTGGCTGGTATGGAGTGGGGCTCCCTTCCTACTAAGTACTTGGTGGTCCCTAAGGACTTCACTATGTGTGTTGATTCCATCCTCTTGAATATTGAAGTCTGGAGTGGGATCAAAACCACTATGGCTGGTCGGCTTGTCTTGGTCAGATTCATGCTACAAAGCTTGATCAACTATTGGACGAAGCTGTAGGAGATCTCTAGTCTCTCCTTAACCACTCTCCACTCTCTTGTTGTAGGTTTTATTTGCGGAGGTCGGACACATGGGATATCCTGGGATACTTTGAGTCAACCTTTTGATAAGGCTGGACTCAACCTGAAGGACCCCACATACATATAGAATAGAAGAAATACAAAGAGGGTCGACATCTTTCTGTGTAAACCTAATGGTACTTGGGCATGTTGGCTCATAAGGAGGTATGGTCCTGATATGATCTTAAACGTTGAGAGAAAACCTTCAAGAATTTGGAGGAATATGTGTCAGATGTTTGAACATAGACATCATCTATATACTGTTGATGACGCTGGTGATCGGTGTCACCTAGGAAACCAACCACTAGGGATCAATAGTTCTATAGGCCCTAGGTTCATTGGTGGAAGCTTGTTTGGGGCCAGTACCATGTTCCTAAATGGAGTACCCTTCTATTTAGAGCTATCTATCAGAAGCTTCCTACAACCTTTATTTTGAGTGGATGGGGTGTAGGTAGTAATCCTCATTGTATGCTCTTCCATAGAGAAGATGAGACATAGAACCATTTGTTCATGAACTGCAGCTGCTCTAAAAGAGTCTGGTCCATTTATTGTCTAAGGAACGGTTGGGGCGGCGGGGTTCCAACCAACCACAATGATATCATCATCTGGATACAAAGAAGAATGAGTCATAACAAGCACCTTTTTTGGTTTGTAGGTCTTTTCTTGACTAGCACTTGCTTTCACCTTTGGAGTGAATACAATAGGAGGAAGCACGAACATAAGATTAAATATGAATTACATATCGTTAACCTCATTTATAGGGATGTGGGGTGGAATATTAGACCACATTAGAAGATTCTTGAAAATCTCAATGTAAATGTTACACCCCGATCTCACAATTTCCTCAAATCATGAGATTAGGGCATAAGATAGGATTTATATGTAAAACAAAGAACACCCTTAACTTTTTGTATTTTCTTCTTTCTTTAAAACTCTTGTTTCTTCACATTGAACCACATAAATCATTTTAATAAGGGAATCTGAAAATTTCTTTTACTAAACAGACTTTAATAGTAAAGATACATGTATAAACATTCATGATGTCTCTCACACCTTATGCACATAAGACCTACTAATTAGCATACAATTTCACAAAAGAAATAATATTACACATCGTAATTACAACTCTCTCTCTTATCTCTTACTGAGGACCTAGAGTGACAAGGACCGACTGACTCAACTAATCTTGTGCTTAACTCTTGTGGAAGATCTACACTGATGCTCTGACCATCTTCAAGTCCACGCGGTTAACCCTAAAATGTTTGAGTAGAGGGGTGAGCCTACTCGCTCAGTGAATGAGTACTTCAAAGAAACAGTCTAAGGCACTAATGTGATTACAGATATAACTTTGAGTAAACGATATGAAATTTAACAACAATAAATACTACACTGAGCAGTTCTAAACAATATAATTGAAATAACAAGGAATGTAAATATTGCATCCAAAGAATAACTACTAGAAGACTATGCTCTAGTCCTCAGTAGCTCATTCATTCATAAGGAACTCTGTGAACCTATATGATCATATTTTAACTTATGCCCTGATCTTATGCAGTGTACTCTGCATAAGAGACTCGCAGTGCACTACGGCCACACCGTACAAGACTTAGCGACACACCCCGGAAATGCTAAGTCTGACTGCCAGCCCTGTTCTGCTACATGACCCACAGGCTCTCCGGCCTACAGGCTCTCCAGCCTCACTGCACTACTCCGAGTGCTCTAGACTCCTCCTCTAACCTGAGCACATAGGTGGAGAGTCTACACTGGGTTACCACCGTGACACACGCACGGATTATTGTTGAATAACCCCTATTAACCCTCGTGCCACCAGAATTACTCAACCAGTTGATGTTGGACACGAGTTTCACCCCTAAGGCACAGACCTCCGAAAGGGGTTCTACGGTGTTCAGGGCACCTAAGTCTAACATTAACATTATAGGTACATTTTAAACAGAAATCATAACTCATTTAACATTTCTCACAAGGCTCACACGGCCTGCCATATCATATCATAAGAAACATCATAACTCATATATTCAACATATATCATGTCTCAGTAACATCCCTTTCTAGGGCATGTCATATCTCATCACCTGCAATTTACGAGATATGTACTGAAAATAAGAAGCCCTGCAGTATGTCGATATCAACTCAGAGAGAACAAGCATATAAAGTTAAATGCACTAGAAACATACAATTCAACAGTTAAGTATCACCACATCTCATATCGAGACCTTTCATATCACCATAACATGATTCATTGAACACCCTATCCTTAGGGTTTCATTTGCCTTATTCATTCATCACATGACAACACCCTACTCTTAGGGTTTCATTCACCTCATTCACATTTTCGTTTACCTCATTCACTTGTCACATGGCTCTCATAAGGATTTCATAGGATATAAGCATTCACTAAATAAAGATTGTTTTCAACAAATTATATACAATCAATATAGATATGAAACCATGGAAATTTAACTAAATTTAGGTTTTCCATACCATTCACTGAGATATCATGTAACAAGAATAAAATTCAATTAAGATATCCCATGAGTTACATCCTAACCACTTATAGGATTACTAGTCCTATTCAATAAGGTTGAAACTCTAGTGATATCTCAATTAGGTTAAACCCTAATTACATCATATGGTATAAATCTGAAAAGCATTCTTACTAGGATGTGTTGTATACGTTTCTGATGTGAATCTACCATCAAAGAGTCATTCAAACAGAGAAGGAATCCATATCATATCAATTTGCAACAACTTAAATTAAATGGACATTTCAGGGTTTAGAATCACATACCAAGCAATTAGGGATTTGGATGCTATAATCAAATTTCGTGCATTATACTGTTTAAAGGAAGAACCCACTCACCCTAAGGTGTGAAAACACCTCAAAACTGCAGCTCAACTCAGGGGATCTCGAACTCATATCAAATCCCTAGAAAATCTCCCAATTCTTCTTCCCTTCAACTAGGAAACTTGATTTCACCATTCCTCGGACCGCAAAACCCTAGGTCAGCAATTCCACCACTTCCTCCTCTCAAACCCTAACTCTCCCTCTCTCTCTAGGAGCTCGTTTCTCTGGAATGAATTGCGAATTATGAGAGCTGCTAGTGTGTGTGTTCGAACATATAGAGCAATTGAGCTGCTTGGGTCAATTGCATATTGACCCTACACTAAACTTTTATTATATTGGCTGAATATTCAGTTATACAAAAGTTACTGTAATTCGTTTATTTCAGAGATCAAACCTTCTCCAACAATTATGGGAATTTAGAACGTTGTTTATAATTGATCTATAAAGCTTCGATTAAAATTTGAGATCATTTGGAGTTACCAATAAATCATTAAAAATTAAACAGTGCACTGCTATATTGCAGTCTGCAGCAGATTCGGTCGAGTTTGTCCTGCACAGAACTCGACCGACACCCTCACTGTAGAGATCAAAAGTCATCCAAACATTACGCCAATTTAACAGAGTGTCTAAAACTGTGTTTGAGATCAATTGGATATACCAATAAAAAGATAAAATTCAATTACCACACTGCTATATAAATCTGGAAATATGATCCGTCGAGTTTGAAACTCGACCGATAAACAGGTCAGAACATTCTTCAAACATTCTGATATTTTCCAATGTTGTTCACATTTTATATATCCAAATCATATCCAAATTTGAAGTAAATCAGAGTTACACATAAAATACTAAAAATCATTTAGTGATACATTCTACTTATCAAATTCTGTATTCATATGTCATTAAAACCCTATTTTGGGCCGATTAGGGTCTATGCTTCTCAAACCCTAATTCTCAAGACAAAAGAACATTTAGACTTCTTATCATACTTAAAAAATCCTAATTGTGTTATCGTCATTAATTAGATTTCAAGAATGATTATTCCAATTAATCTTTGAAATTGTCTAAGTAAACCCTAGTTTACCAATTAAGCTCAGATGGGGTCGTAACAGTAACGACCAAAACTTACTGGGGATTTTGTAGATAACCATGTTTAGTTACTAGTGGACCCTCCTGGGTGCCCTATTTTGCATAGTATAGACGGCTATACACCCTTTTTTGGCAATACTATTTACCTATTCCAAAAAAATGCTAGACTCAATTGCTTCCTTCTAACTTGTCTACTTTTGACTTACAATCAAATTCAATAGATTCCTATTGTAACTTATTATATTCTTATAGTGAATGCTAAACATTATATTCCCTTATAATCTATCTTTTATGCAGTTATTAGAATTTTCTTATCAAATTCTAGTCATTTGCAATTACGATTGACTTTTTTTTCTATATCTCAAGATTCTTTGCAACATGTCTGTATGTATCATTTATGGGATCTCCAACTTAATCTTTGAGATTTTATACTTCTAGAGAATTCAATATAATGAAGTTTTGAATCACCATTGGGCTTTCTAATCACAAAAGGAAAGCCTTCCAATAGATAAAATTGTTGAGATCTTATAGTATTTGAGTTACTTTATCCAATGAACTATAAAGTTTGATTAGTGCTTTCCAATAAAAGAAATAGGTGCACCAACTAATCAAATAGATGTTTGGTAAGAAATCGAGGTCTACCAAGACATTTATTTCTTCTTATATTTGGTGATGTAATTTGTCTTCGTGAAGTCCAGAACTTGCAAATAAATTGCATGTATAATAAAATCCTTAGGATGTGCTACACTCAAGTATCAATTATGCAAAAAATACACAGTCAATGTCATCAATACAAAGTAAAGCACTTGAGATATCTAAAATGTACAAAAAAATAATTCCATTTATTCACAATATTGAAAACCAATATAATAGCATAGATTCATGATTATTAATTTATTGTAGATTCTTTGAAAGTAGAGTATAATGAGGAGAAATGCAACATGCTTGACCAAATCCAAAGTTAAGAATTTATGAGTTATATACAAAATCACAAATTAAGTTTTCATGAAATATATGTTTTAAGAAATTAATGATGTATTTATTTTTTTTTCAAAAGAGATTTATCTAACTTTAGTAAATTGTATGAGTTCCATATATTTGATAGAGTAAATATTATAAAATATATTACATTAAATGTAAATAATAACATCACTATAAAAAAGACTCAATATTAAAAAAAATATGTGGTGCTCATTACCATAAGTCACTAACTTATTAACTAAGAAAATTACATCTTTGAAAAATACATCTCATCACATCTAAAAGACTAAGGACTATTTATGAAATTCACATGTCACTACTATTGTGAGATATAAAATAGAGTTGGGAAAAAAATAAAATAGTGATGGTGTGAGGCACAAAATTAAATATATTCCTAATATACAATAGTGACAACAACATTTTCCTTTTATATACACCTTTGACAGTTCTAGAGTCAATGAGAGCCCCTTCATTTGGTTATCATTATTCCATTCATTAATAAGACCATGATATTCCATAAATTTAGGGTAATAAAACTTCCTATATAATATTATTGATGGTCTTGATTTGAATTACTTCATATGTTCTTCTTAGATATATCTAACTACCACATTCCCATCAATTGGTATAGAAAGTGACTTAGAACTATAAAAATGGAAAAAAGATAAGTCTTTGCATATTGAATGTGTGTACAAAGATTTAAACCCCTTACATAGTTAGAGAATACTATGCCAAACCCTTCCATGTGATATGGCTACCAAATTATTCATGTGATCGATCTCAACCCAATGTCAAAAGTGAACTAAAGTGAGAAGGATGAATTCCATTTATTTCTCACTTTCCTTTTGAAAAGTGATTTAAATTAAAGACAATTTAAGAAACAAAATGATGTTGTTACTGTCAATTATAGAAACAATGAGATGTTTGAAGACAACTACATCCAAAGGTGGTGGTTGTGGGAGATACAACTAAATTGGTTTCTCTTACATAGTAATATGCCTCACCGCATGCTTCCGTTGGCTACATAGTTTTGCCAACATTTCTCGACCACCATTGACCGTTTATGAGTGTAGAAGGGCCCCTTTATCGAGGTATCATCGTTCCTTTCATGATCAACATCTATGAAAAAAACTCCTATAAAGAAATAGTTATGATCTTGAGTCTAATTGTTTCATATTTTATGCTTGGATCGTTGTAGTCTTGCAAGTTCCAGCAAATGATAATAATCTCCTAGAAAGTGTCTCAAAATTATAGAAATAGAAAAGACTGACTCTTTGCAATAGGAAAAGTGGGACTAATATCTAAAGCCCCTACCTAATGAATGAATGATATGCTATTCCCTTTCATTTAATATTTGCTCCAAAGTTATGTCAATGATTGATATCAAACCCATGTCAAAAGTGATTTTTGTGAAAAGACTAAATTTTGTTACCTTTTTCAGTAGCCCTTTTCAACTATGTGATTTTTTCAATATATTTATATTACTCTTCAAGTACTTTTTCATAACAACATTTTAGAAAGAAGCACCATGTTGATATTGGAGTTTCCGATATGGCATCAAGCATGCTTGACAAGGAGTAAGGACTGATAGCTTAAGTGAATTCAAGATTTATATTTATAGCTACACATGTTTTTTTATTAAGCTTAATTAGGGAAATCTTCCTACTATTGTTATGTTATTCTTCACATACAATAAATTTATTTATATTGATACCTTGAAAATAGGAGAATTTCTTCCATTTCAATTTTATCATGTTCTGCAGAAAAATGCTAGTAGAGATATATGCATCCTTATACATTCACTCTCAAGAACATATTTGGTTTCTAAGAAACTTTCTCTAGGAACATGAACTTAAGAATAAGTCTTATGGTTGGAATTTTATTAGACTATCACAATAGTGGTTATATTGTTAACGCATTACACCACAATGAAGGAAGCCACACATATTTGGGGCTAGATAAAATATAGTATTTCTTGGATTTTACATTCCAATAATGTAATACATTTAATTAGTTAAATATAATATCTCTCAGGAAAATTATTTACTTAGTCTTCTTCTATGTTATTTCTTCCATCCTACTTCAACAAATTGGTAACATAGAATGTAATAAGTTGAATAGGATACCATTTTATGAGAAATTTTTCGTGATCTAGATTTGTTTTTTTTGTTTCTACAACATAGAGGATAGTAAACATCCTCTGCCCCAACCTCTATCACATAACATCTAATCCATTGATTTGTGGGCCCCATGACAAAGTGTATGGATGGGATGTGGTGGGAACAATGTCCCAGGCACCCACAAAGTGTGTGAGCCCTAGAGGATAGATGATATTCATATCCCACATCTATCATGGATTCCCTCATTTATATACAATAAATGGAAAAAAAGTAACATACCATATATGTTGATCACATCCTTGTTATAATTACAAGTTAAAGTGGAAGTGATTTGGAGATATTAATAAAAATTGACATGGAGATTGCATTACTCATATAAGAATTATTGGATTCAGTATACACATAAATAGGAAAATATAGTTCCAATAAAATAAGGGATTCTTAGAATAAGAAAAGTATGAATGTATAGAAAGTAACAAAAGTGCATGTCCTACATTTAACAAATTCACAACCTTTTATGTATCTTGTAAACCAATGACTATCTAAACCTATATCGTATTCACCATTTGTCAGGGATAAAAAATGATTATAAAAATTTTCATGAGATCAAGTTGGAAAATACATTAGATTATTCAATTATAGGAAAGATAAAAACATTGCATTTTTAATATGAGGAGCATGTCGTACGGTATTTGCAAAAATAAAATGAAAAGATAATATAAAAACCTTAGAAAGCTTGTCAATACTCAAATTAGAGTAGAAGAAAATTATACTTGACTAAAGAATAATAAAAAGAATGATAAAGGAATATACAATTTTTTTAAAAAAAGCTACTCACCTTTTAACTCTATATAGTCATGTTGTTTGCTTATGTTGTCTTGTCATCATGGATCCACATGGAGATAAAGAATACCCGTCAGTTGCTGATATAGACGTTAGCAGCCGAATATATAATATGACTTCACCTTTTATATTAGCTGAAAGATGATGTTGCAACATAAAAAATAATTCTTTCAAAAGGTTGATGTGATCCACAAGAGCATACGACAACTAATTTCAATTTTGGAAATTATCTCATCATGTGCAGCCAGCCTCCCGCTCAGCTTACGTGCAGGGCTGGAGCGGTTTGCTAGGGGAAATGTGGTTTTAAAAGCTAACCTGGCGGTGCATGACATGGTAATTTTAAGAAAGTAGAGGAGCGTAGTTAGTTATGGGTGGATGGAGAGGAAAACCGATAAAAGGGAGAAAAGAAGGGGGAGGATTATGTGACAGATCATTTATTGTGTGGTAGGTGAACAATATGTGATGTGAGAGAAAATTGTTTTACTTATAATTTTTTAACTATGATGAATTTTGTGACGGAGTGGACTTTTGGAATCCTAAAATGTCCGACGACTTAAGTGAAAGCCTAAGGTTGAGTTATATGTAGGATCTTGGATGAAGTTATCTAGATTTGAATATTGATAAAATAATGCATACATTGAGTTGTTCGATTGACAAAGTTCAAATTAGATGGCTTAAGTCATGAATTGCTGGAGGTGTCACACGACTCACACAACCCTTGATTTGTTCGGGTCTGTGTGGTAGGTTAGTGGCCCAGGATCTGTGATCGATGGCTACATCCCTAGTGCTGAAAGAATCCACAGACTTAGCCTTTCGCAGGACTAATTCAGACCCTTGGATGCTATCCGACAGTAGTGGGCATCTTCTCCTTCCTTGCAGTTGCATAATCGTGGACAACGACCCCCACTTCCGTGATCTGTTGCTCAGAGGTCGTGGGTTGAGGGCAACATTTGAGTGGGCAGTTAGACTTTGGGCTTGATGAGTCCTCCACAACGACCTCTCGTTTCAGATACAAAGACAGTAAATGAGAGGGAACGAGCAAAGG
The DNA here is from genome assembly GCA_963693085.1 of Alisma plantago-aquatica. Taxonomy (NCBI): domain Eukaryota; kingdom Viridiplantae; phylum Streptophyta; class Magnoliopsida; order Alismatales; family Alismataceae; genus Alisma; species Alisma plantago-aquatica. The sequence goes on from OY856409.1 coordinate 1,297,649,682, forward strand.
CTCCTACACCTTCGCAGCAAACTGCTCGTCGGAGAGCCTCACGGTAGTGAAGAGCTTCACCTCCAGGGTGGCCTACAAGAAGACATGCCCTTCCGGATGAGAAGATAGGCCGGTGGCGCACAGTAGGAGGAATGGTCGATGGCTGACTACACGATCTGGAGGCGGAGATCTTTGCCATGACGGTGCTGAGCACTCGCAGTCATAGAGCATGGGAGATCGGAGGCCGACAGCCTGACGAAGAACAGAGGGTTGGCTGTAGATGGTGCTAGCAAGGGAAAGGAGGAATAGAGAGCCGCTCAACGTGACTTACATTGTTCATGTGAGAAAGAAAGAAGAGGGACTGGGTCTAGAACCCTGACTCGACCCAGTGAGCGTGAGCAGACCGGAGTAGACACCATGTCAGCGACGCGGAAAATTGGGACTCAAAGCCCTTGGGGCGGAAATCTCTGTCCGACAGCATGTCTTGCTAGGCGGAGTGGTCTCCTGTAGCAGCGCCCTCGTGGAGGTCGAGCTCCACACCCAAGCCAAGAGGACCACGACGGCGGCCGTTGTCCAGGAGACGACGCTGCGTCGGCATCCAGGCGTTGCAGCTAAACAACGTAGACGGGCGTTAGGGCAGGCTTAAGGTCGGCGACGCTCGCACAAGAAGAGGGTGCCCACTTCACAGAGATCATGAGGAGAGGAGGCCAGTCTTTGCCTTGTTGTACAGCGGTGGCTTCGTGAGAGGAGGAGCTCACTGCGGCGCTGTTCCTGGTTCACGCGGATGCATCGCGTAAGAACCAGATCGTGAGGAAGGGAGCGCTCAGTTCAGTTGCTGGTCATTTTGTGTGGACTAGAAAAGAGAGGAGTCAGACCGCCTGGTTTAGTCTTGAACCCAGCCGACTCAAGAAAAGGAGTAGCTGCATCATGAGGAGTGATGTGGCAAGGTTGGATTGGCTAGGAAAAGGTAATTATATTAAAAATGCTCAGATCTTCTTTATTTTACAGTAAATAGCTCGATTATCGGAAAATTATAAACAGGGTACCAAAATTCTCAGAAAAATGAGTAGAACACATTAGAATGATAATATCAGGCTTTTGATGCACTAAGTTCAGGGTTATCATGTAATTTGTAAAATGCTTGTTTCATGTCTAATAAATAATAAATGAGAACCTAAAATCATGAAAATGATCCAGTAGCTCTTAAATGTTATGTGTAACACATATGATGTCAGATATGATGATATTTCAAACATGAAATCATGTAGTTTGCTTTATATGGCTAATTAGGGCTAATAACCCTAATTAAAATGTTATAAATATATACATGATCAGAAATTGATGAAATTTACACAGTAAGCTCATATAATTATATGGAACATCAGTTTTAAATATGAGATCAATATTATACACATAATCCATGTTATACAATGATGTTTGCTCTTAATATGATATTAACCCTAATATGATTAGTACATGTAACATAGGGTTAACATGTGCACATAATTATATGTAATCAAGTAATCAGATTATGTATCCTAATCTAGAATATAACATCAGTAACCTAATTACAAGAAGATAAGACCAGTAATGATGCACATATCTTAATGAGATAAGTTAAACCCTAAAATGAACATGATTAAGGTTAAGATGAGATGTAAGATGATGTGAACCTGATGATAGTATATGATCTTATCTTGATCAGGTTCAACAAAGTTATAGTTGACATGAGGAATATGTGATGATTAGGTTTCTCTTGATCAAGGTACGCCATTACCTCTTACTTGGCTTATTATACAATATGCTTGCGTTATATGGTAGTACAAACTTGGCATATGATATTGATTGAAATGATTGTTCTTGTATGATATGTTGCATGATTTTCCATACTTATTGCTATGAACACATGAAACATAAGATATCTGGTCCATTATATGATAGCACTAAATCTCTTTGGTAGAATAGTGCATTGATGAAAGTACTAAATCTCTTTGGCAGAATAGTACACGTGAGCACTAAATCTCTTTGGCAGAATAGTGCATTTATGAAGTACTAAATCTCTTTGGCAGAATAGTACATGTGAGCACTAAATCTCTTTGGTAGAATAGTGCATGTGGTTGATCAAGTTTACATATAATGGAAATGTGCCTAAAAGATGTGTTCTCTTATGGTAACCAATATCTTTGTGCAACGATATGCCTTTCTTATATTTTGTTTAATGCTGCCAAGTATTAGTTTTATCTTATTGCCAAGATATGATGAGAGGTATATAAAAGACACGTAGGCATACTCAGTACAATATTCTTGAAATATTGTGCTGACGTGTACCTCATGTAATCTTTTGTATAGGTTGTGGTTATGCTCTTGAAGATCCAGGATAGTGAGAGTTGTGTAGCGAGCTGATGTACAGGTGGACCTGTTGTCTTAAGATCCTGTAGTTTAGTTGTAGTACATGTATATGTATTGTTTTCTGTTCAATATGTAATATCAAGTGATGTAACAATTCATGTTGTAACTATATGTTGAATGGTGAACATGTGTGTATGGTTTTATTATTGTTCATGTACATGTGCTACTGATTGTTTCCTTCTGACTCCCTCGATTTTCTTCTTCTTAGCCTAGTGTGGGATGTTTAAATTGGGATTCTCGCTGAGGTGAGGGTTTCAATTCGGACGTCGCACATCAGATTAAGTTTTAGAAAATCGGGGGACGTCACAGGTGGTATCAGAGCATGAACAATAGCAAAGCCTAACATTTGCTCATTATGCAACTCAAAACTAAAGAACCTTGAACTTAATAATCTTTTAGGGTTAGACTAGTTGTCTTTTAGAGACTAGATCTGACCTAGCCTCTAGGTTAGCACCTAGATGTCTGAGAACTAGGTCTAGACTGGTTCTTGTTGTATAGCAAGTCCTTAGATGTCGTTCTTTCCTTATAGTACAGCGGTATGGGACGTTGTACTATTTGGAAATGGCGTGCATCAAGGGAAGAGAAACCCTAGACATATTGCGCACGTTGTCTAGAGTAGCTACACTAGTCTACCCCTTGTTCTCACCCTTTTCACTAGTTTTCATGACACTGGACTCTCTACTATGCGTGGGACACTCGTTTCTGGTTTTGGTTTTTGATTCCAAACGAATCGAACCTCGATAGTTTTCTCTGACGCTTGTTTTATCGGAGAAAAACTATATAATATTTTAATATGTATATGTATTATGAAAATTTGTCCCCACACATGTACGAGTAGGAGGTGGTCATGCAACCTGAGTGAAAGTGAATGACATCAGTCTAGAAGAGAGTGTAGTTGTAGATTAGATGTCTAGAGCCTTGTTGGAATTTATGATAGATGGAATAGATGATATAAGTTTTGATGATATGATGCAAGTCTTATATAGATGATATAAGATAGTTTATGATGATATGCGTTTGTCTTTGAGGACCCAAGTTCAGTTTGAGGATGCAAGATGAGTTTTGATGATGCAAGTAACTAGGATTTTATGGGATAAGATGTCTTAAGTTAAGACAAGTTGTGAGTCAGCATGAGCCTCAAGCTCTTTTACAAAGGAGGACCTCTAGTGTTAGGACCATTTTTGGGGTTAGCTCAAGAGAGAGCGAGACCCACAGGGAGAAGGTCAGAGAACCTAGACTCCATGATATGAGAAATACGAGAGATATGTGATATGATATGTCCTAAACTAGAATACTCCTGAGTGAATGAGTTGTGTTGCTTAATGCATGATTCCTATAGTCTTCTTGAACCCTAGATGTCCTTGGGAGGACCAAACCCTAGAGACAGAGAGAGGCTAGTTATATGTGCATATGTGAACATGAATATGAGTGCCTACCATCTGGGTGAGGGAGAGAGCCCAAGACCCTGGAGGAGGTAGCTATGTTAGTTTCTGTGAAGCCTCATGCTCGGGTTGGTGGTTTCCCACATAGGAATCTAGTGGTGTATATAAGAGAGCTTTGGATAAGATGTTTCCTGGTTAGAGATCTACAAAGAGTATGACATAGCATGTTTTGGTTTGTGCTTATATAACTAGAGCTTGTAAAGCTATTGCTAGTGCCAATGAGGTAATCCGAGAACCCTAGACTAAGAGAGGAAAGATAAAGTTTATGCATGTGAGATACTCATAGAGCTGAGTTAGCTCAGAGAGACTGAGCATGACACTACCCTCATGGTATGGGTTAGAGGAACCTCTTTTGGCCTAAGTAAAGTTTTGATATAATATTAGTTTGCCTAGCACAACCATGATAGAATATATGTAAGGATGTAATCTAATCTTGATATGTGATATATAGACATGATATGATGAAAACCTAGAGATGATTAATAGATAATGATGCATAAATGGTTAACCATATACATGGATAATGATAATTATGTGAAGTTGTTGGTTAATCTTGCGATGAAGTCATTAATAAATGTTGCAATTTATTATTAGTAATGAAATAAGATCATATGAACGCAACATGTTACATGAGATGTTAATCTAAGTGCTTAATAAAGATGAAAAGTATAGTTTGATAGTTAGAACAACATAATGATTATGATACCCTGATATGATCCAGATGGATAAAGTGAGTTAAATATTGATAACTCCCACCTAAAAGGCATATGTTAATTAGCTCAATAAAATGTTGATGACACCTTGATGTACGAGTTAATCCTAGTTAACTCCTTTGGAACATGATAATATGATGTGTAAACATTAATGCGTGGGAAAAGATAAGGAAGCAAATCTAATGTATGAGATATGTAATGACATAACCTAAGCTTCTAAACCCTTGTTTGAACCTTTTATGGAGTGAGGTTTCACCCTTGATGCTTTTGAAACCTCCTAACAGTGCTTTGGATACATGGTTTTAAGTAACCTTTGTCGATATGTTACACCTAGAATGGTGCCTACATGTGGATGAGAGCAAGATAAGGTTTTCCCTGAAAGTATGAGTATGGTTTACTTTCGAGGACGAAAGTTCTTTTAAGATGTATATGATGTGACAAAGTGGTTTTCTGGCTTAATTCCGAGGACGGAATTTCTTTTAAGGTGTGCATGATGTGACGGAGTGGACTTTTGGAATCCTAAAATGTCCGATGACTTAAGTGAAAGCCTAAGGTTGAGTTATATGGAGGATCTTGGATGAAGTTATCTAGATTTGAATATTGATAAAATAATGCATACATTGAGTTGTTCGATTGACAAAGTTCAAATTAGATGGCTTAAGTCATGAATTGCTGGAGGTGTCACACGACTCACACAACCCTTGATTTGTTCGGGTCTGTGTGGTAGGTTAGTGGCCCAGGATCTGTGATCGATGGCTACATCCCTAGTGCTGAAAGAATCCACAGACTTAGCCTTTCGCAGAACTAATTCAGACCCTTGGATGCTATCCGACAGTAGTGGGCATCTTCTCCTTCCTTGCAGTTGCATAATCGTGGACAACGACCGCCACTTCCGTGATTTGTTGCTCAGAGGTCGTGGGTTGAGGGCAACATTTGAGTGGGCAGTTAGACTTTGGGCTTGATGAGTCCTCCACAACGACCTCTCGTTTGAGATACAAAGCCAGTAAATGACAGGGAACGAGCAAAGGCTCCTACACCTTCGCAGCAAACTGCTCGTCGGAGAGCCTCACGGTAGTGAAGAGCTTCACCTCCAGGGTGGCCTACAAGAAGACATGCCCTTCCGGATGAGAAGATAGGCCGGTGGCGCATAGTAGGAGGAATAGTCGATGGCTGACTACACGATCTGGAGGCGGAGATCTTTGCCACGACGGTGCTGAGCACTCGCAGTCATAGAGCATGGGAGATCGGAGGCCGACAGCCTGACGAAGAACAGAGGGTTGGCTGTAGATGGTGCTAGCAAGGGAAAGGAGGAATAGAGAGCCGCTCAACGTGACTTACATTGTTCACGTGAGAAAGAAAGAAGAGGGACTGGGTCTAGAACCCTGACTCGACCCAGTGAGCGTGAGCAGACCGGAGTAGACACCATGTCAGCGACGCGGAGAGTTGGGACTCGAAGCCCTTGGGGCGGCAATCTCTGTCCGACAGCATGTCTTGCTAGGCGGAGTGGTCTCCTGTAGCAGCACCCTCGTGGAGGTCGAGCTCCACACCCAAGCACGGAGGACCACGACGGCGGCCGTTGTCCAGGAGACGACGCTGCGTCGGCATCCAGGCGTTGCAGCTAAACAACGTAGACGGGCGTTAGGGCAGGCTTAAGGTCGGCGACACTCGCACAAGAAGAGGGTGCCCACTTCACAGAGATCACGAGGAGAGGAGGCCAGTCTTTGCCTTGTTGTACAGCGGTGGCTTCGTGAGAGGAGGAGCTCACTACGGTGCTGTTCCAGGTTCACGCGGATGCATCGCGTAAGAACCAGATCGTGAGGAAGGGAGCGCTCAGTTCAGTTGTTGGTCATTTTGTGTGGACCAGAAAAGAGAGGAGTCAGACCGCCTGGTTTAGTCTTGAACCCAGCCGACTCAAGCAAAGGATTAGCTGCATCATGAGGAGCGATGTGGCAAGGTTGGATTGGCTAGAAAAAGGTAATTATATTAAAAATGCTCAGATCTTCTTTATTTTACAGTAAATAGCTCGATTATCGGAAAATTATAAACAGGGTACCAAAATTCTCAAAAAAATGAGTAGAACACATTAGAATGATAATATCAGGCTTTTGATGCACTAAGTTCAGGGTTATCATGTAATTTGTAAAATGCTTGTTTCATGTCTAATAAATAATAAATGAGAACTTAAAATCATGAAAATGATCCAGTAGCTCTTAAATGTTATGTGTAACACATATGATGTCAGATATGATGATATTTCAAACATGAAATCATGTAGTTTGCTTTATATGGCTAATTAGGGCTAATAACCCTAATTAAAATGTTATAAATATATACATGATCAGAAATTGATGAAATTTACACAGTAAGCTCATATAATTATATGGAACATCACTTTTAAATATGAGATCAATATTATACACATAATCCATGTTATACAATGATGTTTGCTCTTAATATGATATTAACTCTAATATGATTAGTACATGTAACATAGGGTTAACATGTGCACATAATTATATGTAATCAAGTAATCAGATTATGTATCCTAATCTAGAATATAACATCAGTAACCTAATTACAAGAAGATAAGACCAGTAATGATGCACATATCTTAATGAGATAAGTTAAACCCTAAAATGAACATGATTAAGGTTAAGATGAGATGTAAGATGATGTGAACCTGATGATAGTATATGATCTTATCTTGATCAGGTTCAACAATGTTATAGTTGACATGAGGAATATGTGATGATTAGGTTTCTCTTGATCAAGGTACGCCATTACCTCTTACTTGGCTTATTATACAATATGCTTGCGTTATATGGTAGTACGAACTTGGCATATGATATTGATTGAAATGATTGTTCTTGTATGATATGTTGCATGATTTTCCATACTTATTTCTATGAACACATGAAACATAAGATATCTGGTCCATTATATGATAGCACTAAATCTCTTTGGTAGAATAGTGCATTGATGAAAGTACTAAATCTCTTTGGCAGAATAGTACACGTGAGCACTAAATCTCTTTGGCAGAATAGTACATTTATGAAGTACTAAATCTCTTTGGCAGAATAGTACATGTGAGCACTAAATCTCTTTGGTAGAATAGTGCATGTGGTTGATCAAGTTTACATATAATGGAAATGTGCCTAAAAGATGTGTTCTCTTATGGTAACCAATATCTTTGTGCAACGATATGCCTTTCTTATATTTTGTTTAATGCTGCCAAGTATTAGTTTTATCTTATTGCCAAGATATGATGAGAGGTATATAAAAGACACGTAGGCATACTCAGTACAATATTCTTGAAATATTGTGCTGACGTGTACCTCATGTAATCTTTTGTATAGGTTGTGGTTATGCTCTTGAAGATCCAGGATAGTGAGAGTTGTGTAGCGAGCTGATGTACAGGTGGACCTGTTGTCTTAAGATCCTGTAGTTTAGTTGTAGTACATGTATATGTATAGTTTGTTGTTCAATATGTAATATCAAGTGATGTAACAATTCATGTTGTAACTATATGTTGAATGGTGAACATGTGTGTATGGTTTTATTATTGTTCATGTACATGTGCTACTGATTGTTTCCTTCTGACTCCCTCGATTTTCTTCTTCTTAGCCTAGTGTGGGATGTTTAAATTGGGATTCTCGCTGAGGTGAGGGTTTCAATTCGGACGTCGCACATCAGATTAAGTTTTAGAAAATCGGGGGACGTCACAAATTTTTTGACAAAATAAAAATTGTTGGAATCCTTATAAAATACATTCCAACAAATTAATGTTGATATACTTTTAAAAAATGATATGAATGTAGTATATGGAGGTGATGTGATGAGAGAGAAATTTTTTTTTTTATAATTTTCAAGTTGTGATAAACTTTTTAACGAAATAAAAACTGTTAGATTTGTTATAGAAAATAGATTCCATCAGGACTAATTTTTCTATGTTTTTGAGAAAAATTATATGTATACTCATTTTCTCAGTAACTCAAGAAATAAATACAAAATGAAAGAGAGAAGGGAAGTGATGATGGGAAATCATAGAAGTGAGGAGAAAAATTGTAGGAAAGATGAGAGAAGTGATGATGGGAGATCATAGAAGTCACTTTGGGCATCAATTGTCCATTTTTGGGCACACTTAACCGTTCAATGGGTGTCATTTAAATTGTTTTGGGTGCCAATTATCCATGTTTGGGCGCACTTATCCATTCACTAGGTGTCATTTCATGTGTGATTGGGCGTTGATTAAGTTCAATAAGATTTGGGTGCCAACAAGTTGTTCTTGGTGTCAATTACTCAGTTTTGGGTGCACTTACCCATTCATTGGGTGCCTTTCATGGGGTATTGATTAAGTTCATCATATATGGGTGTCATAAAGTGCTTTTGGGTGTCAATTACTCTTTTTATGTGCACTTACCTATTCAGGTGTTTGGGTACAAATAAGTTACTTTGGGTTTCAATTACCCATTTGTAGGAGTCATTAAGTTACTTTAGGCATCAATTGCCCAATTTTGAGAGCACTTAGCCATTCAATGGGTGTCAATTAAATTGTTACTAGGTGTTGATTAGTTTATCATGTTTTGATGCACTATTATATTATTTTGGGTGTCAATTATCCATGTTTGAGCACACTTCTCAATTAACTGAGAGTCATTTCATGTGCTACTAGGCGTTGATTAAGTTTGTTAAGATTTGGGTGCCAACAAGTTATTTTGGGTGTCAATTATGCAACTTTGGGTGCACTTACCCATTCACTAGGCATCATTTAATGTGTTATTGTGTGTTGTTTAAGTTCATTAAGTTTTGGACACCATTAACTTGTTTTGAGTGTAAATGAACTATTTTTGGGCATCAATTAACCATCTATGGGTGTCGATTAGCTATTTCTGGGTGTCATTAAGTTTTTGTTGAGTGTGAAATACCCTTACACCCTATTTAATACATAAAACCATATTTGGCCACCATTGAGTTGTTCTTGGTGTCAAACAAACCTATTTGGGTGCCATTATGTTGTTTTTAATAGTCAATTACCTTTTTCAGTATTTAACGTGTATAATATTTACTTGGGTGTCATTTTTACTTATGGGTGTCAACGAACCAATTTTGTGCGTCAATGAATCATCTCTAGGTGTCAATTAACCATTGGGTGCCAATTAATCCGTGGATTTGTTAACTCTTTGGGTGTCAAACAATCACTTTTGGGTGTCATTAAGTAGTTGTTGGGCGTGAAGTACTCTTACACTCTATTGAATGTGTAAAACCATATTTGAGCATCATTAAGTTGTTCTTGAGTATCGAACAAAATATATGGGTGCCACTATATTTTTTTGTTGTCAATTACCTTAGTCGTAATTTAATGCTCATAATATTTTCTTGGACTCTATTTTTATACATTTGGATGTCAATAAATCCTTTCTGGGCATTAATGACCATCTCAAGGTGTCAATTAACCATTGGGCACCAATTCATTCATTGATTTGTTAACTATTTTTCTTTTGATATTTGATCAGGAGCTTATTTTTTCTCAACTTTAGTCTTATTTGAATGCATTTTCATAAGGAATCCAATAGTTTTTATATCATCAAAAAAATTATCACGATTCAAAAGTTATAAGTGAAACAAATTTATCTTTTGTATTTTTTTCTCAAAAATATATAAACATTAGTCTTGTTGTAATGCATTTTTCATAACAAATCTAATAATTTTTTTATTTATCAAAAAGTTCATCACGGTTCAAAAGTTATAAACAAAATAAATTTAATTATCTATTACGTAACCTTCCCCAACCACCCAATTAATGTCCGCCATGTCTACTCTCAAACCAACATTCCTCCCAGTATTTTCTATGGATCAGTTTGGGTAGGATGCACGTATTGGTTGTTGATCGGAGCGGAAAAAGAAGCTAGAGAGGAGACATCAGGAGCCAAAGGTGGTTTTGGGCTGCATGTGACTCGCGTGTAATGGAGCGTAAACGTGCCCAAATTTTAGTCCTATGTAAATCTTCACAAATTTAATGGTACTACACTTCACAAGAACAATTATCACATGTTTCAAAGGGCGAGCATTGATCTTAACTACTTCTATCCTCGAGGATACCCATTGTCTTGAGCCTGACGTTCATAGGTCGTTTTTGAAGTGATTTGTGTCCGAGACCTGTTGTCATTACCAAAGACTTCCTCCACCTTATATTTTGATAGAAGGAAAATGATATAGTGACGACCCTTTGGACAAGAACTCAGACGACCCAACACATGGGTCCACCTCACACATTGTCTAGTAGTGTCCACCTAGCACATTAATCCAACACTTTGCAAAAAAATTGGAATGAATGAAAAATGTGGGCTAATTGGAAAATGTGAGAGAGAATGGAAGTGGGGAGAAAGAGTGGGAGAGAGAGTGGTTGCAGGAGAGAGAGAAAAACAACAACTTATTTTGCTAATATTTTTCAAACTATAATTAATTTTTGGACGAAATAAAAATCCTTGCGTTCGTTATAAAAAATACTTAAAACAGGACCAATGTTAACATATTTTTGATAAAAGAATAAATGCGTTACTTCCCTCCTTTTCCTTGAATTTTTGTTAATACTTTTCTAACCACAATAATTTTTTTACGAAATAAAATTGGTTGTGAACTTAACAAAAATACATTAAAATAAGATCAATGTTAACACATTCTTATGAAAAATGAATCACAATACTTCCTGGGCTAGTTAGAAAATGTGAGAGAGAAGGGAAGTGGGAAGAGAGAGTGGTTGTAGGAGAAAGAAAAAAACAACAACATGTTTTTGCTAATATTTTTCAAATTGTAATTAATTTTTTGATGAAATAACAATTTTTGAATTCGTTACAAAAAATAATTAAAAAAAAAGACCAATGTTAACATAATTTTAATAAAAAAAATTATGCATTATTTCCCTACTGTCCGCGATAATTTTGTAATGAAATGAAAATAGTTGCATTCTTAACTAAAATACATTAAAATAAGATCAATGTTAACATATTCTTATGAAAAATGAATCATAATACTTCCCTCCTATTTCAGGAGAGAGAAAAAAGAACAAGTTACTTTTACTAATAACTTTCAAATTATAATCATTTTTAATGAAATAAAAATTATTGTGTTTCTTAGAAAAAATATTTTAAAACATTAGCAATGTTGACATACTTTTGATTAAAAAAAATTAGGACATCACTTCCTCCTATTCCATGTATCAATGATATACCTTTTTATCCATGATATCCATGTTATCCATGGTATTCTTCCATGTTGTCCATGTTGTCTATGTTATCCATATTATCAATGTTATTCTATGTTGTTCATGATATTAGATGTTATCAATGTTGTACCATTTTATCTATGTTATCTCATATTATCCATATTATTCCATGTTATCCACGTTGTCCATGTTATCCATGTTATCCAATATTGTCCATTTTATTCTATGTTATCCATGTTATTCAATGTTTTTCATGTTATTTCATATTATCCATGTTATTCAATATTGTTCATGTTGTTCTATGTTATTTCATATTATTCCATGCTATCCATATTAGAAAATTCAAACCTAAAATATGTGGATATTAGTATTATTTAAAAATATTTTTTGTTAGTAACCCATTAGTTTTTATTTCGTCAAAAACTTCGTTACCATTTGAGAATTATAAACGAAATGAATTTCTTTCTCCTATTTTTGACTTTTTACAATCAAATTATCTCTCCTCTTTTACATTTTATATTTATATTTCTAAAATTTGTCAAACTTGATTTTATTTTAACGTATATTTCATAAAGAGTACTATAGTATTTATTTCGTCAAAAAATACCTTATATTCCAAAATAATTAATAAAATAACTTATTAAATTTTCTCTCTCATGCAACCACTCTCATCTCCCCCTCTCTCTTTGTCTCTATCTCCCTCACGTAGGAAAGCAATATCCTAATAGGGACCGTGTCGGCGTTGGATAAAGGCAATACAACAATCAGTTGTGTTGCTGCCAGCCCCTCCCAGCGGTACGAATGGCACCGGTACGAATGGCAGTGGTCGTCTGGGTGGTTGTCTGGTAGCTAGGTCGTCCATATAGCAAGTCTCTTGATACACAGTGGAATGTCTTGGCCGATGTGCTGCCAAAAGGAGGGGTATATTGCATGGAGTGGCCAGGAAAATAGACGCTTCTACTTGCTTGCTGCGTCAAAGAAAAAATAAAAGTCATTTTTAGGGAAAAATACAAAAGACACGGTGAATTTCTTTTGAATACACATATTACTAACCGGCCATAGTTGCCGAGCGGGGTCCTCCGTAGAAGAACATGGCCGAGCGGGGTCCTCCGTAGAAGAACATGTCATTGCTAAGAGAATACACCGTAAACAGCAGGTGCCAGATCCTCAGGTCAATTTCTGACGTTGATTCCAGGTTTACGGCTGTAAAGAATGAAAGCAGACAGCGGTGTGACGGTGTAGGTAAGCCCGGAGACCAGTTTTACAGACTCAAGACCGTGATCGGTGATCGCCGCCTCCTTGTAGACCGTTTTGGATGAGGGGCAGTTGATTGCTGGGGCTGCAAAAGTTGTTATGTCTGTTACTATTTCAGCAGACTAAGATAAAAAGATTAGTGTGAAAGAGCCAAAATACTTATGACAACATTTGGTTCTGGCAGATTGGTATTTTGATTAGAAAAAGAACAATGTAGATAGCAGGCAGGGTGAACAGCCCATCCGTCAAGTGGAATCATGTAAGGAAAACGGAGAGAGTTGTTTTGATTAGAAAGAAAAAACAATCGTAGTGAGAAGGGTAAAAAGTCCAATGACAGATGAAATAACGGAAGGACGGATTAGATAATGAGATGTGTTAAAATAAAAAAGGTAATGAGATACACTAGAAGTGTGGTTTGGGGACTGAAAATGGTTATACTCGTGGATGGTTGTTTCAAGAGTTCATTAGTTCATGGACACCAAATAGGACGGAGACGAGTGAGAAATGAGACCGTTCTGAGTATGGTAAATAGTAGATTATTGGTCATTCTCAACGTCTTTAATATCGTGTTTAATGGGCAACTTTTAAATGTAATCAAGAGAGGTAATTACTCATATTTTTAATGTTGCCAATGGCACCAAACAATGCAAAATGGAGAAATCAAAAAATAATTTTGATAATACAAAATAAATTTTTTTCGTAAAAAGCCAAATCAAACACATGCAATATGAGACAAAATTGATGTTGCTAAAACTGATTTTTCAGGAACATAAAATAAAATATAACAATGTCAACAACATCATGTAAGGAACAAATCAAGGATTCGAATTGACTAGTTTACTCAGTTGATCATTAGTGGTCACATTAATTTCTGCTTCGTATTGTTTATTTATTGATTTTTAGGTTACATTCTAGGCACCACTTCAATGATGCTATATATCAATAACTTATCATTTTATTTATATTAGTGAATATAAAAGTGTATCATATTGACACCAGATTTACTAAAACTCAGTCTGAAGAATTTTGAACCTGAACTGAAGTGATAAGCTATCTACTAATCAGATATCATGTGGCGGTTTAATTTTACGTTTTGTCCAGCCTTATTCCATATTGAGGATTCAGATCCTGTAGACTGTTCAATATAAACGAACATCACCAATTGGATGCTATCAGAAACTAGCAATAACCCGTCCGCATGGACGAGGCAGGCACCTCGCGGAAGAAAGTCAGCCCCGCACCAACATGGGCATTTACCGCAAGTTGTGATTGTGAATGGGATAAGGATTATAATGGCTGCAGAACGAGAGAAGATCAGAAGTGTACTTTAAAATTGTGCTCCTCTCCAATCGCTTCGCTGTGCGTTGTCATAACACATGTGGAATGCATTCTGGATAAGATCAATGTGAATATTGCACCGTTTTGAATTGCCTTCTTCATGGATTGGTTCTCCTTGTCATGAGAAACCTCAAATGTCTTTATCCAGACACAGAAACATCTGCTTTTTATTATATAAATATTTCCAATTAGAACAAAGAAGTTACTACATGCACATCGTTGAAAGAAATACAAACGTCACAACGTAGATTGTATTATGATGTTTTATATTTATTTGTGTAGTAGTCTACGGTCACATCACAAACGCGGTCACATCACAATCACGATACGAGACTTTTAAATTGCTCAATATAATGAAATTTGGAGCCACGCCATGCACTATAACTAACAGCAGGATCTATCAGCTAAATAAGCTATTAAGTGCAGCTTTGCAAAATAATATCACAATAATACATCTACATGGATACATCATTGATCCATCTCACAATATATAAAGAAAGGATTGTCTTAGTCTCACATGAGGTAGGTGAGTGAGATTCTAGACAGTTATGTACTTATTTACCGATGTAAGATGGAAATATTAACTTAAATTAGTTCCATGAGAGGCTAGTCACACCCAATATAAGTAAAAGATACAAATTGTATTAACCAATCAATGTCATTCTTGTGGCAGATGCGTGTAATGCTAGCAGTACTACCATATTTCAATACAATAGCTCAATTCAGTGGATGTAATTTAAACTGGAGTTTGCTCGCAAGAGGAGGGCGGGATGAAAAAGATAGCCTCCTGACATAAGCAAAAATTATTCAAGGAGATATGTTTTGTGGATGGCGATAGTTTAGCTCAAAATAATAGCTACCAAGTGCTTGAACATAATATAAATCATCAATAATTACTATTAAAACCCCTAGACCTTCATTCTAATGTTTCTCACTATCGGTCAAGATTTCATTCAAATTTGTGGATGCATACAAAATATTTGTTCATCAAGATTACACTATAATTAGGTAGAATAATTATGAGTAATTAATTAAATATTGTGTCTTGTCAAAACTTGGTTGAATAACAAACTAATACTATATATAAAAAAAATAAATCATAAACGATACTTAATCTTTATGTAACATCCCTGACCTGGGTTATGCCTTAACCCTAGATGTTTTGCTTAATAAAGTTAATTATATGCTTGCTCTTATTTCTTGACAAGTAATTAAGGTTCAAGAGGAACTTATGTTTCAATTTTAGTCCTTTTCAAATAATGTTGAAACAATGTTTGCTTATTTTGGACTAAAGTGCAAATTACCCAAGTTGAGGGATCAGATTGCAAATGTTACATGATAAGATGTTCCTCATCTGTTGAAGCATCATGAGAATGAAGATGATGCAGAGGTATGGCTTGTGGTAGCCCGAGTACCAAGAAAGAGTTGATAAAGCAATGTTTATGCATTAAAACCTAGTTTTGGTGTAATGTGCAATTTATCCAAAACCCATGGTTCAATATGCAAATTACCAATTCAAAATAGTCCTTAATGTTTCTTGGCATAATGTAGAGCAAATAAAATGAGAGGGGCGTCTCATTTGAATCACATTGGAGGAGAGAGAATCTTGATATTAAAATAATCAAGATTTAAGCATAATTGGAACTTTACTTCAATTTATTGCAAAAATAAATATATTAATTGAAGTGCTCTTCAACCAAAATTTTGTTGGTTGAAATCTATATATATGGACGTCCTTGTGCCTTGAAAAGACACAAAAATATCCAAACGAAGTGTATAACTCACTCACATTATTATAAGAAAAAGAAATATCCACTCACATATGGATATTATTATAATATGATTTAAGGTGCTTAATTTGCTTTTCTTTAAAACATGGATAATTGAGAGGAATAAGAGGCAAAGAGGATAGCATCGTAACCAAGTAAGGGAAGGGGGCAAGTGGAAAGGAATTGGAGGAGATAATCCCTATCTTCTCTCTCTTAAAATGAATTTTCAATAAAAGGCATATATGCTCCTTTATCCATAGCTTGGATGGGTAATTTCGTATCCACCTTCACTTCTTACTTGAAAAAATGACCAAGGGAGCTTGGAGAAACAGGAGGACGACCCCCAACCTGTTGGTAAGCTTCTTGACCTTCTTTCACCATGATTTCATGGTGGAAATTGAAAATAAATGATGAATTTCTTCTTTTCTCCATGCAATCTTCTATCCTAGCCATTGCTTTTCACTCAAAAGCTTGAGGACGAGCTTGGGATAGTTGAGAAAGCTTCTTCCACCATTAAAGACGTGGATTTTGGAGCTTTGGAGCTCAATTGAAGGCGGGTTATATAACTTGAACCCCTTTACATTGCTATTCAACTATTAATCTTTTAGTTTCGTTGATTCCTTCATTATCTTGATTAATAGTTGGTTGAAATAGGTAAATCCATGATATCATAAGTACTAAGAACTACAGGGACGAAGGTAGATGATGATGACATCATCTTGGACACATTTTCCAAAGAAATTATATTTCATTCAGTTTCAACAAACTTGCTCATTCGGTTTCTACAAAACTGTTTGAAAGCAAATGGTTTCATCAAACCGTTAGAAGCTAAACGGTTTCAAACCGTTTGGGAGAGTTGACCATGGTTGACCATTTGGAAATTTTGATGCTAATGATGATGGTTGATGACCTATCAATTTTGATTGAATAATTCCAAAGGGTTCATTAGTTGAAGGTTAATCAATTGGCAAACCCTAATTGGGTTAAGTGCTGAAATTCAAATTAGTTGATTTAGATTTTTGGGTTGATTAGCCCAAACGGTCTCAAGACCGTTTGGAGGTCACCCAAAACTGTTTGGAGGTCTAGGGTTAAGTATTGGTGAGTAATTGAAGGTCCAGAGATACCAAATTAAAATGCAATCAATTGCTGATTTGATGATCAACCCAATGATCTAAACCCTAATGGAATTTCACAAATTCCAAGGATAAGATGGGAAAAACGGTCTCAAGACCACTTGGAGGTCATCCAAACGACCTCAAGACCATTTAGGGTCAGATCATATCAAAAGTTTGATGATGGTTCATTGGTTTCAATTGAACCAGTTCCACAATGTTGATCATTGATGGCTACTAGATTCAAAGCCCTAATTGAAGGTTCCTTGAGCTGAAATCCTAGATCAATTGGGTTCAACACCCTAATTGATGGTATAATTGAGGGTTGATTCAATAGTTCAAGTGATAAAGAAATCAAGGACTCAATTGATAATTGGTTCATCCATTGAAATCATGAATCGTGTAAGTGTTGAAAGGACTTTTTGGTCCATTTGATTTTGAGATGGTTTGGACCAAACGGTATTAAGACCGTTTGAGACCAAACGGTCTCAAACCATTTGGAGACCCAAGTGGTTTCAAGTATAAATTGTCCATATGGTTTCATCATTTTTTTGCTTAAACGGTTTCAAACCGTTTGGAGCATCAATGGTCAAGAACGTTTGGATGTTTCAATATGATTTAGTCAATTGAAAACCTAAGGTGATGAAAGATAAAATGACCCTATGGTTGTTACTGATTTATCTCAAAGATAATCACTAGGGTTGTGCCTTTAAGATATTAAGTGATTGATAATACTTAGACGAGTTAACCCTTGAAGCTTAAGTAAGTAATAATCCTATACACTATGTCAATCATAGATGTATGTACCTGATTGGAGGGTTGATGTAACCTAATCAAGTTGATAGGATGGTAGAAAGGAATTCATACATGAGTATTGATCATGTGGTGATTAGGTTATGATCCTGAGTAAAGAGATCATGCAACCCTAATCCAGAAAGTTAATAAACCCTAATCCTGATTTAGGGTAACATAATGTAAAACCCCAATTAAGGGAATGGAGAGTGAAATCCTAATTGGGATGAGTGTCTCCAATTGATAGAAAATGAGAAACCCTAGTTGAGGTTGATTCCATGTGAAACCCTAATTGAGGTTGATTCCATGAGAAACCCTAATTGAGGGTGATTCCATGTGAAACCCTAATTGAGGTTGATTCCATGTGAAACCCTAATTGAGGTTGATTCCATGAGAAACCCTAATTGAGGTTGATTCCGTGAGAAACCCTAATTGAGGTTGATTCCATGAGAAACCTAATTATGGGCAATGTGATGTGAAATCCTAATAAAGGGTGATGCTATATGTGAAATCCTATTCCTAATGAAGCATGATGGTATGTGAAACCATAAATCCTAATAAAGGGTGATGGTACATGAGACCTAATCCTAATAATAGAATAGTAATTATTACACTAATAAGGGAAATATCTAAAGTGATTGATTATAGGTAACCGTATAGCAAGCAATGCCTTAACCTGAAATAGGTCCATATCATTAAGGATAGTTGGATCACTCTTGTGTGTGACCTATGCACTTCATGGTAAGAGTGATAGGTTAGTGGATGAAAGTATTAAGATGTGAAATACCTTAATCCAAGATAAGATGATAACTCAAGAAAGTTGGAAGTGATGAGGAAAGTGATACATCAAGATATGATAGATATCACTTTTAGCATTCCATGTTTGATATACCTTGATGCACCCCAAATCAAATATACTTGGACAAGAAACACATGAAGTGTGTTATATAAATGGTTACAATGAAATGTAATGAGTTTGATGTACTTTGATAAGTATAGGCTAATATACCTTGAGAATAGGGTTAAGCCAAACCAATGGGTATGATGTAATCATACCATGACAAGGATGAGAAATGAACTCATACCTTATATTGATAATCATTTAATGATAAACGTAAGAGTAATAAACATGAATGATTACTTGAGATGTTAATGGATGCTCCTAGAGGCGTGGAGCAATACATTAAGGTTGCCTTGATAAATATGAAATCCTAATGTGAGATGGGAAACCCTAACCCTAAATTGGGTAATGGGACATGAGAAACCTTAATGTGACGAGAATAGTAAACCCTAACCCTATTGAGGGAATAGGGGTGTTACTATTGTATTACATGAAGTAATAAGTTATTGTTGCCTAGTGAGAGGTAACAAGATGTTTTAATGGGCTTAGTGAGCCATACAATTAGTTGTTACCTAGTGAGAGGTAACAAGATGATAATGTTCATAATAAACCAAGGGATGGAAACTTAGTAACATAATAATAATAACAAAAGGATACAATTATAATATTGGAACCTGGATCATACATGTGTGGAGAAAAGAGGAATACTTGTAATACATAAAGAATGTGTTGAGCATGATTGGCAAGGCCAAAGTTTAATACTAGTAAAAGAATGAGGTGCCCAATGTTGTGTAAATAGACATGGGATGTAATCAAGTTTGGTTAAAGTCTAATACCTGGCAGTGATGTAATGCCTGGCTGTTTAATTAGGATTGGTTAGAGTCAAATGCCTGGCTGTGTAATCAGGATTGGTTAGAGTCCAATGCCTGGCTGTGTAATCAGGATTGATTAGAGTCCAATGCCTGGCTGTGTAATCAGGATTGGTTAGATTCCAATGCTTGGCTGTGTAATCAAGAGTGGTTAAAGTCCATTTCCTGGCCGTGTAATCAGGGTTGGTTAAGGTCCAATACCTGGCAGAGGCATGAAGCATGTAATCAGGAGTGGTTAGAGTCCACTGCCTGGCTGTGAAATCAGGGTTGGTTAAAGTCCAATGCCTGGCTATGAAATAAGGATTGGTAGTGTCCAATGTCTGGCGGTGTAATCAGGTTTGGAAGAGTCCAATACCTGGAAGAGGTTCAACGCCTGTAACGATGACACAAGATTGGTAATAACCCAATGCCTGTAATGATGATATAGGATTGGTAATAACCCAATGTCTGTAATGATGATATATGAGTTCATGGTAGACATAATCCCATATTTGTTTAGTAGATTGGCTAAGGCCAACAGATTGAAATAAGAATGTTTCATGGGTGACATATCAAGATAATGAGTGTCACAAGAGAAGTTTGACGGATAATCATATGCATGTTCTTCCTGTTCCTTATTAAGAGAATAGTTGATCTATTGTTCTACCATAGATAGTTGCAATACTTAAAAGATAAGAATGATCTAAACTGCTTATCCTCTGCTTAGTTTTATATTATTAAACTGCAATAATAATGTTTTTGGCGGAGAGTTATATCTCTCGCTGGGGCAATTTTCAATTGTCTCACCCCCTTGGGATCCAACATTTTTAGGTTGACGAGCACGAAGGAGACTGAGAATATCTTACAGGGGAAGAACATCAACAATAGTAGTGACAGCTCAGTTTGAGTGAACTGTCTGTCGTGTCTTGTAGATAGAAGTCCTATGTGTCGTCTCTGTACTCTCAGGTCCTCAGAGTTGGTAACTAGTGTTTTTAATAAATCGTTTTGAGATTTTGGCTTGATGCCTCAAGGTTCTTATGTTGTCTGTGTTTAGCTTTTAACAAGGCAGTTGATGTTGTAATCCCTCGAGAAGAGATGATACAAGATATGTACTTATGAACTAAGATGGAAATATTAACTTAAATTGATTCCATGAGAGGCTAGTCACACCCAATATAAGTAAAAGATACAAATTGTATCAACCAATCAATGCCATTCTTGTGGCAGATGCTTGTAATGCTAGTAGTACTACCATATTTCAATACAATAGCTCAATTAGTGGATGTAATTTAAATCGGAGTTTGCTCGCAAGAGGACGGCGGGATGAAAAAGATAGCCTCGTGGCTTAAGCAAACATTATTCAAGGAGATATGGTTAGTGGATGGGGATAGTGTAGTACAAAATAATAGCTACCAAGTGCTTGACCATAATATAAATCATCGTCAATTACTATTAAAACTCCTAGACCTTCATTCTGATGTTTCTCACTATCGGTCAAGATTTCATTCAAATTCGGGGATGGATATAAAATATTTGTTCATCAAGATTACACTACAATTCGGTACAATAATTATGAATAATTAATTAAATATTTTGTCTTGTCAAAACTTGGTTGAATAACAAACTAATACTATATATAAAAATAAATAAATCATAAACGGTACTTAATCTTTATAAGTTTATTTTATATTTATTTCCATATATAAAACACACTAGAATTTTTGTTTCTCATTACCCGTTGAATATGCTACTTTTATATATTGTATTTGGTACAAATAAATAATTAAACTTTGTCAAACTCCCTCTTACATCCCCTAAAACTGATAAATGTTCATAGAGAATCATATAACACCAATAAATTGTCGCCCTTGTTTTTCCTTTAGGGAAGATTAACCCTAAATGAACTTGCTCAGATTACCCAACATAGACACATATTTTGTCTAGTTTCTAGATTTCTTATACATTCCTTACATCTCTACTTG
This sequence comes from Alisma plantago-aquatica, assembly GCA_963693085.1. Taxonomy (NCBI): domain Eukaryota; kingdom Viridiplantae; phylum Streptophyta; class Magnoliopsida; order Alismatales; family Alismataceae; genus Alisma; species Alisma plantago-aquatica. Next base: position 1,297,671,383 of record OY856409.1, read on the forward strand.
ACATTTTTCGAATTATATTCTTCATGGAATTTGTGGTCAATCCTTAAAGTCACGTGACATGGTTTCAAAGTTGTCTATAAGATTTCCTTAACCATAGAACTCATAATTTTAGGGTTGGTTAAACAATATGCATTGGGTAGAACTTAAAAAAGTAGCATGAGCAAGTCAATTCTAATATCCTTGTTCTTTAATTATGATTTATGTTGTATCTACTTTATCTCCAGCGTCATCATTTGTTCCAAGTTCTACCTAAGTATGAACTATTTGATTCAATTAATCAAAGATATTATTTCTCAGTCTTTCCTAAGTTAAAAAGTTCATAGTCCTTCTTTTCAGTTGTTATTATCATTATTCATTTATTATTATTATTATTATTATTATTATTATTATTATTATTGTATTTAGATTACTATTCTTATTATAATTATGATTATAATTATAATAATAATAATTACTATTAATTTATTTTATTATTATTATTATTACTACTTTTATTGTTGGCCAAAGTCAGCTTGACAAGTATTAGGTTTTTTTTTGCTAAAATAGGAGGTTACTAGTTGAAATTGATGGGGACAAGTTTCAAGGAAGAGCAACATCCTAGTTAGCTTACTTGTTAGAGTCTTTCACATTATTTTGCATGTCATGTGGGTGGCTCCTCCACCAAGTGTATGGTCTCGAGATTTACTATGTTGGGGTTGTTCCTATGTGCCTACCGAGGTGGGGACGCTCAACATAAAGAAATACTCATATTAGTATTTAACAAATTTATATGCAATCTATATTTATAATTTCTAACATGAGTAAGGTTAAGGGTGAACATTTACAAAGATCGACATTTCATAAGGCTGGTAAACACTACTATTTTTCCCATTTATGTTCTTCCTTGTATCTTAAAAAATTAAAATCGTTCTAGGTATTTATCCTAATTTGATCATGCCATATCACATGTAGTCATGAGTCATGTATCTTGACTCATTGTTTCTCCTCCTACATCCTTATTGTTCACTTCTCTAGCATTTTATCTTTGTATTAAGCATCCAGACCCTATTTTTAGAATAGACCTCATTTCTAATGCCATCAAGTTTGATTGATGATATGTCTCAAGATTTTAAGAAATAACTCGTAGTATCTCCTCTTAAATGATCATGAAGATAAAGCTGGTAGATCTCATCATACACATATGTAGACACTAACTAGTGCATGAGTCACTAGTATATATAATGAAAAAAATTATCATGAATAAAAATAAAATCATTATATCTCCTCCAGGAATCCTTAAATTTTTTTTATATAACATAAATTGGAGAATGAAATTGTATTAAAGGCTATTGTTGGAAGTAAATATCGTTGTTCCTTCTCTCATAAGCTTAAATCATAAGGTTGAAGACAACTCTTAGGAACTTTTCTCAAGTTTGATAAGATCTTTCCACACATTATGTTAACTTATATCGATTCCTTGTCTTTCTTGATGATAAAACTCAATGATAATCATTACAATACACTTCACTTTCCTTCATTAGGTTTTACATGGAACATTAAATCTGGTAAGTTATTTCTAAACTCCTTCTTATACATAAAATCCTAACAAACTATGGGTATGTATTTTTCTAGATTGATATACATTGAATATATAACCTTCTAATGTCAACCCTATCTTAGTTTTTGGTTCCATTTGGCTGAGGTCATATATTAGTAAGTCTTCTCATTTGGTTTCCTAACCTAAGAATTACCAGGAAAGATGGATTATCATTATAACGAATTCTCTAATAACAACCATGTAACGACCTAAATGTGTACCATTAAAAGAGTTGCACTGTTTACTTTATTTCATTCCTTGAAATTATATTATACACAAACTAGGAATCTTTCCAAAAAAATATTTAATACATCAAAACTAAGAAGTCAGTTTGAACCATTTCACACCTTAACATACATAATACACAACATGACAATAAAGATAACTAATTATAATCTACATTATCTCATAAAGGATCCAATATGCTATGAAGATAATCCAACATGTATTTCACATTTAGTGTTTCACCAAGTACTTCATATATTTCTTCTTAAGGACCTAATAAATATTAAATGGTACTATTTTTGGGTTTTTAGGAAGGGGTGTAATTGAATAAAAGAAACGATCTTCCCTTGATACCCAGTCTTTCGATCAGTTGTAGTTCTAATATTTCCTTGAACAATGACATAATAATAGATAATGGTGATGCATTTTTACACACTAGTTGTCCAACATCTAGATACGTGTTATTTTGGTGAAGATAATAATATTCTAAGTTAGCATCTAGAATGACCATAAAGAAATCCAGACATATGGGAAGAAGAAGACCTAGATTGTCCATCAACCTATTGCACAATTGTCTTCTTTTTGAAGTGTTTCTCCAAACCTCTGCATGTGTTCCTCAGCCACTACTTCATCCACGAAGATGACGTATAATGTGACACACCACCCTATTCACCATGTTAAAGAAGAAAATGAGTTCTTTGTTTGCTATTCATCTTAAAACTCCTTTTCTTCTCCTATCTTGGGAAATAATATTAGGGTTTCTTTCTCTCTCTTATGAAAGGTGACCAACCTTGTCTAGAAAGTTGTGTCAAAAGGATATGTCAGTCCATTTGGTAAGTGCCGCTTTATGTAGAAGATTCATGGGCTAGGAAAAACCTCATTCCAATACCTTTTCTAAACACAGTCATGATACTAAAAAGCACATATTGGATTGTGATCACCGGTCACATTTCCTGATTGGTTGAATCCCTGATTGCTTGATTCGATTAGATGGTCGCTTAATGCTAATTTAGATCCAAATTTGAATTCCTTTCAAATTTGAGACTTTTCATGTTACTTTGTGATTTTCATAGAAAGTTGCCTAATTGGAAGATCACATAAGTACAATCGAAAACTCAGTTGACTAATTGGCAATCAGTTGATCTATTGGCCCAATTATTTGATCTATTGATTAGATATTCTAGTCGTCCAATAGGGTTAATCAATATGTTTAATGTTTTAGAACCATTCTAATCATATGTTTGATTGAAAACTTCAATCCATACATGCATCCTTATGTGTGTGACTTGGTACATTCCTAATCATGTTGATAGTGATTTTCAAAACAACACAAGCAAAGATCAGTGTCTAGCTACACTTCATTTCCTCCCAAGCAATAGGAATAAGTTGTAGAACAACTACAACCTATAAGTGATTGATGTTTCCATGACCATACAATCACTATGTCACAAATACCTAGACTAAAACTGAGGAACGGAATGTCATCCTATTAACATTCAATCTATGTTCCTTCAAACTCTAGTAGAACATTTAAAATATATCGTGAGATCAATACTATATATTGGCTCACATGAGTGTGGCCATGCATTACTTTTGTCTCGCTTATCAACTAGTTGGGGATATCACTTCAAAGGAGGGACAAATTTTATCAACATCACTCACAATATGTATGTCCCATGTGTCATAATGTATCAAATCACTACCTTTTGGGAAACTCATATTGCAGAGAATGTTGGCCTATTGTCAAAGTACACACAACAACATGTGTATTTTAGTGACTTTAGGTCTAAGAATCAAAACTACTATAACATACTAGATCTTGGATCCTACACTAGAACTTTGACCTTTTGTATTTGGCCAAACAAGGTTAAGGTTTAGACCTAAAATATCTTTAGTTTAACCCAAATGGGCTAATGTATGTATAAATCACCCTAATGTAACCTAATGTTTTCACATTAGTTTTAGGCCAATAATGGCCACATAAAATATGTCAGAAAATATAAACGAAGATTTCATAATAATTTGTGCATAATAATGATATATAATTCTTTTTGTTGTAATAAAAAGATATTGGACACAATTTGATGATTAATAATGATGATGAAATAATATTATAATAAATACAATGATGTCAAGCCAAAAATGTTAATTCATTGAAAGAGATCTCAAAAGTGAAATCTAATGTGAAATTTGAGTTCCTTGGGTTCCATTTTCCTTGGGAGTCAAGTTTCACATTATTAATTCAATTCAATTTAGAAAACAAGATATGAGTTTTCCCCCAAAATTAGAATAAATTAATAAATACTCCAAAAGTGAAAAATAATCGTAGATTCAAAATCTACACACTAAAATATGCCTTTGGATGAATTTTCACTCAATATGGAGAATATTTGATTAAAAGGTGAAATCGGGAGAGAGAAAGTGTGTAGAACCTTCAAAATATTAAATAAATATGCAAACAAATCCAACATGTAAAATTTATGGCAAATTTGTATCCAAGGCACTTAATGTGACTTGTGGGTGAAGTTTCATCAAATTTGGAGAATCTTAGAATCATTAATGCATGAGGAAAGAGAAAATAATATTTGACTTAATTCATGAATCAAAAGTTTACAAAATGAAAATCTAATTGCACATTCAAATTCTACATACTCAAATTAGGCTAGTTGTCAAGTTTTAATTAATTTGGTATTTGTTTGCAACCTCAAAAGAAGAAAGAGAAAAAGAGAAATTAATGCATCTCCAATTTAACGGAATTTGATTGGGAAATACATTTAATGTGTCACGCAATCAAAATACTATTTTTCTTATGTGGGATGATCTCAGTCATTGATTCTACAAATAGACGGGTCATCGTCCTCTTCCTCACGCCGTGATGGAATGTTGGACGCCAACCAGGTTGATTTTCTTTTTGGGGTTTCTGTTACAACCCCAATTTTGGGTTCTTTTGGTGACAAATGTAATTTTTCATATTAAAGGAATTGGAACAAATAATGATATAATTTGTATTGAATACAAGAATTTCATTAACAATAGCCTTGCTAGTTGTTTTGTGGGCTTTATTGGCTATTGGGCCCAATAATAAGGAAATTCAATTAGTAAATGAATAATTGAGTTTTGAGAAAAGAAAGGTGTGGAAACCTCTAGAAGGAAAAAGAACTTAATCCAAAGGTGGATTTCGTGCCACATGGGTTCCTTGGGTCCCAAGGAGTCCAAAGGTGCAAAGATAATGCAAAAAGAAAACAAAAGATCAATTAGATATTTCTTTATTTAGAAAGAAATTGAAAATAATGATAAAATGTGGAAAATATGTGGAAAGAGGTATCATTAAGTTATACCTGGTGGATTTTCATATCCCAAGGATTCCTAATGATAAAAGTAATACCAATGAGGAAAATAAAAGAAAAATAAAGAGAAATCCTCAACAAGAGATATTTTAATAATAAATAAACATGATAATGAGAAATAATGCATTTAGATGCATCTAGAAGGATAATAAGTATCGAATAAAGAGGATTTCGAAATATTAGAGTTTGTTGGGGTCCAAGGATCCCCAATGAAGGAAAATAAAGAGAAAATACCAATAAAGAAAAATAAGAGGATAATGTGATGCTTAATGAATGGATTTCATGGTATTATTAAAAGGGTGATATTTTCTACTAAAGGAAAGTATAATTTCGTGCCTATGGAGTAAAAGTCAAGCATAAGAGAGACTAAGAGAAATGATTTTCTAAATCCTAGTATTTGGAGAAAAAGGAATATCAAAGAAATAATGAAGAGAGTGGAGGTTGCTTCTTAATTAAGGAAAATATCTTTCCTATTAGGAAAAGTCTTGGTTTCTTCGTGGGCAAGTATCTGAGGGCATTGATATCCTCCCCTATAAAAGGGTTGGACCCTTAGCCTCGATCCCAAGAGGATCTCGGACGTCCCACCCTCTTCTTCACCTAGTTTTCGCTCAAAACCCTATGATAAAGGAGTGGCGCGACCATGGGGCAACAAGGAACCATTAAGTAGACTTGATGGAAGCAGGACTCACCCAAGACAACCGTGGGGTGATCAACCACCATCTTCTTGCTTCTGTCATCACACAACGCCTGTTGAAGGGCTGTAAACCCGCCAAAAAATACAAGCTTGGAACTCATGACCCTGACAGTCTAGGCCACGATTTGAGGCCTTTTCGTATGTTGTGGGAGTGGCGGAGGCAGGGAGGAGGTTTCCGACAAGTCTTGGGCTTGGAGGTGGTGGGAGGCAGTCGCGATATGCTACAGGTCGATGGCTAGGGTGGTCGCTCGCAGCCAGTGTGAGGAAGGAGAAGGGCAGAGAGGCGTTTGATGGTCTTGCCCTCCGTGGGCTAAAGAGCTGCCCAACTTAACCAAGGGAATTTCGGTCAATTCGAAATGTTTTCCAAGGAGTCAAGCAATGTTGAATGGGTTTGGCGATGTGGTGGCCTGCCATTGGTCTGGGTAAGTGAAATCTTACAAAAATCGTAACTTATTAACGGTAGCTCGGATAGATGCACATTATACATGAATTTTGCTTAGAAAAACAAGAGGAATCCAATAAAAATTATTGTTAGAATCTAATTCCTCTAACAATTCGAAAAGTAATGGAAGTTATTAACTTTAATGTAATAATGGTTAAGAAACCCTATTTTGGTATGATTAATGTGATCAGTGGGGTTTAATGGATGATTAAAGATGATATTAATCTGTTAATCATAAATAGATACATTAAGATTGAAAAAGATGAATCTTACACGTAATTTGTTTAATTTAGAGTTTCATGTGCATAAATATGCTTTAATGGGCCTTGAAACCCTAATATTGGTAAATGTGACTCTTAATGGCTTTAATTATTCAAAATCATGAATAAAGATAGGATATAATGATTCTAAGCTATTTCGAGCATTAAAGTTCCTACTTGTGGTTAAATACCCTTAATGTGGAAATTAGGGTTTCCTAGTGGATAAAAGGTAGAATTAATGATAAATAACGTCCACATGAGAATCAGAGTATAATGAACTACGAATTGATGATAAACAAGCATAATGACTTTGTCATAGATTAAAAAGGATAAAAATGGTAGATTTAATGTAAAAGATGCTTAGTGGACTTAATTGATGGTTATTTGTGCATTAATCTAGAATTAAGGTTATGGGGTTGTAAAAGGTAACCTTAATAAATTTCGTGAAGGATAGATGAGAAAATTAGGGTTTAAAAAGAGTGAAGGGAACTAAAACCCTAATTGTAAACTAAACCTTAAAAAGAGGAAGAAACCCTAAAAAGGAATAGAAACCATAAGTAGCAAGATGGTTTGGATAGTTTTTGATAAAAAGGAATTGGATGTATATTTCAGGATTGAACTGTGTACTTGCTTGATTCTAGACTTATTGCTTGTTTGGACTATTCATGCATCTGAGTCTTCCTGACAGGTATGTGGTTACGCATATGAATATACCGAATTAGTTTCCTGAGGATTTTTGAGGTTTTATCAATGACAGGAGTTAAACTGTTGGTTGCATTTAATTCTTGCAAATTATAATGTGGATATGACTATCACCTAAGATATGTGACTACTAGCTTAGATCCTAGTACCCTCTGTATCTTAATAGATTGACCTAGTACATGGCTACCAATGGGGTAGGTCCATCAAGTCATTGAATGACTTAGTACATGGCTACCAATGGGGTAGGACCATCAAGTCACCACGAGTCAGGATTGGGCTACCTTTGGGTCGGGCCATGCGACTCCATAACCCTAGGTATTGGTTACCTGTGTGGTAGGGACATGGGGGTAAGGATCTACCATACGAGAGAGGTAGTATCCATGTCCACTGCAGGGACAACACAAAGATAGGGGATAGGTAAGGATTAAGTAGTATTGCTTAAAGCGTAATCTTGGATGTTAAATGATATTTGGATGACTACATTGTTATTATAGTTTCACGATTATTGTTTCCCCCACATACCAGCTTCTTGCTGATCGATGTTTTATTTGTAGGCATTTTAGGTTCAAATGAAAAGAACAAACAATAAAGTGGCATATGTGGAATTAAATGAGAATTAACGTGCACAGGAGGATTAGTTAAATTAGTATCATCATGGATAGAAGTTTAGAAATCCCAGTTTTGAAAAGGTATACAAAGTTTTATTTTATACCAATTTTTAGTTTAATTGGTAAAAATGTTTAATTGTTATTGATTATTTATCGAACCTTTGATCCGAGTTATTGGTTAACGGCTCTGACCTTTCAGTCTCCCTTAATTGGGGGTTATTGGGATGCGGGGTCGTTACAATTTCTCTTCCCATGGTTGATCATTCTTTGAGATTTATTTATCCATAGTTTAAAAATAATTCCACATATAACGATCCTATACATGAGCCATTTTGTTAATTTTTTAAGAAATTCCCAATTTCTCCTCCATGGCTCTCGAACATCCAATACCCAAAAAGTCATTACACCGACCCACACCTATAAAAACCCATACCCAGACCTTCATTAGTTCCTATACAACCTTCCTCTCATGCTAATTTCATCTCCCACCCTCTCCATCGATGTCGTGTTCCCAAAGAACTGAGCTTGCCACCACCGACGTGTGCTTTTTCCTTGTATCGTCTTGTTCAATTCTTCATAGTTGTAAGTTCGTCAACCCTTCCTCGTTTCCATGTTATTTCTTCATCAAATCGTCACTTGGCTTAAAGCCAAAACTTTTTTTAATTTTCTTAGGGTTAGGTACACTATTTTCTATTCATATTTCATATGTTTTCCATTATCCCCTTTCAAGGTTTTTACCATGTGAACATATGAATTGTTATATATTTAATATTGTCCATATACGTGAATATTGCATTTAATACTAAGTTATTGAATAATATTTGGTTACAAAATAGCATCAATATATTCAATTACTAATACATATGCGGACTAATTGCATATTTTTAAGATTCTACGTTTACATCAACGATTATTGTTTGGGTTGTATTCTTAAAATAAATTGAATTGTTATTACTACTAGGTTTAGGGCATTCATCATCTACTTCATTAGTGTTTAGTGTATCGATTAATCATTATGTTTAAGATACTATTAACATACTTATGAAATAATAGTATTAGTACACCTAAACCAGCTTATATATATGAAACACTAAGGTCAAATAATTAGATGACTATTATATTTAGACTTTATCAATACATAATCCTTTATATAATATCTCATCAATTGTTACTAAAAAGATTTAATATAGTAAGGATATAAGAACCAACTAGTTTCTTATTTTCTATACACTAATACACTACTTTAATACGATAATGGTAGGTTAAATGACCAATCGATGCAGCTACTAACTTGTGTAATATATTGTTATTTACATGATCCTATTATTATAAGCTACCCAGCTACCTGGTTGGGATATGACTTGTTTTACGACTACAATACTCATCTTCATATTAGGATTTATAAGCTCATTGTATAGGAGAAACAAGTGATTATATGATAATATAAAAACAAGATTCCTAATTTTTGGAATAGTATAATAGAATTAACCTTATCTGATGGAGTTCCTCCTAGTTTCCATGTGTATTGATTACAAATCATCTAATCCTTGGATATTGTTTGGAGATCGACTAATCTCAAGGTGATTCCAAGTTTTCATGTTGATATAAGCTTCTATGAATGGCATGATGGGCTAGAAAGTGGGTTTCTTATGTGTCAGCAAGGAGGTTGGGAGATCTTGAAATTTGTTATAGGTTTTGTGTTCTGAAGTAGAGGGAATAGGGGTTTGATTATGAGCAAAGAGGTAGGGTCTTTAGTGTTGTTGGGCTCTTTGGTAAGGAGGGATATGGTCGTCAAATCTCCCCATGAGTCAGTGAAGTTATTGGTGGAATGTCTGGGAACCATGATGGGTTTGACTATTGGAACTCCTTGCCCTGGGCAGTGAATGACATTGAGGTCAATGACTTATCAAATAACATGTCTTCATTACTTAAGGATCATTTTTGGTTGTGAACACTAGCGAGGGTTGATCTCAGTGGAGGAGGGTGTACGCTATTGTAGGTGTTACTGGTGTTTGATGTCTTCTAGGAATGTGGTTGAGGTCTATTGCTTTCGGTTTGTAGGTCACAATGATAGGTTGGATGGTGATTGGAAAAGTCCATAATGATGGTAGGGTAGGTGGCAATTTATAGAAGGGTGTGGCTTGGAATCTCAAGCCTTTGACATGTAGAAAACTCAAATGTTGTCCTCCAAAGATATAGAGTATATTAGATAAAATGAGTGGCTCTAGGGTTTTCAACAACCTTTGCTGACAAAGGGGGAAAGAGGCAGATATGTAATGTCTAACTTAAATAGAAGTAGAGGGAACTACTTGGTCTTTACATCCTATGTGGCCCAGTCACAGAGATAGACTTTTCCATTTCTTTGCATAACTGGTGAAAAGCCAGGTCCACATGATATGACGAGGAAGGAGGGGGTTAATTGCGTATCCTAGTTATCATGACAACTATCTAGCAATACCCCCTTTGTTACTTAAACTCTTATAGCTTATATATGACACCGTATATGGTACTAATATTTTAAACCTAGGGCCCATCTCAATAATTTCTAATTTCTAAATACATAATACTTCAATTTTATATATCCAAGATCCTATATTTACCCTCCCACTTTTGTTATGTAAATATTAATAATAATTAATACATTTTGTATCTTGGTGTGATTCTGGCGACAACAATCCTTAAATAGATTCAAGTATTCATATGTGGATCCCAAATGGAATAACTAGTCACAACGAGGAAAATTGCATGTTGGTACAAAAATTTTAAGAGATTTCAATGAATTGCAAATATGAATGGAAATTAGCAAAAATGATTTTCAATCTGAGAGGGTTATTTATTAAAGCTCCAAATAGATTTAGTTCCTGAAATCCACTATGTTACAATATTTTCCCCACACCAAAAGTTCGTTTATAAGGATACCCAACCCAAATTGTGTACCCTACATGGTCCTACATGAGGATTTGTTTGAAATAAAATGATGTGAGGTTTTATTATCTAAAGTTCAGACATCTCACATTTTATTATTTTCAATCTTAAGGATACCTCTTTATAAATCCTATGATTTTCAATCTGAGAGGACTATTTATTATAACTTCAAATATATTTAGTTCTTGAAATCCACTATGTTACAATATTTTCCCCCACACCACAAGTTCATTTATAAGGATACTCAACCCAAATTGTGTACTCTACATGGTTCTACATGAGGATTTGTTTGAAATAAAATGATGTGAGGTTTTATTATCTAAACTTCAGACATCTCACATTTTATTATTTTCAATCTTAAGGATACATCTTTATAAATCCTACAATTTTCTCTCTCCTCATTAAGCTAATGTTTCAAGTCTATATCAGAGTTCTGACAACCTTTCCTTACAAAAGCATATAAAATGAAAAAAGTTATATATATATATATATATATATATATATATATCTGTGTGTGTGTGTATAGGTATACCTATATATATTTATATGTGTGTGTGAAGAATGTTTGTTATAGTGTATTCAACTCCTATTAAGAAATGTGCTAAAAAGTTCTAGGGACCTAGGATTTGTTGAAATAACTTACGTATATATAGTAACTGAGAAGAATAGAATAAAGAGAAAACTTTGGGGGAGAATTTTAATTTTATTAAACCTAGGCAAAGAATTCTGGTGTTGTGTATACATTATTAATGAAGGAAAGAGAAAGTTAAATAAAGATAAATAAGTTTAAATAATAGAGTCATGACCATAATTCATGCCTTGGAAAAACTAATATGTAATGTAAATTGGTGCATAAATATATTCAAATTTGAGTAGTCAATGAGGATAGTTATAAGTTTATTGTATACCACGTTGAGGAAAATGGAGAAACACATGATCCTTCAGTCTTGTTAATCCTACATTTACACCCCTCAAGGATGGTATCTGGTACGTAGAATTGTCCTTCTGATCCCTAATATACCTTAGCAAAAGAAAGTCAATCATGCCACCTAGATATTGTAGTATTGACTAGAGTATGAAAAAAAAAATAGATAAATGACTCGGGTCTTTTCTTCCCAAACATATCCCAATGAATTTGAGGGTATAACCATGCATGTATATATATCCCTTACTCACATAAGAATAGAAAAGTGGTAGTTTATAAAACTAGTAATAAGGACAATACGTGACAACATAGGTATATAAGTGGTGACTTATGGAGTTCTTATACCCTACAAGAAGGTGGAATTTCTTAAACCACCTCCCTATGAATCTTCAATCTCTTGTTTAGACTACATTTCTCCACAATGGTGCAAAGACTAATTACTCAACACCACTTTAGAAAACATAACTTAGGGTTATAATTTAAATGAAAAACTCTATTTGGATTTTCTAATGACTTGAAAAGGAGTCCAAATATGATCATGATAAAACCAATTTTATATAAAATTATTAGGGTAAGTAAGAACAAAGGGAGTAGTAGAGAATTCTAGTGTCTTTATAGATATCGATGCCACCTCATAAAGTATGGTGATATATGGGAAGTTTTTACTCACAAGAAGGTTACATTGTGGAAAATGTCCTAATGTTTACATGAAATGTAGAATGAAGGTATCCACCATAAAAGGAAAAGAGCATTTCTTCCATTGAGATGGTGTACTATCATGTATGGTGTATATATGGATTTTGTTTAACAACCTTGTAATGTTTTATGATTGAAATGGGTTGTCTATAGGTAATTAATATCTAGATCCTAATGAGGGTTGATCTAGGATACGACATGGGGAGACCAATAGGTGAAATCTAAAATTTTTGTGATAGGTGGATCACATGAAAAAATTAAGACTATAAAATTTTGAATTTCTTCAGTAACCCATATGTCACACTTATTTCATACCATTTGGATTGTATGCATGGATGTACGTGAGGAACAAGAACTAATGCAAGTACATAAGGTATAAGAAATCATGCAAGTACATAAGGTGCACATAGTAGTTATGACACTAAGAACAACACAAAAGAGTTGCTTCTATTTAAGGAACTGCATACTACTAAGAATCTCTTTTAAGGAGTATTGTTGCGATATGTGGAAGGTCATTCGATGTAAAGGGAAGGATCTTATGGAAGAAGAATGGTCTGATGCAAGTGGGGGTATGGTACGTGGCTATATATAGTAACCTACTAGTAAGAATTAAGAGAGTACCCAAGACTAGGATTGTAACGCCCCTCCAAGTACATACATTACAATGGAAGCAAACCAATGTTGTCCATAACATAGGCCACTATGATTGGAGGAACATTACAAAACATGATATACGTAGCAACAAGATAAATGAAACACCATATATCTATTGAAAATGATTCATACATTGTCCTTTGGAAGGAAAAAGAATTTTATAATATAAACGATCTCATCCTTGAACTAGAATTAATACATGAAAGGTAGACAAAGTCTAAGGCATAACTATTCTCTATAAAATTGGTATTGGATTTTCTAGGATATAGATGGAACTCCATCAGGAGTCTATTAGGAAACCTTGACCTATCCCTTAAGATGATCCTCATATGTCTCTATATTTGTAGTTTCTCTTGTAGCTACGAGCATTGCTCCCCCATCCATGCATGCAAATAAAAACCACGTTAGAGTAAGAAACATTGAGCATTATTATAACAAAATAATAACTTGGCAATAATGAAATATCAAATTAATTACACAATAAATCTTGGATTCACATAATATGCTCTTAGTGGTTGATTATAATGTCCTCTACTCTTATGCACCAACTGTGCTCATAAGTCCCGAGGCTCAACTGATGTTCTACTTGAACTCACACTTGAATGTTATAAATTAAGCTCCGATTGAGCTGAGGATTTTCACCTAAGTGCCATTAATAATGCTCCACTTGTGCTCATGATTGCACATATGTGCCACTATGTTCTATTTGAACTCATAAGGACTGAGGGATCAACACTAACATGGTGAGGACAAAATAATTCAACAAATTACATGATTCATCGTTAACTTGGAATAATTAATATTTACTTGGATTTCACATGACATGGATTCTTGAAATAGAACTTGAAAGCATAAGCATCGTATAATAACTTTTAGGGAACATTAACTCAAGAATTTCTAAAAATTAACTTCATAATTTTGTATATAATTTAACTTGAATATAATGATACAATAATCTTAAAGAAATATAAAACTATTACCTAATACTCAAAGTGGATGGACCCACTTACCTCTCTATAGAGAAAACCTTAGTTGTTCTTCTTAGATTGATGAAACCCTCATCATGTTCATGGGGATAAGAAACCTAAGTTCCCTATTTATTCAATAATTATTCATTAATAATTGATCTTTAACTTGACTTCTAGGGTTTCAAGGTTATTTAGTAAATCTGGAGAAAATAGAGTCAAATCCGATAATTAAACCATTGTATCATTGTTCCTTATTCAAAAATCTTTCTAATGGATATTTAAGTTTATATTTCTGACCATCCATTGGATTTCTATGAATATTGAAAGAACAGACCAGTGAGAATTCAGAGAAAAGCCACGTAGATAAGCATTTATCCCTTAGCATCAATGGGCCTTACCTAGCTGGCCCAATCATGAATGGTTACTTGTACTCGTTATCCCAAGCCAAACCATTTATTGAACCCCAAGCATGATACTTCCCTCATCCTAGTAAGCTGATAAAGTGAGAAGAGGAAATCCGGAGACTACTATCAAAGATCAAGGATCAGAGTGGAAAATTTCAACACTAACTAGTAAGTGTGATGCCATATACAAGTGATTAGGGTTAAACTCGTAAACACAACATCAGTTATCTTCTTAGAGAGAGCTTGTGCGAACAAATATGTACTTGTTAAAAAAATCAAATTCCAAACTACAAAAATCTCTTCTCCTCCAGGATGGGAGGCTACATCACCATTTCCATAAACCCAAGATGGTCTCAACAAGATCATGGAGGAGTTGTGTAGTAGTTGGAGGCCTCTAAACTTACCACTTCCATAATGGCCATTATAGGAGAGTTGAAAAGCCTAAGTGAATAGTCAACCCAAAACTAAAACTCATAGTAAGATTAGAGTTCAATACTAAACCTTCGAATGAAGCAATTGGCAGGGAAAATAGAGAAAAACAATGCAAGGTGCCCTGGAGGAAAAATAGAACTTTGCAACATATTGGAGAAGTTGTCGAATTGATGAGATCTGAAGCTTCCTAGAGTCTTGTGAAGTTCTTACTTGCATAAATTAATGTTCCAAAGGCCTGATATGCTGGGACAACGAGGCCACAGAGAAGCGACCAAATCGATAGGAGATTCAAGAAACATGATGATTGTAGGTGATACAGAGTGTTGTTGATCAAGGGCATGGATTCTGGGAAGGTTTTAGTGGGGTTCATTTATATAGGGAAAGGTCCACAGAGGCTCAGATTACTTTTATAGTCCAAACATGGTGAAATTGGGGAAGTTCCTATCGATTTGACAAACTAGGGAGCGATGTCATAGCAAACCAGGATTCGACAGAATCAGGATGACGTAGGGAAGGTGAGGAAGATATTATATTGGGACAAGACTCCTTGGAGAGTGAGAGAATGCTGGAAAAAAGAGTCGAAGACTGAGTGGTATTAGTGAATCAAATTCTAGGCGATAGGGATGAGTCTTTAGTGCACAGTAGGATCTGTGAGTCCAACCCATACTGGGTTCCCTTTCCTAATCCCTGCGACATAGTTTATGTCCCCAAAACGTTATTGGTATTTAGTTTATATTAACACATTATTATATATTTATGATTAGAACTATATGAAACCTTTTCAAATCGAATTGAAGTATCATCACACATTGTAATATAATGAAATTCAATGTCCTAGACAATTTGAGGGTAAAGAATCTAAAAATTGCATTACATTTTAGTTTTGAGAAACCCTTGAGTCTTTAATTTCCTTATTATAATTATCCTATATTCAATTGTCTAATAATACCTAAACCATATAGAGGTCCAAAATTTAGAGAGACACATATATTGTCATCATAACCTTGTATAAATTTAGTTGTGATCAAATATGCATTGAAATTAGGTCAAAATCATTATAAAGTATTATGTGTCACCTAATCACCAATTAGGGGTATATTTGTTCAAATTAAAGCATAAATAAATTAATTAGTGCTCCAACATGCCTAGATTTAGTGTAAACATGGATGCAATAATAAATTTGATCCCCATTATCATATTGAGGTTTAGATGATATGTGAACTATTTTTTTGAAATTCCAAAATTAGGGTATCATTATAAAATTAGATTTTTAGGATGTTACAATTCTACCCACCTTATTTAAATTTCTTCCTCAAAATTTCATAATAGACTACCCACCTCAGGGTTCTACCTATTCTATATATACTACTAATATAATTTTAATATCTCATTCTCATAGTAAAACATTATCTAGACCTCATTAATAAAACCAACATGTAGGTATACTATTAATGAATCTATTTCACATCATCATTGAAACGAAAAAGGACCTCTCTTATACTCTTCTCTAGGGGTTCTACTTCTTGAATGTATCTTGCTTAACTATGTCAAATTACTAACCCTTTATATGCATACTTGGTCTTACTACATATATGATTGGGTTTAGGCGACTATATGCCTTAAACTTTTAATACAACTCCTATTTTCTTTGTTGCCTTTGAATACACATAGTCTACTCATATATTCAAATGTGACATGATTTATCACAATTATCTTAGCACCTCCCTCATGTACATGTCCCATATCACATGCACTTGAAAGCACAAGACAAACATGATTATGCATATATCATTCTCTCTACAAAACCCCATGAGCTAGTGTCCCTTAACACAAACACATGGGAAAAAGAGAGCATGCATTTCTCAGTCTCACTCATCAAGTGGCCAGGATATCATAATCCCTCAAGAGGGAAAATTCCCATATCCATCACTCAAAGTCAAACCCCCATGTGTCAAAGTCACCCAATCATCACCTTTATAACAATCCATATTTCTGGACTCCATTTGATGATGTCAAAGAGTACACAATGACACGTGATCAGTGCAGTGATTTAAGGTCCAAGAACCACAGTCACCACCAATACTATAAGACTTGATCCTGACTAACCAAGTGTGGTTTCCATGCATCACTCTTGTGGTGGGTCTATTCGATACATTGTTCTCTAACACGTATATAAGTTCTTGGTTTGATATCACATATCAAGACTAATGGGATTCTATCATCAACCAACACACACTCTAGTCTTTTATGTTATAGATTTCTATCGTTACTTCCACAATAACAACCAACTAGAGACATAACAAAAATGTATACTCTTAACATCCGTATGATCTCAATGTCCAAGTACTCAACCCGAAGAAATACATCATTGAGTAATACAATTCTTTAGACATCTATCATGTTATACTATTATCTCAAAATAGTTAAAACATATAGATGGAAATTTCCTTTATTATTATTCAAATCATTTACAAAGTATCCCATTACAATCATCATAAGACTTGCTCTGTGGGCATACATTCCAATAAACTCCCACTTGCACTTAGAGTCAATCACCCATGAACCTCAATCCTTGTGACCTAGCATGACTGTCGTGCTTCTGTTGTGAAAGTGTCTTTGTTAGGGGATGACAAATATTATCTTCATTTGGTGCTATGCTAATCTTCACATCTCCTTATTGTACGATCTCTCATATGAGATGGAAGCACCTCAGTATGTGCTTGGACTGCTGATGTGATCTGGTTCTTTAGCTTGAGCAATAGCTCCATTGTTGTCACAATAAAGCTGAATTGCATCACAACTACTAGGAACCACCCCAAGTTCAGAGATGAACTTCTTGATTCACACATCCGCCTTTGTTGCATGGGATGTAGCAATATACTCAACCTATATAGTAGAATCCACAATTGTCTCTTACTTGGAACTCTTCCATCTCTCAGCTCTGTTGTCAATGAAAAATACAAATCCTGACTGTGATTTGTAATCATCTTTATCAGTGTGGAAGCTTGCATCAGTGTAACCCTTTACCACCAACTCTTCCTCACCATCATAAATGAGGAACTGATCCTCAGTCCTTCTCAAGTACTTCAGGATGTTCTTTATGACTGTCTAGTGAGCATCTCTGAGATCTAACTGGTACCTTCTCATCATGTTGAGTGCATATATGACACTGGGATGGGTGTACAACATTGCATACATGAGGGATCCAATGGCTGATGCATATCGAATCCTCATTCATGTGTTTGCTCTCTTTACAAGATCTGGGACAATGAGCTCTAGAGACGGAAACTCCATGCAATATGGGTGTGTTTCCTCTATTTGAGTTCTCCATGTTGAACCTCTTCAGCACTTTGTCAATCTATGTTGTTTGACTTAGTCCAAGAAGCCTTCTAGATCTACCTCTATACATCTTAATTCCTAAGATATAGGATGCTTCTCCCAAGTCCTTCATTGAGAATGTATTTCCAAGCCTTGTCTTTACCTTCTATAAAGTTGGGATGTCATTCCCCATCAGTAGTATGTCATCTACATACAATATGAGGAATTTAGTCATGCTCCCACTAGCCTTCTTGTACGCACAAGGTTCATCTTCATTTTGACTAAAGACAAACTCTTTGATTGCTTCGTCAAAATGAAGATTCGAGCTCCGAGATTCTTGCTTCAATCCATAGATTGACCTTTGTAACATACAAACTTTATTTGCAGTCTTTGGATTTATAAAACCTTCAGGTTGTGTCATGTACACATGCTCCACAATATTCCCATTAATGAATGTGGTTTTAACATCCATCTACCAAATTTCATAGTCATAGTAGGCCGCAATAGCAAGCATGATCTTGATGGACATAATCATGGCAACTGGAGAAAACGTTTTGCCATAGTCAACACCTTGAACTTGTCTGAAACCCTTTGCAACCAATCTGCCTTTATAAGTATGCACATTTCAATCCATGTTGGTCTTCTTCTTGAAGACCCACTTGCACCCTATGGGTTTTACCTCTTCAGGTGGATCTACCAAAGTCCATACCTTGTTGGTATACATGGATTCCATCTCATATCTCATGGCCTCAAGCCATTTCTCATAATCTGGTCCCTCTGTAGCTTCTAGATAAGTAGTTGTCTCATCATCTATGACCAACTTACCACCTTCCTGAGTCAGAAGGTATCCAAATCTTTTAAGCTCAAGGTGTATCCTACTAGATCTATGAGGTCCCTATGTTACTTGAGGAGACTGAGATTCCACAACCACTTGTGAATCTCTATGTTGGTCTTGTACATCTATTGGTTCAACATTTTCTTGTTGGTCTCGAACCTCTTCACGCTCTAATTTCCTCCCACTATTTCCTTTGGAAATAAATTGCTTTTCAAGGAATACAACATCCCTAGCAACAAACACTTTGTTGTCATATTGGGAATAAAAGTATTATCCTTTGGTCTCCAAAGGGTATCCAAGAAAATAACATTTATTTAATTTGGGTCCAAGCTTTTCAGAAAACATTTTCTTGACATAAGCTTCACAACCTCAAATCTTCATAAAAGACACATTGGGACACTTCTCATGCCATATCTCGTATGGTGTCTTTTGAACCAATTTAGATGGTACGTGTTTAAGTGTAAACATGGAAGTTTCAAGAGCATGATGCCAAAAGGAAGTTGGAAGATCAGAAAAATGCATCATAGACCACACCATATCCAGTAATGTGTGATTCTTTCTCTCGGATACACCATTATGTTGTGGTGTTCCAGGTGGAGTCCATTGTGATATAATACCATGGGCTCTAAGAAGGTTCTCAAACTCTTGGCATAAGTATTCTCCACCTCGATTGGATCGAAGTGCCTTAATGCTTTTTCCAAGTTGGTTTTTTTACTTCATTCATGAAATCATTGAACCTTTCAAGAGGTTCTGACTTGTGTTTCATTAGGTAACATAGACATACCTACTGAAGTCATCTTTGAAGTTAATGAAGTTCTGATACCCACCTCTAGCACTTGTTCTAAAAGGCCCACATACATTAGTATGTATGAGTCCTAACAGATCACTATCTCTCTCATCTTTCTCTAAAAAGGGAGTCTTGGTCATCTTTCCCAACAAATAAGATTCACATGTCTCTATTGATTCATAATCAAAAGAGTTGAGATAACCATCCATATGGAGTCTATATATGCGATTCTCATTTATATGCCCTAGACAACAATGCCAATGGTATGTTTTGTTTGAGTCATTGAGTTTTTGTCTTTTGGTGTTTACATTGTATACACTTGTCTGTAGATCTATTAAGTATAGACCATAAGACAATGGGACACTGCCATAAAAGATCCCATCTTTATAAATGGAACATTTTACATTCTTAATAAGAATTTCAAAGCTATCCTTATCCAAACAAGATACATAAATGATATTCCTATTTATGATAGGTACATAATAGCAGTTCTGTAACTCTATTATCAGCCCACTTACATAGCTTAACCTTGCCATTCCCAAAAGGCCTACTTCTTTTTAGATCCTTCACATTTGAACAAATGTGTGATCCACATGCGGTATCAAGTACCCATGATGAAGAAGTAGTTAAGTTAATCTCAATCATGTATACACCTGTAGTGGAGATCTCTATCTCTTGCTTCATCTTCAATGATTCCCTTAATCCTCTCCATGTTTTGAGTGCAGAAGATTTGGACTTTACCTTGGTGAGAGAACACTTCTCTCCCTTACATGTGTCCTTGGACTCCCTTCCACTAATCACTATTGTGGAACTATCCTTCTTCTTTTGTGCCTCAAACAATGCCTTAAGCGTAAGCGGATTTTAAGGCCACTGGTATCTTAGGATTATGCAAAACACTTCTCATAGTCCTTAACCCGTTATGGAAATTTATCTCAATTAATTTGCCCAGTTTAAAAGATTATTTCTTTGTCATTTTATTCTATAGGAGAAAATATTTGCATTTTGCCAAAACTCCTTTTGATTTGATTTGAATAAACTTGATGATATTAATTAGGCCTTTAACTAATTATCACTCCCACTATTTTGATCAAATTGATAGCCCTCACCATCAATTCAGAAGATTAGAGTGTACAACCTTCTAGTGAGCCAAGATCCAAAACAATTGAATTATTACCCGGCCAACGCCAACGTACATAATCAATTATTAAGGTAGGTAACATTTACCAATTGCATCATATGCAACTCTTAGATAGATGGTATGCACAACTCCTTGACATAGTCATCTCCATGCCTCTAAGTGCTTAATCCCATTAAGACCACTTAGTTATGTCTATCCCAAAAGCCAACACGATAGAAGTGCACCCTGCTTAGTGGCCCCACACAACTACCATCACACTTCCATGAGATAGACAACCCACCACCCTTGGGATGTGTATGATTGTTGATCAAGCTTTTAATGTGTGCCGCTAATGGAAGGCATCTAAGACTTAATATTACCATGAGGGGTTTGGCCTTTTTATAGATATACATATCCAATCACCACATGTATAGTATGTATCATATACATGCTATATCCCACAATAAAACATGTGAAGTGATAAAGCGATGATTATGGCCATCCTATTATAATTCCTTTGAGCCACAAATAATTATGGTCATCTAGGTCTACATCATATGCAGCAACATGTAGAAGATTAAGTCTTGTGCTTTAGTTATTCCTAGTTCATCATCTCATCCCATGACTGATCGACTCACCTTCCAGCTGGTCGGTTGGGTGTCACTAACTGATTGTCTGGCTCCTCCAAGCGATCAGTCTGTTAGGTCATTGTGCACCTCGTCAACCCACCAGCAGCTCATCTCTCTCCATGAGACAGTTGTCTCAGTCCACCAATCGATCGTCTCGCTCCATGAGATGGTCAACTCGGTCCTCGAAACGCTCTTCTGGGCACCAACCATTCTTTGACATAATAGGAAACAAACTACCCTACTTTACATATCTCTTTGGGAAACCCGACTTACACTCAGGGGAAGCAAAGGTAGAAGAGAAGGCTCAAGTTATATCGAGTGACATCAGGAAAAGGAGTAAGGACTCGGCACACATATCGAGATACAAACAACCACAACCAAACATGTACACACATAGGGGTTATCATCCATAACCATGCTACACATCCACCATCAAACTATTTTAGGGCGACGCGTATCGATTGCATATATATACCATATCCTATATGTATATAGGGATTTGTGGTGTTTAATCAGATATGCACATTAGCCAATTAAAGTATTCACATCACATGCACTAAATAAATGGAAAAAAACCAAAATCTGATCATATCGATTAATCCTAAAACATAGTATGTTGACGTGGATCTGATATCACTGTTGGGTTTTGTGGTACAGAACAAGCAACAACAAAAAAATTATCTTACCCCAAACCCATAACCAGCAGATCGCATCAACAACTATGTAATAGGAAAGATGGTTTAGTGAGATATACCTGGTCCTGAGGCTTGCTCAGTGACAATACCTCACAGCTAGTGCGGTCTTCAACCACCTAGTTTTCGACGGTGTCTATGCAGCTCCTGGTGTAGACCCAGACTGCGGTTGACAGTCATCCTTCTGAGAGATAGAAATCTCCTGCCTCAATAGATAGTCCACACAAACTACTGAGAACTCTACTCATCCTGTTCCAGAAGGAAACTAGATGCAGTCGTCTCCTTTTGTCGGCTTACTAGTCACTGCCACACTCTCCCACAATCAGTTGTTGTCTTTCCCTCGTTGTTCCTCCCTGGATGAGTAGAACTTGCTTGGGCTCTCTCGGTTACAACAACCAGAGAGGACAACAACTTTGCAGATCAAGTGATGTTCAGAGTTTTCTGTTCTAAGAAGCCCCTTGTACCCCTATATTTATAGTAGAGGGAAGGGTCAGGGTTTCTAGTTTGTGCAACAGTAGAAAAGGTTTGGAATTTCCATGAACAGATTGTACTATGACAGATGAACCTATCATTTCATAACTCAACAGGTTGTTTGGGCAAGTTAGCCAATCAGTTCACTTTTGAACCGGTCAGTTGGGAGTGTGAACCATTCATTTCACTTCCTTGACTTGCCCACAATTGACTTTCCTTATTCGTTTCTAATTAATGCAAAGATTAATTCTTGTCCCAATCAAATTGAACAAGTGAAACAAAAATATTTTCTCAGAAATCGGGAAACCCAACACTTTCTCAGTTGGTCCATATGAATCGATTGGTTCACTAGTGTGACCCGGTCATCTCACTGACCATGAGCCAATCGGTTCACCCAGTGAACCGGTTTGTTGGTGGTCCAGGTTGTGCAAAACTCAATCAATGCAGTTCTCAACCAATCTGACACTCTAATCAATTGGTTCGACACTTGAACTTGATGATTCTGAGTCAAGTCTATTGATTGAATGTTTAATTGAGTACCTAAACACTTTAGTAAACAATCTAAACATCATTCATGGATAAACTCCTCTTCTAGGTTAATCCTATGTGTGTGACCCTATAGGTCCCATTTCATGTTGGTAGTGAAACTCCATAACTCACTTATGACTTCACAAACAAAGAGTGGTACCTAGTCGCACATCAATGCTACCCAAGTGAAAAGGAAAGCTGGAGAACAACTTTCAATCCTACAATATGTATTTGGTGTTACAGTGAATGTATAGTTCCTTTGTCACTAATATCTAGATTGAACTTGAGGCATGGATTGGTCATCCTCTACAAGCGTTCAATCCATGTTTCTTAATCTAGAGTAGACTGTCTAAGATATTTGTAAGCTCAATGTCATACATTGACTCACATGCACATGGACATGCATTTCTCAGTATCACTAATCAAGTAGCGAGGATATCATACTCCCTCAGGAGGAATAAATCCCATATCCATCACTCATAGTCAAAACCCCATGTGTCAAAGTCACCCAATCATCACCTTTATAACAATCCATGTTTCAGGATTGCATTTGATGATGTCAAAGTGTACCCAATGACATGTGATGAGTGTAGTGATTTCAGGTCTAAGAACCATAGTCACCACCAATACTATAATAGATGATCCAGACTAACCAATCGTGGTTTCAATGCATCACTCTTACGGTGGGTCTGTTTGATACACTATTCTCTAACATGTATCTAAGTGCTTAGTTTGATATCACATATCATGACTAATGAGATTTTGTCATCAACCAAAACACACTCTAGTCTTTTGTGTTATTGATGTCTATGGTTATTTCCATAATAAAAACCAACTAGGGACATAACAAGAATTTATAGTCTTAACATCCATATGATCTCATTGTTTAGGTCCTAAACCCGAAGACATACTTCATTGAGTAATACAATTCTTTAGACATCTATCATGTTATACTATTATCTCAAAATAGATAAACATATAGATGGAAGTTGCCTTTATTATCATTCAAATCTTTTACAAAGCATCCCATTAAAATCATCATATGACTGTCTCTATGGGTATACATACTAACAAACTCCCACTTATACTTAGAGCCAATCACCCAAGAACCTCAATCCTTGTGACCTAGCATGACCGTCATGATTCTGTTGTGAAAGTGCCTTTGTCAGGGGATCAACAATATTGTCTTCAGTTGGTACTCTACAAATCTTCATAGATCCACACTATATGATCTCTTATATGATATGGAAGTGCCTCAGTATGTGCTTGGACCACTGATGTGGTCTGGGTTCTTTAGCTTGAGCAATAGCTCCATTGTTGTCACAATAAAGCTCAATTTGCATCACAGTTGCTAGGAACCACCCCAAGTTTAGAGATGAACTTCTTGATCCACACATCCTCCGTTATTGCATGGGATGCAACAATATACTTGGCCTCTGTAGTAGAATCTACAACTGTCTCTTGCTTGGAACTCTTCCAGCTCATAGTTTTGTTGTTAAGACAAAATACAAATCATGTTGTAATCTATAATCATCTTTATTGCTTTGGAAGCTTGCATGATTATAACCCTTTACCACCAACTCTTCCTCGCCACCGTAAATGAGGAGTTGATCCTTAGTCCTTCTCAAGTACTTCAAGATGTTCTTTACGACTGTCTAGTGAGCATCTCTGGGATCTGACTGGTACCTTCTCATCATGTGCATACGAGACATCAGGATGGGTGCACAACATTGTTTACATGAAGGATCCAATGGTTGATGCATATGGAATTCCATTCATTTGTTCCCTCTCTTCATAATATCTGGGACACTGAGCTCTAGAGACAGTAACTCCATGCATCATGGGTATGTTTCCTCTCTTTGGGTTCTCCATGCTGAACCTCTTCAACACTTTGTCAATGTATGTTCTATGACTTAGTCCACGAAGCCTTCTAGATCTATCTCAATAGATCTTAATTCCTAAGATATAGGATGCTTCTCCCAAGTCCTTCATTGAGAATGTATTTCCAAACCATGTCTCTACCTTCTAAAAAGCTAGGATGTCATTCCCCATCATTAGTATGTCATCTACATATAATATGAGGAATGTAGTCATGGTCCCACTAACCTTCTTGTACACACAAGGTTTCACCTTCATTTTGACTAAAGCCAAACTCTTTGACTACTTCGTCAAAACAAAGATTCTAGCTCTAAGATGTTTGTTTCAATCCATAGATTGATCATTGTAGCTTACATAATTTATTTGTACTCTTTGGATTTATAAAACCTTCAAGTTGTGTCATGTACAAATCCTCCACAATATTCCCGTTAAGGAATGCACTTTTAACATCCATCTGCCAAATCTCATAGTCATAGTAGGCCGTAATAGCAAGCATGATCCTGATGGACTTAATCATGACAACTAGAGAAAAGGTTTCTCCATAGTCAACACCCTGAACTTGTCTAAAACCCTTTGCAACCAATTTGACCTTATAAGTTTGCACATTGTCATCCATGTTAGTCTTCTTCTTGAAGACCCACTTGCACCCTATGGGTTTTCTCCCTTCCGGTGGATCCATCAAGGTTCATACCTTGTTGGTATACATGGATTCCATCTCAGATCTCATGGCCTCAAGTCATTTCTCAGATGTTGGTCCCTCTGTAGCTTCTAGATTGGTAGTTTCCTAATCATCTATGACCAACTCATTGCCTTCTTGAGTCACAAGATATCCAAATTTTTTAGGCTCAAGGCGTGTCCTACTAGATATACGAGGTCCCTGTGTTACTTTAGGAGACTAAGATTCCAAAACCACTTGTGAATCTCTATGTTCCTCTTATACATCTATTGGTTCAATGTTTTCTTGTTGGTCTAAAACCTCTTCGAGCTCTACTTTCCTCCCACTATTTCCTTTTGAAATAAATTCCTTTTCAAGGAATACATCATCTCTGGAAACAAACACTTTGTTGTCAGATTCAGAATAAAAGTAATATCCTTTAGTCTCCAAAGGGTATCCAACAAAATAACATTTATTTGATTTGGGTTCAAGATTTTTAGAAAACATTTTCCTGACATAAGCTTCACAACCCCAAATCTTCATAAAAGACACATTGGGACACTTCCCATGTCATATCTCATATGGTGTCTTTTGAACTGATTTAGATGGTACGTGGTTAAGTGTAAATGTGGCAGTTTCAAGAGCATGACCCCAAAAGAAAGTTGGAAGATCGACAAAACTCATCATAGACCGCACCATATCAAGTAATGCGTGATTCCTTCTCTCTGATACACCATTATGTTGTGGTGTTCTAGGTGGAGTCCATTGTGATATAATACCACAGACTCTCAGAAGGTTCTCAAACTCTTGGCTTAAGTATTCTCCACCTCAATTGGATAGAAGTGCATTAATACTTTTGCAAATCTAGTTTTGTACTTCATTTGTGAAATCCTTGAACCTTTTAAGAGTTTCTGATTTATGTTACATTAGGTAAACATAGCCATACCTAATAAAGTCATCAGTGATGGTAATGAAGTAATGATACCCACCTCTAGCACTTGTTCTAAAAGGCCCACATACATTAGTATGTATGAGTCCTAATAGATCACTAGCTCTTTCACCTTTACCTGAAAACGGAGTCTTGGTCATCATGCCCAACAAACAAGATTCACATATCACTATTGATTCATAATCAAAATAGTCTAGATAACCATCCTTTTGGAGTCTAGATATGCGATTATCATTTATGTGCCCTAGACGACGATGCCAAAGGTATGTTTTGATTGAGTCATTGCTTTTTTATCTTTTGGTGTTTACGTTGTATACACATGTCTATAGATCTATCAAATATAGACCATAAGACATTGGGGCACTGCCATAAAATATTCCATGTTTATAAATGGAACATTTTCCATTCTTAATAAGAAATTCAAATCCATCCTTGTCCAAACAAGATACAGAAATGATATTCCTATTTATGGCAGGTACATAATAGTAGTTCTGTAACTCTATTATCAACCCACTTGGTAGAGATAACTCATAGGTTCCTACGGAACTGGCAGGAACACTTGCTCAATTAGCAACACGCAGCTCAACCTCGCCTTTACCTAAAGGCCTACTTCTTTTCAGATCCTTCACATTTGAGTAAATGTGTGATCAACATCCGATATCAAGTACCCATGATGAAGAAGTAGTAAAGGTAATCTCAATCACATATACACCTGAAGTAGAGATCTCTATCTATTGCTTCATCTTCCATGATTCCCTTAATCCTCTCCATGTTTTGAGGATAGAAGATTTGGACTTTAGCTTGGCGAGAGAACACTTCTCTCCCTTGCATGTGTCCTTGGACTCCATTCCACTGATCACTATAATGAAACTATCCTTCTTCTTTTGTGCCTCAAACAACGCCTTAAGCATACACAGAGCAGATTCTAAGGCCATTGGTATCTTAGGATTATGCGAAACACTTCTCATAGTCCTTAACATGTTATGGAAATTTTATCTCAATTAATTTGCTCAATTTAAAAGAGGATTTCTTTGCCATTTGATTATATAAGAGAAAACATTTGCATTTTGTCAAAACTCCTTTTGATTTGATTTGAATAAACTTGACGATATTTATTAGGCCTTTAACTAATTATCACTAGCACTATTTTGATCAAATTCATAGCCCTCACCATCAATTTAGAAGATTGTAGCGTACAACATTCTAGTGAGCCAAGATCCAAAACAATTGAATTATTACCCGACCAACATCAGCGTCCATAATCAATTATTAAGGTAGGTAACATTTACCAATTGAATCATATCCAACTCTTGGATAGATGATATGGGAAACTCCATGCCATAGTCATCTCCATAACTCTAAGTCTTAATCCCATTAAGACCACTTAGTTAAGTTTGTCCCAAAATCCAACATGATAGAAGTGCACCCCACTTGGCGGGCCCACACAACTACCATCACACTTCCATGAGATAGACAACATACCACCCTTGGGATGCCTACACTTTTCGATCAAGCCTTTCATGTGTTCCACTCATGAAAGGCATCTAACACTTAATATTACAATGAGGGGTTTGGTATTTATATACATATACATATCCAATCACCACATATATAGTACATATCATATACATGCTAGATCCCACAATAAAACATGTGAAGAAATAAAGCAATGATAATGGACATCCTATTGTAATTCCTTGAGCGACAAGGAATTACAGTCATCTAGGTCTACATCATATGCAACAACTTGTAGAAGATGAAGCCCTATGTTGTAACTATTCTGAGTTGATCAACTCATCCCATGATTGATCGACTCGCCTTCCAGTCGATCGGTTAGGTGTCACTAATCGATCGTCTAACTCCTCTAGGCGATCGGTCTATCAAGTTGTCGTGCACCTCCTCATCCCACCAACCACTCATCTCTCTTCATGAGACGGTCATTTCGGTCCTCCAAACGCTCATCTGGGAACCCACCAATATTTGACATAATAGGAAATAAACTATCCGACTTTACACATCTTTTTGGGAAACCCTGAGTTACATTCATGGGAAGCAAAGGTAGAAGAGAAGGCTTGAGTTATCTCGAGTTACATCGGGAAAATGAGAAAGGACTCTGTACGTAGACCAAGATGCAAACAACCACAACCAACCATGCACACACATAGGGGTTATAGACCATAACCACACTACACATCCACCATCAAAACCATTTTAGGGTGACGCATATCGATTGCATATATATACCATATCATATATGTATATAGGGATTTGTGGTGTTTAATCAGATATGCACATTAGCCAATTAAAGTATTCACATTGCATGTAATAAATAAATGGAAAAAAAATCCTATCATATAGATTAATCCTAAAATATAGTATGTTGACGTGGCTCTGATACCACTGTTGGGTTTTGTGGGACGGAACAAGCAATGGAAACAAAAAATTTATCTTACCAAAAACCCATAACCAACAGATTACATCAACAACTATGTAATAGGAAAGATGGTTTAGTGAGATATACCTGGTCATGAGGCTTGCTCAGTGACAATACCTATCAGCTAGTGCGGTCTACAACTACCTAGTCTTTGACGGTGTCTATGCAGCTCCTGGTGTAGACCAGGACTGCGGTTGATAGTCATCCTCCTAAGCGGCAGAAATCTCCCGCCTCTATAGGTAGTCCACATGAACTACCGGGAACTCTAGTCATCCTGTCATGAATGACACTAGAAGGAATCACCCCCTTCTATCATAATACTAGTCACCGACACACTCTCCCCAATCAGTTGCTTTTATATAGTTGTCTTTCCCTCGTTGTTCCTCCCTGGATGGGTAGAACTTGCTTGGGCTCTCTCGGTTACCACAACTAGAAAGTACAACAACTTTGTAGAGCAACTAATGTTCTAAGTTGTCAGTTCTGAGAAGCCCCCGGTACCCCTCTATTTATAGTAAAGGGTAGGGCCAGGGTTAACAGTATGTGCGGGAGTAGAAGGGTCCAGAATTTCCATGAACTGATTATACTGCGGCAGACGAACCGGTCATTTCACAACTCAACCAATCGTTTGGATAAATGAGTCGATCAGTTCACTTTTGAACCGATCGGTTGGGAGTGTGAAACAATAGATTCACTTAGTGAACCTATCATTTCACTTCTCTAACTTACCCACAATTGACTTTCCTTATTCATTTCTAATTAATGCAAAGATTATTTCATATCCCAATCAAATTGAATAAGTGAAACAAAAATCTTTTCTCACAAACTGGGAAACCCAACACCTGCTCGGTTGGTCCATATGAATTAATCGGTTCACTAGTGTGAACTGGTCATCTCACTGACCATGAGCCGATCAGTTCACCCAGTGAACTGATCAGTTGGTGGTCTAGGTTGTGCAAAACTCAATCAATGCAGTTCTCAATCAATTTGACACTCTAATCAATTGGTTCAACACTTGACCATGATGATTCCGAGTCAAGTATATTGATTGAACATTTAATTGAGTCCTAAACACTTTAGTAATTAATCTAAACATCATTCATAGATAAACTCCTCTTCCAGTTTAATCCTATGTGTGTGACCCTATAGGTCCCATTTCACGTTGGCAGTGAAACTCCATAACTCACTTATGACTTCACAAACAAAGAGTGGTGCCTAGTCCCACATCAGTGCTAACCAAATGAATAATAAAGTTGGAGAACAATTTTCAATCCTACAATCTGTAATTGGTGTTACTGTGAATGTATAGTTCCTTTGTCACTGATATCCAGATTGAACTTGAGGCATGGACCGGTCATCCTCTACAAACATTTAATCCATATTTCTTGATCCAGAGTAGACTGTTTCAGATATTTGTGAGTTCAATATCATACATTGACTCACATTCACATGGTCATGCATTTATTAGTCTCACTCGTCTAGTGGCTAGGATATCATACTCCCTCAGGAGGGACAAATCCCATATCCATCACTCATAGTCAAAACCCCATTGCGTTTGATGATGTCAAAGTGTACCCAATGACAAGTGATGAGTGCACTGATTTCAGGTCTAAGAACCACAATCACCATCTATACTATAAGAGCTAATTTTGACTAACCAAGTGTGGTTTCCATGCATCACTCTTATAGTGGGTCTGTCTGGTACACAATTCTCTAACATGTATCTAAGTGCCTAGTTTGATATCACATATCATGACTAATGAGATTATGTCATCAACCAACATACACTCAAGTCTATTGTATTATTGATGTCTATGCTTATTTCCGCAATAACAATCGACTAGGGACATAACAAGAATGAATACTCTTAACATTTGTATGATCTCATTGTTCAGGTCCTCAACCTGAAGACATACATCATTTAGTAATACAATTCTTTAGACATCTATCATGTTATACAATTATCTCAAAACAGTTACAACATATAGACGAAAATTGCCTATATTATTATTCAAATCATTTACAAAGTATCACGTTACAATCATCATATGACTTGCTCTATGGGCATACATACCAGTAGACTCCCACTTGTACTTAGAGCCAATCACCTAGGAACCTCAATCCTTGTGACCTAGCATGACTGTCATGCTTTTGTTGTAAAAGTGCCTTTGTCAGGGGATCAGTAATATTGTCTTTAGTTGGTACTCTACAAATCTTTACATCTCCTCGCTATATGATCTCTCATATGAGATGGAAGAGCCTCAGTATGTTCTTGGACCACTTATGTGATTTGGGTTCTTTATATTGAGCAATATCTTCATTGTTGTCACAATAAAGCTCAATTACATCACAACTGCTAGGAAACACCCCAAGTTACGAGATGAACATCTTGATCCACACAACCTCCTTTGTTGCATGGAATGCAACAATATACTCGACCTCTATAGTAGAATCCATAAGTGTCTCTTGCTTGGAACTATTTCCAGCTCAAAACTCCATTATTAAGGCAAAATACAAATCCTGACTGTGATCTATAATCATCTTTATCGGTTTGGAAGCTTCAATCATGTAACCCTTTACCACCAACTCTTCCTCATCACCGTAAATGAGGAATTGATCCTTAGTCCTTCTCAAGTACCTCAATATGTTCTTTACGGCTATCCAGTGAGCATCTTTGGGATCTGATTAGTACCTACTCATCATGCTGAGTGCATATGAGACATCAGGATGGGTGCAAAACATTGCGTACATGATGGATCCAATGGTAGATGCATATGGAATCCCATTCATGCATTCCCTCTCTTCACAAGATCTTGGACACAGAGCTCTAGAGATGGTAACTCCATGCACCATGGGTATGTTTCCTCTCTTTGAGTTCTCCATGCTGAACGTCTTTAGCACTTTGTCAATGTATGTGCTCTGATTTAGTCCCAGAAGCCTTCTAGATCTATCTCTATATATCTTAATTCCTAAGATATAGGATGTTTCTCCCAAGTCCTGCATTGAGAATGTATTTCCAAGCCATGTCTTTACCTTCTGTAAAGTTGGGATGTCATTCCCCATCAGTAGTATGTCATCTACATACAATATGAGAAATGTAGTCATGCTCCCACTAACGTTCTTGTACACACAAGGTTCATCTTCCTTTTGACTAAAGACAAACTCTTTGACTACTTCATCAAAGTGAAGATTCCAACTCTGAGATGCTTGCTTCAATCCACAAATTGACCTTTGTAGCTTACAGACTTTATTTGTAGTCTTTGGATTAATAAAACCTTAAGGATGTGTCATGTACACATCCTCCACAATATTCCCATAGTAGGCCGCAATAGCAAGCATGATGCTAATGGACTTAATCATGGCAACTGGAGAAAATGTTTCATCATAGTCAACACCTTGGACTTGTCTGAAACCCTTTGCAACCAATCTGCCTTTATAAGTTTGCAGATTGCCATCCATGTAGATCTTCTTATTGAAGACCCACTTGCACCCTATGGGTTTTACCCCAACAGGTGGATCCACCAAGGTCCATACCTTGTTGATATACATGGATTCCATCTCATATCTCATGACCTCAAGCCATTTCTCAATATCTGGTCCCTTTGTAGATTCTAGATAGGTATTTGGCTCATCATCTATGACCAACTCACCAACTTCTTGAGTCACAAGATATCAAAATCTTTTAGGATCAAGTCGTGTCCTACTAGATCTACAAGGTCCTTGTACTACTTGAGGAGACTAATATTCTACAACCACTTGTGAATCTCTATGTTCCGCTTGTGCATCTATTAGTTAAATGTTTTCTTGTTGGTCTCGAACCTCTTTGAGCTCACCTTTCCTCCCACTGTTTCCTTTGGAAATAAAATCCTTTTCAAGGAATACAACATCTCTGGCAATAAAAACGATGTTGTTATATTGGGAATAAAAGTAATATCCTTTGGTCTCTAAAGGGTATCCAACAAAATAACATTTATCTGATTTGGGTCCAAACTTTTCAAAAAATATTTTTCTAACATAATCTTCACAACCCCAAATCTTCATAAAGGACACATTGGGACACTTCCCATGCCATATCTCATATGGTGTCTTTTGAACCGATTTAGATAGTACACGGTTAAGTGTAAACATGGTTGTTTCAAGAGAATGACCCTAAAAGAAAGTTGGAAGATCGGCAAAACTCATCATAGACCACATCATATCCAGTAATGTGTGATTCCTTCACTCAGATACACCATTATGTTGTGGTATTCTAGGTGGCGTCCATTATGATATAATACTATGGGCTCTTAGAAGGTTCTCAAACTCTTGTCTTAAGTATTCTCCACCTTGATAGGATTGAAGTGCCTTAATACTTTTGCCAAGATGGTTTTGTACTCCATTCATGAAATCATTGAACCTTTAAAGAGTTTCTGACTTATGTTTCATCAGGTAAGCATAGCCATACCTACTGAAGTCATCAATGAAGGTAATGAAGTACTAATACCCACCTCTAGAACTTGTTCTAAAAGGCCCACATACATCACTATGTATGAGTCCTAATCGACCACTATCTCTCTCACCTTTACCTAAAAAGGGATTCTTGGTCATATTGCCTAACAAACAAGATTCACATGTCTCTATTGATTTATAATCAAAAGAGTTCAAATAACCATCTTTATGGAGTCTAGATATGTGATTCTCATTCATGTTCCCTAGATGACAATGTCAAAGGTATGTATTGTTTGAGTCATTGAGTTTTTGTCTTTTGGGGTTTATGTTGTATACACTTGTTTGTAGATCTATCAAGTATAGACCATTAGATATTGGGGCACTGCCATAAAAGAACCCATCTTTATAAATTGAACATTTTTCATTCTTAATAAGAAATTCAAATCCATCCTTATCCAAATAAGATACATAAATGATATTCCTATATATGGCAGACACATAAATACAGTTTTGTAACTCTATTATCAGCCCACTTGGTAGAGATAACTTATAGGTTCCTATGACACTGGCAGCAACTCTTGCTCCATTAGCAACACATAGCTCAACCTCGCCTTACCCTAAAGACCTACTTCTTTTCAGATCCTTGACATTTGAACAAATGTGTGATCCACATCCGGTATCAAGTACCCATGATGAAGAAGTAGTAAAGTTAATCTCAATCACATATACACATGAAGTAGAGATCTCTATCTCTTACTTCATCTTCCATGATTCCCTTAATCCTCTCCATGTTTTGAGTGCAGAAGATTTGGACTTTATCTTGGTGAGAGAACACTTCTCTCCCTTGCATGTGTCCTTGGACTGCATTCCACTGATCACTATCATGGAAATATCCTTCTTCTATTGTGCCTCAAACAACGCCTTAAGCATACATAGAGCAAATTCTAAGGCCACTGGTATCTTCCTCATAGTCCATAACCAGTTATGGAAATTTATATCAATTAATTTGGCTGATTTAAAAGATGATTTCATTGCCATTTGATTCTACAAGAAAAAACATTTGCATTTTATCAAAACTCCTTTTGATTTGATTTGAATAAACTTGACAATATTAATTAGGCCTTTAACTAATTATCACTCCCACTATTTTGATCAAATCGATAGCCCACACCATCAATTTGGAAGATTACAACATACTACCTTCTAGTCAGTCAAGATCCAAAACAATTGAATTATTACCCGGCCAATGCCAGCGTCCATAATCAACTATTAAGGTAGGTAACATTTACCAATTGCATCATATGCAACTCTTGGATAGATGATATGCACAACTCCTTGTCATAGTCATCTACATGCCTCTAAGTGCTTAATCTCATTAAGACCACTTAGTTAAGTCTGTCCCAAAAGACAACATGATAGAAGTGCACCCACTTGGTGGGCCCATACAACTACCATCACACTTCCACGAGATAGACAACGCCCCACCCTTGGGATGCCTACACTTTTCGATCAAGCTTTTCATGTGTGCCGCAAATGGAAGGCATCTAAGACTTAATATTACCATGAGGGGTTTGGTATTTATATACATATACATATCCAATCACCACATATATAGTACATATCATATACATGCTATATCCCACAATAAAACATGCGAAGCGATAAAGAGATGATTATGACCATCCTATTGTAATTCCTTAAGCCACAAGGAATTACGGTAATCTAGATCTACATCATATGCATCAACCTATAGAAGATGATGTCCTATGCTTTAGCCATTTCGGGTTGAACAACTCATTCCATGACTGATCGACTTGCCTTCCATCCATTCAGTTGGGTGTCACTAACTAATCATATGGCTCCTCTAGGCGATCGATCTACCAGGTCATCATGCACCTCGTCAGCCCACCATCCACTCATCTCTCTCCATGAGATGGTTGTCTCGGTCCACCAGTCGATCGTCTTGCTCCATGAGATGGTCGTCTCGGTCCTCCAAACACTCATCTGGGAACCCACCATTATTTGACATAACTGGAAATAAACTATCATACTTTACATATCTCTTTGGGAAACCCTGAGTTACATTCGGGGGAAGAAAAGGTAGAAGAGAAGGCTTGAGTTATCTCGAGTTTCATCGAGAAAAGGAGAAAGGACTTGGTACGCAGACTGAGATGCAAACAACTAAAACCAACCATGCACACACATAGGTATTATAGGCCATAATCACTCTACACATCCACCATCACAACCATTTTAGGGCAATGCATATCGATTCCATATACATACCATAACATATATGTATATAGGGATTTGTTGTGTTTAATCAGATATGCAACTTAGCCAATTCAAGTATTCACATTGCATGCAATAAATAAATGGCAAAAAACCAAAATGCAATCATATCAATTAATCCTAAAACATAGTATGTTGACGTGGCTTTGATACCACTGTTGGGTTTTCTGGGACGGAACAGGCAGCGGAAACAAAAATTTTATCTTACCACAAACCCATAACCAATAGATTGCATCAACAACTATGTAATAGGAAATATGGTTTAGCAAGATATACCTAGTCTTGAGGCTTTCTCAATGACAATATCGCACAGCTAGTGTGGTCTTCAACCACCTAGTCTTGAGGCTTGCTCGACGGTATCTGTGTAGCTCCTGGTAGACCTGGACTGCAGTTGATAGATGTCCTCTTGAGCGGCATAAATCTCCTACCTCTAATGATAGTCCACACAGACTACTGAGAACTCTAGTCATCCTGTCCTGAAAGACACTAGAAGGAGTCATCCCCTATTATCACATTCTAGTCACCGACACACTCTCCCACAATCAGTTGCTTTTCTGCAGTTGTCTTTCCCTCATTGTTCCTCCCTGGACGGGTAGAACTTGCTTGGGCTCTCTCGATTATCACAACTAGAGAGGACAACAACTTTGTAGAGCATTTGATGTTTTGAGTTGTATGTTCTGAGAAACCCCCTGTACTCCTCTCTTTATAGTAGAGGGCAGGGTCAGGGTTCTGAGTATGTATGGGAGTAGAAGGGTCCATAATTTCCATGAATTGATTATACTACGACATACAAACTGGTCATTTGGGCAAGTGAGCGGATCATTTCACTTTTGAACCGGTCAGTTGGGAGGGTGCAATGATCGATTCACTTAGTGAACCAGTCGATTCACTTAGTGAACTGGTCATTTCACTTCCCAGACTTGCCCACAATCGACTTTCTTATTTGTTTCTAATTAATGCAAATATTAGTTCTTGTCCCAATCAAACTGAACAAGTGAAATGAAAATCTTTTCTCACAAACTGGGAAACCCAACACACGCTCAGTTTATCCATATGAACCGATCGGTTCACTAGTGTGAACCAGTCGTCTCACTAACCATGAGCCGATTGGTTCACCCAATGAACTGATCAGTTGGTGGTCCAAGTTGTGCAGAACTCAATCAATTCAGTTCTCAATCAATCTGACATTCAAATCAATTGGTTCAACACTTGAAATTGATAATTCTGAGTCAAGTCTATTGATTTAACATTTAATTGAGCACCTAAACACTTTAGTAATAAATCTAAACATCATTCATGGATAAACTCCTCTTCCAGGTTAATCATATGTGAGTGACCCTATAGGTCCCATTTCACATTGGTATTGAAAGTCCATAACTCATTTATGACTTCACATACAAGGAGTGGTGCCAAGTCACACATCAGTGCTACCCAAGTGAAAAGGATAGTTGGAGAACAACTTTCAATCCTAAATATGTAATTGATGTTACAGTGAATGTATAGTTTCTTTGTCACTGATATCCGGATTGAACTTGAGGCATGGACTGGTCATCCTCTACAAACATTCAATCCATGTTTCTTGATCCAGAGTAGACTATCTGAGATATTTGTAATCTCAATGTCATACATTAACTCACATGTGCATGGCCATGCATTTCTCAGTCTCACTCATCAAGTGACCATGATATCATACTCCCTCAGGAGGGACAAATCCCATATTCATCACTCACAGTCAAAACCCCATGTGTCAAAGTCACCCAATCATCACCTTTATAACAATCCATATTTCATGATTGTGTTTGATGATGTCAAAGTGTACCCAATGACTTGTGATGAGTGAAAACATTTCAGGTCTAAGAACCACAGTCGCCACCAATACTATAAGAGTTCATCCTGACCAACCAAGCATGGTTTCCAAGCGTCACTCTTACGGTGGGTCTGTACGATACACAGTTCTCTAACATGTATCTAAGTGCTTGGTTTGATATCACATATCATGACTAATGTGATTCTATCATCAACCAACACACACTATAGTCTTTTGTGTTATTGATGTATATGGTTATTTCCACAATAACAACTGACTAGAGACATAACAAGAATGTATACTCTTAACATCCATATGATCTCATTGTTCAGGTCCTCAACCCTAAGACATACATCATTGAGTAATACAATTCTTTAGGCATCTATCATGTGTTACTATTATCTCAAAATAGTTAAAACATATAGACATAAATTGCCTTTATTATTATTCAAATCATTTAGAAAGTATCCCATTACAATCATCGTATGACTTGCTTGAAAAACCACTAGAGGGGGGTGAATAGGGTTTTAAAGTTAATTCAACAATTATTCAACTCAAACAACCAACCACAAAAATATTAGACAAGGGGACAAGGATTTAGAGTGGTTCCAACCTTAGCAAATACTAAGGAAGTCAGTCCACTACCCGGTTGCTTACCCAACCGGGATTTTGAAAGAATTAAATTTTATTACCTCGCAAGGACTTTACATAAAATTACAATTCTTTCACCAAACCCTTCGAACAACCTTCACCTAGAAGTAATTGCACCAACCTTGAAGCAGCCTTCTTGAAGTAACTTCAAGCTCCCCCTTGAAGTAGCCTTCCTCTTGAAGTAGCTTCCCATTGCAATAGCCTTCTTGAAGTAGTTTGAAGTCCACCTTCTCCACCGAGAAGAACCTTCTCCAATCTGCAGCCTCCAACCCTAGGAGTAGTAAGGAGAATACAAAGGATAAAAGGAACAAGAAGGAAAATGGAAATTACACTTAACCTTTGAAGCACAAGGCTTGATTTGTTTATATCAAGCGTGTAGATCTCCTAACCAATGTATATGGAAGTGTGATTGCTGTGGATAGGAGATACTAGCCTATAGGACACTAAATTAGAGCAAGGAGAAGAATAGCCAATGCAAGTGTTGCTCAATTTCTCAAAATAGATTGACAATTGCAAGTGTAAGCTCAAGTGTATCACAAGTGTAGATTAGTGGGTTTAGGTGTCCTAAGGTATGTCCTATTTATAGAAATGGCCTACAAGTGCTTAAGGACATTCTAGACACTTTCTAGGGGTTTCTAAGTGCTTAACTAGCCGTTAGGTACAAGTTAGTTGCATTAGCAACGACTAGTTAATTAATTCTGCAGTTGTTGTCAGAGTCCATCTCGGTCGAGAAATTGTCGACCGAGATACCTACTCAGTCGAGGTTTTGTCGACCGACAGGCTCTCTGGTTCAAGTGTTTGCAACGTTCATCTCCAACTGCCAACTACCTTGTCAGTTGTGTCTAACGGCTACTTGGGTCTTTCTCGGTCGAGAAGTTTGTCGACCGAGAGTGTCTCAGTCGAGGATTTTGTTGACCGAGATTGACCCTGTTTCAATGTTTCAAATAAAGATATTAATTGTGTGTATGAGTGTGCATATATGACACTATTGAAGGGGATGACCTATCTAAGTGTAGTGATTGGCTAGGAAAGATCTAACTCTTAATTTACATGAAGTCTAAGTACTTGTACATTATATATTTGTACAAGTTTAAAATTGATTACATTTCATGAAATTTACAAGCATTCAAGCATATAGATTCCCTAGTGCTTTGTCATCCACCTTATTCCTGCAACACTCAAGTAGCATGTTAGATCAACAAGAATGAAATGTTTGTCATTATCAAAACAAAGGGATTTATCATAATGTCCAATTTAGCCAACAATCTCCCCCTTTTTGAAGATGACAAACATTTCCTAAATATAAAATAAGGAAATATAAAGCATGTGAGTTTCATACCTGAAGATTACCTTCTGTAGTCATTTTGTTTTACAATTGAGTGCTGGCCGTGATATTTATGAAACTCATATTTTATGTTTTTGATTTTATATTCTTTCTCCCCCTTTGTCATTTCAAAAAGATATCCATTTATATTATGACTTTGTATTTTTCTTTCTTAATATTATGCTTTGCTCCCCCTTAGATAGATATTCTATTAAGAACAGGGATTTAATATCATTTTTGTCGAATTTAGCCACAATTTGTTTCTCAATCATTTGCAAAGGATGTTAAGCCTTGAAATGATATGAGATCCTTTTAGATTCATGGCAAATGTATTTTGAGTTCTCATCCATTTTACACGGGATGTTAAGCCCTAAAAATGAAATGATATCCATTTAGAGTACATGAAAGGTGTCTCTAACCAAATGCATGAGATGTTAAGCCCATATTTGTTTAGAGAATTCCGTTAAGAACAAGGTATATGAAATTTGTAGATTTCTTCATAGCCAAGAGTAAGAATACTAAGGTCATAACAAGCTTCAACTGATATTTGCAATGTTTTGTAAGCTTCTTAATCAAATAATTAAATTTGTTTTTGTGAGCTCCCCCTTAATCTTATAGTCAAGATAATTTAAGGATTCTAAGGTCACAATCAATATTAGATCATAATAAGTTGACCTTTTATGAGAGTTATGCACTAAAATTATGTTTTCAATATGTTAAACACATTTTGAATCAAGATACTAATATTAAGTGCAGTAAAATGATGTACAAATAAGCATTTTGTCAAAGCTTATTTTAGGTCGACCTTGACTTCGACCATAGCGCCCCTTGGTCAAATTTCATTTCAGCCAAGAGGCAATTTCTACAGATTTACAGTTTAAGCACTTTCATTGAATTACACATTTATGCTAATATATGTGAAATATAAAGTTTTTATGTAATATGATCAAATGTATATTAATTTGAAGCATTTTGAGTGATACCTATTTTGAAGAAGTTTTATCAATTGAAAGCTTAATATAGGCATCACAATGAAGTCTTTGTCTTTAATTTTCCTAAACTGTATGTTTTACATTCATTTTGAATGAAATCTCATAAGCTTTGCTATAGGTACATAAATATCAATTCCCATTTCTTTTTGTACCCTCATTTTTAGATTAATCATAAGATTCTTTAGAGACATATATCCTTGAAAGCAGGATTAATATCTTAAAATCAAGATTTTGCTTTTGATTTCTTAGAACAAGCAAATAGATAAAACATTAATATTTTTGTTCTAAGAGACATTGTTTGTCTTGTCATAGCATCATCATTCATAATAATCATTATCTATTATGTCAAGATGCATTTATGCTATGGCATTTTCAATGATCTTGAATAGTATCCATTCATGGTTTGTATATATGCATCACAAACCAATGAAACACAATGATCATGGCACAACAAATTATGATTGAAAAGTAGAAGCATATCCCTAATACAATGATAAGCATATAAATGCAATAATTATGATCATTTAAGCTAAATTTCAACACACATGGTTCCTATATAGATATACCAAGAAGTACTTAGGAAAAACCATGTGGATTATCATAAAATAGTAACTTCCTTGATTAAGCCCATTCATAATTTTCAGTTTTAAGTCAAACCATGTAGAGGATAATACCAAGATAATCTCATTTCTGGTTCATGGATTTCAAATTGAAGACAAACCATGTAAATTAATATGCTTAATAAACTTTTTCAATAAATGAATAAGGTTTGTTCAAAATCAGTCTTCATATAACACTTTTGCAATATGTTTAAGGATTTCA
The DNA here is from genome assembly GCA_963693085.1 of Alisma plantago-aquatica. Classification (NCBI taxonomy): domain Eukaryota; kingdom Viridiplantae; phylum Streptophyta; class Magnoliopsida; order Alismatales; family Alismataceae; genus Alisma; species Alisma plantago-aquatica. The sequence continues at coordinate 1,297,712,847 of OY856409.1, forward strand.
TATAGTGCTTTATCTTAATTCATGATGCAAAAGATCAATATGTCTTGTTTCAAAGATGATCTCCAAGAGTTATTCTTGATTAAAGCACTTTTTATTATTGCTGAATTGATAGCAAATAAGAAACATCAGAACATATTTTCCAGTCTTTTGCTCGATCGATCAATTTGTCGACCGAATTATTTTCGGTTGAAGTATTTCTTGACCGAGAATGTTTCTGTAGATTTTATTCAGAAATCTATATGTTCTAGTTTATGTGTTGTAATACTTTGTTATTCAATTGTGTGAAGTTGAGATATATATAAGGTTACTCAATTCAAGATTATTGATCATATCTCAGACTTAATTAGTGCATATACATTTTGATGTCACAATGATATTTATTCTTTTGGTTTTCTTAGAACAAATTATCGTTATCATTCTAATGGAAATTTTAAGATAGAATATTTATGCTTAATCATCAAGAAAGTAGCAATTGAAATTTGATAACATTTGAATTTTCAAAGAAAGCATAATCAATTTCAATTTGCATACAAATCAGAATTTTACAAGTTGTAGTTTGCATCAAGTTTAATGGGGATGTTATTAACATATATGTAATGATGCAAACTACTAATATGCTTGAGAAATTTGTCTTCAAGATATGTGACTTATTTTTCCAATCAAGTATGTCTACTTGTAGTAAGAGTATAGATTTTAGTATCATTTTTCTTTGCAAGCATCATTTTTGCAGCAATTTTAGTAAAATCTATCTTTTTCTCTTGTATACTTGATAATTTAATCAAGAAAAGTATTTAGTTTTGATGCTCATATATTCTTCCTTTTGATTTGGATCATTCAAATGTTTAAAGCACAAGAATATATAAAGTTCATTATATGCTTAAGTTGATTGTGATTTAAGTGTCTTTTATTTAAATAGTCTTGCCAGAGTTTTACTCGGTCGAAAAAGTTTTCGACCGACATTGTCTCGGTCAACAATTTCTCGACCGAAATTGTTACTGTTTCTGTATTGTTTTCAGTAATTGTTTCTAAATAAAACATATATCACTTCCAATTCAATTATGCAATTTAAAACTCTGTTTAGTTGAGATAAAACATATGAATATCAAGGCAACATTTTGATCAAATCTCAACTAATATTATTCAAATCTTTAGATTTTAAGAACCCTAATTAAGACAAGTTTTCAAGCATGTGTCTCTGCAGATTTGTAGATTTAGAAATTTTAATTACTTGAATCAATTTGTTATTTCATTATGTTAAGTTGAGATAGACATAGAGATATACAACTAGAGTCTTTGGTCATATCTCAACTTAAATTTATTCATTTAGTTTGGGGGTTTTGGAACCCATACTAACTCAACATCCTTTTTCTTGTATGAACATGAGAAAGAATAATGTCCAAGACGCAAACAATAATGACAACATATGGAATCAACCTCATATCTCTTTCTCTGATTTTGTTCAAGGTTTTTCTTGGGTATGTATTTGCCTTTGGGTACATATATAGATTGACTCTTTGGCACTTGTGCTCTTCCCCAACTAGGTTTTTGATAAGATTTTCCTTTAGGCTCATATCCTAGTCCTCTCCTTCCAATTTGATGATAAGAATTATTTAAAATTTTATCAAGAGTATCATTGTTACTCAAACTATTAACTTTTTGTTGCAGCTTAACAATCTCATCCATTCTTTTATTTATGTCTAACTTTGCTTGGTATAGATTAGATAACAAGGAATCTCTTTCTTTCACTATAGTATCATAATCTAGATGTGTACACAGAACAAGTTGTTTTTGAAGATCATTTACTTGAGTTTGCAATTTTAACTTTTCTAGAGAAAGAAGATTGCAATTTGCTTCTACAGATTTTAGCTTAATATCATGACCTTCAATAACCTTTTTGAGATCTTCATTTTCAGATGTAAGAGCAAGAAGCTTAGCATGTAACTCATCATTTTCTTTATTAGATTTCTTTAATTTTTTCTTGCACTCAATATATTTATTGTGTGTCTCTTAAAGACTAGCAACTAGCTCTTCTTTAGATAAATCAAAAAGGCTTACCTCTTCTTCTTCTTCTTCACTTATTGTAGCAATAAGACATTCTTTATGCGTATCTTCCTTTTTTTGACCTCCACGGGCAACCAAGTGTTGTGTGGCTTGTTCCTAAGCACCAACGGCAACTTGTTGAAGATTGGTCTATACTTTTCCTTTGTTTGCGGTTGTAGACACCACCACCCTTCATACTTCAAGACTCGATTAGAGCTCCTTGAAGCCTGCTCTGATACCAATTGAAAAACCACTAGAGGGGGGGTGAATAGGGTTTTAAAGTTAATTCAACAATTATTTAACTCAAACAACCAACCACAAAAATATTGGACAAGGGGACAAGGATTTAGAGTGGTTACAACCTTAGCAAATACTGAGGAAATCAGTCCACTACCCGGTTGCTTACCCAATCGGGATTTTGAAAGAATTAAATTTTATTACCTCGCAAGGACTTTACATAAAATTACAATTCTTTCACCAAACCCTTCGAACATCCTTCACCTAGAAGTAATTGCACCAACCTTGAAGCAGCCTTGTTGAAGTAACTTCAAGCTCCCCCTTGAAGTAGCCTTCCTCTTGAAGTAGCTTCCCGTTGCAATAGCCTTCTTGAAGTAGTTCGAAGTTCACCTTCTCCACCGAGAAGAACCTTCTCCAATCTGTAGCCTCCAACCCTAGGAGTATCAAGGAGAATACATAGGATAAAAGGAACAAGAAGGAAAATGGAAATTACACTTAACCTTTGAAGCACAAGGCTTGATTTTCCTATATCAAGCGTGTAGATCTCCTAACCAATGTATATGGAAGTGTGATTGATGTGGATAGGAGATACTAGCCTATAGGACACGAAATTAGAGCAAGGAGAAGAATAACCAATGCAAGTGTTGCTCAATTTCTCAAAACAGATTGACAATTGCAAGTGTAAGCTCAAGTGTATCACAAGTGTAGATTAGTGAGTTTAGGTGTCCTAAGGCATGTCCTGTTTATAGAAATGGCCTACAAGTACTTAAGGACGTTCTAGACACTTTCTAGGGGTTTCTAAGTGCTTAACTAGCCGTTAGGTACAAGTTAGTTGCATTAGCAACGACTAGTTAATTAATTCTGCAGTTGCTGTCAGAGTCCATCTCGATCGAGAAATTGTCAACCGAGATACCTACTCGGTCGAGGTTTTGTCGACCGACAAGCTCTCTGGTTCAAGTGTTTGCAACGTTCATCTCCAACTGCCAACTACCTTGTCAATTGTGTCTAACGGCTACTTGGGTCTTTCTCGGTCGAGAAGTTTGTCGACCGAGAGTGTCTCGGTCGAGGATTTTGTCGACCGAGATTGACCCTGTTTCAAATAAAGATATTAAGTGTGTGTATGAGTGTTCATATATGAAACTATTGAAGGGGATGACCTATCCAAGTGTAGTGATTGGCTAGGAAAGATCTAACGCTTGATTTACATGAAGTCTAAGTACTTGTACATTATATATTTGTACAAGTTTACAATTGATTACATTTCATGAAATTTACAAGCATTCAAGCATATAGATTCCCTAGTTCTTTGTCATCCACCTTATTCCTGCAACACTCAAGTAGCACGTTAGATCAACAAGAATGAAATGTTTGTCATTATCAAAACAAAGGGATTTATCATAATGTCCAATTTAGCCAACATTGCTCTATGGGCATACATACCAACACTAGGTGACATTAATAATGCTTCAGTTGTGCTCGTGATTGCACATATGTTTCACAATGTTCCATTTGAACTCATAAGATTCTAGGGTTCAACATTAACATGATGAGGAAAAAATAATACAACCAATTACATGATTCATCACTAACTTGGAATAATTAATATTCACTTGGATTTCACATGACATGGATTCTTTAAATAGAGCTTGAAATCATAAGAATCATATATTAACTTTTGGGGAACATTAATTCAAGAATTTATAAAAATTAAATACATAGTTATGCATATAATTTAACTTGAATATCATGATACAATAATCTTAAAGCGATATAAAACAATTACTTAATACTCAAAGTGCATGGACCAACTTAACTCTATTTAGAAAAAACCTTAGTTGTTTTTCTTAGATTGACAAAACCCTAGTCATTTTCTTGGTGCTAAGAAACCTTAATTAACATGTTTAATCAATAATTATTCATTAATAATTGATCTTTAACTTGGATTCAAGAGTTTCAAGGTTATTTAGTAAATTAGGGGAAAATAGAGTCAAATCAGATCTTAAAACCATTGTATCATTCTTTCTTATTAAAAAACCATTCCAATTGTTATTTAAGCATATTGTTCTGACCATTTTTTGAATTTATGCGAATTTTGAAGAACAAACCAATGAGAATTTAGAGAAAAGCCATGCAGACAAGGCTTTATCCCTTAGCATAAATGGGCCTTGTGTAGTCGGCTCAACCAGGACTGACTGCTTGGTCTCGTTATCCAAGCCAAACACATGATCAAAGATCAAGGACTATAGTGGAAAATTTCAAAACAAGCCTAGTAAGCATGACACCATACACAAGCAATTCGGGGTAAACTTTTGAAAACACTGTCAGTCATCTTCTTGGTAAGAGCTTGCGTAAACAACTCAATACCTATTGAAAACACAATTTCCAAACTACCAAATCTCTTCTCCTCCAGGCTGGGAGGCTACATCACCATTTCTACAGACCCAACATAGTCTCAAATAGACCCTGGAGGAGTTGTGTAGTGGTCGGAGGACTATAAAGTTGTCACCGCCATTACTAGCCATGAAAGGATAAATAGAAAGCCAAAACAAATAGTCAACAAAAAACTAAAACTCACAATAATTTTAGAGTTTGATATTAAACTTTTGAGTGCAACTATTGGTAGGGAAAATAGAGAAAAAAATGCAAGGTGCCCCAGATTGGTTAATGAGTACTGAAAGTAAATGAGAAGAGGGAAAAATAAAACTTCATAACATACTAGAGAAGAGGTTATTTGATGAGATCTAAAGCTTCCTACAAGCTTGTGAAGTTCTTCGTTGCATAAAATTGGGTTCCAAAGCCTTGAGATGCTGGGTCGATGAAACCACATAGAAGCGACTAGGACAGAGGGAGAGTTGGGAAACTGGATGATTACTGGTGATATACAACACTCCTGGTCAAAGACATGAATTTTGTGAAGGTTTTAGGGGGTTTGTTTATACAGGGAAAGGTCCAGGGAGGCTCTGATTACTTTTAAAGTCCTAAAATTGTGAAACTAGCGAAGTTCCTATTAATTTGAGAAACCAGGGAATGATATCATAGAAAACCAGGATTTGAAGGAACTGGGATGACATAGGGAAGGATAGGAAGACTTTATATTGGGCCAAGACTCTTGGGAGAGGAAGAGAATGTTGGGAGGAAGATTCGGGGAGCGAGCAGTTTTAGTGAATCAGGTTCTGAGTGACATGGATGAGTCCCCAATGAAGAGCAGGATCCATGAGTCCAACCTAGACTGGGTTCCCTATCCTAAGCAACATGAGAGATTTATGTCACAGAGCTTTTGTTGTATTTAGGTTATATTAAAACATTGTCAATGATTTAGGGTTAAAACTATATGAAATCTTTTGAAATCAAATTGAAGTATCATCACACATCATAATATAATAAAATTCTATGTCCTAGACAATTTTTTTAGGGAATTCAGAGGGAATTTATTCATCCTTCCCCTCTCTAGCAAGCCATGTCAAGAATGTCTACATTACGAACAACATAAGTCATTGCGGTAGTACTACTACCATTACAAGATTCTCAGTTTATATTATCAACCAAGGCAGAGGGTGGACTTCCATAATGGTGGAAGCCACTATGATTTTTTTGGTGAAACTTAGCTAGCAGGTTGGCTACCTCATTTCCTTCTCTCTTAATGCTTGAGCACTACCACCTGGACTTACACTTCATCTTCATTCTCACCAGCCGTCTACCTAGTTTTGGGTTGTTAGAGATTTTTTTCTTCAATAGCCTTGCTTGCCTGTTTGGAATTTGTTTCAATGTACAGTCTGTCACACTCCAGAGAATGTCCCACTTCCATTTCCAACTCTATTGCTCTGAGTTCATCCTCTAGAACACTCTCAACTTGAATCTTGTTCTCCCGTCCGCATCGCCAATTTCCCTCATGGTTGTGACTGATCACTGCTATGGAAGATTGATTCATGTTTGTGTTGAAGGTGGTGTCTATATTCAACTTCAGAGCCCTGCCTTGTGGCTTTCTCCAAGTTGTAATTTGTGTTGAGCCTTGTTTCTCCTCTGCACAATCTTTTTCCCAAGTCTTCATGGATATCATCGTCTCCTTGTGTATGATATATGAGATGTACCCACTAGTTCTCATAGTATTTTCAAACACCTTCTGGTTCCTTGCTTTCCATAATTCCCAATAGCCTATCATAAATAGTAGGTTATGGGGGGTGTCTGTCGATATATTCTTAGATAACCAATGCCATAGGTCCGGTTTAGAAAATAAGGAATCCCAAACCCTACTATCAAGCAATTCTTTCCATACTTGGGTTGTAATATGGCATTCCCTCAAGACATGTAGGGTAGTTTCAGCTACTACGCCGCAAGATGGGGCACGAGCTCTCTGTGGTCAAGTTACATGTAGCTCTTGGCTATTCATCAAAATGGCATTATGACTAACAAGCCATAGAAAAAACTTAACCCTCATAGCTACTTTATCTTCCCAGATGATGTTCCATTTTCCTCGATTTCTGATGTCCCTATCCATCCTGAGAATATGGTAGGCACTCTTAGTAGCGAAGGCACCCAAGTCAATATGATTCCAAGCCCGAATATCATGTACCTCCATAGAGCACAGTTTGCAGTACTGATTACCTTCTTTAACACATCTAGAGAGATCCATTGTTTAAGAAATTCAACATCCCGCTTGTTCTCAAAATTCACTAGGCTCAAAACTTTCTGGTCTTCGAGTTTTGTTGGTATAGGTTTGGACATGACTTCATGCAATGTGTGGTTCTTAGTCCACTATTTGTCATACCAGACATTGATATCATGTCCACTGATAGCTATCATAGTGGAGTTATCAGAGATGAATTGCTTATACTGAAAGGCTACTCGTCCTAACCTTGAGGCCTAAGGAGGGACACTGCCCTTGAAGTTCATATACTTGGAGTATAGCCCTGCACACCACATAGATCCTCTACCTATGTTGAAGTCCCCAACATGTTTTGAGATGAACACCATACTGAGTTCCCTCATGGACTTTAAGCCTAATCCTCCATGTGCTTTATTATAGGTGATTTTGTTCCAAGCAACCAATGAAAGGGGATTGTTTTTTTGACTACCTCCCTACACAAAAGCTCAAATGTTATTGTCAATGCGGTCACATACTTTCATTGGTAGAACTACAATTTGCATAGTATAGTTGGAAATCGCCATCAGTGTGGCTTTACTAAGACAGACATGACCTGCTAGGCTAAGTGTACGAGCAGCCCATGAGTTAATTGAGGTGCCAATTCTTGATATGATTTTATTGTAAGTATCAAGATTCACTTTCCCGTGCAAGAGGGGGATGCCAAGGTATTTGCCCATATTATCGAATTGTTTGAACCCACTGGCTATGCATATCTTTCTATGCAGTCATCTAGGTACACTCTTCACAAAATGGATGCAAAATTTGTTCACTGATATCGCTTGTCCTGAAACTTCCCCAAAGTTATCAAAGCATTTAATAATTATCTTCATTTGACTAACATCTACCTTTACAAATAAAAACATATTGTCAGCAAAACATAGGTGGGATATGAGGGGGTCATTGTTGTACAATCTGAATGGGGTCCATTTCGTATCATGTAAAAGGATTTCAATAGGCTGGCACAAGCGTTCGAGGCATAGGACAAACAAGTAGGGCGATAAGGGGTCTCCCTACCTTAGTCCTCTAGTTGCCTTGAATGACCCAGCGGGCTTCCCATTCCATAGGATTGAAGATTCCTCTCCTGAGATGGAGTTGAGGATATAGTTCCTTATGGGATATGGGATTCCAATTTTGATCAAGGTGTCTTCCACAAATGGCCATGTCATCCTATTGTAGGCTTTAGAAATATCTATTTTAATGGCCATAAATCTAGCAGACATCTTCCTTCTCATAATATGAATTATTTCATGTGCAAAAATGATATTATCTGTTATTCTGTGCCCTGGTACAAACGCACTCTAAGTTGGAGATATCCATTGTGCAAGAAAACCTTTCAAACTTTCAACAATGACTTTAGACGCAAGCTTCAGACTGATATTGTTAAGTGAAATTGGACATAAGTGTTCATGTAGTTTTGGTTTGGAAATCTTAGGTATTAAGACTATACTTACATTGCAGAACCTGTCTTCTAGAGAAGCACTTGATAAGGCCAGGCCTATAGTATTGAGGAGTGACTTCTTAACAGTGCACCAATGCTTCAGAAGGAAGGACCCATCTACTCCGTCTGGGCCTGAAGCCTTATGGGGATTGGATTTGGACATAATACTATGTATCTCCACCAGAGATGCGTTCTCCATAATTGATTGATATTGGGTGGTCATCAGTGGTTCAAAGTTACCAATGAAACTCCTAACTTCTTCCTGGTTTACAGTGGTGAGTTGTGTGAAAATATTCTTGAAATGTAAGCATACCATTTTATCATATTCACTTCTTGGATAATCCATTCACCCTGATTATTCTTCAACATAGTGATTGTGTTATACCTCCTCCTTTATTTGACAAAAGCATTATAGAAACTGGAGTTTTTATCACCATTTGTAAGCCAATTTATGTGACTCCTCTGTTTTAAGTCATCCTCCTCCCATTGCAGAATTTCATTATATTTCTCCTCCATGTCTGCAATAAGGTCAACGATGGTGCTGTCATATGTATTAGAGAGTCATTCTTGAAGATATGTAGATTTCGTAAGATCCACCTTTTCTCTTTGTTAATCTGTCTACTAGCCTCAACAGCCCAATGCACAATTTCCTTCTTCGAGCTATCCAAAGCCTCGTGAAAGTTCTAATCATGTCGCTAACTGTACTAAAGCATCTCTTGAAATCTATGGTCCTTGGACAAGGATTCCTGAACAACAAACTTGGGAGGGTTGGGATGGTGGATAGTAGATCTGAGAAGGATTGGATAGTGATCTGAGTTTGATCTAGGAAGGTGATCAACAATGAACTGCGGATATTTACTGATAAAAGTTGTATTGGCAACTACACGATCCAGTCGTTCTGGTAGCTGACCATGGATGTAAGTGTACTTAGGACCATAGTACCCTAGATCAGACAATCCAGCTTCTAGTAGGGTGCTATTAAATAAATTGGCTTCATTAAGATCATAATGTAAGACTCCTTTCTTCTCATATGGTGTTCAAGTGGTATTAAAATCGCCCAGCACTACCCACGGGAGATCAAAGTTCAAGCCCATGTCAGAAAAATGTCTCCATATCAACTTACAGACATGTTTGTGCGGGTTAGTGTAAATGAAAGTAACCAAAACTGAGTTCCTAATACTACATGTGATGAACTACCTATGACAGTTAACAATATTGATGTCTCCCACATCCTCCTTCCAACAGAACCAAATACCTCCCACAAACCCTCGTGCCTCACATCGAAAGGACTTAGTGAAACCCATGCCTTTAATGGTCTTAGTTGTAGCAGGGCCGCTAATGCGGGGTTCTAAAATAGTGACCAACTTTGGTTTACGTTGATTAACCATATCCTTAAGGACTCTGGATGTGTCTTGATTCGCAATACCCCTGGTATTCCAGCACAGTGTGTCCAACATAAAGATAAATGTAGGGGCAGTCGTAGGGCTAGAAGAAAAACATGTTTAGGCCTTAACCTTAGCTGGTCCTTCAGGCTATTCTGGCTTCTCCTACAGAGATCTCTTATCTACGGTAATATCTTCAGTAGTGGCACTTGAACCCACCAATCTTGGGCTTTTGTGATGGGTACTGTGGTCCAGGGGTTTGCACTTTGCTTTCCGTTTCGTGATCAGGTTGTTGCTAGATCCTATTTTGTGAGGCAGAAAAGATTTGTCTTTCTCACATAATCCCTTCTTTGATTTATCTTTCTTCATCCTTGTTGTGATTGTTGATGTATCAATAGTAGTTTCATCCTTGTCTTCTTGCATGGTAGGGTCCATTTCAGTGGATTCCACAATATCCTCAATGTCCTCAATAGTTATGACTTGGTCAACTTTAGGGTTCACAACTTTATGGTTTTCTTTGTCCTCCTTCATTCTATGTTTCCCATTGTTGACTACCCCAATTTCATTTGGTATAGCATTACTGATATCTCCTAGCACTTCTCGTTCAGTCTTTTGCTCTTAGTTATGCGCTTGTGTCTTCTTTTTCCTCCAGATCTTCGCTGGCCTCTCTTGGACGGTTCTATTCTTGTTAATGTTCATTGTAGTATCAGTTGTAATAGTGTCCTCCTCCTTACCCACCTCTTCCTCCCCTAGCCCAACAAATATGTTTCTAGAGTCTTTTTAGAGGCATACTGCTCCATACGATGTCTACCTGCTCCCCTCCTCTTCTTTTGAAATTGTGATATGTTAGAGTTCGATTTGTTAAGGTTTTGAGTGCCTTTGTGTGCATCTCCTCTGGTCTCTTCATTATTGTCATTGATAATCCTTTTGGTATCAGTGGTGCAGAACTTAGAGATGTGTCCTTCTAACCTGCACTTAGCACATGCCCAAGGCATCCCTTTGTAAAACACTTAATATTCCACTCCATTAATGAGTATTGAAGATACCAGCTCCTTTGATGTATCTACTTCCACAGCTAGTCTAGCAAACTGACTACACAATATATTTTATGTATGGTTGTGCACTTTAATTAGACAGCCTAGTGCTTCTCCAATGTATTGGAACATTGTAGTCACATAAAGGTGAAGTGGCAAGTTAATAATCCTGACCCAGGTGATGATATAGTCCAGGAAGGCTTCTGTAGGAATGAAATTTGGGAACCATTCCCAAATTACTACATTGCATCTGAATATCTTCCAAAGTCCTCCCACTAAAGCAATGTCAAAATCATGCTAGCAGGAAAGTTGGACTACAAAATGCCCATGCTCCAACTCAAACATATTAAACCTACCCTTGATTTGCTATAGAAGTTTTAGTTTGTCTCTCATAGTCATATAGCAAATCTCTATGTCGATCATCCTAACCACCACCACATATCTCCAAGGTCTGATCAGTTCCTCCTCTGCTTCAGGTTTTATGGACAACACAGGTACCCCATCCATCTCTTCATGGGAAACTGCTCCTAGTGGCAGATCCTCCTCGAATAGTTTCTGCAAGAAGGAAATATTGTTTTCTGTGTAAGCCTGGGAATGCCTTGTCTCTGCCTTTTAACCTGATGCAACACTAGTGTATGTGCCATATGTAGTAGAAGAATTGTTATACTGCTGCATTTCAAATGTTCCTTCCTTATGCCGAGTTGCGACTGTATTCATCCTCACGTGTTGCACAATCCATGGTCGTCGTTCCTCCATGTTTTCTCATGCCAGTGACATTGAAAGTGAATTTGATCTCTGAGATGGAAAGTGAGGTGTTCCCCTTTCTCTTACCGCCATTATTTTTCATTGATTTATCATTGCTTTTACCATCTTTCCCGCCTCTGTGCCCAGTACTGGCTTAGCCTTCCTGCAATGCCGCACTTGGGTTGAAGATCCTATCCTCTCGGTTGCCCCCCCTCTCCCCGGGTTTCCATCTTGGTTGCCTTCGTGATCGCCCGTTGACCCTGCAAACCCTAGCACCGCCATCCAAGACATGAAACAGTGACCATGTCCTATACAATTTAAGGGTAAAGAATCTTAAAATTACATTACTTTTCAGTTTTGAGAACCCATGAGTCTATAGTTCCCTTCTTATAATTATGGTATATTTAATTATCCAATATTACCTAAAACTCAAAGAGGCCCAAACTTTAGAGAGACACATATATTGTCATCATAACCTTGTATAAATTTAGCTGTGACCAAATATGCACTAAAATTAGGTCAAAATCATTATAAACTATTATGTCTCACCTAATCACCAATTAGGGGTATATATGGTCAAATTAATACATAAATAAATAAATTAATGCTCCAACATGCCTATATTTAGTGGGAACATGGTTATGGTAATACATTTGACTCCCATTATCATATTAAGGTTTAGATGATATATAAACTATTGTTTTGAAATTCCAAAATTAGGTTCTCTTCATAAAATTATATTTTAAAGATGTTACAATGATCCTACACCAATTATGAGTTAAATGTTGTTGTTTTTGTTTCTAATTTTTTGATTAACAGTAGATGTCCTAGGTACACCTCAACCTAATAGATTTGATGTGTTATAATTTGGTGGTGTAACATATGTGACATGTAAGTCCTTATAATGACCTAAGCAATTTTTTTTTGATAAAATGGTTTCCAAATATGCATTTGATTCTAGTGGTGACTGAATTTGGTAGTTACATTTATTATGAAAATTTAATAGATTGTAAGAAATTTTTCCACAATGCATGTGAACTTAAGGGCTTCCTTGAGTCAATGAGAATGGATTTCTAACAATGTAGGAAACTCGTATTTCAAAATAAAGCATGAATTTTGACATATTAAAAATAAATTTATAACACCTTAGATAACCCTGTGGAGGGTAGATCCCTAAGTCAACCATAGGTTCAAGAAGGGATTATGTACTGGTAAATGAGGCCCAAGGGGAAGGAAAAAATTCCTTTATAAATGTACATAACGATTGAGGGGTTAGGAGAAAATTTCACTCCATAAGTCTACGAGGCTTGAGGGGTCAGTAAAAATTTCACAACATACTAGCTAAAACCTTAGAGACCCTAAGAAAATTACTAATGTTAGTAAAACATGTGAAATGTATAAATAATAGAAAGACTCATTTAACAATGAAACTCTAAGGTATGTTGTGCACAAACACAAGGGCTCTGAGAAAACAAGTTTTCACTTAAATTAATGATATTTAAGAAGTTTTGGGTATTCATGTATGGGAGTCACTTATCGAACATGAATCCACCTAAAGTCAAAATTCTATGGTTGTGAACTCACCATATTTACACATTAAATAAGTTAATATTTGTATTTGTAATGCATCCAAATATTTATTTCATATTATTATATGTGTATGAGATGGCTTAACCACCATTATTACACATAAAAAGTTGTCTTTATATGTTAAATATATTATGATTGACTTGATGATATGACTATGATGTGTAGAGGTTTTAACTCAGTATCTTGTGGATATAGTCAAAGGATAAGTCCTTTGTTTGAGAGAGACCTAAGTTAAATCTTTTCATGTGATAACAATATTACAATAAGTAGAATGTGGGGTCATACATAAGAGGGTTGTGATTTCAATATCCGTGGTATGTATGTATATATGTATATATATATATATATATATATATATATATATATATATATATATATATATATATATATATATATATATATATATATATATATATATATAATAGAAAGACTCATTTAATAATGACACTCTAAGGGATGTTGTGCACAAACACAAGGGCTCTGAAAAAACAAGTTTTCACTTAAATTTATGATATTTAAGAACTTTTGGGTATTCATGTATGGGAGTCACTATATATGTATATATATACTAGATCTCGGACCCTACACTAGAAGTTTATATTTTGTACATAGCTAAATAAGGTTGAAGGTTAGATGATAAATAGATGTTTAGTATGATCGTAATGAGATAATACATGAATTTAACCTAATGTTCTAACATTAATCTTAGGTTTTTAATGGATACATAAAATATTCCACATAACTCATTTTGGTGGTTATATGAAGATTAGAAACTTAATTGGATAAATAATTTAGATAATGGGTCATTAATTGGTCATATGACATATCTCATAAAAAAAATCTCAAAAGTGGAAACAAACTTCAAATTCGAAATCTACATATCAAAATTAGCCTACATGTCAAATTTCATCTAATTTGGACCACCTTGAAATATTAGGATAAGTTTAGGAGAGAGAAAATGAGTAAAAGGCATAAGTAATGAATAATGTGATTATATAACTTCAAAATATGTAAATAATGACAAATTAATATTCAAAACATCAAATATAACTCGTAGATGAAGTTTGGTCCAATTTGGACGTTGTTTGTGCAAGTTATGCAATTTTAGGTACATTCTGGACTATATGTAATTTACCCAATTGGGAGGTTTTCTTTGCAAACTGTCACATGCATTATAATCCTTATATATTCCCTTACCATTCTCGAGTTTTTGAACCATAGGGCGCCCAGTTGCACCTTGGTTTGAAGGTGTTTCTTTCGAAGGTCATTTTAGGGATTATTCTCTTTATAAATGAGCTTATCTTTAGAAGCTATCAACCAATGGGGTTATTTCTTTGATTGGAGGTCAGTTGGAATGGCCTATAAGTTTCCATAAACCAACATTTCATATTCAAGAAGACTCTATGAGTTTTCCTCTTGCATGGCCATGAAATCCCTAGGCTAATGACACATGGAAAGCTCCATGGACACCTCATGCTTGACTTCTTCCTTATCCAAAAAGGTTTGCATGTCCATAGGCACCCTTAGCATTAGACACATGGAATGTAACTTGAAAACTTTTGCTTGACTTCTTCCTTATCCATAAGCCCCTGTTTGGTTATGGACTAAAACCGGATCGACGGCTGTCGCGTAGCAACAGGTCAACGTTTTTTTATCCGGATCAGCGCAGGTCAGCGTTTGGTTCAACATCCCAGAACAGTCCTATTTCGGGGTTCCATAATCCCAAAACTCGAACCAACTCAGTCCCGGTCCTGAGCTATATTTCATTTGCAACCCGGTTTCAATCTCTCTCCCGTCTTTCCCGTCCCGGCACTCCCCCACCCCCGCGCCACCCGATACCCCCCTTTACTCCGTCTGAGCATTGCTGCTCGAGGAAGATAATAACTGGGTCTAGGAGTAGGTGTAGGTTGACTTTACCTATTCCCCATCCACTCGGATCTGTCCCGGCACCGGCGTGTGGTGGTAGCAGGTGTTTTGAGAATGCAGCTGGTAGGGTGTCGCCATGGCAGTGCTGCTGGGAGGCGGTTCACGGGGCGAACAGGAGGGCGTAGCAGACGGTGAATTGAAAGCAGTTAAGGGCATTGTGTTGTCCATTCTCTTCTTCCCCCTACTGCTGTCACGACACTCATCAATTTTGCAGGACATTGACCATCGTCGAGCAGCCCCAGTCAAAAAGGCAGTTCTGCTATAAATTTGGGGCAGTGGTCGTCCAACTCCTCCCGTTTCACCTTGTGAGTGTCGTCAACCTCCTAGCAGACGCCTTCAGTTTCAGCGATTTTTGTAGCTGCTCGACAACCTGTTCGGATCCAACACCAGTCCTTCCACGGTAAGTGCATTGTGTTCTTCCATTGTTCTTCCGCTGTTATTCGTTTGTAGTTGTGTCAGTGTTTCTTGTTGTTCTAGTTATTAACTAGTGTGTTTGGTTTGTGTTTCTATTTTTTTGCTGCTATGGTGTACGTGGACGGCGACGACACTGTGGTGTGCGTGGATGAAAATGACACTTCCGGTGTTCAGGTATGCTCTCTGACCCTCTCACACCATGATCATTGCCACTTTTTGCTGCTGTGGTGTCCGTTTGAGGGGCACGACATCCCTTCATTCTTCTCTTTTTGATCCTAGCCCATTCCACCTTAGTTTGAACGGTGCTTTTTTCATTGTTGTGAGCTTTGTTCAAACTGAAATACAATTCAACCTTGATAATTTGATTGTCCATTTAATTATGTTTAATCATATATACTATTTTGGATCCGTGCAATAGTGTTTATCTGAAATGAATTCCCTGTAAAATGTAAATGTAACAAGATTGGAAAAGCAAATACAAAGGAACACCATGTTTGAGTCAAAACAATATCTTCCTAGCTTGGGCAGTCAATTGACATCTATTCATTTTTTACTTTATCATATTTCTTGGATAACTATTTTGATGTATGTATCAGTCGGTTGTCATTGATATGTAGTCGAAAAATTTATGTGTGTTCCCCTGTTTGAATATGAGCTCATTGAATGTGAATATATAATTACTACTCACAATAGTATTCATGCATTTTGTTTTTATACAAATATGCTTAAATGATATCATCATCATTTTTTACAAAGACTAAAGTCTACAAGGATCGTTACTTGTCCTTGATAGGGCCTCCTTGAGAGGGCCTTATGATCCATGTCTGCTATGTGTTCTAAGGAAGAACAAGAGTGACTATTTTTTGTTGTGGAAGAAAACTAGGGTTTAATTTGGGTACTTGAGTCTTGATTTGGTTGGGATTTGTATCACTTGTTGATTCATATAATAATTTGGGGTAAACATGAGAAATCAAGGAAAGGAAAAATTGCAAATGATTTGTATAATAATTTGGGGTAAACATGATCCATTCCCTATAGTTCATTCTCACAATAATAATTACATATGTTTGATGTGTTGAAACAATGACACCATTATATATCAAACCATTATATATCAATCCATTCCCAATAACAATGACACCATTATATAATTATAGCATGTGATTATTAATATTACATGTTCTTGCTTATTAACCGCTAACATATAGTTTGTACTCACAATAATAATAATAGATCTTATTAAAGAGTCAACTCAATTAACTTCTTCAGACTTGTAGCATACGATTATTCAAATTACATATGTTTCTTATTCTACACATGTATTTGTTGATGTGTATGTATAAGTAGAAGTACTACAAAATTTACATGCAACTTGCTAAAAACTCGATTGAATTATCACTTGACTCCCTTCAATGCTTATCGATTGTTAATATATAATCAATAGTCACAATATATTAAAAGAATCTGGTCTCGTGCCTTATAGGTAAGTAAGATAATATACAACTGAAATAGTTTAATTAGCTATTCAGTAAGCTTAGGAATTGAATTGACATGTGTAGAATAATATTTGAATTGTAGAATGAGTGAGACGTATGTATTGTACTATTGTTCAATCCTTTTGAAATTGAGTATGATATATACATAACGATTAATATGAGGTGGTTACACTCTATGATTAGGGAAAAGGTGATAATGAGTAGATGAATATAAGAACCTAATTGTAACACTGAAATGATAAGGTAGATGATGCTAATAAATGCTAAATCAATTCAGTGATCAGAATGTGGTACATGTATGCTTTGTAATCTGTATGTGGGCTGTTAGATTTTTTCATAGTAGGATGCATGCTATATAAAATGCATCTTAATTAAGACGATAATGTAATGAAGCTATACTTGCATAGGCCCGTGTTGTTGCAATTAGGACATTCCCCAAGTTTGAAACCTGAATTTCAGACATTTTTTTATTCCATTTACAGAATGTCTAGACATAATTGACCAAATGTAAATAGGTAAATGTATAAGTTAACATTGATGGTAGAAAATCATGCTTGTATGTGTATGGAATATTTATATATTTCTTATTATATATTTATACATGATATAAACACCGCTCACATAATTTATATATATTGCAACACATACGGGAGTATGTCTTCCACTGACCTGAAGTTGCATTTTATATGGTCAAGAGACAGTGACGATGGTTTAGTTTCAACACTGAGGAGGCAGTATGATATGGGTAGGTGTATCAATGGGCAGTTTACTAGGGATGCATGGAGGGAGACGGTCCGTGAGATGCAAAATAGGATGTCGAGGCTGGACTTAACGATGGAGCAGGTGAAAACTAGGTGGAAGAACCTCAAGAGGGACTATGCCAAACTTAAGCTTGTAATAAAAAAGAGTGGCGTCAGATGGGATGAAGTTAGGAACAAGCCAAGGCTTCTCGACACCCCTGAGTGGAAGGAGAGCCTTACGGTACATACAATAACCTTACATTGACCCAAAACTAGTCCTTGCCACATTTAAATATTGGTATCGTAATAAACGTTTTTTTTTCAAATTTAGGTAAACAAAGATCTTGCTAGGTTGGTTAATTGGCCCTTTCCCCACTACTACAACATCAAGCTGATGGCGGGGAGGAACATTGCTAGAGGACATCATGCAATGTCTTCTATGGATAGACAAATACCATCCGACGTCACCTCTGAGGAAGAAGTTGCTACCGACCTAGATTCATATAATAAACCAATGCCCTCGGAAACGCCCATTGCAGAACCAGACTTAGGCGCACCCAGGATGCAGAGTGAGGCCGACACCGGGTGAGGTGGCATAGATTCCCAGGGTGTTGGGGGAAGGACTCCTCATAGCCACAGGCGTAGGAAGCAGACATCCTTGCCACACGAACAATGTGCCCTTTCTAATGAAGTGTTATCTGAATTCACACAAGTGTACACAAAGGTACATGAGTTGGGCACATGTGTCGCCAGTAGAGCCATTGAAAAAGAGGAGTTTGCAACAATTTTACAACATTTCAATGACAATTTTCCCAAAGCCCCTACACAAGTGTTTACAACTCTTGTGAACACCATCAAGGATTCGACAAACCGTACGATCTACCTCAACCTCACTAACACCCCACAAAAACTAACTATATGGTTGCATGATCTTTGGGAAAGGTCCCACATAGGCAGTGCACCAGACCGACCTTCAATGTCATCCGATTATGTGCCATCTCTGCAGGGATATGCTTCACAGTCGCCATCATCAAACTTCAATGGCACGACAAGTATACCATCTATGTGGTATACTTGTAGCAATGCTGGTGGCACTAGTGGGAATAACACAGGTCCTTCAACATCATAACTTATAGGAGGGTTCAGGTTGTGGTTTGCTTTCGAGTATCGGTTATCAATGAACTTCAATATTTTAGTTTGTGATGATGGTTTATTTTTTTTTTGCAAACAGGAAAACCATTTCGTTGTTGTAATAAATTTGATGCATCAGTTCATTTGTAGAGCGTCAATTTTATTTGTATTTAATGTTCATATTGTTCAATTTCATTCACATATATCATATTATGATCATGTTGCTACTCTTTTTAATGTACGAATCATGAAAGTTTGAAATGGTTTTGGTTGTAGGCATCATGTCTGGTAGTGGGAATACAGAACCAATAGACCTCCTACCACAGATTATAGATATCGTGACTAGTACAACAAATCATGTTGCTGATGCAATAGTTGAGTCAATAGCTAACTCCATCATGGATGATATTTCTGATGATGATGACGTACCTCCTTCAATACCTAGATCACTCAGTATTAGGAGTGGGCACCAAAAGGTGCTAGAAATAATGTTTGATCATGAATAAATGGCTTATCACCTATTCTGAATGCTTCCGCAACCTATAAATACCCTTGTAGACAAGCTTGAGGATCGTGGCTTGTTAAAGAGTAGTAGAGGAGTCTCATCAGTTGAGGCTGTATGCTACTTCCTTCAGATGGTTGGCCATGGCCATACCAATCGTGCTTTGGCGGAGGACTACATCCACTCTGGTGAAACCATCAGCAGAAAGTTCAACGAAGTATTAGACGCGATGTGTGCATTGTGAAATGACTATATTGTCATGCAAACCACAAACACAAACACAGATCGTCGTATATCGGAGAACCCAAGGTTCTACCCTTACTTCAAGGTAGTAACAATCATCCCCTGTAGTATTTATTATTGTTCAATTTTTTTGTATGTTGAAACTCAATTATGGTATTGTAGAATGCCATCGTTGCTATTGACGGGACACACATCCCAGTCTTGGTAAGACATGACAAGCAAAATCGTTACCAAGATAGAAAAGGGAATGTCTCCCTGAATGTTATGGCTGTTGTAGACTTCTCAATGGAGTTTACATATGTACTCACTGGCTGGGAAGGCTCGACTACTGACCAAAGGGTCCTACAAGAAGCAATGACTACATGTGGTTTTAAAGTTCCTCCAGGAAAGTATTACCTAGTGGATGTAGGATACGCAAACACTCGACAATTTCTTACACCGTATCGCAACACAACTTACCATATATCTGAGTATTGGGGTAACAGACATTCCTACAACAACAAGAAGGAAATGTTCAACCACCACCATGCTCAGTTGTGTAATGTCGTCGAAAGAGCATTCAGAGTGCTTAAGAGGCGGTTTGCCTACCTTTAAAAGGGGGCGACATATCCTATTCATTCCCAGTGTCGCCTCGTAATGGCTTGCTGTATCCTCCACAATTTCATGCGTCGCCAAAATGATGGTGACGCTATTATTGAAGAAATACCAGACAATAGTACAACATCTGCCATCCCACCCAATGGCGTCGATCTAAGTTCGCTACACCGAACAAATGCGACAGATGCAAGGGAGGGTGATGTACAATGTGAAACTATTTCCACTTTTATTTGGGATACTCGTTGAACTGACTTTGTAGTTATCCTCATTTCTATACAATATGAAAACTCATGTACGAGTTGACATGTGTTGTGCCCCTCTTTGTTTAATAACAATGTTAGTGTTTTACTACTGATGTATGTTTCACATGTGTTATCTAATTATTCTAGCCCCTCAACATTTTATATGCCCCATAATAAAAAATATCACATTTTGTTTGATTAGGTTGTCAGCCTTGAAATGGAGAATGGAATGCCACAATGTACATGTGGGCTCCAGTGCACCGTACAAGTGTACATGGATGCCACAGATGTGGCAAATGGCCGGTTTGAAGACAACAACCCCCACAGGCCATATTTTACATGTGGTAGGGGAGTTGTTCCAAACAGATGTCACATGATGTTGCCCGTGCACCGCGTACATCATACACTTGCCGCGTTAACTACAGTTAGGGATGCGCTGGTAACACAACTTGCATATGCACGCAATGAACGCAAGACATGGTCAGAACAATGTGACTTTGCAAGTTCCACTAGAGAAGACACAGACTGGCTAAGAGAATAAATTGAAGTGTTGTGGGGGAGGCGTCTATATCTACGTGAATGACTCCACCTCCCGAGTGATAATGACTCTTCAACGGAGGAAGAGGGATACAATACATCATAGATGTAATATAATTATATGTAATTAAGTGTGGCTTCACTACATGTTACAACATTTAAATGCGACTAACGAACTACTTTCAAACCTAAGTCTCATATAGAGACATATGTTTTGAAGCCAAGTTTATGTTACTAATCATTAATCGTGTTTTAGATGTCGATCAATCTATCTGAAGTTCTGAGGTGTGATTGCGGTCTGGTTGCAACATTGCGAGTTAACACAGAGGATGCGGGGTTATATGATTTTGGCATTCTGAGTCAAAGGCCGGGAGAAATGTATTATATATGTCCTTCTAGAGAGGTGCGCTAGTACAACCACAAATACTCAGTTGCACTAGCTAAGTAAATGGTGAATTTTTTTGTTTTTAACTCAAATTTGGGAAATATTTTTAGGAAAAAGACCGATGCAAATACTTTCATTGGGCAGTCGATCTCCCCCCAACAACTGATTCACTGAAGGCTGAAATTACGTTACTAACTTACGAGTGCAAGTCGGTATGGGGGCAGGCGATGAACATGAAGGACTTTATTGAAATCCATCACGACTTCCATCATGTTTACACCTCTAAACAACACGAGTATGAAGTTTTACAAGCCTCCGTTCAGAGGTTGGAGGATAGTTGTACTCTACTTTTGGATACTCCTTCACCCCTGATGACTCCATAAAGTCGTTGTTACACTTACATCGCAAACTTTGTATTTTTCTTAATTCTATTCAATTCTTATGGATGTATCACATTTTATGCGATATATTATTTGATCACGAAATCGTAACATTCGAATTATATCCGCAATTATGTTATTTTCTTAATTCTATTCAATTCTTATGGATGTTAATTGCAATATTATATACATACAGAATTTTGTAATATGGTTGCACAACAAACTACGACGTATGTTATATGGTGTAGAGAGCTTGATATGGTTCTCAGAGGTTTGATGAGAACCCAATATCACATGGGGAGATGTTTGAATGGAGTATATACTGCTCAGGCTTGGAGGGAGGTGTGGCATCACTTTCTGCACATAACAGGGGGGTCATACATTTCTTTGAATGAGATGCAACTACGGTGGCAGCACATCATGAGAGAGTTCATAACATATAATCTTTTTATTTTAGGAGATTTAGTGCCTCCCCCTCCATTGGCCGTGCAACACGGCGTTCAATGCAACTTTGTGACTACTCGTCGCACCTATCCACCAGCACTTGTTGAGTACCTTACGAATGAAGAAAACAACAATAACACATGAAGTTGTAACATAGTAGCTCAAATTTGTATTTGTTTATATTTGGATGTCTCTAATTTCTATTTCTTTATGTTGTAAAACATATGGGCACAATCAATTTTTTTTCCATCGTTTGATAAAACATCTATTTTACGCTTTTGATTACAAGACTTACATCGCGTTAAAACTTGCATTTGTGCATGTTTTCTTGACAACTTATATTTCTATACATTAGTATCAGTATTACTTTTCTAGTGTCATTGTGTGCTCATATTTTTAATTTTTTTATTAAATATAGATGCCGCCATCGAGATCAAAGTCACTGGAAAAGTACAAAAAGATATTGATGTCTCCATCAAAGATAAAAAAATATGTTAAAGAAAACCTTGTATGCAAAAAAAAAATGTTGTGAGACTTCACTTAATGGGGGCAAATCTGGGAGACATGAACAAGGAAAAGAAGGGGTCAATCACCCTATTTGTCATCTGCCATTGTTGTTTGACTGGCCAAAAGATGATGTCAAACAACCCATTCAGCCTGTGCAGGAAGAATGTCCCGTTTCATGGGACGAATATGATGAGGCCCTGAATTGGGCCAACTTGGATGGTCCTACATGGGATCAACATAAATCATCATTCACACCGCCATCTTAACATGTCTGTATGGATGTGTAGAAGTAGGCCTAGGCAATGTTTCTCATGTTTTTTCCACTCTTCCGTCGTTCATGATGCATTTGTCCAGGACCAAAGTATGCTATTATCCCTTATTTTGGGTGTTATTTAATTTCAAATGAAAACTTCTTCACTTTGTCATTTATTTTAATATTATGGAAGAATTATATGTAATTGTGGTATGGACATGTTTATATTCAAATGGTTATGTTACATGTGCGTGATTTTATGTTCTATCATGACAATTTCAATTATCTTGTCAGTTACAAATTATTGGATTGAATACACATAACTATATACATAAATACAAGATGCCACACAAGACAAGACAGATGTATATTATTTATTTAAAATAAACATATAAAAAGAGCATACTCATCTTATATCCATACCACTAAACAACAAATAATATCATCTACATTGTGTATGGACATTTTTTTTCCAAAATTTTTACTTGTATTGTAGTGCCATCACAACTTCACATATTGTGTAACTATTAAGTCATTTATGTTAGACAAGGACAGAATAGACAGATCCTGACTAGGTTGCCAAACAAAATCAAACTGTAGTCAGACTGATAATTAGACTGCAGTCAGACTGATAATCAGACTGCAGTCAGACTGATAACCAAATAGAATCAGACTGAAACCAGACTCAAACCAGGTCAACTGACCAGAATCAGACTGGGTTACCAAATAGAATCAGACTGGATCCAGACTACACCAATCTAGATCTACTGACTAACCCCGTCCAATCCAGTCTAGACTACATAATCTCAGTCCCGAACCAAACAGGGGCTAAAGGCTTGCATGTCCATGGACACCCTTATACATGACACATAGAAAGTCTCATAGACACCTCATACTTGAGCTCTTTCTTTATATAGACATCTCTACCCCTTTCCAACTCCCAATTCGAAAACTCTTGCTCTTCCTTATTCCCTCTATCTTAGAGCATCATTCATACTATATTTTTCCATGAAGGTTTTGTCCCAAGGTAAAAGGAGGTACCTACCTTGATGAAGAAGGCTCCTAGAGTTCCCAATTTCTCTATTTAGGATTTCTTAAGCCCCTCCTTGGTGATTTTGACCAAAACTAGTAAGTATCCTCCTTTCCTTTCCTATTTTCATGTTGTTAGTCTTCTTTCCACCTACCTCCAAGTCAGAACCATGGCCTTCCATGGTGAAACCCCACCTAGAACCCATAAACACCTCATCTCCATGTTCTTTTGTTAGGGTTTTTCACCTCTAAAGTGGAGAAGGTGGTTCTTGCTCGAAATAAGAGCTTTGTTGGAGAAATTGGCCTCTCTAAGCTTGGTAAACTTACTTATTGGACCTTTCCATCTTTGCTAGACATCTTTGGAGGCCTAGGCTTGGATCTAGGAGTGACTTAGACTGTTTAGACTCTAAAGTTGAGGTATGATATATCCCCTATTCTTCTATGTTGAGCAAGTCACCTATGCTTATTCATTCTCTTTGTCCTATCGACGTTAGCCTATACATAATGTATTTTCTTTTGAAAATCATGGTTCATGTGAACTTCCTTATTTGATATTGATCATGCAATCATGGATATTCTTTTGAACTCTTAACTTATGTTTTTTCATGATGGAACTCTAAAAGATGACATGTGATGTCTTTTGCCCAGTTATGAGGTGGATGTATATGTTGGTCACTTATGTGGTGACTAGTTTATATATTCTAACTATACTTTACACTTGCCTCTATATTTAACATGCTATGTGATTCAATATCACTAGAGTAGTGTAATTGCATTGGTTTTTATGGCAGATGTGTTATTTCCTGCCGAGCAGATGTGATATTTCCTACTCTTTTAGGATGGAAATGAACCACATACCCATGGCAAGATGTGTGATTCTTGGCCAATGTTTTATATATTTGGAAGATTGGGAATATTCCTTTCTCCATCAAGTTTCAAGTTTATGATACTTGGCCACCTTTGTGTTTATATTGTTATAGGGCTATATTTATCTCACATGTATGCAGTTTGATGATATGGGGTGTGTTCCCTAATTCTTGACATGTGCTTGTGTGGCACAATCTTTCTATTTTATTAATGGCAAGTATTCTTTTGTTATCATATGATTTTAATTCATTTTCTCTTGATACCCATTTGGGTGGTCCTTTTCCTTTCTATGGGAAGCCTTTTATATTTGATGTCATGTATTCCATATATTGCTCAATTTCCTATTTAGTATGCACATACCATCCTGTGCTGATGTCATCTTTTTTCTCTTCTTGTTGGGGTATGCTTCCAACCCTAGGTGAAGGACTTGGATTATAAGACATGAAGTTTTGGACTATCTTAAGGAGTTAAAGCTTAGAGACAAAGTTGTTATGGTTTAGATTTCCCTCTACTTAGATCCTTATGTTGTATCATACAGGTAAACCCTTATGGGATATTATGATGTACTTCCGTAATTTTTTTGAAAATTGAATATAGTCATTAGTTTTATTCTACTTCTATACTTTGTTTGTTTTAAATACCATTTATTGATGTTTGAAAATTTTCCACCTATTCCAGCATACATTTGAGTGTGTTTGGAATGGATGTTTTATTCTTTAAATTTTTAATAAGGGAGTGATTGATGAGTGCTATTTCAACACTTCTTTTCTACAAATTATTAAGCTTGTCACATAGAAATACTCAATTCATCTCTTGAAATTTCACAAATTAATATTTTCTCATTTTTTTCAGAAATCTGACAATCTGGTGCATTTTATTGCAGTTTCAGAACTTGAGTTGATCATCTGTCATTACCAACCGATCGTCTCACTATCACAACCCGATCGTATCAGTTGTTCAATCACTCATTTTGTGTTCTAGCGTTGATCATTTCTCTTGACCAGATGACCAACCAGATCGCCTGGTTCCTAGTCCAAACGCTCAGCCCAAGCCCTATTGATGGGAAGAAACACAGATGTTTTGGCTGCGCTGCCACCCTAATTAGGGTTGGCAGCCAATCTCTTGGCGGCCACCATCCACCAGCATCCAACCGACCAGTTCACTTATGAACCATTCGGTTGGCAGCGTGCAGACAACCAAAAAGCCAGCCACCAGCCATTTCTTTTGCCCTAAACCTAATGTATACCCCCTACTTCTCCTATAAAAGGAGGGGCACTTCCTCCTCATTGTGGCATCTCGGTTTTTCTCTTGTATTAGCATTCTGGAGCAAGTTTTCTTGTATTCTTCTAGTTCTGGAATAAAGAAGCCGTGCAAATTTTGTTACATGTTATTTCTTTAATTCCGTCATTCCGTCGTGTTTAGATCTAGCACTTTCTCTTCTCCTCCTCCCCTCTCTTGAGCAATCGAGTAAGGTAGGAAGAGGTAGCCATCTTCATTGTCTCTAATCGAGGATCAGTAGTCGTAAGACTCGAAGATGGCTAGATCACTTCCTTCCTCCATCTCCATGAGTGAGTAGTTCTTTATCAAGGCAAGGGGAATAACTCCTTAGCCATGGCTTTATCGACTTTTCCTTAAAAACGATTCTAGATGGCTTTTGGGTTTGATAACTAATTGATCTATCAAAGTAATTAATTGATTTGATCAAAAGTTAATCTGGATGGATATGACCATGGAAGTTCAGATTTAGAACAACAAACCCAATCACATAGGAGTTTTGAAACGACAGTGGATCTTCTTCTTTTAGGATGATGAACTAAGAAGCATGAGCACCAGGACCAATGGGATCATGTGGAGTCCATCTTTAGTGGATTTTTATTAATTCACTTGCCTTCATCAAATCTATCATTTTTAAATTATTAGTTTGTTTTTGCCTAGGATAAGGTGGTGAAAACCCCTAAAGCCTCAATTCCCATCTCTTGATTTAATCACCGCTTGCTTTTGCTTTCCCTAATTCCTTATCTTTTCATAATAGCTTTTCTTGTGCTAACAACAATCTTAATTTTCCTTGTAACAAGGAAAATTTATATTCTTGTCAAGTGCATTTTCATTCTTGCATTTCTTTCCTTAGTGTTAATCACCAACCCCCACAACTTGACTTTTACTTTCTGTTCCAAATCTAAAAAAATACCAAAACAAATAACAAGTTCTTCAAATAATTGGGATTAGAGATAACAATCTTTATAAGTTGTCATGTGGGATCAACCCTTTCTATACTAGCCTTAATCGGAAGTAGAAAAAGGATTAAACTCAGGATAAACATCTTAGTGATTGTAAGTGCTAAGCGACACATTAACAGTGATCATGCCTCCTTACAGTGCGTGTGTGTGTGTGCATGTATAGACATATATATATATATATATATATATATATATAAATATATATATTTATACATATATATACATATATATATGTATATCTATATATGTGTGTGTGTGTTTGTGTATATTTGATCACTTTAACAAAGGTTGATGAAGGTTTATAGAAAACCCACCCAAGAAGTGTTTGGAGTCTCAATTGTACAATTTAAACCCCTTGATAGTTTGGTCCTTGTATGGACCGAATATGCGTGATATAATCTTGAGGGTTTAGACTTGATGGAAATATAAACTGCCCGTTCAATACATGTGAATTTGAAGATATATCGATCCAATTGATATGATGGTACCAACATTAGACATGTAGTATCTACTTGTTGTTAGTCATTTCAAAAAAGGGATAGACCCTTAGAAGGAAAGTTTCAAGAATATGAGGTAAGAGGTGTGATAAGAGAGACTAACCTCAAATTATAATATGATATGTTATCAAAGTCATAATGAGGTAATATAATTAGAAGAGTTAGACCACCACATGTTCAGATAGGCTGATGTTGATTACCCTAGATGACATGAAGGGGCTTGACAACTCTATATGTTTTATAAGAAATACTATCATATTTGGGGAAGGGAAGAGTTCCAAGACCCACAAGGAGAAATGTTGACAAAGCCTTAGGCCCAAGTAAGTGGTCCTAATATAGGCATCTAGTGATTGAACCCAAGAGAGTTGGGTAACATATGGTCATGGGTAGTGAACATGTACATGATGTCTTGACTTTGATAGATCCTAGCTTGAGTGATCCAAACACTGAGAGCTCATACTAAGTTATGTGTAACCTTGAAACAATATATGTTGAAGGAGGCTTGTGTTCCTTTTGAATAAGGATGAAGATATAGAGACCTTACTTGAGATAACCTTCTTTATGGATAATTACTCACTCCATAATTTGTCTTATCAAGTCCTAAAATCACAACATGTTTGGAATTAGGTACAACTTATCACTTACTATGGTAATGTTAATTCCCATCCACCTTGGATATGACTTGTTATAATTATGAGGAACTAAAACTAATTGAATCTTATGCTAATTCATGAACCCTTAGTTAGGTCTTCATCTCTGTTCTTATTGTTCATTATTTGTATCTAGATGTTTCATAATGCATGTATTTCCCAAAAAGTGGGGTTTTATATGAAATCCACTGACGGATGTTGTTTGCGTGATTTTAAATACCTTGGAGACTAAATGATGGAAGGATAAGAGAGAGATGATCCCAAGGGATCCAACATGCATGGAGGAGTCCAAGGAACCATTAAAGTCAACTCCAACCTAACCCAAGTGTCTAAGAGTCAAAGATAAGCAAAAATAACAATGGATGAAGAACTTGTAAAATAAAGTCCTATTGAAAAATCCCAAAATAATTATGATATCCAACCATGTTCATGCTAGTAGAAAAAAATCATTGATGCATGTTAGTTTTGAAACAAGTCATGTTTCCTGACCACCGCAGTGGAGGCTAGCAGATAAGTCATGGTGCTCATATCCCAACATGATTGTTTTGACTAACATAGCCACAGAAGCATCCACTCAATATGATTATTCTAAAGAGAACAACCCCCTCCTACCTCTTCCACCACATCCATGATACCCTCAAGATAGCATGTTTGTAGTGCCCAAAATGGTCGTGTTACCTCACATCTAAAACCTAATTTTTATTTGATTAGTTTACCTCAACACTATGATCGTTTTCCACAAATAGGATCTTTCCAATACCTAGCCAACACAGTTATGCTACCCTCCTAACCCTAATGTTTCCTAATAGCATTTTGTCATTTTATCTCCAAAAAACCATATGATTCCTTGGACACTATATAAATAGTAGTGGCAGATGGAAGCAACAGATTACCTCCCATTGGCATTGAAGTCCACCACATACTCCCACCAACCTCATTTCTTCTAGTTTCTTCTATCTTTCACCCTAAAACCCCTAGTTTTCTAGGGATTTGGCCATTCCACTTTCATCATACAAGACATTCTAACTTGTAGGAGGGAGGAGCTTGTCCTTACTTTCACAAGAGATGAAGGAGTTAACCACTACTTTTAGCTCAATGGCTTTACTTACCTCTTTCTTCCCCATTAGTTCATTTTCTTGCACTATGAGAAGATAAGCCCCTTTGATGGGATGTTTGGGTAGAAAAGTATCGTTGATATCATGTTGCAAAAATATTTATCCAAACACTTTAATTCCATTGACTAATCCTATATTCTTTTTTGTTCCCTTCTCCTACCTCTTCCTCAGTGATTGATGCATGAAAACACCTAAGATGTACAGAGAAGAGGAAATAGGGGCCTAGAGTGGGGAAAACCCCGAAGTCCATCAAATGGAACATTATATAGTTTCCTCCTTTTCCTATTTATCCCTGGACTCCACTAGACCTAGGTGTGAGATATAAGTATCTAGGGAAGATTCTCCATATTCATTTAGCAAGGAGAATGTTTAGATGAGTTTATGGGTGTAATGGGAGGTGAATGCCCTTTCTTGCACTCCATGCACCCCTTGTCATTAAGTGTATTAAGAGAATCACTGCTCTTAATTATACTTTGGTCATCTTGATTAGATTTTATCTTATTCCCTAGTCAATTGAGACTCAAAGGTTGGATAAGAGGTAATAAGAAATGTTTCTCCTATGCACACCCTATGCCACCCATGGTCAGCTAGTAGAAATAAGATCATCTAGCCTCATTACCTTTAGTTTATTGGTTTAGTCTCATTCTCTCCAGATTTGATTACATAGATATTACCAAAAAAATGGTTGATAGTTACATACCACCAAACATCCCACTACCTTTAGTTGTATGTTAAAACCCTAATAATTCACTTTTTAGATAGTGATAGTCTTGTTAGAGTCCTCTCTTTCTTTCCTAGTATTAGTTACTTAGTTGATGTTTAGTTTCCTTCATTAGACTCACTTAGAACTAATTGTGAATTGTTAGGTTTTGTTGGTCAGTCGTATAATGTAGCCTTTATTTGCCTTTTTGGGGTAATTGGTAGACTAGTGGAGCTAGTTACTCTCCCTCTTGTCTTATTTATCTAGTAGTTTCTCTTTGTTTCTAGTTAGGATTGCCCTTAGTAGGGTAGTGTTAATTGATTTCTTTTAGTTGCTTCCTTAAGTGTAATTTTCATTCTTGCTTAGTTAGTTAGTCTTATTTGTGTAGAGTTAATCAAAGTTTAGTTATTTACTCCCTTTCTCTCATGATAATATCAGTTTAACTCAAATACAAGATTAATCCATTGATACCCTACATTGTTCATTAGGAACCTAGTAAAAATGACTTAGATTTAATGCCCCCATCCCAGCCTGTGGTTTGACCCCGACTTACCATATTCTCTATACTACATCCTGAGATGTACACTTGTAGATTTATTATCAAGAGTGTGTCTAAACTTGAAATTTATAAATAATTTCTTATCCTGGTGTGTCCAAGAGCCGCATCAAGATTTCTTTCACCATTTCCATGGAGTGTGACAGTCAACCTATCTAATTTATTTTAGTTTGACTTTTCTTATTTCCCTCACAATAAATATAATTTACTCATTATCTTAGTAGTACATTTGAGATTACAAGCTCTTATTTATTGTGAAATATGATGGTTACAATGCACACTTGAGAGAGATGAGATGGATATCCTAGTGTAGAAGGACCACCACGCCAAAATGGAGAACCCCCTAGACCTCTACATGGATACTTCCTCCAAGGAACTTATAAATATTGTATTGCAACAAGAGTTGAATCAATGCCTGATCAAGACTTCTCCATCGCTCCATACCTTTTGTAAATGCTCCTACCTTCTCTGGGTTGGATTATGAAAATCATTAAAATAATATTGATGCTTTTCTAGAGACATGATCAACTTTCAGTACTCAAGCCACAACTAATGATGCAATTCACTTTCTCGTGTTTCCCTTATCTCTAAATGGAAAAGCCAAGGATTGATATTCCTAAAATGGATATAATGAATTGGGAAGAATGATGTTTTGAGTAAGACCTACCTTTTTTGAAGATTGACACATATGAGGAGTGCTATTGGTAATTTCAATCACATGAAGCACAAAAAATTCCATGACACTTGGTCAAGTTTCTAAAGAATTTAAGGAAATTCCCACATCATGAGATTCCTATATGGAATCTCAAGATGTAAAGACCCTATCTTTAAAATTAAATATTTATAAAAATGTCTCACAAGTATAAACAATCTTTATTACAATCATACTTTTATGTTAGAGTCGTGGAAGCTTACAAATACAATTACAAAGTTTAAGAATGAAAATTGATTCCTATCTAGTCTTCAATAGGAGATAACTCCCGCATGTCTCTTCTAGTCCATCTTTATATCACTTGTCCATGAGTTCCCAAAGGAAAAAACCACACATGGACCCCATGAAGGGAAAATAAAGGTAAGGAAAGAAAGTACTAAATTCAATTATTGATCTATTTTAATAATAAAGAATTATGAGATCAAATCTAGGTATGATTGCTTGGTGGACTTATAAAAATTAACAAAGGATAATCTAGTTACCATGCTAGTTTCAAAAAGGCACAATAATTCAAAGTGGTAACTAGGAAACAATCAAGTGATTCTCAATACTACTATTAAGATTTCAAAATGAATGATTGTTCTCAAAACTAATATCAAGATATCAAATTATTTTAAATGAAAAGATTCATTCATTGGCTCAATCAATCTAATATTATCTTCTCTAGTGGCTATCTTCCTTGCGTTCTCCCCTCTATGAGAGAACAACACTTTCGCCTATGGGGTTGGCCAGTACTAGGGGACCTCTAATTGTCTAGTATCCACTGTGAATGGGGGATGTGACCTATCAAATCTAGTCAGCCAAAGCTCTTTGCCAATATTTCAAATTTTTGTGCCAATATCAAAATCTAACAATATTAAAATTTCTGAACAATGTGCAACATTCAAATTTAGTTGTGGTGAATTTCAACAATAAGAAAAGGCTATGAAATTGGTTCACCACTTTTGAAAAGTTATGTAGATTAATCTTAAGAGGTAAATAAATAACTCAACAAACAATCAAGAATTTAGTACCTATTTCAATCGAGCATTTCCAAAATAAGGTGTGCACAATGATCAAGATGGAAATTCATCATGAATCTGGCAAAAGATAATGTACTAGGTTTATTTGATGTTTCATGTCTTGGAATCATTCATTACTTATCACCAGCTGAATGTTAAATATTGTGATTCCCCTTATTTGTATCTTGCGTTGTCATACTACCCCATGATTGTCATTAAGTTCATATCATTTTGTGTAGTCATCATGTAGTCACATACTATACACATTTATACATATACATAAGCTATAACCCTCAATATTTGTATTGGAAAAGGTGTATTTTTATATTAAGGTATATTTCCCATGAACTTATGGGTTGGAATACTATAGATACGTTATATTTTACTCATATTGACCTTCATGTTCATTTCATAAAATTCTTATTTCTTTTCATTTTTCCCATAGTAGATTTCAACTTTCATAAAAATACAATTTTTAAGACTAGTCAATTTGAAAACAAATATTGAAGGATATAGTTTAAAACCATGCGTCATATTATTATAGATTTTTTCAGATTTTCTTTAATTCAAAATAAGTATTATAATATTCTGTATCAACCGTCTAGGTCATACATCTATACACATTGTGTTAAGTAAGAGCAAAAGTATATCTAAGTCGTAATATGCAAGTGCTATTAGGGTTTCCATATGAATTTCCCTTCAAATTTTTCTAAAATGTATAACCATATGTCTTAAATGAAGGAATTCTAAGTATGTAAGCAATCACAGTTTGAGTGTACTGGATTTATTGACTAGGGTGTTCTTCACCTAGATTTCATTCTTACTATGTCTATAACGTCCAATACCTTATTTATCACTTGTTTTGTTGTTAATATCCACCCACAGTCAGTTTGATTCAATGAATGAGAATGAACGAAGAAGGGGAAGAGTAGAAAGGAACCTGTCGACAACCAGGTCTGGTTCACTAGAGATGGCCCATAAGGGACCCATGGCCATGGTCCATACAACCTGCGTCAGCTACTTCCGGAGGCCAAGGTTGCGATGGTTGTCAGAGAGGCACTACTCCTCAGCCTTGTTGCTGGTTAGATCAGAGATGACCTTGCCGTCGAGGAGTCGTTCAACTCATTAGTATTGTCGTTGGCCTGACCTGAGATGGATCCTCATCTTTCCGACACAGTGGAAGTCAGTAAGGTTCATACGTCGTCGTTGTGGCGAGGGTGGGAGCTGCGCTTTGCTTGTCGCCGCTACGCTGCTCAAGTCTAACGGTGCATCTCTTTTGTCCACCAGTCATCGTTGCCTTGAGCTGGTGGTGATCAGTGTGTGGCTGGAGGCAATGGAGAACAGATCCACATGGAGAGAGGAGGAAGGGAGTAGGGGTTCCGCCTGGGTTACATGTGGTCTGAGGACAAGAGGGCGGCGTGCTAGGAATCTTGGTGGAAAGTAGCATCCTAGGAATCTCGACGGATAGGAAGGTAGTCGAAGTGGAGGTCTAAAACTTAGGAGGAAGAAGAAGACCTGCAGCTGTTGTAGGTTTGTGTAATCTGCAAATCGCAGGTTCTAGAGGTTTTCTCGCTAGGGTTTTATGCATGGGAAGCAGAGAGGAGATGGTCGGGGTCCGAAGTGTTTGTGATTAGAGATTGGTCGTGTGCCGTTTCTCAGAAGTCAACAACACCCAACACGATGTGGATGTTGCTAGGATTTTCATGACCAGGATTCTCCCGATTGGGAAGGGAGTCGACGTGGATTCATTGCCATTCATTTCACCAGAAATAGTGGAGAGGAGGCAGCACCTCTGTAACGGCAACGATGGACGCAACATAATGGTAGGGCAATTCTGGGTTCGATCATGATTTTCTTGTTCATGTTATCCTATATATCCCGTAAATTTTGAAATTTATATCTCATAACTCACTCATCCTTTTTTCTTGAAATTTTCAACATAGCTTCAATTGCAATTAATCTAATTCATAAAAATATTAACTCTCTTTGTTCATGGGTTAAGATGGCAAAAGTAATTACTCTTACATCTAATTCAAATGTAAATATTTAAAATTTAATAGTCTTTTTATGTGATTCCAAAGCCACAGATGTTTAACTAAGTTCAATTTCTTAATTGTGTATCCCAAATGGGGTAATTCGATCAAAATGAGGATAAATTGCATTTTGATGCTCAAATTTCAAGATGGCTCCATGAAACGAAATTTTGAATGGAGAAGTTGGCAAAAGAGCTTTCAATTTGAGAGGTCTACAAATAATAGCTCAAACTTAAATTTAGTACCAAAATTGGGTATGTCACACATGAAGTACTATTACTTTAGGTTAACTCGATTGAGCCAAACCGTAGTAGTTTCATCTTGTCAAGGTTCTTTTATGGCTAATTCCCCTAAAAAGTCATGGCCTTTGTTTGAACACTTGGATGAAATTCAAGGAACTTAGCTTCTAGTATGATGAATAACTGTGAAAGGAACATTGGAGTGACACTTCTTGAAACTCCCTCACTTATCAATGATTAAAACACTCAATTGATGAAGATTTCAACTAAAATGATCCATTTGATAAAGAATCACAGAGGAGGTTCCTTAAGTCATGTTATACATGTTGTTGACGATTTGGAGGAGGTAAAGGCCTATGAATCATGTAGCCACCGAGATTATGAAGGTCAAGGGATACCACCACAACAACTAGGTCAAATATATAGTTCAATATTTAAAGAAGAAGTCCTCTCTAAAATTCTTGGATTTGATGAAGTCTATCAAAATATGTCCAACCAAGATAAAAGCATTAGTAGACTTGATCAAATATTAGATCAATTGTCCTTAACACTTACCCTCGATGTAGAAGGGAAACCTCCTTCTCAACCCATGGCAAACTGAAATGACACTAACATATTAGTGGCTACTTCCAAAAATCCCAAGTTCCACCACAAATGCAAGTGCATTCCCTCCCTCCACACCTAGTTTCACTATATTTGTATGCCTCTCAACACCAAAACAACCATTAGATTACCAATATCCTCATCCACCATAAAATGCTTACTTATATGTACAACATCCTAGGATTCTCCCTCATCATAACCTTAATCTCATCCACACATGTCCAGTCACTAGATGTCCCATATCCATAATACTATACTCCCCCTCCTCATTCCTCTCAAGACATGTGGAAGTCCAATTGTTATGAGAAGTGGAATGAAACTTAAAGGACCAAATGAGACTCTTGATAGTGGTACAATAATAAATGATAAAGTTGAAATTGTGATTTCTATGGTTGATGGCATATTTTTCTCTATGCAATGAATTGAGATAGTAAATGATAGAGTCCCACATGTCACTCCTACTGGGATGTAAGTAAATTATCCTATTTTTCTTAATCAAGAAAATGTGCAAGAACCCCCTTTCTAGATGCATTGAATGAACCTTACATACAAGAGAAAGAAAAACCACACTAATGAAATCCTTGACAAATCCAAATAGTGCACTATTATACATTTCTCAAATGCACTAAAGTATGTTTTTGTATATGTGAAGTTTCTTAAGGATAAATTCAAGAGAAATTAGCAGGAAGGATTCTTAAAGAAGTGAAACTCACCTAGAAAGTGAGTTCAATTCTACAACATGAGATCCCTAGGAAGACAAAGGAACCAAGAGCACCTATCATCTCTTGCAACTTGGAGGAGACCACATTTAGTAGGTTTTTTGATTTGGAGTTTAGTGTCAAATTGATGACATATCATATGCACATTACACTTGGTGTGGGTTAGCTAGAGCTACCAGATTGAGCCCTTCAATTGGTTAATTGTCATACCAAATTTCAAGGGGATGGATACATGATGTCCTAGTGAGAATTGATGATGATACACTATCCATCTTACCATCCAATTTTTGTCTTACTTGATATGGACCAATATAGAAGGAAAGTCCCTATCCTCGAATGGTCAGTTGAAAGGATGCCTAAAAAAAATAAAACTCACTAAGAAAGTGAATTCAATTCTACAGAATGTTGTTTGAAAGAAGAGACAGGACTACAAAGATTCTAAAATCACTTGCAACATTGGTGGGCACCACATTGAGCAAGAATTCTTTGATTTGGGGCTGAGTTTGAATTTTATGTCATATCACATACACATTGAACTCAGTTTGGGTCAGTTAGAGTTGATAAATTGCATCTTTTAGTTGATTGATCAATTTTTGAAAGTTCTACGGGACCATTAAATGATGTGATAGTGAGAATTGACGATGATGCATCTTCCATCCTCCAAACATATTTTATCATACATGTTATGGAGAAAGATAGAATTAGAATCCCTATCATCTTAGGTAGGCAATTCTTAGCCACTTCTACTATTTTTATTCATGTGAGAACATTTGTCGTGTTTGTGATATTCCTACACATGAAGATTAATTGAATATATTCAAGTCATATGCTAGGTTTATAGTTATTGATGCTACTGACCAAGATTCTTACGTGCATGAATGTCTTGGCAAAATTATGTTGGAATGTTTGTCGATAGAGCCAATCATATGATCATTGTAATGGGGCATTATATACTTGATTTGATAATCATAAAGGTAATTTCGGCTATTATGTTTGTCTCAATCATGTGATAATGATACAAACATGGTAGATATCTAAAGAATGTTGTTACTCGATGTCGTGTCTTCAAGTTGAGGACCTGGACAATGAGATCATATTTATGATAAGAATACATACATTCTTGTTATGTCCCTAGTCAGATATTACTATTGTAGAAAAATATAAAACAATAATACATAAGACTAGGGTGTGTGTTGGTTGACGATAAAATCTCACTAGTCATGATATGTGATTGAAACCAAACACATAGGTACTTGTTAAGAGAACAATGTACCAGACAGATGCACCTTGAGAGTGATACACAGAGACCATGGAATCATAGTCAAAATCAGCTCTCATAGTGATAGTGGTGATTATGGTTCTTAGACTTGAAATCACTACACTCATCATATGTCGTTCAATGTATTTGGCATCATCCAATGTGACCTTGAATAAGGGTTGCCAAAAAGGTGGTTTTCGGGTACGTTTTAACACATGGGGTTGAGTGTGAGTGATGTAGATGTGATTTGTCCCTCATAATTGTGATTGATATCCAGACAACTTTACAAGTGAGACTAAGAAATGTATGGTCATACTCATGTGACTCAATATGTGATATGTGAGCTCACATGCATCTCAAATAGTCTACTGTAGTACAAGGAACATGGATAGAATGTGGAAGAGGATGAAGATTCTATGCCTCGAGTTCAATACTGATATAAGATAGAAATAAACTATGTGATCACAGTAACACTGATCACAAATTGTAGGATGAAGTTATTCTCCAACTTTCTATTTACTTGTGTAGCAATTATGTGTTTCTAGATTCCGCTCATTGCTTGTGATGTCATAAATTGGTTATGGACATTCGCTGCCAATGTAATTTGGGACCTATAATTTCACACACATAGGATGCATTTGGAATAGAGGTTTACTCATGAATATGGTTTAATTTGAGTACTAAAGTGTTTAGGTATTTAATTTAAACAACATTGGTTGTACATTTGCTGAATAGGAATTCTAAACTGCCAGGTTCAGAAACGAACCTCCCGGTTCAACACATGAAATGACCAGATCAGAAATGAACTGACCATTTAAAAATGTGAACCGAATGTTTGAACAATTAGTATGATTGGATCAAGAATTGATGTTGACATCATGTTGTGCATTAATCGAATATTAAATACCAATACAATTGCAAAAAGGAAGCATGGTGAAATGACCAGTTCAAGGGTTGAACTTATTGGCTCACATGTGAACCGATAAGTTCAACATTTGTAGGTTATAGAAAAACCATGAAATTATGTCTCTTTGACTCGCACTAAGACTAGAACTCATAACCCTCCTGTAAATGGAGTTGTAACATACCGAAACATAGACATATTCTCTTTTTGGCCTGCTTTCTAACCTTTTCCTTTATTTTGTATCCCTTTTTGACTTTGATGTTCAATTTTTGGAATTATTAGTGGTTTGGGGTTAATTTGATCACCATTTATGCAAAAATTTGGGTTTATACACTAATACCTCAGTAAATGTTTTTAATAAGGGTCTAATATGTAATTTACCACTTAAGTGGCATATTGATAAAATTTATTCATTCTATAATATTCTTTAGCCTTATGGATCAAGGAAGAGAAAAAGAAATGAACATTAATGCTTTAAACATGTTAATGTTATATTGAATTATTTAATACGTTAAATATTGGAAAATATGAGTTTTCTCCAAATTATTAAATGACTTCTAACTGGAAATATACCTCAAATTCATAATCTACATGAAAAAATGAGTCTATGTGTGAATTTTCATCTAATTTGGAAAATTTAAATATTTTATTTTATCTAGGAGAGAGAAAATAATTAAAATATCAAAAATATTAAATAATATGATAAAATGTAATTAATGTAAAAATATTGTTCCTCATTTTTAGTATTTCTTATAGGCCAATTTTCATATTTTTGGAAAGTTTCTAAATGCCTCTAATTAATTAAAAGGATAAATAAGTGATAAGATTTCAAATGTATTAAATACAATAATAAATTCTAAAAAAATGTTGAATTCGTGTTCTACATGTTAAAATATATATTTGGGTGAATTTTGACTCAATTTGGAAAATATTTGAATAAAAGTTGAAAATAGGAGAGAGAGTGTGTAGTAGAACCTTCAATATGTTAATTAATTAATCAAATAACTTCAACTTGAGGAAATAATTTTGTAATTGTATCCAACTCATTAAATGTGACTTATGGCTGAAGTTTCATGAGATTTGGAGAATCTAATAGTCATTAATGAGAGAATAAAGAGAAAATAGTAATTGGGTTAATTGACTAAATTAACTTTTTCAAAAGGAAAATCTAATTTTATATTCGGATTCTTCATGTCAAATATAGGATAGGTGTCAAGTTTCATTTGATTTAGGTTTTGTTTGAACCCTCAATTGAGGAGAGAGAAAAATGTAAACTAATTTACACGTCACTTTAGTACGAATTGATATTTGGTAAGAAATTTAGGTGTCATGCGACTTCTTATTTCACAAAATTTGCAGACCATTGATCGAGGATCAGACGGCCGGTAGGTCGTCACCTACCTTGCCCTAGAAAGGGAAACATGTGTCGAGTGTAGTGATATTTTGGACTTGATTTTCTCTCTCCACGCTCGAGTCTTTCACGAGATTTTTGGTCTAGTGGATTGCTTGTAAGATTCTACATCCTTTGGTACCCTATTCATACAGTTTCATGGAGAATACGAGAAATGCCCAAACCTTGTTGTCCAAGTCTCGCGGGTGAGCGCCCTCATCTTAGATCCTTGCTTTCCCAACTATATATAACCGCATCCGAGTCTTCACTAACCTTTACCCATCTCTTCCCTCATAGGAATTGTTCCTTTTCTCATGTGTGATGCTGCTGGTAAATGAGGTTTGGACGTGACCTTGCAACTTCTCTCCTCAGACCACAGTGAAACCTTCACCTCAATGGAGGCTTGCACTGAGTTCAGTTAGGTTCCCTCTCCCTTTCTCCGTTCTCAGTTTGAGCACTTAAAGTATTTTTTCCCTAATTCCCTCCAGCTACTACTTGCTTCTCATTGCCCATGGTGCGAGCTTGGAAGGGGATGAAACCCCCACGTTCTTTCTCGTGTATACCCTTCGTTCTGCCTACTTTTCTTTGCTTTTCATCCGAGGGCAAAATTGTCTTTCAGCCTAGGTTCTCTTTGCTTTAAAGTGGGCCCATGCACCGTCGATGAGGCGTTGGTCGGTGACTTGGCCACCTTTCATTGGGCCAAGTCACAGGCTGACACCCTCTCCTCTTTC
The DNA here is from genome assembly GCA_963693085.1 of Alisma plantago-aquatica. Lineage (NCBI taxonomy): Eukaryota > Viridiplantae > Streptophyta > Magnoliopsida > Alismatales > Alismataceae > Alisma > Alisma plantago-aquatica. The sequence goes on from OY856409.1 coordinate 1,297,752,992, forward strand.
TCTCTCTTCGCCTCTCTCGAAAAGGTTTGCTGAGGTGTCAACCTTTGATTGGTCGATATTCAAAATATCATAACTATTTATTCCTTGGTACAAAAATAAAAAAATAAAATATGTTCTGAACTCAGAAAAAGATGCTCTTTCTAATAAAAATAATTTCATGGTTTGGTTTCAAGTCTTATCGAAGTTGATTTTCTAGAAGATGATTTTATTACTTAAAAATCACCAAAAATGCACTTTAATCCTTATAACTCCAAAATATACAAAATTATATGTTTTCTTAATAAGGAGAACCTATCTAGATCAATGGTAATATTTTTAGAGTCTAAATCTAGGTCTTGTATGAAAAGTCCAAAATATGGATTTTCTTTATATTAATGCATATAACATACCCTAATGCATGGTTATACATTGGATCTAGGAAAAGTCGATCTGGACTTAATAAAGTGACGAAAGTTGGTAGTTGAAATCTTATGAAAGTTATGTGCTTTCCTTACACCTAAGTTGGGGATAATTGCAAACCCTAACATAGTTTCCCAAATGAGGCTTCTATGAAACCCTAATTTCTCTTTTGATAATTCCTTTAATATACTTGCCTCAAAATCAATTTTATTATTTGTTTCTTGGGTCTTGTACCCCAATGCCATGTCTAAAATTTACTTGATGTTTATACTTACCATAGTTCTTAGCATGTTGATTTTATTAGACTATTGAACTAGTGTAGTGGTACTTTTCTACAACCACCCATAGATAGGGCATGTGTAAATGTTCCCTAGGGAACATGTTAATCTCCCCAACATAGAATATTTGTAGGTGATTGGAATGTGTTACTCTCCCTCACCAATTGATTGAGGTTAGGTAGGTGCCTCAACCCTACATAGTTTGAGTACTCAATATATGCATGCAATTCTTTTGTTATATTTTTGTTATGGAAAACATCTATTTCATTATGCCTCATTCTCCTGGCCCTCTCATCTTATGCTGATTCAATATCTTTATGTTTCATGTTATTTGCTTATATCTTGTACTTGTTCATAATTTTGACACATACTTGTTTGTCCTTCCCTTTTGTTGGGTGCTTTCCCAACTGCCCAGGTTTCGACAAGGTGAAGGATATGACAAAGAGAACATAGCTTTTAATAAGACCTAGCTCTTAGAGATGTTGCTTTGGAGATAGGATTGAAGTAGTCTAGACTTCCCTTTATATAGATCCTAATTGTTGTATCTTAATGTAAACCCTAATGGGAGAATAATGTATTTTTGTAATTTTTTATGTGAAATTGAATATAGTTAGAAATTTTATTCCGCTACTTCACTATTGGTCTTTTGATTACCATTATAATAAAGTGGGAAAATTATACCTATTCCAACATACATTTGAGTGTGTTTGGAATGGATGTTAATTCTTCAAATTCTTAGTAGAGAGGTGATTTCACTTCTTTACAGTATGGTATCAGAGCCCATGGTAGTCAGAATCTGGCTATTTCAATTTTGTCTCCCTAGTTAGAATTCTTGCATTACGTAATTTCCCTTTAAGTGACATGTTTTCTCTAGAGTTGGTTAATAGATGATGAAAGGTTGATTTAGGATCTTATAGTCCACATTAGAATAATGTTGAATAAACTCCTAAAATACTTACAACCAAAATATACGTAAGTAACCATGGTAATTTGATGTGTTTAAGTTTTCCTTTAGGCAACTAGTAGGACATGAAGTTGAAGCAAAGGTGTCTAGAAAGGATCGGGTTCCGGGGGCTGGCAAGATTTTCCTCCGCACCACTAGCTTGATTTACGAGGACTCCCAGTTCCATATGATACCGGCCTGGCCTGAGCTGATATGGATTGGCTGAAATAGTATTCTTTTGGGCAATAGCAACCTTAGACATCTATGTTGGTTATCATTGGGAACCCAAATATGTTGACCTATTTTTTCAGGTCTAATGACTTGTTTGAGGATGGATACCCTATACAGTTCCTTATGTCTCTAGAACCTAGACTTTGAAGTTGGTATTTAGGAGGATATCTGAGTGCGTAATGGAAGCATGATGGATCTTGAGTATGGTTTAGTAGACTCATACATTTACCTCTATACTAGATTGGCTTGATAGGGCAACCCTTTTAAGGGGTGGATAATTGTTTGTTGTTGATGTTTGGGCATTTAAATTTCGAGGACAAAATCCTCTTTAAGGGTATGGATCCCTATAACATATGGAAATCTTTGTACTCTAACTTTAGAAACCCAAACTCCATGAATAGGAGGATAGTGTGCTTGGATCTTTAGTTTTGACGAAACAATGTATACTTATAACCTGATATGCCTGTTTATGTACTAATGAACATATAATGGTCATCTAATGAATAGTTCATATGTTTGAACCCTAATGAATACTTAATGCACATAATATGAATAACTCACATATTAGTCCTAATTATGGATACACATCATGTTGACCATGTCATCAATCAATAAACTCTAATGATATGAGGAGTGAAATAAATGTAACCTAATCTTGGACTTAATGCATGCTAAGAAGGTACAAGTAAAATATAATAATCATATTAACCTAAATCTGAAGTGATTATCTAAACATATACATTCTTAGTATCATTCATGATACTTTAGTAACATTAGGTGTCATAATCAGATAACATACCTTGATACACATAAATGTTATATATGATCACCTAATAATAAATTAATCAATTCATCAATATGAAATGCATATCATCTTGCTCTCTAATGCACACTTAATTAATTACCTAATGTGAATCAAATTGTTAATATGTAATATGTATCACCTTGATCACTAAAATACATATAATGACTTCAATATGGATAAGAAGTAATTGGATTGACACAATTGTGCATAGTCAATAACAAGAAGTGAATAAATATGAGAAAATGATTAATGATGACATTAATGTCAGTATCCAAGGTAATGTGACAATTTTTAGTATAGATATAGGTAATCAATGAAATAATTTGGTTTAACTAAAGACTTAATAAAAATTATATAAAATGTCTTATTTCATGCAAAATAATTTGTTATAATGGTGATAATATGAGAATAAAGAAGTCTAAATCCAAATTATTAAGGACAATTATTACTTGTAATAATAGATATTGAAATAATTATGTAACCTCTAATTGTGCTAAAATTCTTAATTAGGTAAATGAGAAATATAAATATAAGGTTTCATGTCTAATAACGAATATAACTCTTTTGATAACAAAGTGAATATGACATGACACAATTATAAGAATAATAATGATAATTTGATATCCTCATAAGTGAAAAGTGTTAAATCTCATAAAAGGAATCTCTTAGTAGTGGAACCCTAGGTGATCCTTAAGAACCTAACCTATGAGGTTTTGCTAGTAGAAATTTTGGTGGAAGTTTCATGGTTGGATGAACAACTTGAAGTTAGTGTTGAGATGTTGCACACTTACCCTTCCCTCTTTCCTTGTGATTTTGAGGAAGACATCCTCTTCAAGGGGTGGAGTGTTGTAACATACTGAAACTTGGACATATTCTCTTTTTGGCCTTCTTTCTAAGCTTTTCCTTTCTTTTCTATCCCTTTTTGACTATGATGTTCAATTTGTGGAATTATTAGTGGTTTGGGGGGAATTTTATCACCATTTATGACAAATTTGGGTTTATGCACTAATACCACAATAAATGTTTTTAATAAGGGTCTAATATGAAATTTACCACTTAAGTGGCATATTGATAAAATCTATTCATTCTGGAATATTCCTTAGCCTTATGGAGTAAGGAAGAGAAAAAGAAACAAATATTAATGCTTTAAACATGTTAATGTGATATTGAATTATTTAATATGTTAAATATTGGAAAATATAAGTTCTCTCCAAATTATTAAATGACTTCAATAGTGGAAATAAACCTCAATTTCGTAATCTACATGACGAAATGAGTCTATGTGTGAATTTTCATCTAATTTGGAAAATATAAATATTTTATTTTATCCAAGAGAGAGAAAATAATTTAAAGACCAAAATATTAAATAATATGTTGATAATTGTCAAACTTTTATTCCTTACGTTTAGTATTTCTTATGTTTGCCATGTCAAACTTTTGTTCCTTACGTTTAGTTTCATATGTTTGGAAAGTTTCTAGATGCTTCTAATTAATTAAAAAGGATAACTAAGTGATAATATTTAAATGTATTAAATAAAGTAATAAAAGTCTTCAAAAAAATAATGAAAAATTCGTGATCTACATGTTAAAATTTGTCTTTGGATGAATTTTGACAAAATTTGGAAAACATTTGAATAAAGGGTGAAAACGAGAGAGAGAAAGTGTGTAGAACCTTCAATATGTTAATTAATTAATCAAATTACTTCAACTTGAGAAATTAATGTTGAAATCATATCCAACTCATTAAATGTGACTTATGGGTGAAGTTTCATGAGATTTGGAGAATCTCATAGTCATTAATGAGAGAAGAAAGAGAAAATAGTAATTAGCTTAATTCACTAATTTAACTTTCTCAAAAGGCAAATCTAATTTCATATTTGGATTCTACTTGTCTAAAATAGGCTAGGTGTCAAGATTCAATTGATTTGGGTTTTGTTTGTACCCTCAATTGAGGAGAGAGACAAAGGTAAATTAATTTACACATCACTTCAGGCGGAATCAATTTTTGGCAAGAAATGTATGTGTCACGCGGCTTCTTTTTTCACGTGAATCATAAACTGTTGATTGAGGAGCGGTCGGCTGGTAGGACGTCACCAACCTTGCTCTAGAAAGGTAAATAGGTGCTGGGTTGGGTGATATTTTGGACTTCATTTTCTCTCTCCACGCTCGATCGTTTCATGAGATTTTAGTCTGGTGGATTGCTTGGATGATTCCACATCCTTTGGTACCCTACTCATGTGGTATCACGGAGAATACAAGAAACGCCCAAACCTTGATGTCCACATCTCGCGGGTGACCTCCCTCATCTTGGCTCCTTGCTTTCCCTACTATATATAACCCCATCTGAGTCTTCACTTACCTTTACCCATCTCTTCCCTCATGTGAATTGCTCTTGTTCTCATGTCTGATGCCTCCGGTAAATGAGTTTTGAACCTTACCTTGTGACTTCTCTCCTCAGACCACAACAACACCTTAACCTCAATAGAGGATTGCACTGAATTCAGTTAGGTTCCCTCTCCTTTCTCCATTCCTAGTTTGAGCACTCGAACCATTTTCACCCTAATTCCCACCAGCTACTGCTTTCTTCTCTTCACCCATGTTGCGAGCTTGGAAGGGGATGAAGCCCCCATGTGCTTTTTCATGTTTACCCTCTATTCCACCTTCTTTTCTTTGCTTTTCGTCCAAGGGCAAAATCATCTTTTAGCCCAAGTTCTCCTTGCTTTGAAGTAGGTCCATACACCGCCAATGAGGCATTGATTGGTGAATTGACCATCTTCATTGGATCAAGTCAAAGGATGGCACCCTCTCCCTTTCTCTCTTTGCCTCTCTCAAATGGGTTTGCTAATGTGTCAACCTCTGATTGGTCGATATTTAAAAAATCATAACTATTTATTCCTTTGTCCAAAAATAAAAAATAAAATATGTTCTGATCTAAAAAAATGTTATATCTAAAAAAAATAATTTCATGGTTTGGTTTTGAGTTTTAGCTAAGGTGATTTTCTAGAAAATGATTTAATTACTTAAAAATCACAAAAAATGTACTTTCGTCCTTATAACTCCAAAATATACAAAATTGTATGTTTTCTTAATCAGGAGAACCTATCTAGATTGATGGTGATGTTTTCAGAGTCTAAATCTAGGTTTTGTATAAAAATTCCAAAATATGGGTCTTCTTTACATTAATGCATATAACATACCCTAATACATGGTTATACATTGGAACTAGGAAAAGTTTATCTTGGACTCATTAAAGTGATGAAAGTTGGTAGTTGAAATATTATAAAAGGTATGTACTTTCCTTGCACCTAAGTTGGGGATAATTGCAAACCCTAACCTAGTTTCCCTAATGAGGCTTCTATGAAACCCTAATTTCTCTTTTGATAATTCCTTTACTATAATTGCCTAAAAATTAGTTTTATTATTTATTTCCTGGGTCTTGTACGCCACTGCCATGTCTAAAATTTACTTGATGCTTATACTTGCCATAGTTCATAGCATGTTGATTTTATTAGACTATTGAACAAGTGTAGTAGTACTTTTGTAGAACGACCCATAGACTGGGCATGTGTAAATTTTCCCTAGGGAATGTGTTACTATCCCCAACATAGAATATTTGTAGGTTATTGGAATGTGCTACTCTCCCTCACCTATTGGTTGAGGTTAGTTAGGTGCCTCAACCCTACACAGTCAATATTAATTATAAATGCAATTCTTTTGTTATGTTTTTGTTATGGCAAGAATATATTTGATTATGCCTCATTCTCTTGGCCCTCTCATCTTAGGATGATTCAATATCTTTATGTTCCATGTTATTTTCTTATCTTTTATACTTGTTCATAATGTTGACACATACTTATTTTCCTTTCCTTTTTGCTGGGTCCTTTCCCAACAGCCCAGGTCAGGACAAGGTGAAGGATCTGACAAAGAGAACATAGCTTATGACAAGACCTATCTCTTGGAGATGTTTCTTTGGAGACATGGTTGAAGTAGTCTAGACTTCCCTCTATCTAGATCCTAATTATCATATCTTGATGTAAACCCTAATGGTAGAATGATGTCTTTTTGTAATCTTTTCTGTGAAATTGAATATAGTCAGAAATTTTATTCTGCTGCTTGAATATTGGTCTTTTGATTACCATAATAATACATATGGAAAATTTATACCTATCCAACATACCTTTGAGTGTTTTTGGAATGGATGATTCTACAAATTTTTAGTATAGAGGCGATTTCACTTCTTTACATGAGCGGTAGTTGAGGATTTCTAGAGACACAACAAATATCCCTGATAAGTTGCCTCTAATTGTGGTTACTAGAGTGCCCGAGCAAGTCCTACTTGTAAAAGGGAGGGATAGCAAGGGAGAGATTACAAAGGAGAGTAAATCAACCCCCCATTGAAATTTGAAGGGACAACTCCTTCCCATTGGCTCTGGTAGTGCAACGGGAGCTCCTAGTGGTTCGTATGGACTACATAGAGGTGTGAAGGTTGTTGCCACCCGCTAGGAGGACACCGTCAACCGTCGTCCGTGGTGTTGCACAAGGAGGCTGTTGTTGACGATTGTTCGAGTGCTGCTTGAAGAAGAAGCAAGCTATTGAAAGGATAATTTGTTGGACCTTCTCCAGGACCAGATATATCTGTTGAAGACCTATTTCTCATTACATAGTTGTTTATGCAATCTACCGTCGAAGGAGAATATGGTAATAAATTTTTTGTTTCTGTTGCCATATTTTATGTCATATTTCCCTATAGTGGTATATGAGCCACATCAATTTACTATGGTTTGGGATTTAATCGATATGATAGGAATTTTGTTTTATCATTTATTTATTTCATGTGATGCAAATATTTAAATGGCTAATGTGCATATCGGATTAAATACCACATATGATCCCTATATATATGATATGATATAGTGTCGACCTAATTTTTTTCGATGGTGGATGTTAGCATAGTTATGGCTAATAACTCGCAAGATCTTTGTGCTTGATTAGATGATTGTTATTCCTATTTTATATATCAGTTTGCATATCGAGTTTTTCTCTTCTTTTTTATATATAAAAGTATTAATTCTTTCCTTCCTATGCTCCCCTTGAATGTAACTCAATGTTTTCTTATTGTAATGTAAATTTTAAATAGGATTAGGATAGTTTCCTTTTCTACTATGGTGAAGAAAAAGTTATGTTATAGTCCAACTGACCATTTCATAAGGCAAAGTGATCGACTAGAGAACCAAGGAGGCCAGATGACAGATGAGCTGACTAACTGGAGGTATCTAGACATCGCTTAGACGGGAGACCAGATGATTGATCCAAGAGACCAACCAACCAACCTGTAGTTGAATTGATCAGTTCAAGAGTTAAATTGATTGATCTAGAATGGTTCAATCATAGATGTTCATCAATAATAGGTTGATACATATGATGTAGGACTTAGGTGGTAGTAATTTGTTGTGGCACCAAGGAATTACAAAAGTATGTCCATGACCATCGCTTATATTTTATAATTGCATGTTTTCATTTTTGGAATAGAGTATGAATATGATACATATAAGTATGTGGTGATTGGATATAAAAATATAGAATTCCTTAATCAAATATTAAGTCTTAGATACTTTCTAGAAGCGAAACACATGAAAAGCTTGATTGACTATGTGTGGGCATGCCAAACATGGTGCTCTATCCATGTCATGGAAGTCAGATGGTAGTTATGTGGGGATTTGAAACAGAGTGCATCCCTATTGTTTCAGATTTTGGGACAGACTTAACTATGTGATCTTAATGAGATTAAGTACCTAGAAGCAAGCAGATAACTATGGCAAAGTATGGCACATGCCATCTATCCAAGAATTGCATGAGATGCAATTGGGAAAAGTTGCCTACCTTAATAATTGGTTATGGACACTAGCATTTGGCAGGTAATAATTCAATTGTTTTGGGTCTTGGCCCACTAGAAGATTTCACGCTACAATCTTACGAATTGATATGTGAAGTATATCAATTTGAATAAAATAATGGGATTTATAATTAATTAAAAGACTTATTAATATCATCAAACTTATCAAATCAAATTAAAAGTGTTTTTATAAAAGTTGCAAATTTATTTTATAGTAATGGCAAACAAAAACACATTTTCTTTGTGCTATGTCCTTGAGAAGGACAAGTTGAATTGGGAACAATTTGCATGACTGGTTCTGGACTTTGAGAATTGTTCTCACTCAATAGCATAAGCTCTATGTCCTGAAGACACTAGAGAAAGATGAACCCACTCCCAATATGCCTAAGGTTGATAGGTATGGTTACGGGAAGCACTCTAATGATATTGTTGATTTCAAGTACCTAATGTTGTGATCAATGAACAATGACTTGAAGAGATAATATGAGAACATTGATTATATTGAGATGGTAACACATCTTAAGAACATGTACTAAGATCATCAAAGACAAGAGAGATATGATGTCTCCAAGGAATTTTTCAAGTGCATTATGGCTGAAGGAGATCTAGTAGGTATCGATACTCTCAAGTTGTTTGGGGTATGTGGTGAACGTTGCTATGCTGGGATTTCCCTTCGTTTAAGAGTTGGCCATAGACATGATTTTGCAGTAACAACCAAAATCATACAACCAATTTGTCATGAGCTACAACATGAATGATTTTGACAAGTTATTTTCAGAGTGACTTGGCATGTTGAGGAAAGCTAAAGTGTTGATGAAGAAGGACAAACCCAAGTATGTGATGATGATAAATAGAGGCAAAGGGAAGTCCAAGGGTAAAGGAAAAACTAAGAAGCCCCCTTAAGTGAGCCAGAAACCAAAGTCTCTGCACCTAAATCTAATGGAGGACTGAATAAGGAAGGGAAGTTCCACCACTTTAACCAACTTGGACACTGGAAAAGGAACTATCCTCTTTACATAGAGGAACTTAGGAAGAAGAAGGAGACAGAGATATCCACTTCAGGACCCGAGAAGAAGTAAGATAGAACTATGTGGAGCAAGAGTTGCTACCACTATGATTGGAACATGTAATAGAATTAGTGAATTGTTTTTATGTACTTGTCATTAATGAAAACATCATGTATCTTGTATGGACAAGAATATTATGAATAAATTTATGTATCATTTTAAAAGACAAAATCTTGTATGACAATGCCCTATGTCTTATAGACTATAGTCTATACTTGATAGTTCTAAAGATATATATATATATATATAATGATTAAATGACTCAAACAATGAATACATATACCATTTTCATCTAGAGAACATAAATAAGGAATGTATTTTTAGAATCCATAATGATGGTTGCCTACACTCTTTTAGTCAATGAACCAATAGACATGCAAGTCTTAATTATTGGGAAATATGACAAAAGAAATTTTCACTAGTTGTAGTGGGAGAGTGAGTATTATATTAGGATGAGTACATATTGATGTATGTAGACCTTTTAGAATGAATGGTAGAGGTAGTTACTAGTACCTCATTATATCTACTGATGATCTCAGTAGATATGATAATAGGTATTTGATGAAATATAAGTATGAATCTCTTGAAGTGTTCAAAGAGACCATGAATGAAGTACATAACCATCTTGGTAAAAGTATTAAGACACATCGATATGATCAATGTTGAAATATTTTAGACGAAGAGTTTGAGGATATTATAGGAGATTGTGGTAGTGTATCACAAAAACTCCACCTGAAACATATTGATGTATTAGAAGGAAGTAATAACACCATATTGGTCATGGTACAATTACCAATAAATCTATCTAATCTTCTAATTTCTTTTCAGCACATGCTATACACTGAAACAATGTACCGCCTAAAATGGTTCAAAAGAAACCATATGAGATATGGTATGGGAAGTGTCCCAATATGTCTTTTAGAAATATTAAGATTGAAAGCTTATATAAGAAAATAGTTTCTTAGAAATCTTTGTCCACAAATCACATAAATGTTTTTTTGTTGATTAGTACTTTTATATTCCAATCAGTCAACAAAAGTGTTTTTTTCCAAGATGGTAGAATTCCTTAAAAGAAATTTAACTACAAAGGAAACATTGGGAGAATACTAGAACTTGAAAAATTTAGACCAATAGGAAAACACTGAACCTAAAGAGAGGTATGATGGGAACAATGAGAATAACAAATTATTGTGGAATCTCAAGTGACTTATGTAACACAAAACCTTGTAGTTCTAGTAGAATATCCTTGAGATTCAAAGATTATGATATCTTATAACTCAGAAAGGTAGTGAGTTGGTCATAAGATGATGAGACAACAACCTATCTAGAATCTATTGAGGCACCATAATTTGAGAAATGTCTTGAGGCCATAGGATCAAAGATGGACTCCATGTGGACGAACAAGGTATGACCTTGTTGGATCCACCTAAAGGGATAAAACCCATAGGGTGCAATTGGGTTTTCAAGAAGAAGAACAACATAGATGGTAATGTACAAACCTATAAGAGTAGATTGGTTGCAAAGGGTTTCAACCAAGTTCAAGGTGTTGAACATGATGAAACCTTTTCACCAATTTCCATTGTTAAATCCATTAGGATCATGCTTGCTTTTGTAGCTTAATATGACTGTGAGATTTGGAAAAATGGATGTTAAAACCATGTTCCTTCATAAAAATATTATAGAGGATGTGTATGTGACACAACCTATAGGTTTTATAAGCCCATTAATGCAAATAAAGTATGTAAGCTATAAATTTCAATCTATCGATTGAAGCAAGAATCTCAGAGTTGGAGTCTACGATTTGACAAGATAGTCAAAGAGTCTGACTTTAGTCAAAATGAAGATAAAATTTGTGACTACAAAAGATTTATTGGGATCATATTTGTAATCCACATATTGATGGGGAATAACATCCTTATACTACAAATATTAAAACCTAGAAAGATAAGGACCTTCTCTGTGGGTGGAGGAGAAGTATCTTACATGATAGGAATTGAGATCTATAGAGATATATCTGGAAAGCTTCTTGACCTAAGAAAGATCACATACATTGAAAACACGATGAAGGGGTTCAACATGACAGACTCAATACTATATAATTTGTCCATGTTCCAGGGGATTAATCTCTCAAGAGCTTAGTGTCCCATTTCTTGAGAAGAATGAGAAAACATGAGTAAGATGCCATGTGTATTCACAATTGGATCTATCATGTATGGAATTTTATGAACTCATCATGTTGTCTCATATGTATTGGACATGACAAGAGCATATCTGTTAGATCCTAGTGGAGGTCACTAGACTACCATAAAGAACATTCATAAGTACTTTAGAAGTAGTAAAAGGATTAGTTCCTTATTTTTGGTAATAAGGAAGAGTTGGGTGTAAAGGGTTACATCGATGCAAGCATCCAAAATGAAAAAAAAAATTAAAGAACACAATCCAAATTTGTGTTTCACCATAAAATGAGAATTGTAAGATGGAAAAGTTCCAAGCAAGAGATACTTGTTTAATCTACAATGAACATAAGTACCTTGTTGCTTTGAAGATAGTACAGAATGTTGTATGGATTAAGAAGTTCACATAGATGAAATTGTGGGAAGTTTCATCCATTGATGAAATAGTAGAAATATTGTGACAAAAATCGAGCTCCTAGATAGGCAAGGAACATCAAATAGCATGCTACAACAATTCCATCTCGTATGAGAAGTCATAGTATGTGAAACTTGCAAAATACTGACTAGAAGCAAATGTTGCTAACAATCTACATAAGCACTTTCATAGTATAAACATGATGTACATGTTAAGTTCACTTGGAATAAGATTAATGGGTGATTGGATCTAAATGCAAGTATGAGTCATCTCTCAAACCATACCGGGAAAGACACATTAGGAAATAATGGCATCAAAATAGCTAATGGAATAAAACATTTATAGCTATATTCCCTTTAGATAGTAGATCACTTCAACTACTATGTAAGGGGAAAGAGGGTATGCAAGAGATAAATCTGGTCCTAGAGCAAGTCCAACGACTTATGCTTATAGTAATGTGCTTCTTCTTTAAGTGAAACTCGAGTAGTTGTCAGCAATGGCCTTCTGGTACAACACCACAGATGATGTTGGTCGTGTCTACATAACGGGTGGAAACAACCTCCACACCTCGATGTAAACCACTTAAACCACTGGGAACTCCTCTTAGACTACCAGATTCAATGGGAAAGAGTTGTCCCTTCAAATCTCAACATGTTTATTTGCTCTCGCGTTTGTCTCTCCCTTGTTGTCCCTCTCTTTTACAGGTAGCAATTGCTCAGGATCTCTAGTTACCACAACTAGAGAGGACAACAACTTGTCAGAAAGATTTTTTGTGTCTCTAGAAATCCTCGACTACCCCTCAGATTATAGGAGGGTCAGGGTTAGGAGTTCTAGTCTGAGTAGGAGTTCATGAATTTTTTGGAAGCTGCAAATGTTGAATCGGTTGGTTCAAAGATGAACTGGTTGGTTCGCATGTGAGCCAATGCTTTCAACCCTTGAACCAGTCGTTTCATCATGTTTCCAATTCCCAATTGTATTGGCATTTAATATTCAATTAAAGCACACCATGTCGTCAACATCAATCCATGATTCAGTCATATTGATTGTTAAAATGGTTGATTCATTTTTGAACCTGTCATTTCATGTGCTGAATCGGGTGGTTCATTTATGAACCTGGTGGTTTATAATTAATGTTCATCCTATGTACAACCAATGTCATCTAAAATGATTACCTAAACACTTTAGTACCCAAGTTTAACCATATTCATGAGTAAAATCCTATTCCAAGTGCATCCTATGTGTGTGACCCTATAGGTCCCAAATTACATTGGCAGTGAATGTCTATAACCAACTTATGACATCTCAAGCAATGAGAGGTATCAAGCAACACATCATTTCTATCCAAGTATTTGGAAATTTGGAGAACAACTTCAACATACAATTCATGATCAATGTTATCGGGTCCATATAGCTCCTTTGTCATTGATATCTGGATTGAACTTGAGACTTGAAATTGTCATCCTCTTCAACATTCAGTCAATGTTCTTTGAACTAGATTGAGTTGTTTGAGATGCATGTGAGATCAGATACTACACATTGAGTCACATGAGTATGATCATACATTTCTCAGTCCCTCTTATCAAGTGGCTTGGATATCAATCACTTATAGGTGGGAGAAATCCCATCTACATCACTCACACTCAACCCCATGTGTCACAACGTACTCGAACACCACCTTAATGGAAACCCTTATTCAAGGTCACATTAGATGATGCCAAAATACATTGGATGACATGTTATGAGTGTAGTGATTTTAAGTATAAGAACCACAATCATCACTATCACTATGCGATTTGATTCTAACTACCATTCCATTGTCTCCATGTATCACTCTGAAGGTGGGTCTGTCTGGTACACTATTCTCTTAACAAGTACCTACGTGTTTGGTTTGATATCACATATCATTACTGATGAGATTCTATCATCAACCAACACACACTCTAGACTTATGTATTATTTTTTCTATTTTTACTCCACGATAATATTTGACTAGGGACACAACAAGAATGTATGTACTCTTATCATTCATATGATCTCATTGTTTAGGTCATGAACCTAAAGAAAAATCATTGAGTAACATCATTCTTTCGGCATTTATCATGTTTGTGTCATCATCTCATGATAATAGAAGAAATTACATTAATCATTATCAAACCAAGTATATGATGCCTAATTGCAAACATCACATGATTGGATTAATGGGCATACAAAGCAACACATTATTCTAGAGTGTTTACTATCATGGATTGACACTACCACTAAAGAAAATTGCCTTGAGTTAATACATGGATTCCCTGAAGATTTATTGAAGAAATTAATGAGATAGACATAGTGGCTTCTTGTGAAGATCTACCTTGTGTCAAATTTAAGACTTTGAAAACATCCATTTAAGAGCCTCTTAACCTTAAATTTAATATACTTCTCAAGGTTTTGAAGTATGCCTTCCTTGGTATGAATGACACCCTCTCGGTGATCATTTCCTCTATTCTTTACCCAGAAAAAGAACATACTCTTATTGATGGGATAAAGAAGAACTTGATGCCATTGTCTTGTCAGTTTCTAATTGTAGATGAGTTGATTCTAAAATTTGTTTCTATAGGATGTATTGTGAGAATGATTCATGCCTGAGCCGAGATATGGAAGGAGGATCAGTGTAAAGGTAAAACAATTTGGGCCCTAAGAGATCACAAAGTTACTTGATGTGAGGATAATCTAGGCAGAAGAACAATGGAAACATTACTGCACCCAACGAAGAGGGTGAGTTGATGCATTTGAGGGAATAATACAAATGAAAGATGTGTGTTGATTAAAAAAAGTTGAATGTGAAGATTGATAAATACCACTTGCCATTATCCATCCTCAATGAAACACTTAAGAGACTACAAGGATATAGTCTCTACTATTTTGTTGAAGTTACTCAGGATACGTTCATGTGGATGTTCATCCAGCTAGTCAAGAGAAGATTCGATTCACATGTCTAATAAAGACATTTCCTTATACAAGAATGACATCTGTGTTGGTGTGTATGCCTGGAGAGCCAATCATGGGATGATTAGTGGGATACATTAAGATTGATTTGATAAGCATCAAAGGCAAGCTTCCAATTCATTCTAGTTCAGTCATATGAGATAATGATACAACTGATTGAATGTCTAGAGAATGACAGTACTCAATGATGTATGCTTTCAGGTTGAGGACCTAAACGATGAGATCATACAGATGCTAAGAGTTTGTACATTCTTATTATGTCCCTAGTCGGATGTCATTGTGGAAGGTAGATAGACAACAACGACACATAAGACTAGATTGTGGTGTTGGTTGATGATAGAATCTCATTAGTCATCATATGGAGATATCAAACCAAACACATAGGTACTTGTTAGAGAACAAGTGTACCATACAGACCCACCGTGAGTTTGAAACATGGAACCATGACATGGTAGTCATAGTCAGTTCTCACAATGATGGTGGTGAGTGTGATTCTTTGACCTAAAATCACTACACTCAACACATGTCGTTGGGTACACTTTGACATCATCAAACACAGTCCTGAAATATGGTGTAACATCCCTGACCTGGGTTATTAACTAACCCTAGGTGTTTTGCTTAAATATGTGATTAGATTCTTGTGATTATCTTGTGTAATGTAATTAAAGCTTTTGAGGAACTTATATTTCTACGTCAGTCCTTTTTGAACAATGTTGCAACTTTATTTTGTTAATTTTGGACTAATGTGCAAATTACCCAAGTAGAGGGGTTAACTTGCAAATTTCACATGTTAAGATGTTCCTCAGATTATTATACATCATAATAATGAATATTATGTAGTGTTATGGATTCTCCAAGGTTGAGAACCAAGATGTAGCTTACAGGATAATCCTTGTGCTTTAAAACCTAGTTTTGGTGTAAATTGCAATTTATCCAAAATCTAGGGTGCAACATGCAAAACATACCTTCTAAAGTATCTCTCACGTTTCTTGGCATCAATTAAAGCAAAGAAAATGAGAGGGGCTCCTCATTTGAATGATCAAGTAAGAAAGATAACCTTAATATTTAAATAACCAAGTTTTAAGCAAAATGACCCTTTTATATATGCAACTTAGTAAGGTGTTTGGTTTCTTTACCTTTTAACCTTGGGAAAAGGAGGAGATTTGTATAAGAAAATAAGGAGGAAACATGGCCAATAAGTGGAGAAGGACTTGGGGGATATTTTTGAGAAATAAAAGAGATAACTATATTTTTCTTTGCCTTGATAATAACCAAAAATATATAAGCACCCTTTTTCCTCAAAGCAAGGGAACGTTTCCCTTAGTTTCTTTTCTCATCTTCTTGCTTTGGCTGACTAAGGAGAAGGTCAGGAGCAGAAGAAGGATGACCAAGTTGGTTTGGTAAGTTTGGACCACCATCTATCCCGAATTCATGGTGAAAACTCTAATACAAGGTTGGTTTAGTAATTTTTCTTACACAACTCTTCTTTCTAGCCATCTTCTCCATCCAAATCTTGAAGAACAGACCTTGGGAAAACTTTACAGGTTCATCTGCCATTACAGCTACGAAGCTTGGAGCTCTAGATCACATCTTAATTGGGGTTTTATAACTCTAAACCTTAAGCTTCACTTTTCCATCATCTTCTCTTAGAATAATTGCTTATACTTCTTCTTTAGACAACTTCATATGTTCTTGCTAACAATACCATGAAGAACAGCGACTATTCTTGAGGTAGAAGATGATGACGTTAATTCCAAAGTTTATCTACAAATTTTCTTTAGCAAACGATCTTCCACCTCTTGCACAAACGGTTTCCCAAACCGTTTGGGAGCAAACGATTTCACAAACTGCATAGAAGCAAATGGTTTAAGATCGTTTGGATGAGTTGACTAGGTGTTGACCATTTGGAGGTCTATTGTAAATAATTTGGACTAATCACCTACCAAAAATCATCATCTAATTCCAAGTAAATCACCAATTGAAGGCACAACAATCACCTAAACCCTAATCAGGTTTATTGCTGATTTCAATAATTTAATCAAGTTGAAGTTTGGATTGAGTGGCCCAAACGGTTTCAAAACCATTTGGGGATCTCCCAAACGGTCTCAAGACCGTTTGGTGATAACCCAAGACCGTTTGGAGGTCTAGGGTTAAGTGGGGTTGACCAATTGAGGGTCCAATAATAACAAGTTGATAAATGATTAAGTGCTGATTTGGTGACCAAACCTAGGGTTCAAACCTTAAGTGAATGTCTTAGTTTTTGATGAAATAATGGGAAAACGGTCTCAAGACCGTTTGGAGGATGTCCAAATGTTCCCAAGACCGTTTGGGGGTCACCCAAGACCGTTTGGAGGTCTAGGGTTGACTATGGTTAAATGGTTGAAGGTTGAAAGGCAATAAGTTGAAGTGCAATTAATTATTGACCTAGTGATCAATCTAATGAACCAAACCTTAATTGGTTGAGTTAGTTTTTGGTATGGACTTGATCAAATGGTCTCAAGACCGTTTGGAGGCCATCCAAACGATCCCAAGACTGTTTGGGGTCAGGTCCTGACCAAATTGATTAATGGTTCAATGGTTGCAAATCAATTAGACTCATGTTGAAACATGTTGAAGGGTGATCGATTCCAAACCTAAATGCAATTGATCTAGGCCCTAATTGGTGATCAATTGAGGGTCAATTGAGTGTCAAATCAGTTGAGGGTTGACCTAATTGACTCAATTGATGAGTGGCTAGTAAGTGCATGAACGATTGAGGGGATTAACATTGGAAACCCTAACTCAATTGAAGTGATTCAGACACTTTTTGGTTCATGCGGTTTTGAGGTGGTTTTGACCAAATGGTCTCAAGACCGTTTGAGTCCAAATGGTCTCTAGACCGTTTGGGACCAAACGATCCCAAACCGTTTGGTGCTCATACGGTTTCAAGAATGGTTGTGTCCATGCGGTTTCAAAGTCAACTTGGCCAAACGGTCTTCATGACCAAACGGTTTTGAGTGTGCACTTTACCAAACGGTTTCAAAGTCAACAAAACCAAACGGTCAACACCACCAAATGGTTTCAAGGTTAGTTCAAGACTATTTGTGGGTTTAGTGTGCAAGACTGTTTGAGGTCTAAAAAGGTCAAGATCGTTTGATGCCTTAGGGGTGAAGATGGTTTAGTAGTTGATTAACCTAAACCTTATAGATACCTAAAGTGATTAAGGAACCAAGTAATTAGTGGATGGATGCATGTTATGTTCAATGGTGAACATTACAAAAGTACCCTTGATGAGATAGAGTAACCAATACCCTTTGATCAAGTGAATCTTAATGACCACAATATTAATGACACAACCCATGATGTCAGTATTGAATTGACTTAGCCTAATCATATGAGATGTAAACATCATCTAATAGATAGAGGAGAGAGAAGACTCCCTATATGAATGAGAATCAAATAATAGATCTTCAATATGTATGTATATGTCCAATTAGGGTATGATCTTTCATAGTGAGATCATGGAAACCCTAATTATGATGATTAATGAATCTTAGCCTAATTTGAGGGCATTAATGGAAGTAATCCTCATACATGATGATATGATCTTATTTCTTATGATGTAATGTTAACAGTAAACCCTAATCCAGGGTAATGTGATCTAATGTGAATAGTAAACCCTAATCTAGGGTGATGTGATGTAATGTGAAAAGTAAACTCTAATCTAGGGTGATGTGATGTAATGTGAATAGTAAACCATATTTAGGGAAATGTGATGATATGAACAGTAAAACCTAATTTTGGGTGATGCTTCATATCATGAAGATCTTTTTGAATTCTGAAATGAGGAATCATTATTCCTAATTTATCTATAGGGGTTGAATAGCCCTGATTGGATTAAAAAGGGAAACCCTAACCCTAGTTAGGGAATAGTGGTACAACCCTTGAATTGAAAGGTTATCTCTGTATTATGCTGATATAAATATAATATGCATGTTATCAATTGTGTTATTCATGCAGGTATTTATCAAGAAGTGATCACAGCTAGGTAGGGGTTATGATGTCATATTCATTGAAAGCACTTTATAAGCTTTGAAAATAATGACATGCTATGTTGCCTAGTAAAGGGTAACATATGAGATTGATAGGCTGTATAAGCCATGAGAAATATCTGCATTGCCATAAAATCATCAATATGTTACTTGGTAACAAGTGTTTTGATGATCTAAGGGTTTGAACACCCATATTCTTGAATCACAATGATGAGATGGTTAGGGATTGATATTCCAATGTTAACAATATGTGACATAAACTTGATATGATTAGTACTCTTTCTTTATAGCAGTTGTATTATTGGTTTATGTTTGAAAACATGCCTGATGCTAAAAGAATGCCATAATGTACTTAAATAATCAAGTATAATGATATCATGTAGAGCCCTGACCATAGATCCATCATTGTCAGTAGTTAAATGATGGTGAAATAGGTTTTTCTAAGGAAACTCCTGGAGAGCATACTTTTGAGTATGTGGGGGTTATGGACGTGAATATCCTTACGTCCTAATGTAGGATTTGATGTAAGATGTACCTTTAATCTCTCAATCCTTCATTATATGTTTATGTCGGGATGATGTATCACTAATCTCCCAATGATGTTGTTAATGCCGCATCGATGTGAGATAAACAAGAAATCCCTCGATGGTGAAGAGAGTACAGAACACCACTGTAACTATAATAGCGAGGTTTCCAGAATACCCTGGAAAGCTATTATGGAAGAGACATAAGATGTCCTGCATGTTGTTCCTCATACTGACTGAGGAAGATGAGGTCATAGGAATTCGGCTCTTATGATGACCTATGTATGGTATCGATTGCGATTTCGTAATGGTCGGTTGGAGTATGAGAGGTGTAACTCATCTCCTCAGGGCATAAAAATGTTTGTAAAATGTAATCAACCGTGTAGAATATTTGCTTAGGTTGAACTACGAGAAACAATGATTGATGATACACTGTTTACAGTGCTTTAGTTGAATAGCTAATATACATGTTCTTCATATCCCTTATTGTTATATGTCTTGTCATTTAATTAAGTTATAATTGAAATGATTGCTTAAAACAATGTTGTTTCACTTAGTTTACACAATGTTAAACCTGCTGTTGAATGTTTATTGTTATACTGCTTAATGTTATTCCATTATTGCAATACCAATGCTTCTGGCTGAGAGTTATAACTCTCACTAGGACAAATATTCAATTGTCTCACCTCCATGGGATTTGACTTTTTAGGTAGACACCGAGGACGAAGAAACACATCAGTGGGTGAGCAACAACAACAACAACAACAACATCAGGGACAACACTAATCTACAGATGGAGACACTATCTGTCAAGTCTTGTAGATAGAATGTCCTATGTGTCATCTCTGTACTCTCAGGTCCTAGGATTCAGTAGATGTTTAAAGTAGATCTGAGATTTTTGGCGTAATGCCTCGAGATTTTTGTACATTGCTCATGTATAGTTTAGCAGGGCAGTTGATGCTTGTGACTCTCGAAATGTGATTTTATAGAGATGTAATGATGGATCAGTTTGTAAATAACTTAACATGTTTCTTTATGAAAGAGTTTAATCATTTATAGGTTTCTTTACAAAAAAAGTTTTACTTTTTAGTGATTTTTAATAATTCCGCTTCTAGTTAATCGCTTCCGCATTCGTTGATCTCGTTTTCCGTGAAACATCGTCATAATTTACTGGTATCAGAGCTCTAGGTTCGCTGAGTCTATAGAGACATTGGACTTAGGTTGTTGAGTCTGTTCTAGTGTATTCCAATATATCTGATAGTGTATTCTGCTCCTCAGGAGAAGAAGATAAGATTAAGGATGTCTGGACCACACAAGGAATATGTTGCAGAGAGTAGTGTTGTTGCACCTAGAAGAGGTGCAAGAGATCCAGAAATAGAACAACATGTACCTGAACCACCCCAGTTCAATCCAGCTGACATGGGGAACCCAGCCATCCAAGCCATGTTTGGGCAGTTCATGATTGCCATGACACATATGGCTGATAGGATGCCTATACCTGCACCTAGGGCACCTAACCATCCTGAAGGACAAGGAGTCAGAAAGACGTTTGAACGACTTCCACCGAGTTGGAGCCATAGAGTATGTGGGAATAGCTGACCCTGTAGATGCTGACTTGTGGTTAACTGGATTAGAGAAGGCCTTTAGAATCCTGAACATCCCAGAAGCTGAGAAGGTTAGACATGTTGTTTATCTTCTCAAGGGGAGTGCTGGTCATTGGTGGACCATGGAAGAATAGAAGAGGCCAGGTGTGGAGATTGCATGGGAAGTTTTCTGATGGGAATTTATCAACATATATTTCCCTAAGACGTTTATGGATGAGAAAATCTCTCAGTTTGAGAGTTTAAGACAAGGTCCAATGAACATTAGTGAGTACGAGGCTAAGTTCATGGAGCTTTTATAGTTCTGTCTGCACATGGCAACCACAGGTGAAGAAAGGATTAGGCATTTTGAGAAAGGGTTAAATGTTGAGTTGACTACCCATGTGTCTGCCCAGGAAAATAGGGAAAGGTTTGCTACCTTTGTGGAGTCGGTCAGGAGGATAGAGAAGTCTGTGTCAGAGAAGAGATAGACCCAGAACAAGAGGATGTATCCCCAGTTCCAAGGATCTTCATCTAAAGGTTTCAAGAAACCTAGGTTTTTTGTACCTACACCACCACCTAGATCCAATACCCAGACGCAGTGGACATCGAATAAGGGTAGAGGATGAAGTTTACCGCTAGAAGGAGCTCGTAGTTCAGCATCTATGTCGGTTACAAGACCACCCAGACCACAACAACTGAATAGAAGTTGTTATATATATGGAAATATGGGACATCTCATGAAAGATTGCATAACCAGACAAGTGAGTGTAACTCAACCTCAAAGGCAGAGTCAGCAAGGATCTCAAAGGCGATAGTTTCCAGGTAATGCTAGAGGACGTGGACAAGTGTCCCAAGCTGGATCATCGACACCTAGTCATCGAGCACCGAATCAACCACAGGCGACGACAAGATTCTACGAGATGAATCCACCTGATGTAGTGATCAACCCTCAGGTTGTGGCAGGACATATGGAATTGTTATATTCGGATATGTTTACATCTTGCATTGTATCTGTTTTAATTGATCCAGGTGCTACACACTCCTTTATCACTCAAAAAGTGATTCCTGACTACGATCTGACTATAAGTCATAGAGCAAATAGTTTGTTATTAGAAACTCCCTTGATGGGATTTGTTGTGTTACATGAGGTATGTTCTACCTGCATTCTCTTCTTTTCTGAACATTGCATTCAAGTAGATCTTATACCACTTGAGATGCATGGATTTGATATAATCCTTGGGATGGATACCTTAGAAAGGTATAAGGTTGTTTTGGATTGTTAATCCAAGCAAGCTGTGTTGGCTGATGATAGTGACACATGGATCTTTCAAGGAGAGAGAAAGATTTTACCCACCTATCTTGTGTCAGCTATGGTTGCTAAGAAGCCGATGAGGCAAGGATGTTATGCATTCTTGTCCCATGTGGTAGATACTAC
Organism: Alisma plantago-aquatica; assembly: GCA_963693085.1. Taxonomy (NCBI): domain Eukaryota; kingdom Viridiplantae; phylum Streptophyta; class Magnoliopsida; order Alismatales; family Alismataceae; genus Alisma; species Alisma plantago-aquatica. The sequence goes on from OY856409.1 coordinate 1,297,775,758, forward strand.
CAAGGATAGTCCTAACCCTATTGAAGTTTCGATAGTTAGGGAATTTGTAGACGCATTTCTTGAAGAACTTCCAGATGTACCACCGCCTCGGGAGATTGATTTTGAAATTAATCTAATCCCAGACACGCAACCTATAGCATAAACACTGTATAGGATGGCACCTGCTGAGATGGCAGAACTCAAGAAATAGTTGCAAGACTTGCTTGAGAAGGGTTTCATCCGACTGAGTACTTCGCCTTGGGGTGCTCCGGTCCTCTTTGTTAAAAAGAAATATGGATCAATGTGGTTGTGCATTGATTACAAACAATTAAATAAAGTAACAATAAAGAATAAGTATCCTCTGCCGAGGATTGATGACCTCTTTGACCAATTGCGTGGTGCAACTGTCTTCTCAAAGATAGATTTGAGGTCAGGATATCACCAACTACGTATTAAGGATAGTGACATATCAAAGTCTACCTTTAGGACAAGGTATGGTCACTATGAGTTCACAGTTATGTCGTTCAGACTAACTAATGCACCAGTTGCATTCATGGAATCTTCCGACCTTTTCTTGATCAGTGTGTTGTTGTCTTTATAGATGACATCTTGATCTATAGTACGGATGTTCAGAAACATGAACATCATCTTCGTCAGGCTCTAACTTTGCTAATAGAACACAAGCTATATGCTAAGTTTAGCAAGTGTGAGTTTTGGTTACCAGAAGTTTCTTTCCTTGGACACGTAATATATGCCTCAGGTATTCGTGTTGACCCTAAAAAGGTAGAATTTGTTTTGCTATGGGAGCAGCCGAAGATACCGACAGAGATCCATAGTTTCTTAGGGTTGGAAGGCTATTACCGGAGGTTCATTAAAAACTTCAGTTCTATGGCTTTACCCTTAACTAAGTTAACAAGGAAGGATGTTCCTTTTACCTAGAGTGATAAGTGTCAACAATCATTTCAGTTGTTGAAAGAAAGGTTGACAAGTGCACCAGTGCTTGTGTTACCTGAACAAGGAAAAGGATATATACTTTTATGTGATGCCTCTAAGAATGGACTAGGATGCGTGTTGATGCAGGATAAACAAGTGATTTCTTTTTCTTCTCAACAGCTTAAGAAACACGAGGAGAATTATCCGACACATGATCTAGAACTAGCTGTTGTAGTTCATGCCTTCAAAATCTAGAGACACTATCTTTATGGAGAGACATTCTAGATTTTCACAGACCATAAGAACCTTAAGTATATCTTTTCTCAGCATGAGCTTAACATGAGGCAACGCAACTGGATGGAGTTAATCAAGGACTATGATTGTACAATTGATTACCATCCAGGAAAGGCCAATGTAGTTGCTAATGCTTTAAGTGGGAAATCAGCAATACCAACCTTAGATAGAACACAATTGAATTCCTTGGTGTGCTCTAGGAGGGATATGCTTATCTCCTTAAGGCAAGACAATGTACAATTAAAAGTATCATTGTTAGCTGGGTTGTTAGCTGAGATGCACATAAAACCTACTCTGAGACAACAGATCAAGGAAGCACATCAAGTTGATGTTGCAGTTCAACTAATTAGATCGGAGTATGGTAATGAGAAACAAGATGGTTTCCATGACTCAGGTGATCAAGTAGCATGTTATCATGGTAGAATGATAGTGCCTGATGTGGATAACTTGAGGAAGTTAGTCTTGGAAGAAGCTCATTCTTCGATGTATGTTATGCATCTAGGAATCACCAAGATGTATCAAAACCTAAAAGATATGTATTGGTGGCCTGGAATGAAAAAGGACGTTGCTGAGTTCGTTATGCGGTGTCCTGTGTCTCAGCAAGTTAAAGCTGAACACCAGAAGCCTGCAGGAACAATGCAACCTTTACCCATACCGCAGTGGAAGTGGGACCATGTAACCATGGACTTTGTGGTTGGTCTACCCAGGACAACCAAAGGCTATGATTCCATATGAGCAATAGTTGATAGGTTGACAAAGACAACACATTTCTTTCCTGTCAAAACAACCTATTCTGCTGAGAAGTTAGCGCAATTATATGTTGATGAGATAGTGTGACTGCATGGAGTCCCAGTCACCATTGTTTCTGATAGAAATCCACAATTTATGAGTCATTTTTGGGAGCGACTTCATAAAGAATTAGGAACATAGTTAAGGTTTAGTACAACCTTTCATCCTCAGACTGATGGACAGTCAAAAAGGACTACATAGACCTTGGAAGATTTGCTTAGAGTGTTCTTCAGTTTATAGGGAGTTGGGATATGCACCTAAGCTTGATAGAGTTTTCTTACAACAATAGCTATCAACATAGCATTGACATGGCACCTTATGAAGCTTTATATGGTAGACGTTGTAGATCACCCCTATGTCGGTATGAAACCGGTGAATATCAACTTTTAGGTCCTGATCTTATATAGCAGACCACTGAGAAGATTAAAGTAATACAACAACAGATAAAGACTGCACAGGATAGGCAGAAATCTTACACTAATAAGCATCATAGACCTTTAGAATTCTAGGTTGGAGATAGAGTGTATCTCAAAGTCTCACCTTGGAAAGGAGTTCTAAGATTTGGAAGGAAAGGAAAGTTAGCTCCTAGGTTTATGGGGCCTTATCCAATCATTGAACGGATTGGAAGAGTAGCTTATAAGCTAGAGTTACCACCAGAGCTACAAAAGTTACACCATGTGTTCCACATTTCCATGCTTAGGAAATGTCACCCTGATACATAATGAGTTCTGCAACCTATGGAAGTAGAATTGAATGATGATGTATCTTATGAAAAAGGACATGTATCGATCCTTGAAGGACCTAAAGATTTATTAAAGAAATTAATGAGATAGACATAGTGGTTTCTTGTGAAGATCTACCTTGTGTCAAATTTAAGACTTTGAAAACATCATTTAAGAGCCTCTTGTCCTTAAATTTAATACACTTCTCAAGGTTTTGAAGAATGCCTTCCTTGGTATGAAGGACACCCTCTCACTGATCATTTTCTCTATTCTTTACCTAGAAAAAGAACATACTCTTATTGATGGGCTAAAGAAGAACTTGATGCCATTGTCTTGTCAGTTTCTAATTTTAGAGGAGTTGATTCTAAAATTTGTTTCTATAGGATGTATTGTGAGAATGATTCATGTCTGAGCTGAGATATGGAAGGAGGATCAGTGTAAACGTAAAACAATTTGGTCCCTAAGAGATCACAAAGTTACTTGATGTGAGGATAATCTAGGTAGAAGAACAGTGGAAACATTACTGCACCCAATGAAGAGGGTGAGTTGATGCATTTGAGGGAACAATACAAATGGAAGATGTGTGTTGATTAAAAAAAGTTGAATGTGAAGATCGATAAATACCACTTGCCATTATCCATCCTCAATGAAACACTTAAGAGACTACAAGGATATAGTCTCTACTATTTTGTTGAAGTTATTCAGGATATGTTCATGTGGATGTTCATCCAGCTAGTCAAGCGAAGATTCGATTCACGTGTCCAATAAAGACATTTCCTTATACAAGAATGACATCTGTGTTGGTGTGTATGCCTGGAGAGCCAATCATGGGATGATTGGTGGGATACCTTAAGATTGATTTGATAAGCATCAAAGGAAAGCTTCCAATTCATTCTGGTTCGGTCATATGAGATAATGATACAACAGATTGAATGTCTAGAGAATGACAATAGTCAATGATGTATGCTTTCAGGTTGATGACCTAAACGATGAGATCATACAGATGCTAAGAGTTTGTACATTCTTATTATGTCCCTAGTCGGATGTCATTGTGGAAGGTAGATAGACAACAACGACACATAAGAATAGATTGTGGTGTTGGTTGATGATAGAATCTCATTAGTCATCATATGGAGATATCAAACCAAACACATAGGTACTTGTTAGAGAACAAGTGTACCAAATAGACCCATCATGAGTTTGACACATGGAACCATGACATGGTAGTCACAATCAGTTCTCACAGTGATGGTGGTGAGTGTGATTCTTTGACGTAAAATCACTACACTCAACACATGTCGTTGGGTACACTTTGACATCATCAAACATAGTCCTAAAACATGGTGTAACATCCCTGACCTGGGTTATGAACTAACCCTAGGTGTTTTGCTTAAATATGTGATTAGATGCTTGTGATTATCTTGTGTAATGTAATTAAAGCTTTTGAGGAACTTATATTTCTACTTCAGTCCTTTTTGAGCAATGTTGCAACTTTGTTTTGTTAATTTTGGACTAATGTGCAAATTACCCAAGTAGAGGGGTTAACTTGCAAATTTCACATGTTAAGATGTTCCTATGATAATGAGACATCATAAAAATGAATATGATGTAGTGTTATGGATTATCCAATCTTGAGCACCAAGATGTAGCTTACAGAGCAATCCATGTGCTTTAAAACCTAGTTTTGGTGTAATATGCAATTTACCCAAAATCTAGGGTGCAACATGTAAAACATATCTTCTAAAGTATCTCTCATGTTTCTTGGCATCAATTAAAGCAAAGAAAATGATAGGGGCACCTCATTTGAAAGATCAAGTAAGAAAGATAACCTTAATATTTAAATAACCAAATTTTAAGCAAAATGACCCTTTTATATATGCAACTTAGTAAGGTGTTTGGTTTCTTTACCTTTTAACCTTGGGAAAAGGAGGAGCTTTGTATAAGGAAATAAGGAGGAAATGTGGCCAAGAAGTGTAGAAGGACTTGGGGGTAGACCTGTCAAACAGGTGGGTGGGTTGGGTTTGGGTTGGGTCGTTGCGGGTTTGGGTCTCGCGGGTGCGGGTCAAAAAGACTCAGTTCTAAATGGGTGGAAGAAAGATAAATCCAAACCCTTCCCAGCGGGTTGCGGGTTGCCCGTGGGTGCCCATATAAATTAAAAAAAATTACCATGCTAATGTTTTTTTACATAAGATATGGCACAAAACAATCACATTGATATGTAAACCTTTTTCATTTGTCCAAAAATTTTCTATAAGAACAACATCAAACAACAATACACCCATGGGTAGAGATGCTACATGCTAGTAAAGAAAAATCTCCGACTGGCTGAATTAATTACCAGTATTGTATAGATGCTAGAACAACAAATATAATACAGATTTTAGAAGCTTAACTCAAAAGCATACATCTTTTAAATAGCGAGGATCACTTATACCAAACAACTAAACATTAATTGAACAACGTATATTATGAAGGATGCATCCAAATGAGATAGGGTATAAATTGGAGAACTGAAAAAAGACTAAAACTTTGGCATGTTCCAAACATCAACTCCACATTCTTTTATCATGCAGTATGAAGATGACAACCAATAACTCGACGCCCTTTTTAATTTTCAATATGAAGATGATACAACCAACAACTCCACACCCTTTTAATTTGTAGTATGACGATGACACAACCTTATGTATACCTCCCATTCTCACAAAATAATACAAAAGAATAAATTTTACAAACTATTTAATGAGTAAAAAATATTATAAACCAATCTATGTGTTTTGTTAACTTTGTTGTGGTTTAAAATTTGAGATAAGAGTACAAGACATATTTAATATTACCTATTACTAGACTTCAAATATATATATATATATTACCTATTACTACCAAGTGGTAGTGGCTTGGACGCAAACGCATGCAAGCGGCAAGTTTCATATATGCAACATGTGTATATTTTTTTACTGATAACTAAATCTTATATAGTTATTTTTATTAATAAAATCAGTGTAATAAAGTGGGTCACCCTCGGGTGCCCGCGGATTGCCCATGAAACCCGCTAGTTAAACGGGTGGGTATGGGTCTGGGTGTTTTCCTGCGGGTGGTAAATTTTAGGACCCAAACCCAACTTAAACGGGTCGACCCATGGGCACCCGCGGATTTTGACCTAGTTTGACAGGTCTACTTGGGGGATATGTTTGAGAAATAAAAGAGATAACTATCTTTCTCTTTGCCTTGATAATACCCAAAAATATATAAGCACCCTTTTTCCTCAAAGCAAGGGAACGTTTCCCTTAGTTTCTTTTCTCATCTTCTTGCTTTGGCCAACTAAGGAGAAGCTCAGGAGCATAGTAAGGACGACCAAGTTGGTTTGGTAAGTTTGGACCCCCATCTATCCCAAATTCATGGCAAAAACTCTAATACAAGGTTGGTTTAGTAATTTTTCTTACACAACTCTTCTTTCTAGCCATCTTCTCCATACAAATCTTAAAGAACGGACCTTGGGAACCTTTGGAGCTTCATCCACCATTAACTCTACGAAGCTTGGAGCTCTAGATCATATCTTAAGGCGGGTTTTATAACTTAAACATTAAGCTTCGCTTTTGCATCTTCTTCTCTTAGAATAATTACTTATACTTCTTCTTTAGACACCTTTGTATGTTCTTGCTAGCAATACCGTGAAGAACAGCCCATGTTCATGAGGTATATGATGATGACGTTAATTCCAAAGTTTATCCACAAATTTTCTTTAGCAAACGGTCTTCCACCTCTTGCACAAACGGTTTCCCAAACCGTTTGGGAGCAAACAGTTTCAAACTGTTTGAATGCAAACGGTTTCACAAACCGCATAGAAGCAAACAGTTTAAGACCGTTTGGATGAGTTGACTAGGAATTGAACATTTGGAGGTCTGTTGTAAATAATGTGGACTAATCACCTACCAAAAATCATCATCTAATTCCAAGTAAATCACCAATTGAAGGCACATCAATCACCTAAACCCTAATCGGGTTTATTGCTGATTTCAATAATTTAATCAAGTTGAAGTTTGGGTTGAGTGGCCCAAACGGTTTCAAAACGGTTTGGGGATCACCCAAACGGTCTCAAGACCATTTGGTGATAACCCAAGACCGTTTGGAGGTCTAGGGTTAAGTGGGGTTGACCAATTGAGGGTCCAATAATAACAAGTTGATAAATGAATAAGTGCTGATTTGGTGACCAAACCTAGGGTTCAAACCTTAAGTGAATGTCTTAGTTTTTGATGAAATAATGGGAAAACGGTCTCAAGACCGTTTGGAGGATGTCAAAACAATCCAAAGACCGTTTGGGGGTCACCCAAGACCGTTTGGAGGTCTAGGTTTGACTATGATTAAATGGTTGAATGTTGAAAGGCAATAAGTTGAAGTGCAATTAATTATTGACCTAGTGATCAATCTAATGAACCAAACCTTAATTGGTTGAGCTAGTTTTGGTATGGACTTGAGAAAACAGTCTCAAGACCGTTTGGAGGCCATCCAAATGATCCCAAAACTGTTTGGGTTCAGTTCATGGCCAAATTGATTAATGGTTCAATGGTTGTAAATCAATTAGACTCATGTTGAAACATGTTGAAGGGTGATCGATTCCAAACCCTAATCCAATTGATCTAAGCCCTAATTGGTGATCAATTGAGGTTCAATTAAGTGTCAAATCAGTTGAGGGTTGACCTAATTGACTCAATTGATGAGTGGCTAGTAAGTGCATGAACGATTGAGGGGTTCAACATTGGAAACCCTAACTCAATTGAAGTGATTTTGACACTTTTTGGTCCATGCGGTTTTGAGGTGGTTTGGACCAAATGATCCCAAACCGTTTGGTGCTCATACGATTTCAAGAACGGCAGTGTCCATGCATTTTCAAAGTCAACTTGGCCAAACAGTCTTCATGACCAAACGGTTTTGAGTGTTCACTTTACTAAACGGTTTCAAAGTCAACAAAACCAAACGGTCAACACCACCAAACGGTTTCAAGGTTATTTCAAGACCGTTTGGGGGTTTAGTGTGCAAGACCGTTTGAGGTCTAAAAAGGTCAAGATCGTTTGATGCCTTAGGGGTCAAGATGGTTTAGTAGTTGATTAACCTAAACCTTATAAATACCTAAAGTGATTAAGGAACCAAGTAATTAGTGGATGGATGCATGTTATGATCAATGGTGAACATTACAAAAGTACCCTTGATGATATAGAGTAACCAATACCCTTTGATCAAGTGAATCTTAATGACCAAAATAGTAATGACACAACCCATGATGTCAGTATTTAATTGACTTAGCCTAATCATATGAGATGTAAACATCATCTAATAGATAGAGGAGAGAGAAGACTCCCTATATGAATGAGAATCAAATAATAGATCTTCAATATGTATGTATATGTCCAATTAGGGTATGATTCTTCCTAGTGAGATCATGGAAACCCTAATTATGATGATTAATGAATCTTAACCTAATTTGAGGGCATTAATGGAAGTAATCCTCATACATGATGATGATATGATCTTATTTTTTATGATGTAATGTGAACAATAAACCCTAATCTTGGGTAATGTGATCTAATGTGAATAGTAAACCCTAATCTAGGGTGATGTGATTTAATGTGAATAGTAAACCCTAATCTAGGGTGATGTGATGTAATGTGAATAGTAAACCCTAATTTAGGGAAATGTGATGATATGAATAGTAAACCCTAATTTTGGGCGATGCTTCATATCATGAAGCTCTTTTTTAATTATGAAATGAGGAATCATTATTCCTAATTTAGCTATAGGGGTTGAATAGCCCTGATTGGATTAAAAAGGGAAACCCTAACCCTAGTAAGGGAATAGTGGTACAACCCTTGAATTGAAAAGTTATCTCTGTATTATGCTGATATAGATATAATATGCATGTTATCAATTGTATTATTCATGCATGTCTTTATCAAGAAGTGATCATAGCTAGTAGGGGTTATGATGTCATATTCATTGAAAGCACTTTATAAGCTTTGAAAATAATGACATGCTATGTTGCCTAGTAAGGGTTAACATATGAGATTGATAGGTTGTATAATCCATGAGAAATATCTGCATTGCCATCAAATCATCAATATGTTACTTGGTAACAAGTGTTTTGATGATCTAAGGGTTTGAGCACCCATATTCTTGAATCACAATGATGAGATGGTTAGGGATTGATATTCCAGTGTTAACAATATGTGACATAAACTTGATATGATTAGTACTCTTTCTTTATAGAAATTGTCTTATTGGTTAATGTTTGAAAACATGCCTGATGCTAAAAGAATGCCATAATGTACTTAAATAATCAAGTATAATGATATCATGTAGAGCCCTGACCATAGATCCATCATTGTCAGAAGTTAAATGATGGTGAAATAGGTTTTCCTAAGGGAACTCCTGGAGAGCATAGTTTGAGTATGTGGGGGTTATGGACGTGAATATCCTTTACGTCCTAATGTAGGATTTGATGTAAGATGTACCTTTAATCTCTCAATCCTTCATTATATGTTTATGCTGGGATGATGTATCACTAATCTCCCGATGATGTAGTTAATGCCACATCGATGTGAGATAAACAAGAAATCCCTCGATGGCGAAGAGAGTACATAACGCCACTATAACTCTAATAGTGAAGTTTCCAGAATACCCTGGAAAGCTATTATGGCAGAGACATAAGATGTCCTGCATGTTGTTCCTCATTCTTCCTGAGGAAGATGAGGTCATAGGAATCCGACTCTTCTTATGACCTATGTATGGTACCGATTGTGATTTCGTAATGGTCAGTTGGAGTATGAGAGATGTAACTCATCTCCTCGGGGCATAAAAATGTTTGTAAAATGTAATCAACCGTGTAGCATATTTTCTTAGGTTGAACTACGAGAAATAATGGTTGATGATACATTGTTTACAGTGCTTTAGTTGAATAGCTAATATACATGTTCTTCATATCCCTTATTGTTATATGTCTTGTCATTCAATTAAGTTATAATTGAAATGATTGCTTAAAAAATGTTGCTTCACTTATTTTACACAATGTTAAATCTACTGTTGAATGTTTATAGTTCTACTACTTAATGTTATTCCATTATTGCAATGACAATGCTTCTCACAGAGAGTTATAACTCTAGCTGGGACAATTATTCAATTGTCTCACCCCCGTGGTATTTGACTTTTTAGGTAGACGCCGAGGACGAAGGAACTCGTCAGTGGGTGAGCAACAACAGCAGCATCAACAACATCAGGGACAATAGTGATCTTTAGGCGGAGACACTGTCTGTCAAGTCTTGTAGATAGAATGTCCTATGTGTCGTCTTTGTACTCTCAGGTCCTAGGAATCAGTAGATGTTTAAAGTAGATCTGAGATTTTTGGCGTAATGCCTCGAGATTTTTGTACACTACTCATGTACAGTTTAGCAGGGCAGTTGATGCTTGTGACTCTCAAAATGTGATTTTACAGAGATGTAATGATGGATCAGTTTGTAAATAACTTATCATGTTTCTTTATGAAAGAGTTTAATCGTTTATAGGTCTCTTTACAAAAAAAGTTTTAATTGTTTAGTGATTTTTATTAATTCCTCTGATAGTTAATCGCTTCCGCATTCGTTGATCACATTTTCTGAGACGCATCGTCACACATGGGTTGTTATAAAGGTGATGATTGGGTGGCTTTGACACATGCAACTTTTGAGGGGTGAGTGATAGATATGGGATTTGTCCCTCCTGAGGGAGTTTGATATCCATGGAAACTTGATGAGTAGGATTGAGATAGGTTTGCACACACATGTGTGAATCCAGTATGTGATAGTGATGTCTTACATATCTCCTCTGATCTACTCTGAGATCAAGAAAGTGAATGAACGTTGACAGGATGACTGTTCCATGCCTTGAGTTCATTCAGGATATCATAGACAAAGGAATTATATATTCTCTATAACATCATTCACAGATTGTAGAATTGAAAGTTGGTCTCCAACTTTCTACTTCACTTGGGTGGCATTGATGTGCGACTAGGCACCACTCTTTGCTTGTGAAGTCATAAGTGTTATGGACTTTCACAGCCAACGTGAAATGGGCCTGCAGGGTCACACACATAGGATTTAACCTGGAAGAGGAGTTTATCCACAAACGATGTTTAGATTGATTACTAAAGGAGTTTAGTAGTTCAATTAAGCACTCAATCAATTGATAGCTCAATATCATAGTGTTCAAGGTGTTGGACCGATTTATTAGAGTATCAAATTGATTGAAACTGCAATTGACTGATTTTATGTAGTCTGCACTCCCAACTGATCGTCTCATGCGATGAACCAATCGAATCAGGTTGGTGAACCGATCGGCTCATGTGATGAATCGATCGGCTCAGGACAGGTTGAGACAACCGATTCAAGGGTTGAACCAATCGGCTCAACTGGTCCAAACGAGCGAGTTGGGAAAGTCAGGTTGGTGAGAAATTTCTCTTTGTTTCAATTGTCCAATTTGATTGGAATAAGGATTGGTATTTGTATCAATTCGAAACAAAAGAGGTAAAGTCAATCGAGAACTGACTAGGGAAGTGAACCGATCCGTTTAGAAGTGAACTGATCGACTCAGGTGTCCCAACCAACCGGTTCAGGTGTGAACCGATCGGCTCAGGTCCCCAACTGACCGGTTCATGCTTGAAACGATCGGTTCAACTGGCATAGTTGGTTGTTTTGTGGAAATTCCAGACCCTTCTACTCCTGCTTTAGTCCCGCATTGCCTGGGGTAGAGAACCCTGTCCCATGACCCTCCTATATATAGGGGTATTGGGGGCTTCTCAAGTACAACTCAGAATACTAGTTGCTCTGTAAAGTTGTCGTTCTCTCTGGTTGTGGTAACTAGGAGAGTCCGAGCAAGTGCCACCCGATAAGGGAGGCACTGCAAGGGAAAGACAACTGTAGAAAGGTGTCTAGTGGTAGGAGAATGTGTCACTGACTATGATGCCGATAAGAGGGTACGAATCCTTCCGGTGCCTTGTGCAACAAGGCAATCGGAGTTCCAGGTGGTCCGAGTGGACGATTGTAGAGGCGGGAGACTTCTTCCGCTCGGAGGACAGCTGCCAGTCCCGACAGTACCGGTGAGACCAGGAGCTGGACAGATACTGTCCAAGACCAGAGGTGAAGACCGTGCAAGCCACGAGGTAACATCGCCGAGCAAGCCTCGGGATAAGGTATGTATGTACAAACCATACTTCCTACTGTATAGACGTTGACACGATTCCTTTGTTCTGGGTTTAGGGAGAAGAATTTTTTTTGTTTCCGCTGCCTTCTCTGTCTCCCCTTAAACCCGACAGTGGTATCAGAGCCATGTCAACTGCTCTATAATTTAGGATTATCGATGTGATTGATTTTTGGTTTGTCACCTTTATTTATTGCATACGATGTTAATAAAATTGGCTTTATGCATGCCCAATCCTAAATCCACAAATCCCAATATACATATATGATATGTAATATGAATGCATTCGATACGCGTCACCCTTAAATGAGTTTTGTGGTGGATGTATAGCGTGGTTATGGCCAATAAACCCTATGTATGTGTTCTTGATTGAATGTGGTTTCTTGCATCTCGGTCTGCGTACTGATTCCCTACCTCCTTATTCCTTATGTAACTCGAGATAACTAGACATTTCTTTCCTACCTTTGCTCCCCGCGAATGTAACTCAGGGTTTCTCAATTCAAATGTAAATAGGATAGAAATTGTATTTCTTGTTATGTCAAAGTACGGCGGACAACCTGACGACGACTGAGACGATCAGTTCAAGGCATGAATCGATCGGTTGGCATTCTAGACGATCGGTTCGAGGAGAGAGATGAGCAGGTGGCAACTTGAGGATATGCACGATGACCAGTGAACCGATCAGTTGGATGAGCCAATCGATCGGCTGGTGGCACCCAACCGACCGGCCTGATGGCGAGCCAACCAATCATGTAGATGAGTTAACCAAACCCAGAATGGCAAAGCACATAGTTCATCTTGTACAAGTTGCATGTGATATGGACCTAGATGGCCGTGATTCCTCTTGGCTCGAGGAATCACATTACGATGGCCATAATCATCGCTTTTATTGTTCCACATGTTTTCTTCGGGATATAGCATGTATATGATACATACTATGTATTAGGGTGATTGGATATGTATATGTACCTATAAAACCAAATCCCTCATTAAATATTAAGTCGTATACGCCTTCCATTAGTGACACACATGAAAAACTCGATCGACCAAGCTTAGGTTATGCCAAAGCATGGTGTGTCGTCCATCTTGTGAAAGTGTGATGGGTAGACATGTAGGATCTTCCAAAGCATGATGTATGTTTACCGTGTCAGCTTTTGGGTTAGACTTAACTGGTGATTCTTAGAGTGTCTAAGCCTAGAGGCACAAGATGAATGGCAAGGACTTGCACATTTCATCTATCCAAGAGTTGTATATGATGCAATTGGCATGATGACGTACCTAAATAGTCAAGTTGTGGGCGATCAGCCAAAGATGACTCATGACTTGCTCACTAGAAGGTTGTACACTGTAATCTTCTGAATTGATGGTGAGGGCTATCAATTTGAACAAAAATAGTGGGAGTGATAATTAATTAAAGTCCTAATTATATCGTTACCTTTTCAAATCAATCAAATAAGTCAAAACTGAATTTTGGATTAAATTGCATATATTTCCTTTTGTAGTACAAATGACAACAAATAACAATCACTTTTCATTGCAATCGGTCCTTGAAAAGGACAAGCTGAATGGGACTAACTTCTACGACTTGTTTAGGACATTGAGAATTGTTCTCACTCAAGAGCAAAAGATCTATGTCCTGGATACTCCAGCTCCAGAGGAACCTACTCCTACCGCACCAAAGGCAGAAAGGGATTCTTATAAGAAGCATTCTGAAGATGACATTGATGCAAAGTGCTTGATGTTGTTCTCCATGAACCACGAGTTGTAGAGACAACATGAGAACATGGGTGTCATTGAGATGATTCAACATCTCAAGAACATGTATGAAGATCAAGCACGGTAAGAGAGATATGATGTCTCCAGGGTGTTGTTCAAGTGTGTCATGAAAGAAGGAGATCTAGTTGGTCCACATACGCTCAAAATGATTGGGTATGAGGAGAACCTGACAAGACTGGGATTTCCCCTGAGACAAGAGTTGCCTATTGACGTGATACTGCAATGATTTCCAGAATCCTACAGTCAGTTTGTGATGAACTACACCATGAACAACTTTGACAAGATGTTGACAGAGTTGTTGGGCATGTTGATGACATCCGAGGCACAGATGAAGAAGGACAAGCCTACATCTGTGATGATGATCATCAACAAGAAAGGCAAGTCGAAGCACAAGGGCAAGGGCAAGGATTAGAAAGGTTTTGATGCTAGCCAGCAGCCCAAGTCGTCTTCAACTCTCAAAGCCAAGGGAGGCGTGACCAAGAGAGGCGATTGTCACCATTTTCAAAAGCCAGGACATTGGAAATGGAATTGTCCTCTCTATCTGGAAGAACTAAAGAAGAAGGAGGCGACAAACGTCTTCACCTGAAGGTGTCATGAAATAAACTTGTAACATTTTTGAGGTATATGATACCAAGATATAAAATGTAAAGCACCCAATAAATGGGGCAAGTGTTGTCACCATAGATAGGAGTACTTTAGTTTATTTTCAGCCTTGAAGGCATGTAATAGAGTTATGAACTGCTATTTCATATTTGCCAATGTATAGAAACACCTTATTTTTGCTTATTGTATGATAATAATGGTAATTAATAAAGTTGATGTTTCCTTGTGGCAATGCCTTGTTTATCTTGTGGTACTTGGTATGCATAAGATAAAATTATACATAAAAGTTATTGATAACTCAAATAATAAAATGAGCATAAATCATGGGAAATTCATTTCTAGTTTCCATATGATGGATAAGTCTAGACACATTTTGGTTAGAGAACCAGTAAGAGACATGAATCTCTTGGATATGATCAATCTTCACTAGTCATAGTGGGAGATTGATTATCATTTTAGGTATAATACATGTGATGTATCTACATACCTATTGGACTTAATGCTAGTACTACAAATGGTGTTTAGAGAAATACCAGTATGAATATCTTGAAGTGTTCAAGAATATCATAGATGAAGTACGACTTTGGTAAAGTGTTAATTCTTGATGAGATCAATGAATGAAATACTTGAACCAAATTTTTGAGATCCTTATGAGTGATTATGATATTGTATCATAGTGAGCTCGTGATTAAGGCATGGTGATGTCTAAATCAAAAGGAGTCATACTCTAAGGAGTTAGAGGATGATTATCAAATAACTAATTTCTTCTTAAATAAAGAATACCTCACACTAATAATAGACATTAAGCTGTGAATTCTTATATCCTTCATAGATACACCTCGATTATCTATGTGATGAGTTGGTCATGTGATGAATCAACTATCTAGACGAATATGAGGAACCAGATTTTGAGTTATGGTTTATGACCATTACATCCTAAATGACTTCCATTTGAACCATAAGGTATGACCTTGATGGTAGCACCCATTGGGATGAAATCCATAAGTGCAAATGAGTCTTAAGCATAAAGACACATGGATAACATTTTGAGAAGGATGATGCTTGTTGATTGCAACTTAATGACCTAGAGATTTGCATCCAGATACTAAAACTGCATAACTATGAGTAATAAAACAAGGATGTGTACGTGACACAACCTATAAGGTTTATGAATCCATTAATGAAAATGAAGTCTATAAGTTACAATGCACTAATCAATGTGATTGATTGGGTACAAGAAACTCAGAGCTGGATCTTTACTTTGATAATATAGTCAAAGGGTTTGATTGATATGTCAAAGATAAAGAAGGGATCTTTGATTTAGTGGGAGCATATTCACATTCCACATGTTGATGTGAAATGGAAATGTTCTAGAATGGAAATCAAAAGTGTAAATTATCCTTAAGGAATATAGAGACATTTCCTATGTGATAGGAATAGAGATCTATAGAGATAGTTTTTTAAAACCACTTGACCTAAAAAGAGAAAGCATACATTGGCAATCTATATTGAAGGGTTCAGTGTGCACATATTTAGTGGGAGAAAACTTGTCCATGTTACATGGAGTTAGTATCCCAAGGCCAAGTGTCCAATTCTTATGAAGAATGGGAACACTAAGAATAGATATGGATCTATCATATATGTGATCATCCCATTATCTTGCATGTATAGTACATAGCAAGAATAAAATGAATTCATCATCTTGTATGTAGGACATGATAATATGATGTGCTCATCCTGATAACTCATATGTGGTACATGACGAGTGGATGTATATCTAGTTCTAGTAAGGGATACTGGAATACCATAAGAACTTGATAAGTGCTTGAGAAGTACTAGTTCTATGGAAATAAGGAAGGGTTCACTGTAAAGAATTACACTGATGCGAACTTCCGAAAAGGATAGAAAATTAATCGCAAAATATATATGAGATATATAAAAGTGAATGTTTGTAGATAAATAGAAATGTTCCAATAAAACCGTTTAAAAGGAAAAGCTGAGTATCTGTGTGTGGATACTATATGGATCTGGAAGTTCATGAGATGAACTTATAGATATTTTGATCATTGATGACAAGTAAGGAGTGCTTGGTCATGCAATGTGGCAAAAGGTTACCAAAGGAATACTAGATCACATATTACGACAACTCCATCTCATATGTGGGACGTACAACAAAGAGATGAGAGACATGCAGTTAATACTGACTCTGGCAAGGTGTTTCCATAACTCACTGCGTAAGCACTAGAGCATAGTAAAATCTGTGACATGTTTGAAGATCACTATGAATATGATTCAAGGGTGATTGGCACGTAGTGCAAGTGGGTGTCTGCTGGTGTGTATGCCCTGAGAGCCAATCATGGGATGATTGGTGGGATACATTAAGATTGATTTGATAAGCATCAAAGGAAAGCTTCCAATTCTTTCTGGTTCAGTCATATGAGATAATGATAGAACAGACTGAATGTCTAGAGAATGAAAATACTCAATGACGTATGCTTTCAGGTTGAGGACCTGAATGATGAGATCATACAGATGCTAAGAGTTTGTACATTCTTATTATGTTCCTAGTAGGATGTCATTATGGAAGGTAGATAGACAACATTGACACACAAGAATAGATTGTGGTGTTTGTTGATGATAAAATATCATTAGTCATGATATGGAGATATCAAACAAAACACATAGGTACTTGATAGAGAACAAGTGTACTAGACAGAACCACCATGAGTTTGACACATGTAACCATGACATGGTAGTCACAGTAAGTTCTTACAGTGATGGTGGTGAGTGTGATTCTTTGACCTGAAATCACTACACTCAGCACATGTCGTTGGGTACACTTTGACATCATCAAACGTAGTCCTGAAACATGGGTTATTATAAAGGTCATGATTGGGTGGCTTTGACACATGGGGCTTTTGAGGGGTGAGTGATAGATATGGGATTTTTCCCTACTGAGGGAGTTTGATATCCATTGCCACTTGATGAGTAGGATTGAACTAGGTGTGCACATGCATGCGTGAATCAGTATGTGATATTGATGTCATACATATCTCCTTCAATCTACTCTGAGATCAAGAAAGTGAATGAACGTTGATAGGATGATTGTTCCATGCCTTGAGTTCATTCGGGATATCATAGACAAAGGAATTATACATTCATTGTAACACCATTCACGGATTGTAGGATTGAAAGTTTTTCTTCAACTTTCTATTTCACTTGGGTAGCATTGATGTGCGACTAGGCACAACTCTTTCCTTGTGAAGTCATAAGTGTTATGGACTTTCATTGCCAATGTGAAATGGGCATGCAGGGTCACACACATAGGATTTAACCCAGAAGAGGAGTTTATCCACAAACGATGTTTAGATTGATTACTAAAGGAGTTTAGCAGTTCAATTAAGCACTCAATCAATTGATAGCTCAATATCATAGTGTTCAAGGTGTTAGACCGATGGATTAGAGTATCAAATTGATTGAAACTACAATTGACTGATTTTGCGTAGTCTGCACTCCCAACCGATCGGCTCATGTGATGAACCAATCTACTCAGGTTGGTGAACTGATCGGCTCATGTGATGAACCGATTGGCTCAGGACAAGTTGACATGACCAGTTCAAGGGTTGAACTGATCAGATCAACTGGTCCAAACGAGTGAGTTGGGAAAGTCAAGTTGGTGAGAAATTTCTCTTCCTTTCACTTGTCCAATTTGATTTGAATAAGGATTGGTATTTGTATCAATTCAAAACAAAAGAGGAAAAGTCAATCGGGAACTAACTAGGGCAGTGAACCGATCGGCTCAGGTGTCCCAACCTACCAGTTCAGGTGTGAACCAATCGGCTCAGGTCCCCAACCGACCGGTTCATGCTTGAAACGATTGGTTCAGCTGGCACAATTGGTTGTTTTGTGGAATTTCAGACCCTTCTACTCCTTCTTTAGTCATGCATTGTCTAGAGTAGAGAACCATATTCCATGACCCTCCTATATATAGGGGTATTGGTGGCTTATCAAGTACAACTCATAACACTAGTTGCTCTATAAAGTTGTCGTTCTCTCTGGTTGTGGTAACCAGGAGAGCCCAAGCAAGTGCTACCCAATAAGGGAGGCACAACAAGGGAAAGATAACTGTAGAAAGGAGATTGGTGACAGGAGAGTGTGTCGGTGACTAGTACGCTGACAGGAGGGTACGACTCCTTCCGGTTCCCTGTGCGACAAGGCGATCGGAGTTCCAGGTGGTCCATGAGGATGACTGTAGAGGTGGGAGACTTCTGTTGCTCAAAGGACAGTTGTCAATCCCGACAGTCCAGGTGAGATCAGGAGCTACACAGACACCGTCCAAGAACGGAGGTGAAGACTGTGCAAGCCGTGAGGTAATGTCACCGAGCAAGCCTTGGGACAGGGTATGTCTCTACAAACCATCCTTCCTACTGTATAGGCATTGATGCGATTCCTTTATTCTGGGTTTGGGGAGAAGAATTTTTTTTGTTTCCACTGCCTTCTCTGTCTCCCCTAAAACCCAACAATCTGGTCTTTGGAAAGCTCAATCAACATTCTAGAGTTGTGTAATACCAATCTTTTCATACATGCTTGACTCCTCTCTTGAAGTGTTCATGGATGATTTTTATGTTTTCGGGAAGTTTTGTGATGATTTACTATCACACCTTATTATTGTCTTGGAAAGATGTGTAAAGGTTCGCGTAGTTCTTTCTTGGTAGAAAAGACACTTTATGGTCACCAAATGGCATTATTTTTGGGCACGTAGTTTTGAAAGTTGAAATAGAAGATGATAAATCTAAGGTGCGACTAATTTCCACATAGAGTATTCCTTCCATCATAAGAAATGTCCTTTATTTCTTAGGGAATGTAGGTTTTTATAATTGCTTCATCAAAGACTTTTGTGAAATATCAAGGATGTTGTACCATTTTCTTGAGAGTGATATTGATTTCTATTTTCATGACAAATGCATTGAAGCCTTCAACCACTTAAAGTACAAGCAAATTTTTTCTCATATTATGCGTCCACACAACTTCCCTAAGATGTTTGAGATCATGATTGGTGCATCAGATACTTGCTAGCAAAGTGGTGGTTGCTCTAGGTCAAAGAATAAGTTGTGTGCCTCAGGAAATTTATTATGCTAGAAACACTTTGTGGAGTCTCAAAGAAACTGCACTACCATGGAGAAAGAACTACTTGTCCTAGTATTTTCTCTTGACAAGTTGTTCTCATATGTTATCCAAAAGAAAATCATTGTCTACACTGACCATGATGCATTGAAGTACCACATGTCTGAAAAATATTCATATCCAAGGATGATCAAATGTATATTTTTGTTCCAAGAGTTTAATTTTTTAAGTTGTTGACAAGAATATAATTTAAAATTTTGTAGCCAACCAACTTTCACACATTGAGTAACCTTATGAAGATTTCCAAAAAAAATCAAAGAAACTATACATTAAAAATAGCTCATACTATTTGGTTCTACCCTAATTTCATGGTTCAATCACATTGACAACGTTTTGGCTAGTGGAAGAGACAAAGAACATGGTCAAAGAAAAAAAGGAAGATGTTCTATGTTATGGTAAAAAATTGTTTGTGGGATGACCCAAACCTCTCCGTGTACTACCGCAACCAACTCCTTAAAGATGTATTTTCGATATTGAACAAAAAGACATAATCTCCAAGTTTCACTCTAGCACATGCATAGGTCATTTGGAGAAAAGCAAGGCTTCCAAAGTTCCCCAATGTGGCCTCTTTTCGCCAACCATTTTCAAGGATTCTCATGAATTTTTTAAAGATTGGTTGAAGTACCAAATTATGGGATAAATTTATAGGAGAGACATAATACCTCAATCTCCTATAGTAGTGGTGAAAGTGTTTGATGTGTGGGGCGTTATGTACCCATTCCCTTCCTCTTTTGGATTTATTTATATGTAGTAGCAGTTATTTATGTGTCAATATGGGTTGAAGCCATAGTTACAAATTCCAATGACCACATGGTGTTATATTTTGTGAAACCAAATATCTTTCGTTGATTAGAGTTAAAAGATCCATAATTAGTGATGGTGGAAGCCATTTCATTCATGTGACATTAAATAGCTTATTAAAGAGACATGGTGTGAACCATCAGGAGGCCACTTGATCATCCTAAATGGAACATACAAAATGGAGCAGATCTAGAGTAGTCAGACTCTTAGATTTTTTACCTGACACTCAGTCCCCCTCAACTAGTATATGGGGTCTGATGTAGTAGATAGGGGTCGACCACGAGGACAAGGTGGGTAAGTGTTAAGAGCATAGAACCTTAACTTGAACACACTAAACCAAGAGGTAAATTAAGATGGTGATCCCTAGAGAACGATGTTACTCAAAACAAAATAAGAAAAGTAACGTTAAGAAATCAAAACAAGAGAATAAGATCAAACAAGAAAGGTCTAATCAAAGTATGGATCGGAACATGGATTGGGTTTCACCTACTAAAATCTCTCACCAACATGCAATACTCACACGCCTTTCTATACCCTTAGCAAGATTACAATCAATCATCATATATGTCTATTCCCTCCACTCTCGAGCTTAGGATATATCTAGATTATAAGGTTGTCTCTCTCTCAAGATGGAAAACAAACAATCACAAAGCAACCATATGATCATTATCTTTAGCATTCCAACATTTTCTTGCATTCGTGCAACTCCATAACACTTAGATAAGATTAATACTACTCTTTTGAGGCATTAACAATCACACATTACAAGATGGTAGCTAATCATACAAGTAAAGCATTTAAGAAAAAGAGTGTGGAGATAACCATTGCTAAGAATATATATATTCAAAGGGATGCAATTATATACATGTTGGGAGATCCTTAGTGGCTACCCCCAACCCAAGCAAGGTGTTTATCCACTCATGTTAACGAGTAGCATAATAGTTCTACAAAAGTGTAGATACATCAAGACAAATAAAGAGGGTGAATGTACAATGTGAGGGAGATGATAGATCTAATGAAGCAAGGAGGCGATACACTAATGGTACTTCTTCATATCTAGATTTGGTGTAGATGTGTAAGATGAAACTCCTTCTCTTAAAGATGAGGTCTTTAGATCTTCTCTCTCCTCCAACTTTCATCTTCGGATATCCAAGACAAATGGAGATGAATGAGGATGGCTCTGGATTTGGACAACACTTTTTTTCTCTTGATGATCTGAACCTAGGTATGTGTCAGCTTGGGGCCTATTTATAGGCACTGTCCACCAAACTAACTCTTTGTGATGGTTTCGACTCATGTCTCAATCGAGATAATTGTCACGGTCATGATCATCAATGGTAGTTGTAGCATTTTTCTTGATCGAGATGAGGAGGTGTTGTCTTGGTTGTAGTCAAGGTGATGTCTCACTTGCAATGACTATCACAATCACGACTGTGTTGCAGTTACTTCTTCTGTAACGATTGCAACCTTCATAACATTTGTGACATCCCCTCTTGTTCAAAACCATGCATTGCAGTCACAACGTCACTTCTCGATAACAAATGATGTCGTGGTTGGTAAACACTAAGACACTTGATGTACAGTTACGGTTGTGGTGATAGAATGTTGATCATTGGATCTATCTCGGGCAAGACATCCATGGACAATTACGGTCGAGAGAATGTCATGACCGTGACCTATTACGCACCTACATGGAATGAGAACGGATATTAAGTTGAATCACTTTTTTTTTAAAGACACTAAAATAGTCAGGAAGACCCACAATAGGGACATCAATATGAAAATAAAATAGGTGTAAAAAGTTCACAAAATATAATGTTATCAACTCCCCCAAACTTAAGAGTATAGCATGTCCTCAAACTAATGGATTGAATGGAATTATTGAGCAATGAGGAACAAATGTTTTCTTTTTGATGAACACACCATTACCAAATTATTCCATCCTTACAGCAAAACCTTTGTGACAGGTTCAAACACTTCTTGAGGTTGTTAATTCCCCTTCATGGCATTATTGTTAATTCCCTTAGCGGCTCTTGGGTCCTCAGGAGGTTGTTGTTCCTTATCCTTAGTAGCAGTATCAGGTTGATCTCTATGTACATTAGCTCTTTCTTCCTTATGTGATGGTGATGCACTCACTGCTTCATTGTTGTGGTCATCGGGGCTGGAAGGGCTCGAGGAATTTTGAGAAGGGGAGGGGCTGGTCATACACCTTGACCTCTTTCTAGCTCACTAATTTTCTAGTTCCTGGCATTCACCTTCTATCTTTTCTGCATATCCTTAAACTTTTAATGTTCCCTTTGTAGATCTTTCATAGCTTCTTCATGCCCCTTGCACATCATTTCCTTTCGACATGTATATTTTCCCTCTATTTTCAGAGGTCCACCATTTCTTATGAAATTTTCTTGATGGTCTCCATCATCCTTGCCTGTTATTGATCACTTCATGCATAAATTGAGGAAGCAACTCAGTTTTTGCGTTTAACCCTTGTACCTACGTCGTTAGTGAGCACATGTAGAAGTGATATGAAAGTTAACTTCAGAATAATGTTGTATGTGTACCTACATGGCATCAACTCGATGCCCTAATACGTCACTAAAGGTTTGTGGATGTTTGGTTGTATATGTCAACAATGTTGTTGTTGCTGGTCCAGGGATTTGTGGTGAAGGTTGAGCGCTTCCCACAATGCCTGTGTTGGAGTAGGGTTGTTGTTTTTCTTGAGCTTGTTGAGCAAGTTCTTCTCACAAGCTTTCCCGCATTGCGTCTACTTCTTTCTCAGCACTTGGTGAATGTTTTGTTCTTGATGCTTCAGTCTGCTCGGGTACCACGGGCACTACTTTGGCTGCTTGATGGATAGGGATTCGTTGTTTGGGTGCCTCAGAACCATGTCTTGGTCCTTTCATCACCTCATAGGTCTTTTCTTATGCGTTAGAAAGGGCCCACGGCATGACGACCCTCTTAGGTATTACATACGTGACAGGGGGAGGGAATGGTGGAATGAAGAATCCTTCATTATTGCGGTCTATATGGTCTTATAAGGATGGGTGTTTTGTGACTTCTATCTTTCTTTGATGACCTTGAGGAGGTTGAATTTTTGATCATGCACCCTTGTGTTGTCAAATTTCCAATTTCTTTCTTTTCTTTGGCTTTTTCTGCTCTACTTCCAACTCTGGTTCTAGTCCATGTTCAACACTGGCTAGTTATTGTGGGTCTGCAACCCTTTTGATTGCACTCGATTTCATCTTGTTTACCTCCTCTTCATTGGGTAATAGCTAGTTGGCCTCATAATACACCATTTCTAGGAGCAGAAGCAACAATTTACAAAAAGATTGCTAGTAAGATAACATGTTTCCTCTTTAGGCCATAATGCATGTGTTCACTATGGACTTGATGTCAATCTTAGAGTGTCCTTTGGTAGGCTTAAATCTGTGAATTTTCTCAAGTTCTAAGAAATGAGTTGCAATGAGCACTATATGGCCTCCCATATGGAATTCTTTGGTTTTCTTGGCTTCAAATCCAACTGCTGGTGACAGTCTATCTATAAGAAACCATCTAATATTCACTGGCCTCTTGTTCAACATTGACTAGATGAGGAATAGATCTCCCTTAGAGACTCCACCAGTCTCATATCTAGCAAAGACTATGTTTGATGTTATCTCTTGGATCACCCAGATGAAGCATTAAGTGATCAACATTGCCTTAGACATCTTTGGGTTGTGCTAAGTTTCCCATGTCATCTTCTCCCACATTATATGGTTGTTGGAGCCAATTGTGGTCTTCTCACCCTACACTATCGAACAAGATTTGGTTTATGTATCGTTGTCTATGAAGATCTTGTTTAGGATCACCTCTATCACATAATATTCCTTGCCTCCCATCCCTACGTGTAGCTTGAACTCCCCCCTTCTTCCTTTCTTTCCTTGTTATCGATAGGGACTACTTCTATTGAGGAGATGAACTTGACAAAGTTTAATCAGAGAGATTGCATTGGTTGATCCAACAAAGTGAAGGTTCACTCCCCTGAGGAAATCCATTACTCTGACATGTATCCCTAGCTTTTTGAAATCTTCAGCGTCAATTTACCTTGTAGGCTTGAACACCTAGGTCATCTTGATCAACTCATAGTTAGACCTATGCACTCGGTCCCTTGGTATGCAAGTTGCATACAACTCTTATGTTCTAGACTCGACACTTGGTTCTTATTTATTTTCTATACCAGAGTCAGCTTCTCATCTCAGGGTCCTTGAGTCAGCCTTTAAATCTTCTTCTATTTCTTGGTTTTGGTTTCCAACTGCGCATCTGCCTTCCACTTCCCCTTCATCTTAGGCTCTTCTTCTTCAAGCTTATAATTAGCAGTCTTTGTTTCTACAGTCCCTTGGGACTCTTTTGGTGTCATGTGGTCTAGAACATATTGATATTTCTTTTTCATCAGCTCCAGACGAAGTTTCTTTTATGATGACAAATCGGGGTGGTCATTCAATGCCTTGGTAATTGATTTAAGGGCCTCTTCTTCCCATTTTAGTGAGGTCACTTTCTTGGTTAGGATATCAGAAGTAGAAGTTTACATCCTACCATTTCAATCATAGGATATTATTAGTCATGACATTAATTGATATTTCATATAATAGCAATAACAATTTTGATGTATCAGTATGAATCAGCATCAACTATCTCGGTCAGAACAAAGGTGTCACACGTCATGGGTTAGACAATTCAATTGAATACAAACACAGTTTCTTAGCAACTAAAACTAGTGTCGCGATGGTGAAAAATGTCACAATCATAACATATGTCGCTACCTAAAATATATATAAAACTAAGAGTGGTGTCATGGCCAAGACTGGTTTCGCAGAGGAAATAAATGTCACGACCATGTCTAGGATCATGATCACGACATCAGACATATGTGGCAAGGAATCTCTTACTCAGGAGTAGCATCATCCAGTGATGGTCACAATGAAAAAGAGGTGTTGCGACCGAGATGATGGTTGCTACTGAGTCAGGGGTGGTGGTTGAGACAACTTTAGAAGGATCGGTTGAGATAGGTTTGATATATGAAAAGAATACCCAGAGTCTATCGTGAATGGAACCATTATCATGACCGAGACAACAGTCTCGACTGCGACAGGTGTGAAACCAGATCACAAACTCAAAAAGTCCATTTTTTAAGAGAGAGAGGTAGAACGATCGATCAGATAGGTGGGGATATGAAAAAGTGGGGCGCAAAAAGATCTAGAAGGTGAATAGGTGAGATGTAAAGGGGTGGTTGAGACATTGAGAAGAGATAAGTGATAATAACGATGCGACATAGGAACTAGATTTGATTGCAAAATGAGAAAAGGGGAAAAAGGGTCAGAGGGATGATCAGAGGAAGGAAACGGCGGAGGGAAAGAAAGAGAGAGAGAGAGAGTAGAGAGGCATGAATCGAAAACATCTTCAAATGAGAAGTCAGAAAAGTTACTCGTTGGAGTTAGAGAGAGAATGAGAAACAAAAGTGTCTCTGTGTAGTGGGTTGTGATATCTATCACACAAAATCCTGGTAAAGAGCTATTGAGTCACCTTCATCCTAGTGTAGCTCCGATCATAGGATCGTTCTCTGATGATTTGTCCCTAGGGTTTGTGTAATATGCGGCGTTAGGGAAAGATAGAGAGCAAAAGGGGGTTCACTATTTCAAAAACTAAACTCTTTTATACCTGATAGTGCCGCGACCACACCACTAAAATGGAGTGATTGTCTCAACCACGACAGGTGTCACGATCGAGACACCAACTATAGTGTTTCCTCTAAAATCATAGTTTTCAAGATCTACTTTTCAAGATTTGAAATTAATGTTACCCTCACTTGAATTGAAGATGTAACAACTAAGTTGATATTTAAGTGCAATTATTCAAGTTTTTATTTAAACATCATATTGTCATATCTTAAAGCAATTGAAAACAAAACAATAGAAAATTAGTTTCAGAGTTGACTAAGTATACTAGTATAGAGAAATTCAAAAATTCTTAAATTAGAGAAGGTCAAAGTTAGACTAACAAATATGTACATGGTTTAAACTAAATGAAGAATGGAAGCAAGCATTGAATAAAAAAGGAAATAAATCCTTGGGTTGCCTCCCTAGAATTTCTAATTTATAGTCATTACCTTGACTTTTCTAGTGTTGTTTCTCATGGCTCTTCAGTTGGTACTAACTATGGCTCTTCTAAATCTAGTTCTGATCTTCTAATAAAAGCTTCATCTTCATAGTATATTTTGACTCAGTGTCCATTCATCTTGCAAGTACTAGTCTTTTCACCAGTAATCTCCATTACCCTGGATGGGTAGATCTTGACAATAGAGAACGGGTCTGACCATCTGGGTCTGAGTTTTCCCAAAAATATCTTGATTCTTGATTTGAATAGCAGAACTTTGTCTCCTTCTGACACATCCTTGTGCTTAATGTGAGCATCATGCCTCATATTCATTCTTTGTTTGTAAATGCAGGCATGAAGCCTCATCTCCTCAATCTTGTGTAATTGTAGGTTTCACTTCTCTCCAACCATGTCCAGATCCATATTTAGGAACTAGGTAGCCCAAAGGGCTCTATGCTCTAGTGCTAATAGAAAATGGCATGAATTTCCATAGATGAGATGGTAGGGGGTTGTCCTTATTGGTGTTTTTTAAGAATTTCTATATACCCATAGGGCATCATCTAGTTTCATGGACCAGTCCTTGCGGGATCTACCAATGGCCTTTTCCAATAACTACTTAATATGTCCATTTGATACTTCGACCTACCCTGATGTCTGGATATGGTATGGTGTGGCAACCTTATGCTTGACCTCATACTTCTTCACCAATGATTCAAATGGTTTTTCTACGAAATGGGATCCCATGTCGCTAATGATGGTGCGGGAACCCCAAATGTAGGGAATAATGTGAGACGCCTAACCTTGCTTAAAGTGTTGAACAAGCTTAATTATCATAATTTAATACTTATAACACTAATATAACCTTTTGATATGATTTTAAATCATAAGAAAAACTTAATTTTCAAATTTGGTCCAATTTGGACACTGTTTGAGCAAGTTATACAATTTTATGCACATTTTCGACTTTTCTACAATTTACCCAATTGAGAGGTTTTTGTTGCAATTTATCAGTTGAATTATGTTCCTTGGATATTCTCTCATCATTCTAGAGATTTGTTAGCCATGTGGCACCTATTTGTACCTTGTTTTGAAGGTGTTTTCCTCAAGGGTATTTTAGGGTTTACCCCTTCATGGATGAGCTACCTTCTACAAAGGAGATCTAAGCACATATGTATGGACGGTGGTGGAGCTTCTTGTGTGTGTTCTTGTATATTCTTAATAGTTTAAGGCCATGGACACTTGGAAAGATACTAGAACTTCAACCTTTGCTTTTTCTTTATCTTAAAGTTACATATACTTATCCCTAAGCACCCAAACGAGCCATTTTCTCTCCATCACTTCTCTCCTTCTACAAACCTTGTTCTTCCTCTATGATTTTGCTAATTTCCTATCCAAAGAAGAAGAAAGAGGGGATCTTCTTGGAAAAAGAATCTAGGGTTGCAATTGACTTCCTTTTAGGGTTTAAAAAGCTTCCTTCTAGTAATCTTGGCCTAATAGAGTAAGAATCCCCTTATTTCCTCCATTTATTTCTTTGTTATCCTTTCTCCAGGTTGGAACCTTTTTTTTCCATGGTATAAATTTCTCTAAATCTCAAAAACCCTACCTTTCTTGCTCGTTATGCTTAGGGTTTGCTCATTTGATGATGAAAGGTGCTACATGGACGGGTTCACAGCTTATTCTTGGATTTTCTACCCTACTTTCTCATGTTTTCTTCTGTTTGAGATTTTATTTTCTAATTAAAGGAAAGTTTTATAACTTTCTCCACGTTTATTGCTTACCATAAGCTTGCTAGCTCATGTTCTTGCTTGAAAATGATGATCCATGCACTAAAAAGTTATTCTTGACTTGGATTTCAATTTTTATAATGTTCCCTGTTCTGATTTCAGTTCTATATGAACATGTATTCATGTGTACATTCTTTGTAAGGTATAATATGACTTGGATCAGGTTGGTTTGACAACCTATGGTGCTAAGCACCTTTCAGCCAATGGTCAATTTTAGGGTTTTAAGCTGATTTCTTCTATAAAACCATCACCCGATGGCTTTACCATTGCAACAACCCTATGGTGTTCTCTTCATGACAACTGATGGTGGTGATCAAGGGTTCCAACTGATTTTCACCCCTTAGGTCATGTTTTGTCCTAATTATGAGCTTAATGATCAATAATTAAGTACCCTAATGATGTTATCAATCAATGGTGACATTAGCTTGATATCTGACGGTGATTAATGAATATAGTGTTGATATAACAACCTATGGTGACTTAATGGTCTCTACTGATGGTAGATCAGGTCTCCACAACCAATGGTGAGTTAAGCATATAGTTGTAGCATCAATTAAGCCTTAAACCAATGGTTTCTTGGGCCATTTGATGCAATGGTCATACCTATACTCCAATTGATGGTTTTAATAGATGAACTTGACCTAATGGTTAAGATCTAATGTTTCTTCATCCAATAAATTGGAATGATTCCTAAATGTTATATTTTGGTCCAAATAAAGTCATTTGAATGGTTTCCTTTATGAGATCAACTTATGAAACTCATTTACTGACGGCTTGTTTCAAATAAACAATCGCTTGTAGGTTTTACCCTACTCTTAATGGAACTTTTTATGTTGTTAATCAAGGGATGTCTAGGGTTATATGGTGACTCTTTATAGATCATAATTCAATGACTTCATAGGTGTTTTGTTGAAGATGTTTACTTTTGACTTCATAGGTGGTTTGTTCAAGATGTATACTTATGTAAACAACCAATGGCTTTACCTTTTCAACATTTAATGGTTAGAATTTGATGCCTCAATATTCCCATTATTTTCGGTGAAGTATGTAGTGTAATGTTATGATTCTAATGATTAGAATTTGATGGTTTGATTCCTTAAACTTGTACTCTTACCCTTTCCCTCATATGATTATGATTTATAATCACCGTAATTAGTTAATGGGTAACCTTAATGAGGTATAACTTGTTATACCTGGCTTTAATATAACTAAATGATGGTAATTGGATATGAATAGTCCTTGAATGACAAATACAATGATGGAGTACTCTCTTTTTTTTTGGAAACCCTAGTATGTTATAACCCTATTTTTACACCTTGATTTATGTGTGGGTTCATACTTGAGAATAGTATGGAATTTGATGGTGATGCTTCATCTTATGCATCTAGGATCCAATGTGGATGTTATGAGTTAAGGTTTGGGTATAAGTGTTGATTAGTAATATTAATATAATTTATCTTGTTGAACCTAACTCTAATGCAAATATATAAAGATGTGTATTCATTTTTAACATTCTTATATGATGTCATGATTGTGAAATAATCTCCTTAATATGATCATAACCTTAATATGTTGATTGGTGGCTATAATAGCCACATGGTTGATACTTTCTTACACTAAACATGTGCATTATGAATATGATGAGGGTTAAATTATATCAAGATTCCTTGCATGTTAATATAATAAAGGAATATTCTTAACGTTAATATAACCATGCTATGATTATTTATGAATATCTCCTATCTCATTAATGCAATATTGTGCTGATCTGGTGTATTATATGTAAGTGATGTTGTTGTGCCTTGTTATAAGGCATGCACAAATAATGATGATATTGTAGGGAATTGTATGATGGTCTTAATGACCTTTAGGCATGGTTGAGCCGTGAATGAGGTGTAGTACTCTTTTTTTTATAAGGGTTGATACCCTATGATATTGTGCAAGGGGTTTATATCTTGTGATAGTATGATGAGTAGTGTGGTTTCATGAATGGCAAGTGAATAGTAGCATGTGATGATGAAATAAGAAATTATGTTCACACGTTTTATATCTTTTGAATTTGTGATACTTATATGTTTTCTAGAAGTGAATTAGGGTTTGTACGTACACTTGTTTGATGCATCCTTAATTCACCCAATTGGCATAACTAATCAAGTACAACTCTAATCATGTAGTGCCCTATGATGTAGAGCCATCTTCAATGTCAGAACTTGTTGGATGGTGAAACGAGTTTTCCTAAGGGAAACTCAGAGCATATACTGTTGAGTATGTGGGGGTGGAAAGTTGAGGATATATCCTTATCATCCACAATGTAGGTTATGGAGGATGGGTATGGTCATGCCTCAGACATTTGATGTCATTGAGGACAAATGTAGTTGTACCTAAAATTAGAGGGTTTTGTATACCCTGGTTTCTAGTGGCATGACCTATACCAAGGGCGGACTAGTGGTTAGAAACTTGACACTATGTCACTATAGTGGCAGCGTTGACTGAAATGTCACTGCCTTTTTACTCATACTAATTGAGGGGAAGAGATCTTAGGATAACAACACTCTAAGATCTTGTATGAAATCGAATAGCTCTTCACAGGGGTCAGTTGGACTTTGGGTGGTACGACTCAAACTCCCCAGGGCATAATAATAGATGTAATACAACCATCTAGAAAATTTGTTTAGTGTTATACATGACGCTTCATATTGGATGATAACCCTTGTTGTTCATTGTACATAGATATGATGTTTAATGCATTAAAAGATAGTAGATATTCTTATGTTGTGGTTATGCTCATGTTATAAATGTGTACATACAATAGTCATGTTTAAGTTCATAGAGATATTATTATTGTTGTCTATGATTATGAAATTCATTATCACATGTTGTTAGCTATGCTTATATTGCTAGCTATGCATTTTAACTAGAGATTCCTATACTGCTAATCATGCTTATGCAGATAGTTGTGCTTATATTGTTAGCTCTACTTATGATGTTGATATATTCAACTTGATATACATGTTGATGTTGTTTGTTATGCTTATGATAATAGACTTATTCATGATGTTCGATATACTCATGTTGTTAGACTCCTTATACTATTAATAGGGGTATGAGAATAGTCTAGCTAATGAAGATAGTTATTATCTGCTCCTTTATGTATTTTGTTAATCATTAGTGTTGTTGAGCTTATTTGTTATATATGATTAAACTACTTAAACTGTCTCATAACCTAAAAATGTTGGAATCAATAAACATTGTAGGAGGTTATATCTCTTACTCGTACATGGGTCTCACCCTTGTGGTTCGCCACATCTTTTTAGGTAATCGGATTTGACGAAAACAAACATGTGGCAACAAAGAGGAGATATAGTAATGAATCTTTGAGAAAGTTGATTAGATGTATAGTGTGTCCTAGAGTCATCCCTGTACTCTCAGGTCCAGGCAGGAAACGTTTGTATATGGTATTTCAAATAAATCGAACTTTTATTAGCATATTAATATTTGTTTGTGTGGCATATATGAATATTGTTCTCATGTGTATATATGTTGTGGATAAGACGATAGAACAATTTGTATCAAATTCTTGGTATAGTATGGATATAAGAAAGATGTTTGGCTCTTATTCAAATGTTTCTGAGTAGGTGATGATGTTGAAATCGGTTTTAATTTACCCATATTTTTGGGTATGTAATTAATTAGTGATTGATTGTGCTTAATGTTTTAAGTAAACTCATTTAGTGTAACATGTTTTAACAAGTTGGTATCAAAGCTTTAGGTTCACTGAGTCTACAGGGATACTAGGACTTTGGACTAGGATGATGTCTAATTTAATAATATGACACAAAAACATGGTGCATATTGCCTAATCTCAATACTTGGGTGCCCTTCCCAGGTATTCAATTATTAAATAAAAGGTAAGTATGGAACTTTTACATTGTTTTCTTTTTTATTACTCTGATCAAGTAGTCATTTTGAGACAATCTAAAGAGCATGATGAATAAGAAATCATGGTGTGAATATCTCAATCTTACCTTAAAGAAGATGAAAATTGCATCATTTTCTATCAAAACTTGAATGTTTGGTAACTATAAGAGAAAGATACAACACCATGAAATCTAAATATGAATACAAATAAGAAAAAGAGGAGTTCTTGAAGATGTGCATCAAGAATAAAATAAAGTAAAAGACAGATAAGTATGTGCTAAAGTGATTCAAGGTATGAAATCCACATAAGATGGAGAGAACTCCAATGATAAGTAAAAATGAGAAGATAAATGGGAAGAATGACAAAGGAATTAGGTGGAACCTGAGTTAATCTCAGACCAACCTATGTGTGTAAGAAAGTGTTAATGTGAAATCAGCATGGCATGTGAAAGAAAATAAGGGAGATGATCCATGTTTAATGAAGAAAATGAAGAATATGATTATTTACCTACTGACAAGTGGTTGAAAAACATAATAAAATAAGAGAACATACCCTAGTGGGATAAATAGTCATCAAGAAAGGAGTAATGATATATGTTAATCATGATGATTCATATGCTAATGGCAAGGAACCCAAAATGAAAATAATAAAATGATACATAAGAAGTTGTAGCATGAATAATTAAAATAGAATTGGTTACCTTTTTGCTAGTGACCCTTGAACAATGTTGATATGATGTGGGAAGTCTGCTTCCCTTTGTGTCTTTCTTTTCCATGGCACAACTTTCAACTTGATCATTGCCACTTTGACTGTGTGGATTCGTTGTAAACAAGATGGTGGATAGCTTATTATAGCATAGGTTGTTTGGACTATGATTCTAAGATCATAAAGTCTGTGATGAGTTTGCTTTTGAGGCTTCCAATAACTATGAAGACTCCTATTATATGTCTTGATATTTGTTATGTTGGTAAAAGTGGATGAGATAATGATCTGAGTTGCTTATAGCACATGAAGTGGATACCAAGGTAATGAATACTAGTATCCAAGATGTATCAACAGTATGGGAAGTATGTGAAGGTTGGAGATGTTTATCAAATGAACATTCCAAGTGTCCCTCCCCCTTAGAGAGAGAGAGAATTGATGATGACCCTGTAGATGTTGTTTGGAAGGAAAAAAAAAGTGATTCTATAATTTTGTGTATGGTTCAGTGATAGCTGGGCAAGACCACTATCAAGGATAAATGGTTTGTTGATCAGTAGACATGTGCTACCATGTTTGTTTAAGATAAAATATCCTTTAGACATAAGAGTTAGAATGGATGACATAAGTTACATGACCATGGTTAGTTTAGGGTTATGTCCTTTGGACTAACCAATGTACCAATAGAATTTATGAATAGGAGGAATAGAGTGTTTAGGTTATGTCTCATTAGTTGTGACAAGCTTTGAATGATGACATCTCAAAGTATTTCAGAGATGTTTAATTGCATGGTTAGCATCTTTGCTAAACCTTAAGAATGTTGAAGCAATTGTACTTATGTGTGACAATTCTAGAAAGAGTTAGTTGGAGATTGACTACCACTCCTCTTGGAGTTATGATACCTCTGTTAAGTATTTTATATGAATCATGATAAGATAAAGACAATGTCATTGCTCCACCCCTAACAAGGCCAATCAGGAAGTTATATTTGTTAATAGTTACCTATTAATGTATGATTCTTCAACCAAATAGATGGTCAGTTCACCATTGAGATGATTGGAGAATCCTCTAAAAACATATTCCTCGTAGTTCTTGAAAATTAGGGGATGCCTACATGGTTGATTGATTTGTTAATTACAACAACCATTAAAGGATCATAGAGATGAAACCTTGTAAAGTTACATATGATAAGATATAAATAATGTTCTATGTTTGATAAGAGCCAGTGTGTATGACTTTTGAGTAATGTGTGGATACAATAGATATAATTTCAGGATGATAGCTAGAATTTAAAGTTGAAAGTTACTATTAGATTTGTACAGGTGGCACAACAAGTTTCTATGTTCCATATTTGCAAATGTCTTCTTATGTGGGGGTTTCTATGCTGACCCAAGATAAGATATGTATGAATTGAAAGAGAAGAACATGACCTCTATAAGAGTGTTGTGACATTACCATAATATGGAAGTAACCATGTGTAACATTGAGGATGATGTGCATGAGAAGTGTCCATCTATGTGTACCTTAGATTTTGGGGGTAAAATCCCTATTAGAGGTTTATGGTTGTGAGACCCCTAACCTTGCTTACAGTGTTGAACAAGCTTAATTATCATAATTGAATTCTTATAACCCTATTATAACCATGTGATATGCTTTAAAATCATAAGACAAGCTTAAGTTTCAAATTTGGTCCAATTTGGACATTGTTTGTGTAAGTTATGCAATTTGATGCACATTCTGGAATTTTCTACAATTTACCCAATTGAGAGGTTTTGTTTGCAATTTATTACTTGAATTATGTTCCTTGCATATTCTATCATCATTCTTGAGCCTTTTGAGCCAGGGGGAGCCTATTTAAACCTTGGTTTGAAGGTGTTTTCCTCAAGGGTAATTTAGGGTTTACCCCTTCGTGGATGAGCTAGCTTTAGTAGCTATCAACTAATGAACTATTTGATTGGCTTGGAAATTAGACAAAGGAGATCTAAGAAGGTCTAAATGGCTGGTGGGTGAGCTTCTTGTGTGTGTTCTTGTATATTCTCAATAGTTTAAGGCCATTAACACTTGGAAAGATACTAGAACTTTAACTTTTTCTTTTTCTTTATCTTAAAGTTTCATATACTTATCCTTAAGAACCCAAATGAGCCATTTTCTCTCCACCACTTCAATCCTTCTACAAACCTCATTCTCCCTCTATGATTATGCAAATTTCCTATCCATGGAAGAAGAAAGAGGGGATCTTCTTGGAAAAAAAATCTAGGGTTGCAATTGACTTCCTTTTAGGGTTTAAAAAGCTTCCTTCTAGTGATCTTGACCTAAAAGAGTATGAATCCCCTTCTTTCCTCCATTTATTTCTTTTTTATCCTTCCTTCTACCTTTATCCAGGTTGGAACCTTGTTGTTACATGGGAGAAATTGCTCTAAATCTTGAAAACCCTACCTTTCTTGCTCCTTATGCTTAGGGTTTGCTCATTTGATGAAGAAAGGTGCTAGATGGACGAGTTCACAGCTTATTCTTGGATTTTCTACCCTACATTCTCGTGTTTTCTTCTGTTTTGGATTTTATCATCTAATTAGAGGCACATTTTATAACTTGCTCCGCATTTATTGCTTACCATAAGCTAGCTAGCTCATGTTCTTGCTTGAAAATGATGATCAGTGCACTAAAAAGCTATTCTTGACTTGGATTTTGATTTTTATAATGTTCCCTATTTGGATTTAAGTTCTAGATGAACCTGTATTCATGTTTACATTCTTCCTAAGGTATAATATGACTTGTATCAGGTTGGTTTGACAACCTATGGTGCTAAGCACCTATCAACAAATGGTCAATTTTAGGGTTTTAAGTTGATTTCTTCTATAAACCCATGACCCGATGGTTGTACCATTGCAACAACCCTAAAATGTTGTCTTCATGAAAAATGATGATGTGACCAAGGGTGTCAACTGACGTTCACCCCTTAGGTCATGTTTTGTCCTAATTATAAGCTTAATGATCAATAACTCAGTACCCTAATGATGTGATCAATCAATGGTGACATTAGCTTGATATCTGATGATGATTAATGAATATAGTGCTGATCTAACAACTTATGGTGACTTAATGGTCACTAATGATGGTAAATCAGGTCTCCACAACCTATGGTGAGTTAAGCATGTTGTTGTAGCATCAATTAAGCCTTAAACCAATGGTTTCTTGGGCCATTTTATGCAATGGTCAGACCTATACTCCAATTGATGGTTTTATACATGAACTTGACCTAATGGTTAAGATCTAATGTTTCTTCATCCAATAAATTGGAATGATTCCTAAATGTAATATGTTGGTCCTAATTAAGTGATTTAAATGGTTTCCTTTATGAGACCAACTTAAAAAGCTCATTCATTGACAACTTGTTTTAAATAAACAATCGCTTGTGGGTTTTACCCTACTCTTAGTGGAACTTTCTATGTTGTTAATCAAGGGATGCCTAGGGTTAGATGGTGAATATTTCTAGAGCACAACTCAATGACTTCATAGGTAGTTTGTTCAATATGTTTACTTATTTAAACAAATAATGGCTTTACCTTTTCAACATTTAATGGTTAGAAGTCGATGGCTCAATATTCCCATTGTTTTGGGTGCAGTGTGTAGTGTAAAATTATGATTATGATGATGAGAATTTGATGGTTCAATGCCTTAAACTTGTAGTCTTACACTAGTACTCATATGATTATGATTTATACTCACTATAATGAATTAATGGGTAACCCTAATGAGGTATAGTTCGTTATACCTAGCTTTAATATAACTAAATGATGATAATTGGATATGAATAGTCCTTGAATGACGAATACAATCATTCAGTACTGTCTTATTGTTCTTGAAACCCTAGTATGATATAACCCTATGGTTACACCTTGATTTATGTGTGGGTTCATAATTAAGAATAGTCTGGAATTTGATGGTGATTCTTCACCTTATGCATCCATGATCCAATGGGGATGTTGTGAGTTAGGGTTTGGGTATAAGTGTTGATTAGTAACATTAATATAATTTATCTTTTTGAACCTAACTCTAATGAAAATAGATAAAGATGAGTATTCATCTTTAACATTCTTATATGATGGTATGATGGTGAAATAACCTCCTTAATACGATCATAACCTTAATATGTTGATTGATGGTTATCATAGCCACATGGTTGATAGTTTCTTATGCTAAATATGTGCATTATGAATGTGATGAGGTTTAATCATATCTAGATTCCTTGCATGTTGATATAATAAAAGAATTTTCTTAATGTCAATATAACCCTGCTATGATTTTTTATGAATATCTCCTATCTAATTAATCAATATTGTGTTGAGCCAGTGTAATATATGTAAGTGATTTTGTTGTTATAAGGCATGCAAAGATGATGATAATATTGTAGGGAATAGTATGATGGTCTTAATGACCTTTGGGCATGGTTGAGCCCTGAATGAGGTGTAATCCTCTTGTGTTGAGAAGGGTTGATACCCTTTGATATTGTGAAAGGTATTCATATCTTGTGATAGTATGATGATTAGTGTGGTTTCATGAATGGAAAGTGAACAATACCATGTGATGATGAAATGTGAAATAATGTTCACACATTTTATATCTTTTGAATTTGTGATATTTATATGCTTTCTAGAAGTGAATTAGGGTTTGTATGTCCACTTGTTTGATGCAGCCTTAATTCACCAAATTGTCATAACTAATCAAGTGCAACTCTAATCATGTATTGCCCTATGTTGTAGAGCCATCTTTAGTGTCAAAACTTGCTGGATGGTGAAACAAGTATTCCAAAGGAAAACTTGGAGTGCATATTGTTGAGTATGTGGGTGCGACATCCCTGACCTGGGTTATGGCATAAACCTAGATTGTTTTTTCTTGATTAGGTTATTTATAAACTTGTTTTAATCTTTTGAAAAGTAATTAAGACTCAAGGAGAGTTTAATTTTCAATTTTGAGTTTATTTGCAAACTGTTTGTGCATTATCTAATAGTTTGGGTATAAATTGCACTTTACCCAAGATGAGGGGTTACATTGCAATGTTTAAAATTTTTAACGTTCCTCAAGTGCTTTAGCATCATAAGAGATAGAATGATGCTAAGGGGTGGCTTGTGGAAAGCCTAAGTTCCAAGTTGGATCTTATTTGAATAATGCTTGTGCCTTGTGTATCAATTTTGGTGTAAATTGCAATTTACCCAAAATGTTAGGTTTATATGCAAATTCCCACCTCTAGAGTGTCCCTACTCTCTCTTTGCATCATATAAATTAGATATAAATAAATTGGCACCATGTTTGAATCATATTTGAGAGATGGTATTCTTAGTGATGAAAAGACCAAGAAGAGTTGTATAGTTGAAACCCTAAAATGAGTTGTATTGAGTTGTAGAGATTATATGGGAGTGTCTATTGGCCAAAAAGACATATAGGAGGTCCCATATCGTTTTGTCAACTCTTTTAAAAGGCCATTATGAGCTAAGCACCTCAAGAAGGTGATGGATATTGGTTTACAACTTTCCTTGGAAAAGTTGTATTGGTTTGTGAATAAAGTGATGTTGGTTTGAAATATATTGTTCAACAAGATAACTAATGGACAAAATCTTATCCCCAGATTATCCCCAAGAGTTTTTCATGCCAATATAAATATGTTTGAATGCATGGACATGTTTCACCTAGAAGTATAAGGTGATGACACCTCTTATACACTCTCTCTCATGAGCCTCAATTATATATACCACTCCTTTCACGTACTAGTGAAACTTTTCAAATCCTACAACTCTCCTTCTCTTAGATATCATGCATAGTAATTGAGGAGAAAGGAGGATCTTGATCCTTAAGCTTAAGGTGAAGCCATGGTCATATTCAACCTTGGTTGAAGCATGAATCTCGAGTTATGATTCTTCCTTTCTTTTCTTCTTCACCAAGTTCTTATCTATGGAAATTATTTGCATTTAGAGGAGTTGTGAACAAGTCTTGGATCTTTGATAATTTCGTATTCAACCTTTAGAACATGAAGCTTTAGAGATTGTAGCTTTGAAGTTGTTCTTGAGGTGAGTTATATAACTTGAACCCAATCATGTTATTATTCACCTTCAATCTTGCTATACTTGTTGATCACTAATACAAAAACTGCGTTCAACGTCACTTTTAGAGGCCTCAATTTTTTCATAAAACTAACGTTTTTAACATTAAACTTTGGTTAATAAGAACATCCAACGTCTATATTTGAAGGCCAGCCAGACACGGGTATCACTTTTCATTCAGTGTCGGTTGAAGAAAACAAACTGACGCCCAAAATAGCTTGCGAAATCCAATTTTTTCGAGCAAACAAAAATTGCGCCAAAGTATCAGATACAAAGTCAGTGTTTTACCTAATAACCAACACTGAATGAAGATAAAATTTGCACCAAAAGTTCCAATATGGGCATCGGTTGTCTTAGCATAACCGACGTGATTAGGGTGCGCGCACCGTCCCTACCAAAACAATTAGGGTAAAGGAATGTCCAATTGGACGTCGGTTTGTTACTATCAACCGACGACTATGGTCATTAATCGAGAATAGTGTTTTTAATAGGCATATGTATATAGATGTCAGTTTTTGTCTAGTAAAAACTGACGACTATCATTGAGAATAGGTGTCGGTGTGTTTGTAGAACCGACACCTTTAGTTGTAGGTGCCAGTTTTATTTAAGAACCGACACCAATTGTTAACTTAACAACACCCGTGTGAGCCCGACTCTTCCCCTTTCTCTATTTCATTCATTCTCGTGCTACTCCAGGGTTTGGTCTGGCAATTTCTCCTCTGCCCTCACCTTCGCCGCCTCTTGCTCCGTCCGTGCGTTGCTCCACTCGCTTGCTGGTCCTCTGCCCACCTACGACGCCACTTGCTCTGGAAGCCTACTCTCCCCGCACCACCAGCCTTCTCTTCTACTCTGGCGGCCTACTCTCCCAGCACCACCGTCACTCGCTGCTGCTACTCTCCCCGCCGACGTTGCCGAAGGTACCTGCTCTACTCTTCTTCCTCCTATTCTTCTTCCACCCTCAAGTAGGTACCCTGCTCCGCGACCGTGTGAAATCGCAGGTTCGCACGGTCGTGTTGGCTGATTTTGTGCTATATTGCTTAATTATAATCAGATAGCTATATTTTTGTGTAATGATTATCTTGATGATGAACATGTATCTACATTTGTGTGTATTTGTGTGGCTGATTTTTTAAAGGGAGTGGTTTTTTAGATTAAATGACTGCATAAGACATACTATTAACTCTAGCATAATCTCATGTGTAGGTGATATTAATCTTTGAGATATTAATTTTTTCTCAGACCCAGTTGACATTTTGTTTGATTTAAACATGATTGGGCATTATTCTGACTAATTTTTCCCATAATGAGGTAATTTTTACATTACCTTGCTCTTGTTCCAATTGTTGGACAATTCATATACTCTCAATTGGGAAATATTATTACTCTTCTAAAATTATTCTTATAATGTTGAATCAGGTCAATGAACACCTGCTATTGTGCCTAAATTTTGCCATGTATGTTTGTACAAAGTGAATCTTATCGCTCTAATTGTGAATTATTACATGTTTGAAATTGTTGAATTCTTAATATATTATTTAATAATGCTCTAATTGTGAGTGATGCAATGTAAGTGAGAAAATACATGTAGTGGATATGTACTCATTATCCTAGAAACCCATCTAAGATTTACTCATTAGGAGTAAATCATGGATAGTCCCCAGTTTGGGACTGTTCTTGAACACCTAATCTCACTTAGGATGTAAGTGTATAATGTGTATTGGGTTTTCAAGAAAATTTTGGCAGCATTTCCCCATTTTTTCTCTAAGTACATATGTACTTGGAGAACAGTGGGGAAATGCTGCCAAAATTTTCTTGAAAACCCAATACACATTATACACTTACTAGTGAGATTAGGTGTTCAAGAATGGGATAGGTGGTACACATTTATTATATATAAGAATGACAACACATGTATTTGTTGGCCTAGAAACCCGTCCAAGATTTACTCATTAGGAATAAATCTTGGATAGTCCCGGGGTTGGGACTGTTCTTGAACACCTAATCTCA
The DNA here is from genome assembly GCA_963693085.1 of Alisma plantago-aquatica. Lineage (NCBI taxonomy): Eukaryota > Viridiplantae > Streptophyta > Magnoliopsida > Alismatales > Alismataceae > Alisma > Alisma plantago-aquatica. Next base: position 1,297,816,691 of record OY856409.1, read on the forward strand.
CTAAGGATGTAAGTGTATAATGTGTATTGGGTTTTCAAGAAAATTTTGGCAGCATTTCCCCGTTTGTTCTCTAAGTACATATGTACTTGGAGAACAGCGGGGAAATGCTGCCGAAATTTTCTTGAAAACCCAATACACATTATACACTTACTGGTGAGATTAGGTGTTCAAGAATGGAATAGGTGGTACACATTTATTATATATAAGAATGACAACACATGTATTTGTTGGCCTAAAGTTTTAACAATGCAAAAACTCTAATCAGTTAACCCTAGACCCTAATCTTGTTGTAATATATACTTGTTTTCTCTTTGATCATAGAATGGATAGATCATGGATGTCCATTTGCAATTGCTACACCCTAGAGTTTATTTCTGGTCTTGACCAGTTTATTAGATTTGTCGAGGAACATAGGAAACCACCTGGACATAAGTTCTACTGTCCATGTAGGCATTGCGGTAACAACTTGAAAGTCAGCACTAGTGACGAAATCAAAAGTCATGTCATTTGCAATGGGATTATACAAGGCTATATAGAATGGCACTGGCATGGAGAGATTTCAAACCCAAAACCAGTGGATGCCAATAGCAGTGCTTGTGTGGAAGAAGAAATTGCCTTTGATGACGTAGATGTGAATGAACCAGTTCCAGTAGACATCGTTGATGCGATGATGGATACTTATGGGGTAGAGCACACCGATCCACCTCCCATTTTTAGAAACATTGTGCATGATGTTGAGATATCGTTATACACAGGTTGTACTAAGTTTACGAAGCTTAGCGCTGTGTTGAGATTGTATAAGCTGAAAGCTAACAATAGATGGAGCGACAAAAGCTTCACGTCATTGTTGTCTTTGTTGAAAGAAATGCTTCTTGAAGGAAACGAGCTACCAATCTCAACATACCAGGTAAAGAAATTGTTGTGCCCAATGGGAATGGATGCCAAGAAGATACATGCATGCCCGAATGATTGTGTATTATTTCAAAAGGACTATGTGGATTTGAAATATTTTCCAAAATGTGGTGCGTCACGGTATAAATTGACGACTTTGGGGGAGTCCAAAACTGGTTCTCCTGCCAAGGTGATGTGGTATCTACCTATAATATCACAGTTTCAACGCTTGTTTGCCAATCTGATAGATGTGAAGAATTTGAGGTGGCATGTAGATATTAAGAAAAATAATGATGGGATCCTACGACATGCGTCTAATTCCCCACAGTAAAAGAAGATTGATCTATTGTACCCTAAATTTGGTGAAGAAGTCAGGAATCTAAGACTTGGGCTTTGTACAGATGGGATGAATCCGTATGGGACATTGAGCAGCCAACATAGAACTTGGCCAGTCATGCTTGTTATATACAATCTTCCTCCCTAGCTATGTATGAAAAATAAGTATGTAATGTTGTCGTTGTTGATATCGGGCCCTAAACAACCTGGAAATGATATCGATATTTATCTTGAACATCTGATTGATGACTTAAAGAAACTCTGCGGTGAAGGTGTGATGACCTATGATGCTTCACGAAGAGAGACATTTCGTTTGCATGCTATGTTGTTTTGCACTATTAATGAATTTCCAGTATATGGGAATTTGTCTGGATATAGTGACAAAGGAGCTAAAGTGTGTCCTATATGTGAAGAGAACATTGATTCAAAAAGACTAAAACATGGTGGTAAGACTGTATATCTCATCATCAAAGGTTTCTTACAAGATTCCATCCGTATCGTAGGAAGCACAAAGCATTCAATGGATTGAATGAGGAACAGAGTGCAACTAAACCTATACCAGGGGAGGTTGTTTATGAAAGAGTAAAAGACTTTGTCAATGAACTTGGTAAGAGATCACAATGTATGGCCACACAGAGTGACAAATCTTTATTCAAGAAGAAGTCAATATTTTGGGATCTTCCTTCTTGGAGTTCTTTCACAGTCAGACACTGTATCGATGTCATGCGCGTTGATAAAAATATTTGTGATAGTGTTATTGGTACTTTGTTGAATATACCAGGTAAGACTAAATATGGGATAAAATACAGACTGGACCTACGTGAAATGGGAATAAGATCAGAATTAACATAATTACGTGAAATGGGAAATCAGAGAACATACTTACCTCCCACTTGTTACACATTGTCTAGAAAGGAGAAGAAAGCTTTTTGTGAATGTTTGGTAAATGTTAAGGTGCCACAAGGTTACTCATCCAACATTTGTAGATTGGTATAAATGAAAGATCTGAAGTTGATAGGTCTTAAATCTCATGATTGTCACACTCTAATGCAACAAATATTTCCTGTGGCAATTCGATCTATATTGTCGAAGCATGTAAGGTTTGCAATCACCAAACTTTGTTTCTTTTTCAACAGTCTGTGCAACAAAGTTATTGACCCTGATACTCTCGATAATTTGCAAAGAGAAGTGGTTGTTACCCTATGTCAGCTTGAGATGTATTTTCCTCTGTTGTTCTTTGATATCATGGTACATCTTGTTGTCCACTTGACTAGGGAAGTGAAAATGTTGGGACCAGTTTTCTTGCATTGGATGTATCCCTTTGAACGATACATGAGCGTTTTTAAAAGTGATGTTCGAAATTGTTATCGGCCTAAAGGGAGTATTATTTAGGGTTATGTGGCGAGAGAGGTTATGGATTTTTGCAATGACTTTCTCAGTTGTAATGACACTCCTGGTAATGACAAGAATATTGAGGAGCAATTTGGCAAAGGAATTTTGAGATCACAGGTGAAAGTAATCATCCGTGAGCAGTTGGAACAAGGTCACTTGTATATCTTACACAACATGGATGAAGTGAGTGTTTATATCGAGGAACATACCAATTTCATCAATAGACAATATCCTTGAGCCAATACAATGTGGCTTGCTAGAGAGCATAACAAGACATTTATTAAGTGGTTTGATGATAAAGTCTTACATCAACTATCTCAAACACTAGATGATATTACTGAAACTATCAAATGCCTCGCCTTTAAACCAAAATTGAATGTTATGTCTTATGAAGGGCATAACATTAATGGATTCACATATTACACAAAGCGCCAAGATGATAAGAGTGTCATCCAAAACAGTGGGGTCACCCTTCAAGAGCCGACTATGTTTTTTGCAAGTGCAAATGATTAGAGTCCACGTGAAGCTAAAATGTCATATTACAGTTTCATTGAAGACATATGGGAGTTTGACTACATAGATTTTAGAATTCCACTCTTCAAATGTAATTGGGTTGATAACACCAAAGGAGTTATAGTGGATGAATTGGGTTTCACTTTAGTGAACTTTGAAAAGATTGACGAGAAGGGTGAACCATTCATATTAGCATCACAGGAGAAACTAGTATTTTATATCGATGATCCTTCCACTGATAAATGGTCGGTTGTTCTTCATGGTAAAAGACAGTTCATTGAAGATCCTATATATGAAGAAGAGTACTATGATAAGTATGATGACTCCAATCCATTCTCAATTGGGTTGCCAACACCCGCAAATATTGAAGCTAATGATGACTTGTATGTGCACGGAGATCACAATGAAGGATTGTTAATTGATAAAAACTCGCAATATTAGAGGCTTGTTTATATTTTTTATGTTTTATTTTTCTGAATGTGAACTTTACAATGTGAATTACTTTACAATGTGAACTTTACAATGTGAATTACTTTACAATGTGAATGTGAACTTTACAATGTGAGCTTTACAATGTGAATTACTTTACAATGTGAACTTTACAATATGAATGTGGACTTTCAGATGGCTGAGCATTCTCTTGATGAGCGTGCTAATGATTACCGTGAGGGTGAGGATATCAATGTGCCACCTCACAATGTAAGTTTTAAAAATATATCATATATTTATATGTACATGTCCATTTATAGTTATATCCTATAAGTGTGTTTATTTTGTCAAATTTTAGGTTGATGATGCACATGTACCCTCTGAAGCACTTGAGGCACTTGATCAGTAGCACCAAAAAGTTGACAAGAGAAGGGGTATCACTATGATGAAGAAGTTAATAGCGCAAAGGGGCAATGGACCCAAACTTGTTTTGGATTTTGATAATGCAGGAAATGCAATTGGAGTGAATCGCAATTTGTTTGTTTCATATTTGGGGTATGTTACTCATAGCCATTGCGGTTGTAAGATAAATTCTTGGCATAAAGTTCCTAAGGAGAAGAAAGATATAATATGGAAGGATTTATGTGTGAGTTATTATTAATTTGCAATTCTATTTTTTAGATTACTAATTTTTTGGATACTAGTGAATAGCAATTCTATTTTACAGAGTATATTTGAATTGGATGAAAAGCTACATCGTAAATGCATGATGCAACACTGTGGGAGAGTCCTAAGGAACTATAGGACAAATCTCACCTGAGAATACATAAAAGAAGGTGGCAAGAAGAAGACGACTACCACTAAACAGTAAAACTCCCTAGACCAAGAAGAATGGGACGTGTTTGTTGCTTCAAGACAAACTGATGAATTCAAGGTATTAGGCATCACTCCCAATTTAATTTATATACATTGTATTCACCTATTCATGATTAACATTTAGTGTTACCTAACTAGGCCCTCAGTGAGGCGCAAAAAGCAAGGCGTGCACCGAATGTGGATGACCACACAATGGGTCAAAAGGGGTATGTAGGCATTCGCCAAAGACTACAGGTTGAGTCTAATGCTCAGTCTGCTGCTACTCAGGAGTCCTCTACTATAGGTTCCACACCACTACCTCGCCATGATGTCTGGATAGTTGGGAGGAAAAATAAGAAGGGAGAAATAAGGAAGCCCGCAACTGCCGAGGCGGCTGCAAAAATGGTAAAATACAACTCTTAGAGCAATCGTTCGAATATTGATTATTTGTGGTGTTTACTTAATTACAATTTTTTGTTTTAGAGATTAGTCAGAGTTGTACGAGCTGAGGAAACAAGGCAACTTCATCCCTGAGGACACAAGGGATGAATTGACAGTTGCTCTGGGTAACCTAGAGCATCCTGGACATGTTAGGGCGGCAGGCGCTGGTGTGGGCATCAAAGCGTTCTTTGGGCCATCCCAGCACAAACATGTCCCAAAAGCGGGACTTTTATAAGAAGAGGTAACCTATTCTTTCTTTATAATGTTACTGTAAAAGAGAATTCAATAATCAGAAGCTAACATTTCTTTTATCCACATATAGGTAGATAAGTTAGTTGATAGGAAACTCGAAGAAGCAATGAGCAAGTGGCAGGCATCTCTGACTGCCACTCAACAGACAGTACCTATGGCGTCCCGCTCTACTCCTACTGCAGAGGTTGGGAGTAATCATGTAGACCCACTACCTAGCACATCCGATGTAAGTATTTTTATGACATAGTAACTAGTCTTTTCAAGATAATATTTATATATGTATATAACATTCTTTACACAAAAAATTGTAGGGGTTGAAGCCATGCCATCTAAAAAGTAAAGAATTTGTCATTGCAGAGGCGTCAGCTTACCCATCCCTACAAGGGGAAATGTTTCATGGGTCTCCATTACCAGCTGGTTGGGTTCGTGTGAGCCCGGTATGTATATTCCCCAAATGGATGGATCTTCCATTGGCATATGCCCAGCCAAATTGCGAAACGCTTGGTGAGGCAGAAGGAGGAGTGATATTTTGGCCGAAAGTGGATGTCCTCTATACTAAAACTGTATGGTAAATTTACATTATGTAAATTTTTAGTGTGTATATGATGTCAATTGATCTAAAATTATATATATATATATTTATATATATATATATAAATATAAATATATAAATATATATATATATATATATATATATATATAAATATATAAATATATATATATACAGGTTAAAAAGAAGACACCCAGAGCATCTAGGCCTCCACCTCCAACATTACCAAGTTGGGTTCCACAGGACCTACTTGTCCTGTTAGGTCCTAATTGTAGGGGTATGGCAATATGGTTAGGCAAACATGATATAAATTGCCCTATAACTGTTTCTATAGATGTGGATGCTGCAAGTCAATCATACAAAAGCAATCTATTTATACAAGATATTTTGGAGTTGTTTCGATATGATTGGCTGAATTCATATGTGATAGAGCTATGGATAAGGTGAGATCTTCTTTATACATCCATATACCTTGTGTAGGATCTGGTGATCTAGTTTCTTATTTATTAATGCATACGTAATACATGTTTTGCAGCTACTTAGACAAGATATGTGCAGATTTTTCATTCGAACATGTAGGATTTTTTATTCTATCTTTGATTAGTCTAGTAGCTAAAGACCCTCCGTCAGTTCAACAATATTGTTGTGATGCTTTTACAAATTTTTCTCAAATAAGAAGACATTGATAATAGCTCCATTCAATGTGGAGTAAGTTTACTTTGCTTATTATATTTTGGATTTAAGAAAATTACATTTTTATTGTGGATTTTGAGTTATTAATTTTTAACTTTTTTACCTCTAGGGCTATGCATTGGGAGTTACTAGTTATTGTCCACGAGACGTTCACTGTCTATTATCTAGATCCTAAGGGGAGTAAATAGAATTCAAAATATGGACACAAAATGAAAATGGCATTATCCCGGTGAGAAATATTTCATTTTCATATCCGTTAACATATTTTATTACATTTCTATTTAATTATGTAATGCACTATGTTACATTAACATGTAGGGGTTTAGATGAGTTCAAAAAGGCTGGAGGAAAGGACCCCGGGAAAAAGAACCAGCAAATAACTTGGAAGAACGTGGAAGTAAGTTCACGACTGCAATGTATATATTATTTATGTGAATAGTGCTTAATTAGTTGTATTTTTTAATATTTTGTATGTTTCAATTTATAGTGTGCTACTATGTGATGCAATTTATGTACATGATTATCAAATATGTCACAGTGGACATCAATACCATTCTTGAGGTATTATATATAGTATCATTAGATAATATGAAATATATCAATCTTATTTATAGCTCATTAATTATATATATACATCATTCTCTTTGTAGGTGTTTAAAACTGACCACACTACAAGAAAGGCCTTACTAGATGTACATGTTCCCTATACGACGGGAGAATTAAATGAAGTAAGAGAAGAATGGGCAACATCCATACAAGTAGTGGGGGTTTTAACATATAATTGGGATGTTGATAGTGAATAATGACTAAAGAATGATATTTTGTAAATGAATTTTTGAATTATAATATGTGTGAATGTTTCTACATGTCTGAATGTTTCTACATGTGTCTGAATGGTTATACATGCATGAATGTGAAAATGAATGAAACTGTTGGTTGCTATATGAATGTTTCTACATGTCTGAATGTGAAAATGATTGGAACTGCAAATTGCTACATGAATATTTCTACACGTGTGAAAATCGAATGGAACTACAGGTTGCTAAATGTGTGAAAATTAATGTTGTTAATTTTGCAGGTTTGGGGCCTGTTGTTGGCTGTTATCAATGGATGTCGTAAAACCTGTAGTTCATAACTGAACTGCAGGTTTCTCATCATGCGACCAGCCACAGCAGGTATGTATACTAATAAAAAAAACTTGCAATAGGCATCGGTTATTTGTTTAAAACCGACAACAAATGGTTACAGTGTCGGATAAGTAATTAAAAATGATGCCTAATGCATGTGATGTGGCATCGGTTATCAATAACTGACATCGATTTCCCTAATGAGGCCAGACACCACGGCTGTGGTAGCGGGCCAGACAACACAACCGTACTGGCCAGCACAACCGTGGCAGCGGGTGAGATGGCATCAGTTATCACTAATAAACTGACGCCGATAGTGTCCCAGATGGCGCCCTTTCTGTGGCATGAAGGTTTATGGCGTTGGTTTCAAAGCTAATAACCGATGCCTATACCCCCATGCTGGAGCAGTTTTGGTGGCACGTGAAGGCTTGTGACATCGGTTTGCTAATCGACGCCTAAAGGTTGGCCTTTTAGAGGCGCCCACATAGGTATTGCATTAAAACCGATACTAAAGGCCTTAAATAACTGACACTAAAGGCCGGTTATGTACTAGTGGATGTATTTTTGATTTCGATTTTTCTTGAATGATTGATGATTCTATGAGTTCTAATAGTTGCATAGGAATGTTTTCCATGAACTAGAATAGTAATAGATGAAAGTCTAGAGCTTTATGGTGATGACATCATCATGGTACAAACCGATATCGAGTTGAAGCACCTTTAACCCGATATGGTAATGAAACCCAATATGGTGACATGAAATATGTTATACCTTGGAACCCCACACCCCTATCATTTTGTACTTTTTGGGATGGTTGAAAAAGGACTAACTAGTTATCTAGGCTGTCACTCAACACATGGTATGTTGATACTTTGAAGGTTTGAAAAGGTATGAGAATAAGTGTCTAACCCAATATGCAAAACCCTGCACTTGAGTAAACCGATATAAGTGACACACACACACACCTCTTGCCTGATATGGTGGAAGAACACAGATCTTGCCTGATATGGTGGAAGCACACACCTCAAAACAGATATGGAGGTAAGCACCTAAAATATGATATACTTGATTGTGTAACACATGAAGTCTATTATGTCAACTGATACATTAAGATGTAAACAGTTTAATACAGTCTGATAAGTATAGGCCAATGTACCTTGAGAAGGGTTGAGCCAACTTAATAAAGTATGATGTAATCAATATCCTAGTGAGGATGAGAGAGAAACTCATACTTTGTGTGATAATCATTTAATGATAAATGATAAGAATAAATAAGTATGATTGAATACTTATGATATCAATCCATTCTCCTAATATGTGTGGAGCTATGAATTAGGGTTTTGATTCTTGATAATATGAATTTGAAACCCTAATCGGCTAAAAAGGAAACCCTAACCCTAATAATGGAAATGTTGTATTTCTCTTGTATTGCATGGTGATGATATGTACATGATATTGTTTTTATCATGAAATACTAACCATGCATGTATCTTGAGATGATGAGCATAGATAGGTATGAGCTATGATGTTTCATATGGTACAGATTAAATGGGCCTTTGGAGCCATTTGAAATACTTGTGCAACAAGTATAATGTATACCTGGGTCTGAGGACATAGAGGTAATTGTTACCTGATAAGAGGTGACAATGTTCAATGATGAACTAAGGGTTTGAATACCTAGATCTAGCAATCATGATGATGATAATGCTAAGGGATGAGAATCCTCAGTAATGTGATAAGGAACTGAGATCCTGAGTGTTATGCATTCAATGTGTTCTAAAGATTATGAAAGTACTCGAAAAATCTATTACACCTTTCTTTGTAGCATCTGCTATAATTCATGCTTGTAACTTGGTTGATGCAAAAAGATACTATAATGCACCTAATTAATCAAGTGGAACCTTATCATGTAGTTTCCTTGGCCATAGATTCATTCAGTGTCAGAATTTGTTGAATGATGAAACTAGTTTAACTCGGAGAGCATATTTTTGAATATGTGGGGGTGATGGGTGAAAATATCCTTACGTCCAAATAGGGATTATTGTGTGATCTTTCCCTCATATATTGGGGTTGTTTTGTGATCTCCCCAAAGAAGAAGAAAATATATCGAGGTTGTTGTGTGATCTCCCCAAAGAAGAAGAGAATATATCGGGGTTGCTATGTGATTTCCCCAAAGAGAGTGCATGTTGTGGCTGTAACTCTAAAGCGAAGATGCCACTATACCTTGGCAAGCTAATTAGAGTTTGACACGTCATGTCATTTCCAGTAGTCTCGTACTGACCGAGACAGGTAAGGTCTTGGAAGCCAAGTCTTCCTTTAACCTTGTATGGTACAGATGCTTTACGTAGTTGTGGTCGGTTGGAGCATGAATGGTATACTTCATCTCCTCATGGCATAATTGTGATTGTAAATATGTAATCAGACATGTAGTGTATTTGCTTCAGGATTGAATACGGAAACATTGGTTGATGTTACATTACTTTAATACATGTTAAATGGATAGATGTTATATGTGTTCTTTGTATTCCTTATAAAGTGAATAGATGATTTATTGCTCTATCATAGATAGTTGCATTTCTTTAAAAGATGATATTGCTCTATTCTTCTTATAAATAGTGATTAATCTAGATTATTAATATAAAATATCCTCTTCTCAGTTTTATATTGTTTATCAATGATAATAATATTGTTGGCAGAGAGTTATATCTCTCACTGGGACTTTTGTCTCACCTTGTTGGTCCCAACATTTTTAGGTGAACGTGAACAATGAGTTAGAGATTGTACTGTAGAGGGAGGAGTACAACAGCAACAGGGATAGCAGTTCAGCTCAGGTTGAGTGTGTTGTATGTCGTGTCTTGTATATAGAAGTCATATTTGTCATCTTTGTAAACTCAGGTCCTTCGGAGTTAGTACGTAATGGTTTTATAAACGATCTGAGATTTTGGCTTGTATGCGTCGAGGTTTTATGTTTCTTATGTATATGTTTGGGAAAAGCAACTAGTATATGATATCCTCAAGATGAGATGGTACAATGTGAACCATGGTGTATATATTGCTTTGGTTCTTCTCTTAAGATCTTACTGGAAATGGATCTCTTTGCAAAATGGTTTTAATTTTTAGTGATTTTTGTTTATCCGTTGCTAATGGTTATTCCCCGTAAAACCTATGATGATTTGGCAGTCAGTTTCATAGTGGTCATCATAGTGGGGGTGCAAGTTTAGGATATATCCTTGTCATCTACAATGTAGGTTATTGAGGATGGCTATGGTCATGCCTCAAATATTTGATGTGATTGAGGAAAACTGCAGTTGTACCTCGGATTAGAGGGTTTTGTATACCCTGGTTTCTAGTGTTGTGACCTATACCAAGGGCAGACTAGTGGCTAGCATCTTGACTATATGTCACTATAGTGGAAGCTTTGACTGATATGTCACTACCTTTTCACTCGTACTGATCGAGGGGAAGAGATCTTTGGATACCGACACTCCTAGAAATTGTACGCAACCGAATAGCCCTTTGCAAGGGTCAGTTGGACTTTGGGTGGGATGACTCAAACTCCCTAGGGCATAATAAAATATGTAATATAGCCATCTAGCAAATTTGTTTAGCGTTATACACAAAACTTCATATTGTATGATAACCTTTGTTGTTCTTTGTACATAGAGATGATGTTTAATGCATTAAAAGATAGTAGATATTCTTATGTTGCGGTTATGCTCATGTTATAAATGTATACATATAATAGTCATGTTTAATTTGATAGAGATATTATTAATGTTGGCTATGATTATGACATTGGTTATGACATGTTGTTAGCTATGCTTATATTGCTAGATATGCCTTTGTAACTAGAGATTCCTATACTACTAATCATGCTTATGCAGATAGTTGTGCTTATATTGTTAGCTCTACTTATGATGTTGATTTGTTCAACTTGATATACATGTTGATGTTGTTAGCTATGTTTATGATACTAAACTTATTCATGATGTTAGAGATGCTCATTATGCTAGACTCCTTATACTGTTAATAGGGGTATGAGAATAGTCTGGCTAATGAAGATAGTTATTATCTACTCCTTTATGTATTTTGTTAATCATCAGTTTTGTTGAGATTATTTTTTATATATGATTAAACTACTTAAATTGTCTCATTACCTAAAAATGTTGCAATCAATAAATGTTGTTGGCGGTTATATCTCTTGTTGGGACATAGGTCTTACCCTTGTGGTTTGCCACATCTTTTTAGGTAATCGGAAGTGATGAAAACAAACTTGTGGCAGCAAATTGGATCTATAGTAATGAATCTTTGAGAAACTTGATTAGATTCTAGTGTGTTTGAGAGTCATTGTTGTACTCTCAGGTATGGGCAGGAAAAGTTTCTATATGGTGTTTCAAACGAATCGAACATTTTTTGCATATTAATGCTTGTTTGTGTGGTATATACTAATATTGTTCTCCTGTGTATATATGTTGTGGCTAAGATGATAGAACAATTTGTATCAAATTCTTGGCATAGTATGGATATAAAAAATATGTTGGGCTCTTATGCAAATGTTTTTGAGCAGGTGCTGACGTTTAAATCGGTTTTAATTTACCCATATTTTTGGGTATGTGATTAATTAGTGATTGATTGTTCTTTATGTTTTGAGTAATCTCATTTAGTGTAATGAGTTCTAACAAATAAGCACTTCTCAAACAATCTCACAACTACCTTAGAGTCACATGTGGGAGTTGCTACAACTTCTACCCACTTGGAAACATAATCTAATGTGACCAGAAGTACTTATTTCCTCTGGAGGAGGGGAAGGGTCCCATATAATCCACTCCCAGACATCAAAGATTGCCACTTCCACCCAGTCATACATAAGCATCTGATTTCTTCTAGTAATATTTCCTGCAAGCTGACATTCTCTACATGCTTTGACAAATGACATGGCATCTTTGAAGAGTCTCAGCCAATAAAAGCATGACTTGTAGGACCTTAGCTGCCAACCTTTTGCCTCGATGGTGACCTTTGTAGGGTGAGGAATGACATTCCTTGAGGATTTGAGGAACCTCTTCTTCTAGCACACAATGTCGGTATAAATTGTCATAACATCTCTTAAACAAAAGGGCATCCTAGGACTAATTCTTTAGATTAAAAAATGCTTCTTCTTTTGATTGTAAATTATCTCGGGAGGCAATTGTTTGTAGGCTAAATAGTTATAGATGTCAGAAAATCAAGGTAGATTTGGTTCTATTTACTTGGCCATCATCAAGCTCGCATCAATGTAGTTGTCATTTTTAGGTACCTGATTTTCTTCAATGAAAACTATTCTTGATAGGTGGTTGATGACTACATTCTTTGTTGCTTTCTTGTCAACAATCTCGTGATCAAACTCTTGTAGAAACAAAGCCCATCACAACAGTCTTGGCTTTGTGTCCTTTTTCTACATGAGATACTTGATGGCCTCATGGTCTATGTACACCTCTACCTTTGATCCTATTAAATAGGATCTTAACTTGTCAAAAACAGTTACTATTGCTAGCATTTCTTTCTCAATTGTGGTGTAGTTTACATGAGATTCATCGAGAGTTCTACTAGCATATTAGATTGCATAGTGCTTCTTATCTCACCTTTTTCCAAGGAGATCCCCAATGGCATAATCACTGGTATCACACATGATTTCAAAAGACAGATTCCAATCAGGTGCTTATAGTATTGGAGCCAATGTCAGGGTGCTTTTCAGAACTTTGAACACTTCAAGGCACTTATTGGAGAAATAGAATTCCACATCTTTAGCAAGGAGTTTTGATAATGGTGTCATGACCTTTGAGAAATATTTTTAAATCTCCTATAGTCCCTGGCGGGGTTAACTTTGATATAGCTTCGATCTTACTTTTGTCTATTTCAATGCCTTTCTCAGAAATTTTTGTGCCCGAGCACTATTCCTTCACTTACCATAAAATGGCATTTTCCCAATTCAGCACAAGTTGCTTCTCCTCACATCTTTACAAGACCTTTGAAAAGCTTTCAAGACATCTGTAAAAGTCAGGTCCATATACTGAGAGGTCATCCATAAATACCTCATTATGACTCCCAGAAAGTCCGAGAATATGGATATCTTGCACCTTTGAAAGGTAGCAGGCGCATTACATAACCCGAAAGGCATTCTTCTAAAGACATATGTCCCATAGACTCAGGTGAAAGTAGTCTTTTCTTGATCATAAGGGTTAATAGGGACTTGATAGAACCCTGAATACCCATCAAGAAAATAGAAGTACTATTCTCCAGCAAGCCTTTCTAGAACTTGTTCGATGAAAGGTAGAAGGAAGTGGTATCTTGTAGTAGTCCGTACACATCATCCACCACATAACCGTCTGATTCACACGTCATCCCCATTGCTTCCTTTTTACTACAATCATCCCACCTTTCTTAGGTAAAACGTGGATGGGGCTGACCCAGTTTTTATCACTAATTGGGTAGATGATCACTACATCACGTAGCTTTATTAATTACTTCTTCACAACTTCTTTTAGCATATGATTCAATTTTCTTAGTGGCTAGCTAGGGGTTTAGCAGTTTCCTCAAGATTCATCATGTGCATGCACAGAGCTGGACTGAGGCCTTTGATATCTTCCATAGAATATCCTATGGCTTTCCTTTGCAGTCTGAGTTCCTTCGACAACTTTACCTATTGATCGTCTATCAGAGAAGAGTTTATGGTAATAGGGTTTCTTTCATCAACATCTAGGAATTTATACTTCAGACCTTCAGGTAATGGCTTTAATTTCAGTTTTAGATTTGGTTCAACTTTTTCTTCTGGTGTCCGCTCCAATAAGGGTAGTTTCTACAGTAACTTCTTCATCACTAAAACTTTCCACCTCAAGTTGATTCAAGTAATCCAAAATCTCAACCACTTTAGGGTCTTCTAGATTAGGATTAGGATTGTTCAAACCCCGCATGAGAGGGTCAACTATTACATTTCTTTCTTGTACTTCCTCACAAGTGTAACTATCGATAAAATAGGATGACTCAAACATTGAGGGACCCCTAATGGAATCTTGTACAAAAAAATTGATGAGGTCATTACCAAAACAGAGAGTCATGATTCCCTCTGCAAAATCTATTAGGGCATTTCTGGTTGCGAGGAATAGCCTTCCAAATTTCATGGGGCATGATGGATCTTCGACGGTATCAATCACCACTATATCACAGGGTATAAAGAACCTTCTGAATTGAATTGGTACATCCTCTACCACTCCCATTGGCTTTCTAAAGGTGTGGTCATCCAGTTGAATTTTCATACATGTCTTCTCTAGGTACATCAATCCCAGTGTCTGGGCTAAGGAAAGGGGCATAAGACTCATACTTTCCCCTAGATCATCAAGTCCATTTCTTTCTACATTGTTGATAATCCCCAAATTTATACATTTATTCTAAGCATTTATTTATAGTTTTGTGTCATTATAGCCTTAATATGCCCAAAATAACTCTAGGTCCTTATCTTTTAGTAATTTGTAGATAGAGTTTCTCAACTAGCCAGTTTTGGAACATGCAGACACTGAACTCAAGAAGATTTCATTTCTCCATATCTTATCCCACAAATGACGCATTTTGTGCACCATCTTAGGAGATGGTGGTCCTTCTAGTCGGCACCCTTATGCAACCGCGGTACACCAGCGTGACCACAACATAAGATTGCGACTGCGGCACATCCATCTCAACCATGTGGTATGTCTCAATTGTGGGATCTACCTCGACCACAACATCTATGTCAACCATGACCCCCGACGCAACCATGCCCATCCTAGAATGGTTAGGCCGAGACCAAGGCCGTGACTGAGACAGGTTTCGCGACCACTCTTTACATACACTCTGTCTTCACCTATAATTACCAACCCATTGTGACCTGGAGAGGGTTGGGAGATTTTTCTGGTTCCACATTTTTGTTCCACACATTCTTCATTCCCATATCCCTGTGGGAGAGTTCTGAGGTATGAAAATGATGAAGTATTCATCCTACGTCCATCCCTCTAGTTTGCTTCCATCCACCCATCATTTTCCACCATCATTTGCCCATATCCTACAATTTCCAATAATCTTCTACCTCCATACACCCACTGAGTTGTTGTTTGGGATATAATCAAAGAGAAAGGAGGTCAAGGAGTCCAGAAGACGAAGGAAAATGACTCTAAGATGAGATTCGTCATATACAAAGGCTAAGGTGTGAGAGCCACCTCTCCTCTATGGGATAAATCTCTTTTTCTTCTCCTTTCTTCTACTTTTCTCCTTTGTTCATGTACAAATGATGTTTTTCAAGCTTTGTTCGGTACCAAATATGCTTGTCCATTGTTGGTTGAGCTCCTTCATGGCTATGTATCCTGTTTTGGGCATGTTTATGTACTTTTACCTTTAGCAAGCAGTTTTATTCCAGATCTAGTACATTTTCTGTTCTATCTTTTATTTCTAGTTGTGATTCCTAGTTTAGTTGATCTCTTTCTTACTTGAACTTCTATTTCTACCTATATCGAGAGATTTGTTGTAGAAATATGTAAGTGAAGGTACTTTGGATCAAAATATGAAAGGAGAACAGTTCCAAGGTGATTCATAGATTGGGCACAGTTGAGCCCAGCCCGACACGTCAGGCCCACTACTAGGTTCTGCCCAGATCACACTTGTTCCTAGCATCTCATAATATTCTAGACCTGAGAGGGTATCTAGAATATTCTAGGGTTTTGATGTGTCATCCTCGAGAGAGGTTTCATGTCATTGATGGGTTCTAGTCATGTTGCACGAAAGTGAATGGGATGACCCCACAGGAACAAATACCATAGTACATACTATGTTTGGGTGTAGTTTGCTTGATTGGGTGTTTGAGGGTTCTCTACGCCCGAGAATAGGTGCATAGACTGCCCAACTTGTGGTTACTTAGCCAAGATATCCTTCTCTTTTATTAGTAGAATCCTACAAGCTATGTTTTGTTTTCTTTGCTTTGTTTTGTTTTACTTCGTGACAATCTGCTAGACTAGTTCTAGCTCCATACTTTTATCAACTATTAGATCGGCTTATATGACTGAAGAGTGAGATATTAAGCATCCTAAATGTCCCCACGTCCCTGTGTTCGTCCATGTATATCTACTTCGACCCCGTAATAAAGTTGTGGGCATCCTTGAAGACTTCGGGTTATAAATTTAAAGTTCAATCCTTCTGAGTCTACCTCCTTTCGAATGTGTGATTTTGGCCATATCGATTGTCTTTGACATTGAGAGGAATAGTAAATACTCTTGGGTCCCTTTACTTTGTTGGAATTGTAACTTGAACAAAATTAAGTCGACATCTTTTCTAGGTGTACTCTCTCAATGTGGTCACCTATCCTTCTTTTTGTAATCAAGTCTTTGAAGAATTTAGAAAAGGTAGGCATTTCCTCAATTGCATCTAGAAATAGAATATCTGGGTACATCTTCTTTACCGCCTCCATGAACTTCTCATATCTCTTCTTTAGATGGGCCTTGATTAACTTGTAGGGGAATGGTACTCTTAGAGAGTAAGAGTTTCTTCTGGGGAAAGCTTATTCAGTTGGTTCAAGCTTCTCTATCTTTGCATTTTCCTTCCCCTTGCCATTTTCTTTTCTCTCGTCGTGTTTTTCTAGACTCTACTTTTTCAATTCCTCCTCTAACATGGGGGGTCCAGTGTGTTTCTCAGTGGCAATTTCTTCTTCTTGGTGAATTTCTTCCTATTGTTTTTGTAGGACTCTTCCTGATCGAAGAGTGGCCATCTTTATAGTTTAAGTGTTCGATGGGATCTTCCTTTGAGGATTCTTTACAACCTTTGCCAGTTGGGCTAGCTATTGATCAATCTGTTTTTGATGTGTTTGCATATCCACCATCTGGGTTTCCATCATGATTAACACTACTGAGTTGGTGATGGCACTTTGGGTAATTTGGTCATCCTCCAAAGCTTGCCTTTTTTGCAAAATTGTACAGGTGAGCGATCATGTCGGGGTGGTTGTTATCCTTGGCATAAATTTGAACTTGATTTTATCCATGATTTTTGTGACTCAAATTCTAGTTTTGATACTGACCATGATAGTTTTTCTTGTTCTTTTTATAGATTGTAGTTTTGGTATACTGAGTCACTCCACCTCCCTTCCCAAATCCCCGACGTGGCTTAGATGAATTGCTTAGCTGATGAGAATTTTTAGAAACATCTTTATTTTCATAATTGAAACCAGGGTGTTCGGGTCTTTTAAATTTGCATAAGAGACATTTTATGTCTCTTCTTCACTTTTGCTCTCTTCACTATCTCTTGGTCGTGTGTAGATGCAGTTATCAATTCTATGGCCTCCTTCACTGCATGTGACACATTTCATAACCTTTTCAATTGATTTCTTGGCCTTTCCTCCGGAATCATTCAACTGTTTCACAACTGTAGCTATTTTTTAAATGTGAGTCATGATAGTTTCCAGAGCCTTGGCCTCGAGGGAAGGTTTTTTAGATTTATCCCTCTTGGTTGTGCCCCTATTTCTTCTTTCATTGTCCATGCTTGATTGAAGTATAGCCATGTTATCTATGATCTTCATAGTTTTTCTCGACTTCTTTCCAAGAAAATCACTCGCAACAATAGCATTTAGCAAAGTCCGCTCCATGGGAGTTATCCCATTGTAAAATGGTACCACGAGAAAACCCTTGTTGTAGTTGTGATCAGTACAATCCCTTTGATACTCTTGGAATTGTTCCCATTTTTCATGAAGATTCTCTCTAGGTTTTTGCATGAAGGAAGTGATCTTTTTCCTATTTTGAATAATTTTCTCAATTTGATAGAACTTAGTGAAAAAAGCATCGGCAAGAGGCCTCCATCCAATGATAGATTGGTGAGGTAGGCTAAGAAACCAAGACAGAGATTTGTCCTCTAGATAGAAGATAGAGCCCTTACAATATATAACCCTTTGAGATATTTCCCTCATCTTTATAGTGTTGAAGGTATTTTTGAAGGCATCAAGATGATGGTAAGAATTATCATTCCTTGAGTTCGCTCTGAAAGGCTAGTTTTGGATCATCGTGATGATTGCAGGTTTTAGCTCAAAATTAGCTACATCAAATTGTGGGATAATAGTTGGGCATCTCGATTCATTAGCTCTAGTTTCATCCAACTCTCTAAGCATTTTATCTCTTCTTCCCCACTGTCATGGTTGTCACATTCACGATCATGATGATTCCTTTTGTGTCTTATGTGGCAGTGGTGGCGATGTTCCTGATGGTTCTACGCTTCTTCATGTTCTTCATCCTCATGGAGTTGAACATCCAAGTTATGTTCCTCACATTCTTCTTTAGTTTATTAAGGTGATGTCTATGTTGGACTCTTGTTGTCTGATCTTCTCCAGAAAGTGCACATTGTCAATGAGGTGGCATGTTGATGTGAGAGGAAAGAGAGTTGAGGGTCACAATCTCCCTCTCTTCAAGCTACCTAAATAGTTCGCACAGACAAGTTAGAAAACTCGACGTGTAAAATGAAGTATTCTAAGCAATCTAGATATGGAAGATTTAGTGGCTTGTGCAGTCAATCTTATTACTAAGTTTTGAGGCACGGATGTATAGTGAGTAAACTCAAGTTCTTAATAGTACCATTTTGCCTTGTCCCCAACAACAACACCAAAAAGTTTACCGGCCTAAATCGTATGTCCAAAACGGAGTGGATCTAGAGTAGTCGGACTCTTAAATTTATAACCCGACACACAGGCCCCCACAACTATTATATGGGGTCCAATGCAGTAGATCAGGGTCAAACCATAGGGACAAGTTTGGTAAGTGCTAAGAACATAGAGCCTTAACTCAAACACACCAACGAAGAGGTAGATTAAGATGGTTCTCCCTAGGGAACAATGTTACTAAAAAATCCAGAAAAGAAAAGTTAAGAAAACAAAACAAGGGAATAAAAACGAACAAGAAAGGTGTAACCAAAGTTTGGATGGGAACATGGATTGGGTATCACCTACTAAGATCTCTCACTAATATAAAATACTCACATCACTTTGTATACCCTTAGAAAGATTACAAGAAACTACCATATATGTCTATTCCCTCGTCTCTCAAGCTTAGGATTGATCTAGATTATAATGTTGTCTCTCTCTTGAGATGGCAAACAAACAATCACAAAGTAACCATATGATCATTAGCATCAACATTCCAACATTTTCCTGCATTCATGAACTCCGTAACACCTAGATAAGATTAATACTACCCTTTCAAGGAATTTTCAATCACACATCACAAGATGGTAGCTAATCATACAAGTGAAGCCTTTAAGAACAAGAGTATGGATATAACCACTGCTAAGAATATATATTCAAAGGTATTCTTGTATATACATGTTGGGAGAGCCTTAGTGGCTACTTGCAACCCAAGCAAGGTGTTTAGCCACTCATGTTAACGAGCACCATAACAACGCTACAAAAGTTTAGATACATCAACACAAATGAAGAGGGTGAAGGTACAACACGAGGGAGTTGATAGATCCAAAGAAGGAAGGAGGTGATACACTAATGGTACTTTTTTAGATCTATATTTGGTGTATACATATAAGATGAAACTCCTTCTCTCAAAGAAGAGGAGGACATATCTTCTCTTTCCTACAACTTTTATTTTAGAGATCCAAGACCAATGGAGATGAACGAGGATGGCTCTGGAGTTGGCTAGCACTTCGTCCATCTTGATGATCTGACCCCTGATATGTGTGAGGTCAGGTCCTAATAGGCACTGCCCACCAACTTAACTCTTTGTCACAGTCACGAATCATGTCTTGACCGAGACAATTGTCATGGTCGTGACCATCAGTGGTGGTCGTAACGCTTATCTCGACTGAGGTGAGGATGTGTTGTCTCAGTTGCGGTCGAGGTGATGTCTTAGTCATGACTGTGTTGTAGTTAATTCTTCTATAATGATTGTGGCCTTTGTATCACTCATGACCTCCCCTCTTGATCGAAGCCAAGCGTTGCAATGACAACATCTCTTCTCAATCACGACTGATGTCACAGTTGGTAAATGTTAAGATTCCTGATGTACAGTCGTGGTTGTGGCGATGGACTACTAATCATTGGATCTATCTCGGGAAAGACATCCATGGGACACTACGGTGGATATGATGTCATGACTGTGACCTATTATTAGTCTGTATGGAATGAGAATGGATAACACGTTGAATCAGTTTTTTTTCAAAGACACTAAAATAGTCCGGAAGATCCATAATAGGAACGTCAATATGGAAATAAATTACGTGTGAAAAGTTCACAAAATATCATGTTATCACTATCCTACACTATTCTTAAACATGTATACAAGTGGAGTTATTTAATTGTGAGATAAATCTTATTCTTGAGAAAACAGTGAGGCAAGACCGCATGGATTGATCACGTCACCTGAGTGATGGTTTATGGGCATATATGATTGCAAATAAAGCCCCTATTTGCATCACCTCATTTAAGATGATATATGGGAAGAGATATCACTTTCCAGTTGATCTAATACATGAGTCTCTTTTGGCACTAAAACCCATGAACATTGATGTAGACACAGATACAACTTAATGAAAGATGCAATGGAGTGATCATGGATTGTTTAGGCATGGATCCTACAAGCTATCCGAGATGATTTGATAAGGAGGAAGAAAATGGAATCAGTCCAATGGGTTTGGTTATACAATTCCTGTATGAAATTCTTTACCAAACAAATGAGATAAAGGTTGGAAGGTTATAAAGCATGCATATCCATTTGGGGAAGTAGGGATTCATGAAAAACAATGAGACAAGAAATTTACAGTAAATGGACAAAGATTGAAACTCATTGTTGAGATTAGACATGACCATACCGATCAAATCTTTGATATTGTCTTATTGGTTGAAGAAATATTGTTTGATGAAGTGACATGCTTGAATGCACATGAGAAACAAATCAACTAAGCAAGTGATACTTCAAGGTTTTCAAGAGGGTGAATGACCCAAGGAACATCAATCTCGGATGAAAGAAACTCACTTTGCTTTGAGAACTAGTGTAAGGAAACACATTTTTCTTTGAAATCTTTTTCACTCTAACCATTTATATAGTATGATTTATTTTTACACTTTCAAAGAAACATATAAAAAAAATTTATTGATTTTTTTGTGGGTTAGTAGTAAAAATGGGACAAAGATTGAGAAAAAGTCCCTAAAACGTGGCAAGAATGAATTACAATTTGATGTGGATTAATAATTGAATGAGGTGTGAAAACTAAAATGAAATGTGCTTGATTCCAAAAAAATTCTAGAAAAATTGCCAAAATAGTTATGGTATATCACATCACACTTGTTAATGAAGATAAAGTCATAGGGATAAATGGGTATTTTCTTAGGCTACCACTAGGGTTGTAGTGAGCAAAATGAATGTGTTGGAATGTCACCACCATTTCTGTGGTGGCGAATATAACCATTTTGTCTAGTCCCACCATACTAGTAAAGATTTTAGGAGATGTCACCACGCCCCCCCCATTTGCAAACCACAAATCAACCACTCTTTGACCTAAAAAAAGTGATGAATCTACAACTATTCCCATGCATCAGATCATCATCCTCAAGCTTCAAAAAAGGATCCTTGACCACCAGTTGTTCTTCCTACACCTCCAGCGGTCCATTCCACTCCATTATTCCACTCCATTATCACCTCCATTTAACCACCTAGAGCCCAACTTCGCCCAACCAACTAAAAACCTAATAATATTCTCATTTCAACTCAAATCTAGCAAGGAATATTAAGTGATTCATGAAGAATGTGAATGATAGAGTGAAGAATTTCATGATGGGATGCATCCACATGAAGAGAGCCTCAAACATAACTCGACCATCTAAAATCCTTTCCCCATTTTTGGCTAAATTAGACATTAGCATACGCTTTGTTTTTTTTGGTCGGAGCATACGCTTTGTTTTGATGATGACAAACATTTAATTCTTATGAATCTAACATGCTACTTAAGTATTTTAGGGTTCAAGAAGATGGGGAGATCATAATAAGTGGATAGTTGAAGATCACTGTGCTGCAATATTTAATGTTTTCAAGATTTTACTCAATGTAAAAAACTTGTAAAAGTATATAATATACAAGTCTATAGAAGTCATGTAAAATCAAGTGTTACCTTTTCCCTATCCACCCAAAACACTATCTTACACTCACATGAAGACTTTAGGGTTGATAGGTTTCATATGAGTCATAAAAAGGACTTCATATACATTACAAATCCTTGCAAAAGTCCTTCTCAGTCGACAAAATTATCGACCAAGAATCATTCAGCTGAAGACTCAGACAACCAAGAAATAACTTTGCAAATCTTTAGTTATGAGTCAATTTCGGTCGATAATATTGTCGACTGAGATATTGCCCTTGTAATAGGTTTAAATAAGAGAGAGATAGACATATAGTCATTAGATTCAGTTGAACCAACATCGTCATCTAGTCGACAATATTGTGAACTGAGAGTCATCCGGTTGACAATATTGTCGACCGAGAAAAGTTCTGGAAACTTTGCATTTAACGAACATTTTAGCCATTACAACCCAACTACTTTCTACCTAATGGTTAGTTAAGCACTAATAATACTCTAGACACTCCCTACAATGTTCTTGATCACATGTAAACCATTCCTATAAATAGGAGAAGCCTTAGGACACCCAAATCATCACTTGCACACAATAATACACAAGCTACACTTGAGTATTCATTCTAGAGAGCAACAAAGCCGAGAATCACTTTAAATTTTCTTTCTTGAGCTCTAAAGTTGTGTCCTATAGCTACAATCTCCTGGCCACAACATAGAAATTTTCACCTTAAGTGGATAGGACATTTATATGCTATATATAGGACTCAAGACATTATACTTCATTTGTTAAGTATTTCTTTCTTCCAATCTATTTCCTTTGTATTGTTTTTTTTCTCCTTGACTACTCCAAGTGTAAGAGGATGTCTGAGGGAGGCTTCTTGGAGCTAATTCAACGCAAAGAAGGCTACTCAAAGGTTGCTTCGGATTAGTTCAAGAAGGTGCCTTCAAAAGAGGTTGAAGCTACTTTAGGTGAAGGCTAATTCAAGGTGGTGGAGCTACTTCTTGGTGGAGAAGGATGCTCCAAGGTTTCTTGAGGTTACTTCAAGAAGGATTCTTCAAAGGAGTTTGGATGTACTTCTAGTTGAAGGCTACCTCAAGGTGGTGGAGCTACTTCAAGTTTGTGAAGGCTGCTCCAAGGACTTGAAGTTACTTCGAGAAGGCTGCTTTAATGAGGTTGAGGCTACTTTAAGGGTGTTGAAGGTGATTTTATTTTGTTGTAACATCCCTGTGAGGTAAATAAAATAAATCACTTTCAAAATCCCAATTGGAAACAATTGGGTAATGGAATGACAACCTTTAATTCAAAGGTTGGAACCACTCTAAATTGAAGTGTCTTCCTTATTTCCTCGTCCTTCTTTGGTTTGAGTTTTCAATTAAATTTTAAAGTACCAAAAGTTCTATTCACCCCACCCTCTAGATATTTCAATTGGTATCAGAGTAGGTCTTCAAGGATCCCTAAAAGGTCTTGAGGTAATGGGGGATGGCGTTTCTAGCAACCTCGACATGGGAAGTGTGCATGAGAGTCGATCATCAACAAGTAACCAAGATTGTAGATGGTGATTTGAATGTGAAGTAAAAGGTCACTTGACATTCGGTTGTCTAAAGAAAAAAGAAAGGAGAAAATTTCCATAAAGCTACAAGGGAAAAATAAAGTAAGAGTAAAGAGGATAAGGTAAGTTGTTTCATTATAAGAATCGATGAAGAAGAAATGAGTAAGTCTTCTTGTTTTATCTAAAGAAGAGCTAGTTAATAATTTAGAAGAACTCTATCACAAGTATGATGAGTGAAAAAGGAAATTAAAAAAGGTTTTAGAAACAATGATGAGTTGTATGCCAAAATACTTGGTCCATCTTCTGAAAATAACTCCTTGAAAGATTCTATTAATGATTATAATACCAAATTTCTTGCTATAGAAAATAATAATGATCTTCTTTCTCAAGAAAAGGTTGAATTGATTGCAAAGATAAATGATTATCAAACTCAACATGTTCTATGTTATGATTCAAATTATGATATTATTATTAGAGAAAGAGATTCTTTTCATTCAAGTTTAGATCAAGGAAAACTAGATATTGCAAATAGAATGGATGAAATTGATATGTTACAAAAACATGTTGATAGTTTAAAGAGTAGTAATATTTTTGATAAAATCTTGGAAAACTCTTTTGGACAAATAGGAATAAGAGGTTTAGGCTATGTACCAAAAGAGAAATCTTTCTAAAATCCTAGAACTAGGAAAATACATAAACCAAAATCAAAGATCTTGTATGTCCCCAAAGACAATCTAGCACATAACCAAAATGCTAAGAAGAGAAATGAAATTGATTTTATTTGTTGTCACTATTGTCAACATTTTGGGCACTATTCATTCTATTGTCCATACAATAAAAGGAAGTATGTTGACTTGGTTTGGGTTCCAAAACCTCCAACTTAGAAATATTGGACACTTAGTTAAGATTTGACCTAAATTTCATTTTGACATTCATAATTTCTTATCTCAACTAAAATTATATCTTTAACTTATATATTTGAGTATTTGATTGTTTAATTTTGTTACTGAAATCAAATCTAGTTGAAAAAGAATTATCTTGATTCATTCTACAATTGATGAAATACTTGTAGAACAATACTCAGTCGAGAAAGCTATTGACTGTGGTTCTTGTAAGTCGAAAAACAAATTCAACCAAGAACAATTCTGTCAGAAATTGTTGTAATTGAGATCATTTACTTGAAATCAATAGCTGAAAGTTATAAAATGCTCTTCATTCTTATTCATATATACTCAAAATAATGAAAATCATTCATAACCAAAAGTTCCACTATATGGGTACCAAAACTTTTCTGCTTTGCAAGTTTGGATGGTCTATAGAAATTGAGACAAGGAAGCATTTTATACACTTAAAGTAAAGGTAAATTTTCAAAGGTAAAACTAATGGCATAGTTAATGTTAGGACAAATTTTAAATGTGCAATTTGTCAAAGAACTACATCATAAGTTCTATGAAAATGGTTATGATTCATAGTAAAACGTCAAATTTTTTGATAATGGAAAAATAATTGTAAACCTCTTACTTATATGGATACTTTCTACAAATAATGTATTGTTTATGGCATGGAAAGATTGTTCATGAAAGAAAGTTTCCTAGAATATAATCATTACCTCAACTTTCCTTTGATAAATATGAGATTTGTGTATTCTAGGCAAGTAAAAGTAACATCCCTTTTCAAAACTAAAATTTTGCTTCACTAGAACTCTATTGAATCTTATCTATATGTGGTAAAGAATGTTTTCTTATTTTCAACAAAAGATGAATTTGATCTTAAGACAAAAAAGGGATTTATTTTGTAATATTCCACATCTACTAAAGCATCTAGGATTTATAAGGCTATACCTAAGAGAAATGAAGAATAAATGATGATTATATCTAATAAACTCAATACTTAGGCATATCATCTAAAAGATTTGATTATTGGACCATTGCCTACAAAGAGTAATGTATTAGATTCAATTCCTAGACTGAAAGGAAAAACATTCATTGGAACTAAATGGGCTTGATAAAGCTAGGATATAATGGGAGAAAATAGACTTTAATATGACTTATGTATCTATGGATAGACTTGAGGCCGTTCATATGTTATTTAATTCTAGCCACTCATAAGGATATCAAACTCTTCAAATGGATAGTTTTTTTTTCTTAATAGAATCATGAAAGAAGAATTCTATGTTGCTTAAACCCATGACTTGAAACAAGATTGAATATGTATACAAAAAGAAAGTTGATTTGGTTAATTATGCTAATATAGAAGAAAATGTTATATCTTGGGTCATTCCAAACAAGCTATTGGTTCTGGAGAACTGCCTCTCGGCCGAATAGGAGTTTGAATGAGGGGCACCCCGATCGAAGTCATGGTTGATCTAAAATAAGCCTGATAGAAATAATTATTTGTAAATCAAATCATTCACTTGCACCCAACATTGGTATGCTAAATATAAAATTTGCTCATGAGAGAAATTTCTATATCAAAATAGTACAAGAAACAAGATTGTTTAAATCATAAATTGACTCATAGTCTTACATGATCAATTGATTTTAAAGTTTGTTAGGATTTGAAATACCTTAACATTTTTTTATTCTCACTTTTGTTATGATATTAAGGGGGAGCTCACATAATTCTTGGATATAATGTGTATATCTTTTTGATCTTACTCTCAATTGGATTCTCTATACCAATATGGGCTTAACATCTTTTATAATTGGTTAGAGATACATTTAAAGATCCCAATGTGAGCCTAAAGGAATCTCATATCATTTTAGGGCTTCACATCCCTCGTAAATGGCTGAGAAATTTATATAGAAATACATTTTTTGATGCCACCATGAGACTAAAGGAATCTCATATCATTTCAAGGTTTAACATCCCTTGTAAATGGTTGAGAAATTAATATTGGTTGTTAAATTGTGGCTAAATTTGACATTATTTTTGAAGTAAACAATTAAGGGGGAGTAATCAATTAAAGGGGAGTCTTATAGATTTACACATATGATTATCTTTTTAAAATGAAAAATGGGGATAAATAAAATAAAGTAAAATATTATCATGAGTTTCATGATCTCTTGAATTGACATTACTTGGTTCTAAATTACCTTAAAGATGGATATCATGTTCCATATCTCCTTAAGCATATTAGCATACATTTTATGATATCCAAGGACTTATTCATTTTAGGTATGTCACAAGTATGAATCTCATTTCATTTCAAATGTTTTGTTAATATTTTAGGAATGTTTGTCGTCTTCAAAAAATGGGGAGATTGTTGTCTAAATTGTACATTGGAATACCCTTTGTTTTGATGATGAAAAACATTTTATTCTAATGAATCTAATGGGCTACTTGAATATTTTAGGGTACCAGAAGATGAGAAGATCATACTAACTGGATAGTTGAGATCAATGCATGTAAATTTTAATATTTTTGTGATTATACTCAATGTAAAAAACTTGTACAAGTATATAATGCACAAGTAACTAGAATTCATGTAAAATCATACATTAGATTTTTCCTATCCACCCAAAACCCAATCTTATACTCGCATGAACACTTTAGGGTTGATATATTTCATATGAGTCATCAATAGGAACTCACATACATTCCAAATCCTTGCAAAAATTCCTCGTCACTCAACAAAATTTTTAACCAAGAATCACTCAATTGAAGACTCAGAGAACTAAGAAATAAATTTGCAAATCTTTAGTTCTGATTCAATTTTGGTCGACAATATTTTTGACCGAGATATAACCCTTGTAATAGGTTTAAAGAAGAGAGATACATGCATATAGCTGTTAGAGCTAGATGAAACAATAGAGTCATCCATTCGACAATATTGTGGACCGAGAGTCATCTGATCGACAATATAGTCAACCGAGAAAAGTTTTGAAAACTTCGCATAACGAACATTTTAGCCGTTGCAACCCAACTACTTTATACCTAATAGTTAGTTAACAATTAAGAACATTCTACACTCCCTACAATGTCCTTAATCACTCGTAAACCATTTTTATAAACAGGATAAGTCTTAGGACACCCAAATCATCACTTGCATACAACAATACACAAGGTACACTTGAGCATTCATTCTAGAGAGCAACAAAGCTAAGAATCACTTGCTATCTTCTTCCTTGAACTCTAAAGTTGTGTCCTATTGTTACAATGTCCTAGCCACCACATAGAACCTTCCATCTTTAATGGATAAGAGATCTATACGCTTGATATAGGAATCAAGACGTTGTACTTCATTTGTTAAGTATTTCTTTCTTCCAATCTATTTCATGAGTATTGTATTTGTTCTCCTTGACTAATCCAAGTGTAGGAGGCTATTTGAGGGAGGTTTCTTGGAGCCACTTCAAGACAAAGAAGGCTTCTCCAAGGTTTCCTGAGATTACTTCAAGAAGGATTCTTCAAAAGAGGTCGAAGCTACTTCTAGGTGAAGGCTACTTCAAGGTGGTGGAGCTACTTGTTGGTGGAGAAGGCTTCTCCAAGGTTGCTTAAGGTTACTTCAAGAAGGCTTCTTCAAAGGAGGTTTGAGCTAATACGTGAAGGCTACCTCAAGGTGGTGCAGCTATTTCAAGGTTGTGAAGGCTTCTCCAAGGACTTGAAGTTACTTCAAGAAGGCCGCTTCAAGGAGGTTGAGGCTATTTCAAGGGTGTGGAAGGTGATTGTATTTTATTGTAACATCCTTGTGAGGTAAATAAAATAAATTACTTTCAAAATCCCAATTGGAAACAATTGGGTAGTGGACTGACAACCTTTGATTCAAAGGTTGGAACAACTCTAAATCGAAGTGTCTTCCTTGTTTTCTCCTCCATTGGTTTGAGTTTTCAATCAAATTTTAAAGTACCAAAAGCTCTATTCACCCCCCTCTATATATTTCACCCATCTCCCTCAAACTCAATTTCCAATGCCCATGCTCAATCCTCCAAGGGAAGTCATTCTCATCTCGGCTACTCCTCTAGCCATCACACATTTAATCCATCCAGTTTATTAATGGGAGGAATGAGTGGAATTGGAAATGGAGTTGAACAACATAGTCATCTCCATTGAGGTGGAACCCACAAACCAGCCTTAGAGAGGAAAGAAGGTTGCATTACTTTGCATGCATCACAAAAGCCCACATTTGTGTGTTACAACCCAGCCTTAGAGAGGAAAGAAGGTTGCATTACTTTGCATGCATCACAAAATCCCACATTTGTGTGTTACTCCACATTCTCTCTACAACCACAGTCTTCACCACCAACATGCAAGGAGGGGTTTCTTTTTAAGAAGAAGAAAATGATGAAAGGAATGTGGAAAATGGTGCCCCTAAACTTGGGTATAAAATTGGGGTCCCACACTTGAGAAGAAGAACAAGAGGAGTTAGATATTGAAGACAAGGATATGATGGATGATCCTATGAATTTGGTATCTCAGTTGGAGGCAAACAAGATAAAACAATTTGGCAAATAGCCTAAAGAAGTCGTTTTTGGGTGGGTATCAAGAAGAAAGATCATTTTGAAACTCTTCCACCCCTATTGCTTTAGAAGGAGGGTAATCCCCACAAGGTACGCATGTATGTCTACAATGCAAGGTGTATAGATCAACTTTTACTTTAAGGAGTACATAAGTCTATATGGTCCAAAAAAATCTCTACCTAATGTTTGGGAAACATAACTATACCACACATGACTCTCTATGCTCCATGGAGAAGGCCAAGTACTAAGGGGAGGATGCCAATTGGTTTATATTGTGGATAATAGCCATCTCTTGACATATTCTCTTCAAAAGAAGATTTATGCACCTTCGCCAAGTTTGCAAAGAAATTTGACAAGGGGTGGACAATAAAAAACTCAAGAACCAACTATTCAATTATCTAAAATAGGTTCACCAGTAAACACACATTAATGACAGGGAAGTTTGAGACATGTTAGCTGCATAACCCCCTCATGAGATATATGTAGAAGTTGTTTGCAAATCCTATCTTTGGTCATGAATATCAAGAATGTTGCACCCAGAAAGATTTTTTTGTGTTGGGCTAGATGACAAAAGGTGAAGATGTAAACCTTTGGCAATGGTGATTGACCATCTAAATTCAACACCTTGAAAAATATACATCTATCATGAGAGGGATTGCGACTGGCATCACTTTGATCTTATGGTTTATTAGAAGGGTATTACAAAGGATGAATGAGCAAAATTCATTGATATGAATTACCTTGTCATATCTGACATGTTCTGCATTTTGGATGATAATATTATATAAAAGGGAAACCCTATGTATCGTGGTGTTATCCTTGATATTCACTATCATACTTGTATTCTTCTTCATGGTATAGGGCTACTGCCAAATGTTTGGAGCTGATTGAACAATGGTAGGGTAAGCACCCTAGAGAGGGCTACCTGGCACCACTAATAGTTTTTCCAGAGGAGGAAGGAGAGACTCATGCATCAGAGAAAAAACATCACATAGAACAATAGAACCACCACAGAAGGAGAGGTGAAAAAATAATCCACAAAAACATACAAAAAATGCCTACCATATGTCCACCATCTAGGCATACTTAGAGGAGATTTAGTAGACACTATAGAACATATCACTTGATCAACAATACATGCACTATCCAATCAACCATATGTATAATTACCAACATGATAAGGTGCAGAGGAGCCCCAAATGGAAGGTGGACTATTGGGTTCCTTGAAGGGATACCAAGATACATATCATCCTCCACAAGGAGACTATTGGTGAGATTACAACCAGTATACCCTATATCAAGAATGAGTACCAAACTCCACACCATCGTAGTAAGAAAACCCTATCATTTCTAAGAATTTATTTCATGATATGGAAAACAAGATTTAAAAGCTTGAGGTGGTAGGCAGTACACCCTCTTTTACTCTTAATCTCTTATTCTATCTTTCCATCAAATTTTTTATACTAATTGATTTAGCATATGGAAACCTCAATGGTCTCATTTTTCTAACTATGGAACATATTATTTCTTAGATTTCTAATAAATCAATGATTATTTATTATTTTTCTAAGATTAATATATTCAATCTAGTAATAAAAAACATGCATCAAAAGACAAAAAAACATATCAGGCAATTTCAAAGACTACTTGGCTAATAGGGTAAGCAATTTATTCTCCCTTTCCAAAACTTGTGTGGTTTAACTAACCAAAACATGCATAGAAGACAATACCCCATGTTGTGTTAGTTACCAGATCTCATGTAAGGGTTGTTGTGAGGAAACATCCTCAACATTATTAATCTGTACTTCACAATGAACAATGAAGTGGAGGGGTGTGACTCTATATCAATACATAAAATCCACAAAAAGTAGCACCAACACATCATATGGGATGATTTCTCATAGTCAACATAATCTTAATGACCCCCAACTCAAGATAATCAAGTCTAGTAGCAACGACTTGTTTCTTCCACCATGCAAATAGGGAAGAGGAGGGACAATCTCCTTGAGATTTTCACGTTGAGTGCAAGGAGCCCAACTAGATCATTGACAAATTCCTCATAGAATAGAGAAGATAGTAACCTACTGGAAGACTACAACTACCTATGAAAGAACCATTGGTGATCATAAATTACATACCAATAGGAGGAAACAAGAACCATGGATAGCAAGGACGTTGAAGCCCAACATACATGAACCTTTACAAAAACCTTCTTTGACACCAACATAAAGGATATAAAATGAAATCAGAGTAAGGATGGCATCTTGACTCGCCAATTTATAGAGGTTCCTGTCACAACTCACCACTATCTTGGAAAGATATATAAGGGTTCACCTAGTTCTTTCTTGGGATAAAAGAAAATTTATGGTCCCCAAAGGCATTGCTTTGGGGCATATGGTTTCTAATGCAAGAATTGAGGTAGATAAATCTGAAGTGGCATTGATTTACATATTGAATATTCCTTCCAACCTAAGACATGTCCTTTTTTCTTGCATCTTGAACATTTTTATCATCTCTTCATCAAAGACTTCAATAAAATATCAAAGACTTTGTGCATTTTCTTGATAAGGACGTTGACTTCCATTTTGGTAACAAATGCATTAAATCCTTCAACCACTTCAAGCACAAGATGACTTCTTCTCCTATTATACAACCAACCAACTTCTCTAGGTAGTTTGAGATCATGGTTGATGCACCAAATGTGTTAGTGGTGATTGTACTTGGTCAAATAATGGGTTGTGTTACTCATGCAATTCACTATGGTTGTAAGACTTTGGATGATTCTAAAAAACACTACACCACTTTGGAGAAAGAACTATTGGTCATAGCATTTTATCTTGAGAAGTCATACTCATATGTTATCTGAAACAAAGGCATTGTCTAAATCAACCATGTTGCATTGAAGTAACTCATGTCTAAAAAAGATTCATATATGAGGATGATCAAATAAATAATTTTGTTCTAAGATTTTGAATTAGAAATTGATGAAAAGAAGGGATTTCAAATTTTTGTAGCTGGCCACATTTCACGCATTGAGGCACATTATAAAGAGTTCAAAAAAGTCAAAGAAAGAATACCTCAAGAACAACTCATGTTGGTTTGTTCTACTCAAAAGCCATGGTTCAGGAACATAGCAAACTTCATGGCTAGTGGAAGAGTGTAAAGCATATGTTTAAGGGAGGAAAGGAAGGGGTTGTATGCTATGGTACAAAAATATGTGTGGGATGAATCACACCTATTCAAGTACTACCCCAGACACCACATTATAAGATGCATTCTTGAGAGTGAAAAATAAGACATACTCTCCATGTGCCACTATGGAACATGTAGAGGACATTTGGAGGAAAGTGAAAGGTTGCAAACAGTCTTCAATGTGGTTTATTTTATCTAATACTATTCAAGGGTTCTCATGGAATTTGTAATGATTTGTCAAAGTGCCTAAAGATTTGAATAATTACATTAGATTAATGTTGACTCAATCTTGTATTCTAGTGGTCAATGTGTTTATTGTGTGGGGAATTGACTTTATGTGCCTATACCCTCCCTCTTTCACATTTAAATACATATTAATGACCATTGATTATGTGTCCATATGGGTTTAAGACATAGATACAAGGACAAATGATCACATAGTGGTGTTTGATTTTGTCAAACCCTGAAATATTTATTTGTTTTAGAGTCCCAACAACTAATATTAGTGATTGGTCGTAGCCACCTCATTTATATAACTTTTGAGATCTTGTTGAAGATACATGGTGTGAATGATCGGGTGACTACCCCATACCATCCTCAAAAAAGTGGAAAAGTGGAGCTAACTAATAGGCAGATGAAGATTATTCTTTAGAAAATAGTGAGGTCAGACCACAAGGATTTGTTTCTTTGTCTCAATGATGCTTTACGGGCATATAGGACTACATATATTTCCCCTATTGCCACCACCTTGTGTAAGATGATATACGGGAAGAGTTGTCACTTTCTAGTTGAACTGCAACATGAGGCTCTTTTCGCATTGAGAGCCATGTACATGGATGTAGATACGGATACAAATTGAAGAAATCTTCAATGGAGTGAGCTAGAAGAGTTGATGCATGGAGCATATGATCTATTCAAGAACTATAAGGAATGAGTGAAGTTTTTTCATGATCATTTTATAAGTATGAAGACACCTGATCTAGGACAATGGGTTTAGTTGCATAACACCCACATGAAATTCTTTACCAAAAAGTTGAGATCAAGATTGGAAGGTCCATATCAAGTATAGCATGTGTATCCATCTGGGACAGTTATGATTGATGAAATGAAAGGTGTAACAAACCTGATCTTGGACCCTACCCTAGGAGTTTGACCTTTTGGGTTTAGCCAAACAAGGTTGGGATCAGATCCAATAGATGTCTAGTATAACCCTAATGAGCTCATGCATGTATAAATCACCCTAATGTACCCTAATGTTCTCACATTAGTTTTATGCCAATAATGGACACATAAAATATGTCACATAATTTGTGCCAATAATCACACATAGCTCTTTTGGTGATAATATTAAGTTATGGAACAGAAAGGAATAATCAATATTAATGATAATGAAATAATGTGATAATGATGGCCACAAATATTAATTGCGACACAACTCATTAAAAGAAATCCCAAAAGTAGAATCTAAGTTAAGAATCATGTTCGTTGGGTTACAATTGCCTTGGGAGTCAAATTCACTTAATAATAATTAATTTAATTCATTTTGGAAAGAGAAGATCAGATTTTTCCCCAATATATCAAATAAAAAAATAAATGAATCCAAAAGAGGAAAATAATCTTGGATTCATAATCAACATAATAAATATAGCCTTTGGGTGTATTTTCATCCAATTTTGAAGATGCTTGATTAAAAGATGAAACCAGGAGAGAGAAAGTATGTACAACCTTCAAAGTATTAAATAATTGTACAAACAACTCCAACATCAAAAATTGATGGTAACTTTGTATCCAACACATTAAATATCACTTGTGGGTGAAGTTTCATAAAATTTGTATAATGTTTTGGTCTTTGATGCATGAGGAAAGAGAAAATAGGATTTGATTTATTTAACACATTAAAAGTTCTAAAAAGGCAAATTAATTGCATAATCGGAATCTACATGCTTTAATTGTTCTCCGTGCAAAATTCCAATTAATTTGGGACTAATTTGTATCCTCAAAAGAGGAGAGAGAAAAATGGAAATTAATTTAATGCATCACTTTATTTGATATTTTGATTTGGTAATGTTTCCGATTTGATCTCTATCATGCAGACATACTTATGAAGTGATCCATCATAGTTGTTGGATTTTCATCTGACAGTTTGTGGGTCTTCTCCTACCTTGGGTAAGAGACTGCATTCTTGTCAATAGTGGGTCGAAGCTACCTCGCCTCATATCTCGCTGGTCTCTTATCAGTTGGACTCGATTGTTTCTCCATTGGATTCGACTTGGAGTCATGATTCTTTCTATCCCGAATTTATTGGCTTTCATTTACCGAATCAAAAACACCTAAAAACCCCTCTCCCAGGCTTCACGGAGATGTCCCCTATATGTCAAAAACCTTGACCTATAAATAAGGGACCATGTCAATATCTTTGTCGCGCTCTACCCAATCTTTCGCTACTTCTAATTACATTACTCATTCTCGTCTTATCAGTCAGGGATTGAGTTTTTTGTCTGGTTGTTGCGGTGTTGCTCACATGGTTTCAGAGGAACCAATATCCAAATAAAACTGTCCAGTAAGTTCGTTGCACTTCCGTCTTCCTCTCTATTCTCTTCTTTTGAATATCCATCACAAATTGAGGATTCACCCAAATTGACGTGAGTGAGTAGCTTTGCTAATTTTGGGCAATGGTGGAGTATGGTATTTGGGATGAATCTCTGGCTTGAACTACCCTAAATTCTCTTAGGATTCTTCAATGCTTTGTTTTGCGATCTGAGGGTATTTTATAGTTTTTGACTAGTTTTCCTTTGCCTTTATCAAAAGTCAATCTGGTCCTTGAATAGGATGATTTGTACAAATCAGATTGGTCCATGTAGCATGGGTCTGACTTCTCTCTCCTTCTCTATTGCAATTTCTCTGTTTACGTGGCATTTTCTAATTATGGGATTGGCTAAATTTCTAAAATGCATAACTAATTATCTGTTGGGCCAAAAATTACAAATAAATAGTCATTGGATTTAGGAAAATAAGAGCTATCTTATGGTGTTAGTTTTGTTGCCTAAATCCAATAACGAAGATATGTGATTTTAATGGATAAATCTAAATAAGTAATAACTTGTAAAAATCATAACTAAATATATATATGTCAAAAATATATAATAAAACTTGTTTTAGAGTTTAGAAAAGGTAACCTAAAATATGGCATGGTTTTTATAATCTAAATCACATGTAAAGAAAAAGGTAATTTTTAGGGTTTGGATAATTAATGTGAAATTGACCTAAAATCTACATATATTCTTAATAGGTTCTTTGGAGGCCTAGACTTGGATATAGAAGTGACTTGGACTTGTATAGACTTTAAAATGAGGTATGATTACATCCCACATTATTTCTATATTGAACAATTTCTATTTCCTCTCCTTTATGTATGATTGCATCCCACATTATTTCTATATTGATAAATTTCTTTTTTGTCTTCTTTATGTATGCTTGCATCCCACATTATTTCTCTATTGAGCAATTTATGATTCTTCTCTCTAATTGTATTTTTTGCATCTCCTATTATTCTATGTTGAGCAATTAACCTATATTATCTTTCTCTTGGTCCTATGGACATTAGCATATCTACAATGTCTTTTCTTTGAAAATCATGGTTCATGTGAACCACCTTATTTGTTATTGAACATGTGATCATGGATACTCTTTTGGACTCTTTTCATATGCTTTGTACATGATGTAAATCTATATGATGACATGTGGTCTTTTTCTCACTTGTGAGGTGGATGTATATGTTGGCCACTTTTGTGGTGATTTTGTAAGATCTAACTATACTTTCTACTTACCTCTACATTAAACATGCTATGTGATTCAGTATCACTAGAGTAGTGTAATTGCATTGGTTTTTGGGAAGATGTGTATTTCCTACTTAGGGCAGTATGCTCGTATTATTTTTGGGATGGAGGTGTCCCCTTACCCGGGTTTCAAATTTTTGAGGTTTGGCCCACTTTTATATATATTGGGAGTTTGGTAGTACGTCATTCTCTATAACATTTCAAGTTTGTGAGACTTGTCTGACTTTGTCTTTATATTGTTCTAGGGCTATGCTTATGTCACATGCATGCAGGTTGTTATGGGTTTTGTGGCCAAAAATATTTTTTTGTGCTAGTGTGGCACAATTTGAATTGTTTTAATGACAAGTATCATTTTAATGTGATTCTTTTCTCTTGATACTCATTTCGATGGTACTTACATCTTCTATGGGAAGCTTCACTTTATTTTATGTCCTTTTACACCATATATTGCTCAATTTTCTTTTAGTATGCACATACCAGCCTTTTTTGATGTCTTCTATTTTTCTCTTCTTGCTGGGGTATGCTTCCAACCCTAGGTGAAGGACTTAGAGAACATGGAATAAAGATATGGACCTATCTTAAGGAGTTAAATCTTGGAGACAAAGTTTTTATGGTTTAGACTTCCCTCTATCTTAGATCCTTATGTTGTTTCTTATATGTAAACCCATTGTGGGAGCTTACGATGTTCTTTTGTAACCTTGTGAGAAATTGAATATAGTCAAAATTTTACTTCCGTTGCTATACTTTAGTGGTTTTGAATACCACAAATAATATTTGAAAATTTTACACCCACTCCAAGATACCTTATGGGTGTGTTTGGACTGGAGGCTTTATTCTTCAAATTTTAGTAGGGAGTGGATCCCCTCTGGGTCCCACTCCTTATAAAAGGTGCCAAGGAATTCATGGAAAATGTCCAAAGATTGAAACTTGTCGTTGAGATTGGTCATCAAAAGGCTAATCAAATATTTATTATTATCTTGTTGGTTGAAGAAATATTTTTTAAAGAAGTGATCTTCTTAAATGAACATGAGAAAGAAATATATTATGAAGGTGATACTTCAAGGTTTTCAAAAGGGAAATTGATCCAATCAACATCAAGCCCATATGAAGGCATTAAACATAGAATTATGGGAGGAAAATACACATTGGTTTGAGATCTTTTTCATTATGACCCATTTTTAACTAAAGTTTTGTTTTTACTCTTTCAATGAACCATGTGCACACATAGTTTCTTATAGTTTTGTTGATTTTGAGGTGTGTAGGAAGAATTGGGACAAAGTTTGTGTGACAGTTCCTAAAAGGTGGCAAGAATGAATTGAAATGTAATATGGATCAATGATTGAATGAGGTGTGAAAATTGGAAGGAAATGGGCCTAATACTATAAAATTTATATAGAAAGGGCCACAATGGCCTTGATATATCACCACAATCTAGAAAGTGAAGATGAAGTCATAGGGGAAAATGGGTGTTCTCTTGGGCCACCACCATAATCATGGTAAGCAAAATGTATTGGAAAGTCGCCACCATGGTTGTTATGGCCAATACAACTATGTTGGGCTGGCCCATCACAATTAAAATTCAATATTGTTGGGAAGTTATCCACAATACCTCCTCATTTTAAGCCCATCAATCGGCCATTCTGTGACCGAGAGAAACATCGATTGTCCTTTAGCTTCCCAAGCATAGGGTCTTCATCCTTAAGCTCTAACAAAGGAACCATGACCTCCAGTCATACTTCTTCCAACTCCATCTGCCCATTCCACTCCACTACCACATTCATTTCAACATTTCATCTGAAAGCTGGCAAGGAAAATGAAGGGATTCATAAACAATGTGAAAGACAGACTGAAGAACTGTGAGACCCCTAACCTTGATTAATGAGTTGAATAAGATTAATTATCATAATTGAATTCTCATAACCCTAATCTAACCTTGTGATATGCTTTGAAATCATAATACAAGCTTAGTTTCAAATTTAGTCCAATTTGGACATTGTTTGAACAAGTTATGCAATTTTATGCATATTTAGGACTTTTCTTCAATTTACCCAATTGAGAGGTTTTCTTTGCAATTTATCACTTTCATTATGTTCCTTGGATATTCTCTCATTATTATTGAGCTTTTTGATCCATGGGCGGGCCTATTTAAACCTTGGATTGAAGGTGTTTTCCTCAAGCGTATTTTAGGGTTTACCCGTTCATGGATGAGCTACCTTTAGGAGCTATCAACTAATGAGTTATTTTTTTCTTGGAAATTCAAGAAATGAAGGATAACCATGTCTCTATGGATGGTGGGGGATCTGCTTGTGTGTATGCTTGTATATTCTTAATAGCTTAAGGCCATGGACAATTGGAAAGATACTAGAACTTCAACTTTTTCTTTTTCTTTATCTTAAAGTTTCATATACTTATTCCTAATCACCCAAACGAGCCATTTTCTCTCCACCATTTCCCTCCTTCTACAAACCTTGTTCTCTCTCTGTGCTTCTATGATTTTCCTATCCAAGGCAGAAGAAAGCAGTGGTTCTTGTTGGAAAAAGAATCTAGGGTTGCAATTGACTTCCTTTTAGGGTTTAAAACGCTTCCTTCTAGTGATCTTGACCTAAAAGAGTAATAATCCCCTTCTTTCCTCTGTTTATTTCTTTGTCATCATTCCTCCTACCTTTCTCCAGGTCG
This sequence comes from Alisma plantago-aquatica, assembly GCA_963693085.1. NCBI lineage: Eukaryota > Viridiplantae > Streptophyta > Magnoliopsida > Alismatales > Alismataceae > Alisma > Alisma plantago-aquatica. Next base: position 1,297,855,982 of record OY856409.1, read on the forward strand.
GAACCTTATTTTTCCATGGTAGAAATTTCTCTAAAGCTCTAAAACCCTACCTTTCTTGCTCCTTATGCTTAGGGTTTGCTCATTTGATGAAGAAAGGTGCTAGATGGACGAGTTCATAGCTTATGCTTGGATTTTCTACCCTACTTGTTCGTGTTTTCTTCTGTTTGGGAGTTTACCTTCTAATTAGAGGCAAGTTTTATAACTTGTTCCAGGTTTATTGCTTACCATAAGCTTGCCATCTCATGTTCTTGTTTTTAAATGATGATCCATGCACTAAAAAGCTATGCTTGACTTGGATTTCGATTTTTATAATCTTCCCTATTCTGATTTCAGTTCTAGATGAACCTGTGATCATGTGTAAGTTATTCCTAAGGTATAATATGACTTGGATCAGGTTGATTTGACAACCTATGGTGCTAAGAACCTATCAACCAAAGGTCAATTTTAGGGTTTAAACTTGAATTCTTCTATAAACACATGACTCGATGGTGGTACCATTGCAACAACCGATGGTGTTGTCTTCATGACAATTGATGGTGGTGACCAAGGGTTTCAACTTACGTTCACCCCTTAGGTCAGGTGTTAGCCTAATTAGAAGCCTAGTGATTAACAACTAAGTACCCTAATGATGTTATCAATCAATGGTGATATTAGTTTGTTATTTTATGTTAATTAATGAATATAGTGCTGATCTAACAACCTATTGTGACATAATGGTCACTAATGATGGTGGATCAGGTTTCCACAACCTATGGTGAGTTAATCATATATTTGTTGCATCAATTAAGCCTTAGACCAATGGTTTCTTGGGTCACTTGATGTAATTGTCGAACCTATACTGTAATTGATGGTTTTAACATATGAACTTGACACTATGGTCAAGATCTAATGTAATTCCTCCAATAAAGTGGAATGACGGATAATGTAATATGTTGGTCCTAATAATGTGATTTAGATGGTTTTTGTCACACCCACATCCCACGATTACCACTAATCATGAGATTAAGGTATAAGTTTGAGGATTATAATTAATACAAAGTTCACTCCCTTACTTTTTTTCCTTTATTTCATTTCAAACTCTTTGTTTTCTCGCATCCAATCACATAAACAAACTTTACAAGAGAATTAAACTTTTATTACTCTGATATGGTCTCAACATTAACGATACACATCCATACATTCATTATGTTTCTCACACTTCCATGTACATAAGACATGACAAACAGATACATTCTCTCTTATTAAGGAAACAAAGATACAAAACATCATTTACAACTCGCTCACTTCTATACAAGGAACTAGAGTGACAGGGACTGATTGAACTTAACTGATCTTATACTTAACTCATGTGGAAGATCTACTCTGATCCTTTGACCTTCTTCAAGTCCATGTGGTTTCCCTAAAAATTGTGAGTAGAGGGGTGAGCCTACTCGATCAATGAATGAGTACTTCAAAGAAATAGTCTAAAGCACTTATATAATTACATACATACTTTCGAGCAACTGATATCAATTTTAATAACAATATGCTTTAAATAGTCTAATCATTCACAATCATAATTATGGTAGGATACTTTAGATATCTACAAGAGTGAATAATTATATGAAATGCTTGATTGATCATAAAGAGAACTAATAATTCAGGAACATACAAAGAATAATTGAATAACTGCACACACTTATTTAACCTCTCATTCATCTTATTATGCCCTGAACACACATGAGGTATACCACAACATGTGAAAGAATCACAGCAAGCTATGATCTCATTGTACAAGGCTTAGAAGCATGTCTGGGTTACTAAGCCTATCTCTTGAGTAAGACCCCATCTACAGTGGGCCTCGTCACGTCTGCCTCTCGGCGGCTAATGCGAGTGATCAAATATCTCAGACTCCACCTCTCAACCTGGGTACTCAAGCGGTGAGTCAAATCCCTTAGGCTTATTGTGCATCAGTGGACATACAGACCACTGATCACTCTACATGTAACACAGGTACCACCGGCATCCCCAATTGTTGTTGGGTACCACACAACTATAAGGAGTTTGCCCTACTATTAAATACTCCCACACCCTACTGGTGTGCTCCGACTTACCTCGACCTGGACTACCTCCAGTCGAGAAACTATTTCCTCCTCACAGTGTAGGCCTCATCATGTGAGGATTCTACAATGTTCAGGGCATCTACATGTCTAATTCACTCTTTACATTTACAATTCAATCATTACATCAACATATCTTTGTTCATATTTGTAAACCATTCATTTCATAAACTATATGATAACATTTACCACAACTGAACTGTTAAGCATCACCACATCTCAAATTGAGAAACATTGATATCATAATACTTGTTTCACTGAACACCCTATCATTAGGGTTTCATTTACCTCATTCACTTATCACATTACTCGCATAAGGATTGAATACATCATAACATCATTCAATAAGAATTTCTCTCAGCAGTTCACATGTAATCAAATATATATATATATATATATATATATATATATATATATATATATATATATATATATATATATATATATATATATATATATATATATAAACCTTGTATTGAATTGAACTAGGGTTTCCACATCATTTACTAAAACATCATACATCAAGAATAACATTGAATCAAGATGTCTAATTGCAAACCTCCAACTTTCCATTCATTTAGAGTTTCAGCCTACTTACTAATCCATCAAGCAAACATTGATATCCTCAAACGAAATCCAAGATGTTATCTGATATATATGTAATACACATACAAATAAAATAATCATTTGTAACTAAGAAGATTCAGCTAGACAAATTTCTTTATTCAATTATACAACAATTTCAGGCATAGCCGAAAATCTTAGATTTCAGTTTACTCTTATAATCTCTACAAATAATCTAAGAATTATCATTTAGATGGATTGTACCCATTTCTAATAAGATTTCATCATTTGAAATTCATCACAACAGATAAATAATCCATTTCATATCACTTTCAAAAGCTACATAAAAAAGGCAACTTAGTGTTTGTACACGCATACCAAGCAATTGAAGATTTTTGATGATTAAACTCATTTTTGTGTAATCTACTATTTAAAGGAAGTACCACTCACCCTAAGGTGTGAAAACACCTTAAAAACATAGCCCATCTCTGAAGATCTCGAATCCATATCAAAACTCTAACAAAATCCACAGTTTCTTCTTCCTTTCAACCCTAATCAAGGTTTGTTGTAGGTAGAAGATGAAGATCAGAGGTTAACCCAAACCTCAAATTCGTTGGATCAGGGATTCCGAGCAAGGGGAAATGAAGAGAAGAAAATATCAAGGGTTAACCTACCTACGAAGTCAAATCAATAGCAACCTTTTTGGATTTCCACCGTTCATCACATTCTTCCCCAAAAATTGCCCCAAAAATCACCCTCCAGGTCGCCCTCTCATAGAGCAAGTTGTCAGGGAGGATAGAGGATCGAATGGAAGTTCCAACCCACTTTTTTTTGTTGAAAATAGATAAGTATTGCTTGTGATATGATCATTTTAAGATTGGTTGTCCTGGGCAGAGTCAGTCGTGGTGTCGACGCAACATCGGTCATGGTTTCGGGCGTGGGCGCGGAGTGGACGCAGCGTCGGTCACCGTGTCGGCCACGATAACGGTAATTTGTATATGTTTACTAAAAAGGGCATAACTCTCTCATTTTAACTCTGATTTTATTCATTATTTTTTTTGGATTTATAATTAAATTCTCTACAATCCTAAAATATTATTTTCATAAAATTCTTAGAGAAAAAGTTATTTATTAATTATTTCTTTCAATGTCATTAACTCCCTTCTTGCATACATATATGGGTTAATGCTATATTAACTCCAACTTGGATCTTTATAGTATGCTTAAGTTATGATTATGAGTTGCCCAAATAATTATTTAAGGTTACCAAAGTTAGGACAAAGCACAACATAGAATATTACTAACAAAAGTATGCCAAGTATTAAGATTATCTTAAAAATCTAGGATTACCAGCAAAGCTAGGAACGGGTTGTAACAATTCTCCCCCTCTAATAAAAATTTCATCTCAAAATTTCTAAAAGAGGAAAAGATACTTGTTAAACATCTCATGTTATACTTTCCAAGTAACTTCTTCTATACATGACTCCTTCGAAAAACCTTTACTAAAGGTATCTCTCTCCTTTTAAGCTTTCAAATACTACGGTATAGAATTTTATTTTCAACATTGAGTCATTTGTTCCTCTTCAAATCATAACTTTTAAAAGATATAAATGTGTGTAACAAAATTTCTCATTTCATCATCACATGGTACTATTCACATATCATTCATGAGACCACATTAGTCATCATACTATCACAAGATATAGATCCTTTTCACAATATCACAGGGTATCAAGCCTTATCAACACAAGAGGATTACACCTCATCAAGGGCTCAATCATGCCCAAAGGTCATTAAAACCATCATACTATTCCCTATAAGATCATCATTATCTTTTCATGCCTTATAACAAGGCTCAACAATATCACTTACATATAATACACCCGATCAGTACAATATTGCATTAATGAGCTAGGTGATATTCATAAACAATAATAGCAGGGTTATTTTAACATTAAGAACATTCCTTTATTACTTCAACATGCAAGGATTCTAGATATGATTTAATCTCATCATATTCATAATGCACATGTTTAGCATAATAAAGTATCAACCATGTGGCTATGGTAACCACCAATTAACATATTAAGGTTATGATCATATTAAGGAGGTTATTTCATCATCATGCCATCATATAAGAAGGTTAAACATGGATACTCATCTTTAACTATTTGCATTAGAGTTAGTTTCAACAAGATAAAGCATATTAATGTTACTAATCAACACTTATACCCAAACCCTTACTCATGGCATCCTCAGTTGGATCATGGATGCATAAAGTGAAGCATCTCCATCACATTCCATACTATTCTCAAGTATGAACCCACATATAAAACAAGGTGTAACCATCAGGTTATAGCATACTAGGGTTTCAACGATAGTACCAGAGTACTCCATGATTGTATTAGTCATTCAAGGACTATTCATACCCAATTACCATCACTTAGTTATATTGAAGCTAGGTATACCAAGCTATACCTCATTAGGGTTACATATCAATACAATATGGTTATCATCCCTTCTATTCATATGAGTGAATAGGTAAGACTACCTTATTCAGGGTAACCCTCCATTTGTTCCATCATCATTCAACCCATATCACCATTCCACTATTGTACAATACTAAGATGGATTACTGGTATGAATGACTACAACTACCAAACACCTTTAATTAACATATTGCTTGCACAAGTACCCTGAAATCATACGTGGAACCAATTTACATCCCTCATTATACCTTCAACAAATTACACTTCTAAAAACAAATTCACATATTATTGAAAGCCATTGTTTTCTCTTATCTCCTCATGCATTACCACTTACTTCTTGTTACTTATCCTTCTCATTTTAATCATATAGAATAAACACCCATAACATTGAAACATACAAGATAAGAATAGATTATTGATCATTCTTTCTATCACTGCAAGAATTCGTTCTAGATTACACTTTTCTCATCTTGCACTTCTCCCTTTGTTCAAATTACAACTCTTATATTTGAAATTTATTTCTTACCCTTTTCTGTAAATCATTTCCATATTATTTATGTACCTTTCATATTAGCTACCTTGAAACCCTGGATTACTATCAGTGCTAGTTTACTTCTCATAGTGCAAATCTCATGATCTTATTTTATAGAGATGCTAGTATTCATGGCCACATCACTAGTGACATCCCTTGAACTACTACAACTCTAAACATTCTAGGGTTTGGTCCTTATCAGTAGCATGACATTATTGTGATGTTACTTTTCTCCCTTAATTTGAAATACAAACTTTGGATCTCACAAGTTTTACTAAAGTCTTCCTTATCTTATAAATAAAAATTCCCTTTCTCTTACTTGGCCATTCAGATAGATTACATTCTCAATTTACCCTGCTAGGGTTTCATCATCATATTGGGTGTCATTATTATATACACTAGATGTCTCTACCATGGTGGTTATGCATCATATATAATTCATTTTCTTATCACTTCATTCCCACATTGCACTCATTAAGTAATATATGAAAGAGAAGATTATTCTGAGACTTATAATTCTTATCTTCAAACATTCCCTTAATACATTTCTCGTATATATGTTTAATTGGTTATCAACAAGGATACTTAACTAATTAGCACTTGCTTGAATCTCCTAACCTCTTTCTTTTATAATATATATTACTCCATCATGTTTCAAACCTTTCCTTACTTTCCATAATCCTCTTTCCATATACTACTCTACCACTTGTCTCTTTAACTTCTAATTTTCTCTTATGATCATGTTGATTATTCATGTGTATGATCATGTATACCATGTTGCACATATTTATTTTTATCCTTCTACTAATGTGAATTTGAAATTATAAATCAATAATCTCTCTACTAGTTTCACCTCATGTTTAATACATTACATATGCTTCATTTGAAATCAAACAGCTCATGCATGGGTCAAACGTAGTTTCTCTTTCAATCAAGTTTTTCCATCCTGAATATAGTTTACCTTTGTATGACTTATTCATTTGTTTAGATACACTTTTGTTCTTCTTTTAGAAACTAGTTTGTTCTTCTATAGAGACTTAGATTCCAAAGGTAGTAAGGATGAATGTATTAAACTTCATAATAAAGGTATACATTCCATGCTCTCAATTATATCATAACCCTCATTCCTTAATCAAGCTCATCATTTCTAACATTTCTCTTTGTTTCAACTAAGTTTGTTATGCTATTCCTATGATTGACATGTTCATCTATTTCTCTTTACTTTAACTCTTCTAAAGTCTCTTCACTTCTATGTACTTATTGTATACTCAACTATTTTCTTCTATTTTGCCTTTTCTTTAGAGTACATAAAAGCATTGTACTCGATTATATGATCCATTCCTCATGATTGATTCTTACTATCTTGGCACTTACATACTTTTTTCATATCCTTTCCATATTTCATATTTAGAGTTCAAATAATACTAATCATTAAAATTAATCTGAACCTTATGTCGTGTTCCTTTATTCCCAATTAAGGGTTTCTCATATGAGGCCCCAATGTTGGATCTCAAATATCAGTTCCAACTGATTCTTAGCTATTCTAATATTTCCCATATGATTAAATATCTTAGTGTATGTACATTCTCATTATGATGTGAGTCTAATTTATCCAGAGTCTACTCTTATTATATTTTCAATAGGAGTCATTAGATCTTAGTAACGCACCCTGCCAGCCAGACTAGTCCAAACCTACAGTTCTGAAGCCAAGAGCTACTCAAGATTAACCAACTCCTATTAATCTCAAACATGTGGAAAGAATATCCACTTAGGGAAAACTCACATAACTTCTGGTCTAGTTGATATAAAGTATAATTGAATCAACTTCATGATACACAAAATTTTAAAAGAAACATACATATTATACAAATTGATAATATGAATTCATACATATAAAAGCATTTCTATTGATCTACAATCAAAGAAGCAATATAAAGCAGCAAGAGTTGTATCACATTCTATCTTTAAGTTTTTACTCCTTCATTACTTTCTAATCTCCTAACCCTAATATTTCTAGGGCTTCTCTCTAGCCCATCCTCCCACTGTATACCTGGACAGGGCATCTAGAGAAGAATAGACATAGTATCTTGATACTGGTCAACCTAAGTATTCATATACTAGTCCAGGGTATCTAAATACTGAGTCCTCTAAGAGAAATAGACACATCACCTCCTATTTGCCACACTTATAACTCTAACTTTCTATGCTAATGGTCCTTGACGACTCAAATTAAGCTCTGATACCAAAGATGCCACACCCACATCCCACGATTACCACTAATCATGAGATTAGGGTATAAGTTTGAGGATTATACTTAATATAAAGTTCACTCCCTTACTTTTTTTCATTTATTTCATTTCAAACTCTTTGTTTTCTCACATCCAATCACATAAACAAACTTTATAAGAGAATTAAACTTTTATTATTACAATATGATCTTAACATTAATGATACACATCCATACATTCATTCTGTTTCTCACACTTTCATGTACATACGACATGACTCTTATTAAGGAAACAAAGATACAAAACATCATTTACATCTCTCTCACTTCTATACAAGGACCTAGAGTGACATGGACTGACTAAACTTAACTAATCTCATACTTAACTCATGTGGTAGATCTACTCTGATACTTTGACCTTCTTTAAGTCCACGTGGTTTCCCTAAAAATTGTGAGTAGAGGGGTGAGCCTACTCGCTCAGTGAATGAGTACTTCAAAGAAACATTCTAAGGCACTTATATAATTACATATATACTTTTGAGCAACTGATATCAATTATAACAACAATATGCTTTAAAGAGTTGAATCATTCACAATCATAAATATGGTAGGATACTCTAGATATCTACAAGAGTGAATCAATATATGAAATGCTTGATTGATCATAAAGAGAACTAATAATTCAGAAACATACATAGAATAATTGCATAACTGCACACACTTATTTAACCTCTCATTCATCTTATTATGCCCTAAACCCACATGAGGTATACCACAACATGTGAAAGAATCATAGCAAGCTACGATCTCATTGTACATGACTTAGAAGCATACCCAGGTTCCTAAGCCTATCTCTTGAGTAAGACCCCGTCTGCAGTGGGCCTCGACACGTCTACCTCTCGGCGGCTAATGGGAGCAGCTGGATATCTCATACTCCACCTCTCAACCTGGGTACTCAGGCGGTGAGTCAAACCCCCAGGCTTATTGTACATAAGTGGACCTATTGACCACTGATAACTCAACATGTAACACAAGTAGCACCAACATCCCCAGTTGTTGTTGGGTAATACATGGCTGTAAGGAGTTTTCCCTACTGGTCAAGACCCCCACACCCTACTGGTGTGCTTCGGCTTACCTCGATCTGGACTACCTCCAGTCGGGAAACAGTTTCCTCCTCACAATGCAGGCCTCATCATGCGAGGATTCTACAGTGTTTAGGGCATCTACATGTCTAATTCACTCTTCAAATTCACAATTTAATCATCACATCAACATATCTTTTTTCATCTTTATAAATCGTTCATTTCATAAACTATCTGATAACATTTACCACAACTGAACTATTAAGCATCATCATATTTCAAAATGAGAAACATTGATATCACAATACTTTTTCACTTAACACCCTATCATCAGGGTTTCATTTACCTCATTCACTTATCACATAACTCGCATAAGGATTGAATACATCATAACATCATTTAATAAGAATTTCTCTCAATAGTTCACATATAATAAAATATATATATGAAACCTTGTAATGAATTTAATTAGGGTTTCCATGCCATTTACTAAAACATCATACATCAAGAATAACATTAAATCAAGATTTCTAATTGCAAACCTCCAACGTTCCATTCCTTTAGAGTTTCACCCTCCTTACTGATTTATCAACCAAACATTGATATCATCAAATGAAATCCAAGATGTTATCTGATATATATGTAATATGCTTACAAATAAAAAAATCATTCATAACCAAGTAGATAGAACTAGAAAAACTTCTTTATTCAAGTGTACAACAATTTCAGTCATAGCCGAAAATCTTAGATTCTAGTTTAATCTTACAATCTCTATAAATACTTTAAGAACTATCATTTAGATGGATTGTACCCATTTCTAATAAGATTTTATCATCTAAAATTCATCACAATGGATAAATAATCCATTTCATATAACTTGAAAAACTTAGATCAAAAAGGCAACTTAGTGTTTGTACTCGCATACCAAGCAATTAAAGATTTTTGATGATTTATGTAACATCCCTGACCTGGGTTATGCGTTAACCCTAGATGTTTTTCCTAATAAGGTTGAGTAGATACTTAATCTAATCTTGGGAAAAGTAATTAGGGCTCATGAGAAACTTATGTTTCAATTTTGGTCATGTTTGAACAATGTTGAAGCAATGTTTGCTTATTTTGGACTAAAGTGCAAATTACCCAAGATTGAGGGGTTAAATTGCAAATGTTGCATGATAAGGTTTCCTCTGATGTTCAGACATTATAAGAATGAATATGATGTGGTGGTATGGTTTTCACAAGTTTGGGCACCAAGATTAAGCTTGTAAGGCAATCCTTGTACATTAAAACCTAGTTTTGGTGTAATGTGCAATTTACCCAAAACCTACGGTTCAATATGCAAATTACCACTTCAACAAGGTCCCTAATGTTTCTTGGCATCTTTTTGAGCAAATAAAATGAGAGGGGCGCCTCATTTGAATTAATTTGGAGGAGAGAGAATCTTGATATTAAAATAATCAAGATTTAATCCTAAGTGAAACCCTAATTCAATTTAGGGAAAAAATGAATGTATTAATTAGAGGGCCTTCAACCAAAATTAAAATGTTTGGATTCATATGTGTTTGTATGAGTTTAAAGACTTGAAAAGGCACGAACATATCCTAAGGAGGTGAAATCCCACTCACCATTATTATAAGGAAAAGAATTTCCACTCACATATGGATATTCTTATTATAAGGGTTAAGGTGCTTAATTTCTTTTCCCTTAATTCATGGATAATGGAAGGGATCTCCGTGGGTATATAGATGCCCTTGCATGCAGGAAACCAAGGGGGAAGTGGTGGAAACAATTTTGGAATTAAAAGATTTTTATAAAGTATTCTCTATCTCATCAATTTTCTTATAAAAGTACCTTTTCCAAGCATAAACAAAGGCTTTTTCGGATTCCTTTCTTTCCCCTTGCTTGGAAAACGACTAAGGAGCTGTGGAGGATCAGGAGGATGACCCCCAACCTGTTTGTAAGGTTCTTGACCTCCTGTCACCTTGAATCCATGGTGAAAATCGAAAATCAATGCATGATTTCTTCATATCTCGATCCCCTCTTCAATTCTAACCAATTATTTCCACTCAAAGCTTGAGGACGACCCTTGGAATAGTAAAAGGAGTTGCATCCACCATTTTTTCCGTGGTCTTGGATCTTTGGAGCTCAATTGGAGGTGGGTTTTATAACTTGAACCCTTAATTTTATTATTGCAATCAATTCCTTATCAATTGGTGATCATTTCTACATTTCCGAAATTAAGTTTGGTTGATTGATGCAATCTTCATGGAAATCACAGTATATTTCGTGAGTTTGGAGCTTGATGATGATGACATCAGCATAAGCACACACCTCCCCAAATATCTAGGGCAAACGGTTTCAATGTTGGGACCAAATGGTTTCACCAAACCGTTTGGTGATCAAACGGTTTGCAAACTGTTTGGTGGTTTGGGTCTCAAGACCATATGGGATGGTTGACCGTTTGAGATGGTTGACCATTTGAATATATATGCTGTGGTGCTTGGATTTTGATCCAATGGTTTCAATTGGTTTGATCTTGAAGGTTTCAATTATGAATTATTACTTAATTGCAAACCCTAATCGACTAAGTGCTGAATTTCCAATTGATTGAGATGATGGTGTGGGTTGATTGACCCAAACGGTTTCAAAACCATTTGGGAATCACCCAAACGGTCTCAAGACCGTTTGGGAGTCACCCAAGACCGTTTGGAGGTCTAGGGTTAAGTATGTCTTAGTGTTTGAAAATCCAAAGATATGGTATCAACCCTAATCGGCTAAGTGCTGATTTTGCAATTGAATAAGTTGATGGTTTGGGTTGATTGACCCAAATGGTTTCAAAACTATTTGGGAATCACCCAAACAGTCTCAATACCGTTTTAGGGTCACCCAAGACCGTTTGGAGGTCTAGGGTTGAGCATGATTGGGTATTTGATGATCCAAAGATATCAAATTGAATTGCAACTAAGTGATTATTTGATAATCAATCCAATGGTCCAAAACCCTAATTGGGTGTCATGGATTTTGATTATGGAATGGGCAAACAGTCTCAAGACCATTTGGAGATAAACCAAATGGTCTCAAGACCGTTTAGTGGTCATCCAAGACCGTTTGAGGTCAGGTCATATCATGTGATGATGATAGTTCATTGATTTCAATTGATTTGATTCCACAATGTCAACCATTCATGGATCCACGATTTCAAACCCTAAGTGATGGTTAATTGATTATCGAACATACTTCAATTGGGTTCAAAATCCTAAATTGAAGGTCTAATTGAATGGTGATTCAGTGGTCCAATTGATGAATACTTTAGTGGTTCAATTTATAATTGATCCATGGATTGGAACATTGAGTCGATTGAGTGTTGAGGTGCCTTTTTGGTCCACGCGGTTTTGAAAAGGTTTGGACCAAACGGTCTGAAGACTGTTTGGGTCCAAACGGTCTCCAGACCATTTGAGTTCAAACGGTCTCAAGACCATTTGGGACCAAACGATCTCAACCGTTTGGAGACCCAAAGTGCAAAGGGTTTCAATACTTACCTTGTCTAATTGATTTCAAGTACAACTTGTTCAAATGGTTTTCAACCAATTGATGTATGAGAACCAAGATCATTGAGGGTCTAAGTAATTAACTTTGTGAAGATCAACATGGTTAATCCATTTGAATATCTCCTGTAATTGAAGGTCCAATATGGTGAGCCTATTTAAATACTTCATACATTTGAAGATTTCAATGGTTAACCTAATTGATCACTTTGTGAGATTGAAAGTTTAATTGGTCAATTATTTTGAATTCCTTATATAATTGATGGTTTAATTGATTATACCATTTGGACATCTACTACGATCAAAGGTCAACCAACTATGTGTTTATTAAATATGTAGACCTATGATGATTGTGAAGGTTAACCCTAGCTATGTGTACTCAAGTGAATAGTTGACCTAGATTAATCTTAGAGTAGTTAACATCCTAAAGAGGATGAGAGAGATAATGAGAGAGATGAATTCTTATATAATTAAGCCCTAATTCTCTCATTATGAGTAAACTATGTGATAAGGGTTGATCCACAATAATGAGATCATGAAACCCTAATCAATGAGCCTTAACCCTAATTAGAGCAATGCTATGTGTGAAACCCTAATTAGAGCAATGTTATGTGTGAAACCCTAATTAGAGCAATGTTATGTGTGAAACCCTAATTAGAGCAATGCTATGTGTGAAACCCTAATCTAGGGCAAAGATGAGTGTTGCCATAAATCCAGGGTGATGATGTAACCCTAACTGGGTATAACATTGAAGGAAACCCTAATTTAATGGGAATGGTACATCCTAACCCTAATTTGGGTATGAGGTAAGAGAAACCTTACTTGGATGTGAATAGAAAACCTTAATCCCTAAAATGGGGTAAGGTGCATGAAACCCTAATATAGGGTAGTGACACTAATCCTATGTGAAGACCTAGCACTGGGTGATGTGTTGTGAAATCTTAATTTCACATAATACTAGGTGAATCCTTGATATAGAAGGATGATTATATGAAACTCTATTGAAGAATATTACTATGTGAAATCCATAAATGTATGGAATATTCTATGTGAATCCTCAAATTATACATATGGAGAATACTATTCCTAATAATGGAACAGTGATTTATGTTATGACAAATGTGACAACTAAAGAGGTTGATAATGAATATCCTTATATTAATAGTTCCTAACTCAAGGTTGAGTCCATAGTATTGGCAATAGTTGTATATTCTAAGTGAGTGATTAATGACCACTACTTTACATGATAATTGTGATGAACTGGTGCATCAAGTATTAGGATGGGGAATACCCTAATACAAACTAAGTGTATGAACTCAAGTAAGATAAAGGTGTTAATAGAAGTGATACATCAAGATATGATAGATATCACATCCAACACCCCAATATTGGTATACCTTGATGTGTTATAAGTCTAGGATAATTGGATGAATGACACATGAGATGTGTCATGTCAATGGTTAAATTGAGATGTAATGTACTCTGTTGAATGCAGGCTAACATGCCATACAAAAGGTTAATCTAAACCTATAAACTATGATGCAATCATATTCTGGCAAAGATGAGAGAGAAACTCATACTTTGTAAGTGATAATACATTCAATGATGAATGATGAGAATAAATAAGTATGATTGAATACTTGTGTTATCCATATTGATTCCATGCTATGTGAACCCTAATATAGGGTAATGTTATGTGAAACCCTAATACAGGGTAATGCTATGTGAAAACCTAATACAGGGTACTGCTATGTGAAACCCTAATACAAAGTGATGCTATGTGAAGTTCTAACACAGAGTAATACTATGTGAAGCTCAAATACAGACTAATGGGTTATGAATGTAATAAGATAACCCTTATATGCATAGTAATGATATGTAATGGTATCATGATTACTAATCATGCAGATATGTTGAGATGATGAGCATAGCCAGGTATAAGCTATGATGTTCTGTATACTGAAAATGTTCTATAGGCCTTATAAGCCTTGATATGCTTTGTTGCTTAGTGAGAGGTAACCTACAATTAATAAGTCATGTGTGTCACATGATGTGCTAATTATCTTAGATTGTTTATGAGCTTTTTGAACTATGTGCAATGCTTTGTTTAGAAAGAATTATAATGTCTCTGGGTCAGATGATATGAAGGTATGAAGTTACCTAATAATGGAAATAAGTGTTCTATGGTGAGTTATGGGTTCAAATACCCAGATTCTATAATCATGATAATGAACGTGTTAAGAAGTGGAAATGTACTTGATGAGATGAGGGACTAAGATCCCAACACTTTGTCAAAAGAGTATGGCTACATGCCATGAATTCCCAATGATAATGCCAGGCATTATATATATGATCTATGCCTGAAGAGAGTTAATGTTCTGGTAATGATTCTATAGTGAATAAATGCTATACATGTTCTTCATATTCCTTAAAGGATAAGTGACATGTTGTTCTATCAAATTTTAGCTATAATGTTTTTGATAAGAATAATGTTCTAATCTGTGAGACATTAAAATATCTGCTACCAAACAAATATAATTCCTTTGTGTATATTTATCTTCTTAAGCTGTAATAATAATGTTTCTGGCGGAGATTTATATCTCTCACTAGGGCAATTTACAATTGTCTCACCCCCGTGGGAACCACATTTTTAGGTGGACGCGGACGAGGAGGCAGAAATCCTGTAGTAGGAGAAGGACAGCAGCAGCAGCAACAGGGACAGCAGTGAAGTCTCAGGTGGAGACACTGGTTTTCATGCCTTGTATAGATATAGATAGAGTCTTATGTGTCATCTCTATACTCTCAGGTCCTCGGAGTAGTAGTTAATGCTTTTGAGATTTTGGCTCAGTGCCTCGAGATTTTATACTGCCTGTGTTTAGCTTGACAGGACAGTTAATGCTTGTAATTCTCAAAAGGAGATAGTATAGAACATGTACCTGTCAACAAGAATGTAATTATATTACTTTGGTTCTATGTGAGAAAGTTTTCCTTTGATGGATCTTTTGATAAAAAGGTTTTAATTTTTAGTGATTTTTGGTAATCCACTGCTTAGTGAATGCTTCCGCATTAGTTAATCTTGTTTCCACGAGACGATCGTTTCAATTAGTGGTATCAGAGGTCTAGGTTCGTTGAGTCTACAGAGACATAGGACTAAGGTTGTAGAGTCTGTTCTAAGTGTCTTCCAGTTTATCTGATAGTATCTTCTGCTCACATAGGAGAAGAAGAACTTGAAGATGTTTGGACCACATGAAGAACATGCTACTGAGGGCAGCACTGCTGCACCAGGAGGAGGTGCAGGAGACCATAATAGAGAGGAGCCCGTACCTGAACAGCCCCAGTTTAACCAAGCTGACATGGGGAACCCAGCCCTCCAAGCCATGTTTGGGCAGCTTATGGCTTCCATGACTCACATGACAGATAGGATGCAAATACCTGCACCTAGGGCATCGGCTCACCATGAGGGCTATGGAGTCGGCAAGACTTTTGAGAGACTTCGCTGGGTTGGAGCCATAGATTATGTTGGTACATATGATCCAGCAGATGTTGATTTGTGGATGACAGAACTGGAAAGGGCTTTTAGGATCCTTGATATCCCTGAAGCTGAAAAGGTAAGACATGTTGTGTGCCTCCTACAAGGGAGTACTGGTCATTGGTGGATGATAGAGGAAGATAAGAGACCATGTGAAGAAATTGGATGGGAGGTATTCCGGTGAGAATTCATCAGTAGATACTTCCCTAAGACGTATCTAGATGAGAAGATTTCACAATTTGAAAGGATCAAAAAAGGATAGATGAATGTTAGCGAGTATAAAGCTAAGTTCATGGAGTGGTTGCGGGTTTGTCCGCAAATGGCAGTTAATGATGAGGAAATAATTCAACATTTTGAGAAAGGGTTGAACGCTGAACTGACCACTCCTGTGTCTACTTTAGAGAATAGGGAGAGGTTTGCCACCTTTGTGGAATCAGTAAGGAGGATAGAGAGGTCTGAAATCGAGAAACGACTGACTAGTGGCAAGAAAGTGTACACTCAGACTCAAAAACAAAGGTTCGAAAGTTTTAAGAAGCCGAGATTTTTTGCATCAGCAGCATCATCAAGATTCCATACCCAGACACAATGGATGTCGAGTAGGGATAGGGATCATAGTAATGTTCCAAATAGAGCCTCCAACATAGCATCAACATCGGTATCTGGACCTCACAGACCCTATTTTGCACCTAGGATATGTTATCAATGTAGACAACTGGGACATCTAGTAAAGGATTATTGTCCAGGCGGGAATCCAATGATGACTCAACCTCAGGGGTAGAGTCAGCAAGGATCACAAAGGAGGAAATTTTCTAGCAGCAATAGAGGACGTGGACAGACGTCCCAGACAGGTCAGATGAAATAAATGCATTCTGATATTTCATTTTCTAATTCTATGTGTTAAAGATATAAAAGTATTTGTTTTTTTAACTTCCTTTGACTAGTCCTATAAGGAATCAAGGGAGATGAGAACTTATATCTTACTCAGTGTTCCTCAAAATGTTTTATAATCTCCCTTATCTGTGTGTTGAAAGATGAGACTTTGAGGTGATGCCTGAAGAAAAATTCAAGAATGGAAAATCATGTGTGTATAATAATATGAAAAGTGAAGAATATGATACTAAGTAAAGTTCATACTACCAAATCTCCATACTTATATACCCTGGCCATGTATATGATTATTGAAGATAAGGCAAGTATGAAACTCTTAGATTGTTATCTTTTTTGTTACTCTGATCAAGTAGTCATTCTGAAACAATCTAGAGAGTATAATGTAAACAAAAAGGAAGAGCTATGTGAACATTCCCAACTAAAAGGAAGAGCTATGTGAACATTCCCAACTAAAAGGAAGAGCTATGTGAACATTCCCAACTAAAAGGAAGAGCTATGTGAACATTCCCAACTAAAAGAAAGAGTTATGTGAACATTCCCAACTAAAAGGAAGAGCTATGTGAACATTCCCAACTCAAAGGAAGAGCTATGTGAACATTCCCAACTAAAAGTAAGAGCTATGTTAACATTCCCAACTAAAAGGAAGAGCTATGTGAACATTCCCAACTAAAAGGAAATGCTATGTGAACATTCCCAACAAAAAGGAAAAGATATGTGAACATTCCCAATTACATAAAGTTTGCTAAGTGAACTTTCCTAAATGAATAAAGGATTGCTGAGTAAATTATCTCAGTTAGATATATATGTTTCTCTTTTGGTAAATATTCTTGAGTGATGATTGAAGTATGTTCTTTTATGCTTCTTCCTTCAATAATATGGACATCATATGTTAGGGGTTCATGTTTTGCATAAACATGAACATTGATAAAGTTGAATTAATGAAAGGAACTTTGTGTGGATTATAGAATCCATTATATCACCATAATATTAAGATATTACGTGGAGACTTGAGGGTATGATAACTGAATAAATATGTCCCTCATTTTCTGGGATTTCGGGGACGAAATCCTTGTTAGGGGTTTATAATTTGTAACATCCCTGACATGGGTTATGCATTAACCCTTAGATGTTTTGCCTAATAAGGTTGAGTAGATACTTAATCTAATCTTGGTAAAAGTAATTAGGGCTCATGAGAAACTTGTGTTTCAATTTTGGTCTTGTTTCAACAATGTTGAAGCAATGTTTACTTGTTTTGGACTAAAGTGCAAATTACACAAGATTGAGGGGTTAAATTCCAAATGTTGCATTATATGGTTTCCTATGATGTTGAGACATCATAAGAATGAATATGATGTAGTGGTATGGTTTTCACAAGCTTGGGCACTAAGATTAAGCTTGTAAGGCAATCCTTGTACATTAAAACCTAGTTTTGGTGTAATGTGCAATTTACCCAAAACCTAGGGTTCAATATGCAAATTACCACTTCAACAAGGTCCCTAATGTTTTTTGGCATCTTGTAGAGAAAATAAAATGAGAGGGCGCCTCATTTGAATTAAGTTGGAGGAGAGAGAATCTTGATATTAAAATAATCAAGATTTAATCCTAAGTGAAACCCTAATTCAATTTAGAGCAAAAATGAATGTATTAATTAAAGGGCCTTCAAACAAAATTAAAATGGCTGGATTCATATGTGTGTGGATGAGTTTAAAGACTTGTAAAGGCACGAACATATCCTAATGAGGTGAAATCCCTCTCACCATTATTATAAGGAAAAGAATTTCCACTCACATATGGACATTCTTATTATAAGGGTTAAGGTGCTTAATTTCTTTTCCCTTAATTCATGGATAATGGAAGGGATATCAGTGGGGATAGAGATGCCTTGCATGCAAGAAACCAAGGGGTAAGTGGTGGAAACAATTTTGGAATTAAAAGACTTTTATAAAGTATTTTCTCTCTCATAAATTTTCTTATAAAAGTACCTTTTCCAGGCCAAAACAAAGGCTTTTTCGGATTCCTTTCTTTCCCCTTGCTTGGAAAACGACTAAGGAGCTGTGGAAGATCAGGAGGACGACCCCCAACCTATTGGTAAGGTTCTTGACCTCCTTTCACCTTGAATCCATGGTGAAAATACAAAATCAATGCATGATTTCTTCATATCTCGATCCCCTCTTCAATTCTAACCAATTCTTTCCACTCAGAGCTTGAGGACGACTCTTGGAATAGTGAAAGTAGTTTCATCTACCATTGTTGCCGTGGGCTTGGAGATTTGGAGCTCAATTGGAGGTGGGTTTTATAACTTGAACCCTTAATTTTATTATTGCAATCAATTCCTTATCAATTGGTGATCATTTCTATATTTCCAAAATTAAGTTTGGTTGATTGATGCAATCTTCATGGAAATCATAGTAGATTTCGTGAGTTTCGATCTTGATGATGATGACATCATCATAAGCACACACCTCCCCAAATATCTAGGGAAAACGGTTTCAATGTTGGGACCAAATGGTTTCACCAAACCGTTTGGTGACCAAACAGTTTGCAAACCGTTTGGTGGTTTGGGTCTCAAGACCATTTGGGATGGTTGACCATTTGAGATGGTTGACCATTTGAAGATATATGCTGTGGTTCTTGTATTTTGATCCAATGGTTTCAATTGGTTTGATCTTGAAGGTTTCAATTGTGAATGATTACTTAATTGCAAACCATAATCGACTAAGTGATGAATTTCCAATTGATTGAGATGATGGTTTGGGTTGATTGACCCAAACGGTTTCAAAACAATTTGGGAATCACCCGAACAGTCTCAAGACCGTTTGGGGGTCACCCAAGACCGTTTGGAGGTCTAGGGTTAAGTATGGATAAGTGTTTGAAAATCCAAAGATATGGTATCAACCCTAATCGGCTAAGTATTGATTTTGCAATTGAATAAGTTGATGGTTTGGGTTGATTGACCCAAATGGTTTCAAAAACATTTGGGAATCACCCAAACGGTCTCAAGACCATTTTAGGGTCACCCAAGACCGTTTGGAGGTCTAGGTTTGAGCATGATTGGGTATTTGATGATCCAAAGATATCAAATTGAATTGCAACTAAGTGATTATTTGATAATAAATCCAATGGTCCAAAACCCTAATTGGATGTCATGGATTTTGATGATGGAATGGGAAAACGGTCTCAAGACCATTTGGTGATCAACCAAATGGTCTCAATACCGTTTGGTGGTCATCCAAGACCATTTGAGGCCAGGTCATATCATGTGATGATGATAGTTCATTGATTTCAATTGATTTGATTCCACAATGTCAACCATTGATGGATCCTCGATTTCAAACCCTAAGTGATGGTTACTTGATTATAAAACATTTCTGAATTGGGTTCAAAACCCTAAATTGAGGGTCTAATTGAATGGCGATTTAGTGGTCCAATTGATTAATACTTTAGTGGTTCAATTTATAATTGGTCCATGGATTGAAACATTGAGTCGATTGAGTGTTGCCTTTTTGGTCCATGCAGTTTTGAGAAGGTTTGGACCAAATGGTCTCAAGACCGTTTGGTTCCAAATGGTCTCAAGACCGTTTGAGTCCAAATGGTCTCAAGACCGTTTGGGACCAAACGGTCAAGACCGTTTGGGACCAAATGATCTCAACCTGTTTGGAGACCCAAAGTGCAAACGGTTTCAATACTTACCTTGTCTAATTGATTTCAAGTACAACCTGTTCAAATGGTTTTCAACCAATTGATGTATGAGAACCAAGATCATTGAGGGTCTAAGTAATTAACTTTGTGAAGATGAATATGGTTAATCCATTTGAATATGTCCTATAATTGAAGGTCCAATATGGTGAGCCTATTTAGATACTTAATACATTTGAAGATTTCAATGGTTAACCCTATTGATCACTTTGTGAGATTGAAAGTTTAATTGATCAATTATTTTGAATTCCTAATATAATTGATGGTTTAATTGATTAGACCATTTGGACATCTACTATGATCAAAGGTCAATCAACTATGTGTTTATTAAAGATGTAAACCTATGATGATTGTGAAGGCTAACCCGAGCTATGTGTACTCAAGTGAAGAGTTGACCTACTTTAATCTTAGAGTAGTTAACATCCTAAAGATGATGAGAGAGAGAATGAGAGAGATGAATGCTTATATAATTAAGCCCTAATTTTCTCATTATGAGTAAACTATGTGATAAGGGTTGATCCACAATAATGACATCATGAAACCCTAATCAATAAGCCTTAACCCTAATTAGAGCAATGCTATGTGTGAAACCCTAATTAGATCAGTGCTATGTGTGAAACCCTAATTAGATCAATGTTATGTGTGAAACCCTAATTAGAGCAATGCTATGTGTGAAACCCTAATTAGAGCAATGTTATGTGTGAAACCCTAATTAGAGCAATGCTATGTGTGAAACCCTAATTAGAGAAATTCTATGTGTGAAACCCTAATCTAGGACAAAGCTGAGTGTTTCCATAAAACCAGGGTGATGATGTAACCCTAACTGGGTATAACAATGAAGGAAACCCTAATTTAATGGGAATTGTACATCCTAACCCTAATTTGGGTATGAGGTAAGAGAAACCTTACTTGGATGTGAATCGAAAACCTTAATCCCTAAAATGGGGTAAGGTGCATGAAACCCTAATATAGGGTAGTGCCACTAATCCTATGTGAAGACCTAGCACTGGGTGATGTGTTGTGAAATCTTAATTTCACATAATACTAGGTGAATCCTTGATATAGAAGGATGATTATATGAAACTCTATTGAAGAATATTACTATGTGAAATCCATAAATGTATGGAATTATAATGACCCCACCTCCCGATAACCCCCAATTAAGGGAGACCCAAAGGACGGATCCGTTATTCAATTAACAGGATCAAAGGTTCAACAAATAATCAATAATAATTATGAAATTCTACTAACTAAACTGGAATCTGATATTAAAATAAAAGTTTGCATAACTTTTGAAAACTTTGGAAAACTATCTATCCACGACTTGAATTATTCTATCTAACCCTCCTTGTACTTTACTTCTTATTTTCATGATGTGTCACTTTACTATTTGTGCCTTTCAATCTTGTACCTAAAACGCCGACAAACAAAATGTCGGTCAGCATATCGAAATATGTCAGTATGTGGGGACATCAAAAATTTCACAGATATGGCTAACAATTTAATAATCACAATCAAATTAATTAATAAGATAATTTACACTTTTCCGTATGACATTCTCCACCGCTTTTTCCCTAACCCTGGCATACCCACCTTAGGGTTTCCTTTGCCAATGACTTAAGGCTGCCTTCTCAATCCCGAGTTTGGTGCCTGGGGTCACCACTCATGGTGCCCTCTAGTCATGCAATATCATAGGCCACCTTCTCATTCCCGAGCTTGGTGTCTGGGGTCACAACTCAAGGTGTCCATTGGTCTACCCATCTGGGCCTGATCTTTGGCATCATCCATCAGGGTGCGCATGTAGGTGCGAGAATCCATACTTCTATTATTAATGTGATAATCATAGTGACTTTATAGTTTGTAAGTATGAACATCCAAACTGATAATTTGCATTCAATGCAGTTAACCATCCGGAAATCCTCGGGAAACTAAGGCGGTTATTCATAATTAACCACATACCTGATCCAGAGAAAATTGATTGTCCAAGCAATACGGATAAATAACAAGCAACAAGTAATCAACAATATCCTGAAAATAATACATGGGATCCAAGTGTTATAGTTTATCCAAAACATTCTAAAGCTATACTTGGATTCCACCTTAGGCTTTCTAGGCCACTTTAGGATTTTTGCCTTCATAATACTTTTATCATATTTAATGCTCTCTTTTATACCAAAACTACCATCTTTATCCTTTTAAGTTATTTCAAGGTCCTTAGACTCAATTATCACATTTAGTTTCTTTCGGATTAACAACTCATAATTCATTATAGTCTAATTCACATATGAACTCTATTTGTCATTAATTCTACCTTTTATCTACTAGAAAACCCTAATTACCAGATTCAGGGTATATATCCACAATTAAGAACTTTTATACTCAAAATAGCTTATAACCATGAAAACTCAGTTCTATAATTATATTTTCGGATTTAACCTAATAAAACCCATATTTTTCCCAAATTAGGGTTTCTAAACACAATCATGTGCATAAAAACCTAAAACAAACATGAAACTACCTTTTTCAAAATTAACTCTCCCTTTTGTTCTTAATAGGTTAATATTTCTTAGAATTAGGGTTCCAAACCAAATTAACCCAAAAGATTCATTAAATCTGAGTTCCATATCAAATTAGGGTTTTACCATAATTTAATACATCAAAGGTGATAATTTGGTGCACTTTTTATATTTAAAGCAATATCAGGTTCTAATTATATTTTTATTGGATTCTTCACGTTTTTCTAATCAAAATTGATATATAATTTGTATCGATCAGATCTAGGAATAACTAATTGCGATTTTTGTAAAATACTCACCTATCGGCCAATGGGACACCGCCATATCAGCAGAGCGGGTCGCTCTTTATTTATTCACGTGGGTTAGGCGCACCCGAGTGGTTTATTACGCTTTTACCCTCAATCCTCTTTATGGTCGCCGGGGGCAGGGGAGTCCTTTCTCCCTCTCTCATCTTCCACCCTAGCTCTCCAGCAGCACGCGAACCAGGCGTTGTGGCCAGTCAACATCCATGTTGACTCCCTTGTCTAGCGTCGTGGCGTCCGAGCTGACCTTGCAGGTACCTTCCCTTGGGATCCGTGGAGTCATCCGGCCGGTCAGTCGCGATGAAGGTGGGTTGTGGAAGCATCGCCCCCCGAGCCCTATGAAGGCCAGGAGGAGGTGCTATGGGAAATAGACTCCCGTAGCGGCTAGGAGGAATTGAGATAGTAGACCAGACCAACACGGATCTATAACTTCTCTCAAAGCGATCAATGATCCCCCCCATCAATGGGCATCATCTATATATAGGCACGGCTACCATTTGTCCTTATGGAGTATGACTCCAGCGACTCCATAGGGAAATTCCCCTATTCCCAATGAAACCCTAATTTTTAGGGATGGTTTTGTCCGGATTATCACCCTAAATCCAAAGGGACTACTTCCCAGTCCTCATGTGAATAGGAGAAAGGGATCGAGATGAATTGGGAAAGGGGCTACTGTAACCAGCCTTCCCGTTTTAACCGAATCTAGGAGACGACCTGCAGATTGTCGATCTCTAATCCAAGGGTCCCAGATTTGCATGACACCTAAAAGAGTTGGGCCCTGGATTTCTGATCGAGTTAGATTTGTGACATTTTAATGTATTTCCTTTACCCTTTCGACTTTAGGAGATTGTGTAAAAATCATAACTCTCAGACCGATTATCCAATTAATCCCAAATTTTAAGGGAAAGTCCATAATGACTTAAACCACTTTTATCCCAAACTTGGGACTCAAACTCGAAACGAGAAACCATTTTTCTTCATATGCAAGTCAAGTACCTATAAGGCACATATTCTGTATTAAAACACTTATTTTCTCTTTCTTCTCTTCCTATTTTCTTTATTAAAATTCCTTATAACATTAGAAACCTCATGGACACGAAAATCCATCAAAGATAACTTATTTCCCACATTTATCATTGTTTTCAATATCTTTCTTAATGAAGAAATACTTAATTGATCTTTTCTTTTCTTATTGCATTTCCTTTGCAACTTTGGACTCCTTGGGACCCAAGGAACCTAAGAGGCACGAAATACACCTTTGGATTATATTATTTTTCCTTCTAGAGGTTTCTACATCTTTCTTTTCTCAAATTCTCATTTATTCACTTACTAATTGAATTTCCTTGTTATTGGGCCCAATAGCCAATAAAGCCCACAACACAATCATCAAGGCTATTGTAAACGAAATCCATTTATTCACAACAAATTACATCATTATTTTTTTCAAATTTCTTTAATATGAGAAATTATATTTCTCACTAAATGAACCCAAAACTGGGTTTGTAACATCCTTCCCCTCTTATAGGAATTTTGTCCTCAAAATTCCATCAAGCAAACAAACAATTCAGGATAAGCCTTTCATACGTCCATCAGGGCTACTATGTGGCTTCACCCTTTCCATGGTGCTTCCCAAGAACCTTCACCACCTCATAGTCTTCCATCTGAGTTCTTTCTTACCTTGGTATATCGCACCCTCATAGGTGACTCAGGGCATTTCAGCCTCTCAAAAGTTGAATAGGTTCAAGGCTCAGCACATGGCTTGGGTACCTCACATAATGCTCTAGATCGGACTCATGGAACACATCATTCATCATGTTATTATGAGGGGCAAGGATAAACACAACCATCTCCACCAATCCATCTCAAATGGACCCATATATCGGGGACTCAGCTTTCTCAGTTGTAGCTTAGAGGGGTCGGATTTTCACATCACATATTCTCCCATAGTGAACTGCATGTTAGTCTGCTTTGCATCAGCTCGTGACTCATGTGACCACTGGGCTCTCTCTCTCAGCCATTGCATTATCAAAGAAACTTCATCTGCACACATTGTGGCTCTTTTCTGACCTTCGTGAGGCCTCCTTCACCAACATCATCTTAATGAAGTGGTGACCGACACAACCTCCCTATATAACTTCTCGCATCCCGATAAAGGCCATGGTGGTTAACATCACATTTTAAGAACTGTCTCTTTGTATCACCCTGAATGAGAACACATGCTCTCATCAGACCATTTAGTCTGGATCATACTAACCATTAGTATGGGGTGCTAAATTGTATTAACATTGAGTTCTTCAAGTATCTACTTCCACCTCATGGGAGTGAACCTTTAGGTCATACTCAAGAACTTTTGAACTCGCATCATGGTTTGGTTGAACCATCTTCCTCTCTTAAGTAGTTCAACCAAATATGTCCCTTGACAGTACTCCTTTCCTTCTCCTGTCATCTAGGTAGGGTGATCTACCATAACCCATATTGCATCTTGTCCTTCAATGGTCTAAGGAATATTTACCACCACATCCATAGTGGTGCACTCCCTTTCCTTCTTGAGGATTCTTTAACCTTAAAGTCAAAGCACTGGGTTACTGGTGTTCGTCCTTCACCCCTGGCTTGCATGGTCACCTATCACATGCAACTTTCATATCAAGCAGCCAAAGTGCTACTATCACTTACTATCTTTGTAGTATCACGGTGTTTGGTGATCTTAAAACCATGATCTCCTGTATGTCATGATTCCTCAAGCTTTATACCTCGGAAACCATAAACCACTCTCATAAGGGTTTCATCACTTTCCTTTCCAAAGAAGTACATCTGAGATTCTACCACCATCCTTTCATTTCATCACGGACTAGGATGGCTAACCAACAATCATTTACTTGATTAACCACTATTGTTACATCTGGGTGTTAGCCAAATTTATCTCTTTTCTCAACTTAAGTCCTAGAAACCTCAACTTCTACTAGCTTCCAGCTAAACTAGGCACTATATCTCAACTAGAGCATTCATTACCACTTCTTATCCTTAGGTGTTAGGTAACATACACCTCCATGTATTATACTTATCATCTCATCTCAAACTCTAAGTCTATCTTCATCGAGAAGCTCTGAGCTCATCCTCATTGTGATCAAACTCAACATTGGTTAACTTGCAAATTCCACATAGCTCCTGATAAAACATCCTCGTAAGTTGACTACACTACTTCTCTTAGTGTTTGTGAACCATCCATGTATCATTCACTCCACCAGGGTATGTTATCCTCTCTGTAGCAACGTGTCAACTCACGCCATCCTTATCCTTGGTGTATGGCATGCGTACTGTCCTATCTCTCACTCCCATAACAAGAGGAAATAAGCATTTGGTTGTAGTCCAAATACAAAGTTCTTCCTATTCCAAGAGTAGGGATGGTACATCCCACCTTGCCAGTACACCTTTAAATCTGAGTTGAAATGTGCCACACATGTCTCTGCATCACAATCATCCTGATATCAAAGTTACTTCCATGGAAAACTGTTCTTGAACCCCCACAATCCTTGGTCATCTCCTCTAGGTATGTAGGGTGCCGGCAGTTTTGGAGTCATCCCTTTTCCCTTATGCATCCAGAGAGTTCCCTACTCATCTGCCCTTTGGGTCCCATGAGTTCATGAAGGTGATCAATCTCCTAACCCATGGCCCTCAGACAATGATAGTTGTTACCTCCCGACCCTATGGTCATGTACAACTAGGGAATTAGGCAACTCCTTCTTCCATCGATCTTATCCCTTCCTGACCCTAGGATAGACTTAGGATTCTATCATAGTACATGTCCAACCTAGAAACTTACCCAATCCTTCATCATCTCTCTCTGCATTCTTGGGTTGTCTTTCATCCTTTCATAGGGGTCATGGTGACCTGCCTACCTTGGTCAGGCCCCATACTGGTTACCTCCATGGTAACACATCCACATGCACGTAGAGATGGTTATCTATGGGTCTACAGGTTCTTTCTCAGGCCATGTACTTTTCACTTAGTCTCTCAAGATCCTATGAGACCTCATTAGGTTTCCTAAAAACCCACAAAACTGGTAAACATCCTACCAAGGATCCCTCTTCCAGGATGGAAGGAAACTACAACTCTTGACAACAAGGTCACAAACATCCTTAGGGTTTACATCCATATGAGCATGCTCAAACCAGTAGCTACTAAGGCACAAGCGTACCTACTAAACCATGCTAGGTCACACTTGTTCTCATCCTCAACATTAGACCAACTTAGTTGGGAGGGGTTCATCAAACATACCCTTAACTTAAGGGGTTTCTTTTACCTTTACACATGAGAAGTACCATGCTCGAATCTATTAAAACAAAAACCTCGTCATGAGTATCAAGTACACCACTTCCCTTCTTAGGCCTAGGAACCCTAGGTTCACCTTCGGGTGTCCAACAACATGCTCAATCTCTTAATCATGAATCAAGCATGTCCAAGGTATGTCATGTACTCCCATGATCCTTTTATATGAGCATCACCTCGGAGTTGAGTCCACCTCAAGGACAACCAACTAGGTATAGGGCCTCACAACTTGCTACTAAGTTTCTTCAGGGTATAAAGAACTCTTCGTCTCATCTCAGCAGGTAAACTATAGACACATAGGTTCCACAAGAATAATCCTCTCTTTAGGGTTTGGTTCTTCTAAAGGCAACCAAGATATCATCAACCTCTAGGGATCATGCATGAGGCAACCACTATCATCCACTTAGGTCGCATCATCCTCGACTCCCCATTGTTCCTCATATTTTGGGGCTTTAGGCTTCCAACCTTCTTTCCTGGGGGTCCTACTCTCTCTCTAGAGATAAACCAACCTCTCTATGAGAGGTCCTTTCTTCATGAAGGATAACGCTCATAAGCATGCCCCTACCTGAGTGGAGCCTATGTTCAGCTTATGTTTGCTCTAGGTTATCCATAGCTCTTATCTCATAAGCTATACTGGTCAGGGTTTCAACCTACTATCGTACCACTGGCGTACTCAGGGTGCATCCCCACTTGCATAAGCCTATAGGGTTTCTATAGGTTCTTCACTAACCTCATCAATGAAGGAGTTGTCCTTCACTCAAATATGCACGACCCTTTCCAGGGTTGGGTCGCCAAAGGCACTAGGTCATCTAACCTCTCATAGCTCATATGGCATCCCAAGGTGTACCCATCCAAACACTCGGCCAACCATGACATATAACTCATCACGTCATCTCTCTCTCTTGTACCTTCAATTAGGGTTAGGGTTAACATCATCCTCAGAGGATGTGCTAGGTCTCTACTTTTAACGGAGGTCTCTACCTCCAAGACTAACTCTCTCTACACATCCTCTTGACAAGGAGGTCTATACTCAGGTTTCTCATAAGAGCAATGACAACTCATGTCATACGACCTAAGCATGTATTTATTCTTTAGTTTGCGCTTAATCTATTAAGCTTATGTCCATGAAATCTTATTTACATGCCTTTTATTAATTTGGTGGAGGATTCCTTAGACCTTATTAACCTTTCCCATACCTCAAGAGGGTGAGGAGAAGAGAGAAAATCCTAATCCTTAAGGTCCTTAATAGAATTTGAGTTGAGAAGTGATGAACAAGATGAGAGAGTCCTAAAGGTATCTTATTTCGAGTCATATCCTAAGACATCAGCCAAGAAGTCACACAATCTGGGAGTCCTCTTATTCTGACTAGCGGTGCGGAGGAAAATATTGCCAGCCCCCAGAAGTGATCCTTTTCTAGACACCTCAATCTTTTGGACACTTCTCTAATAACTCCCTTAGTTCTATGGAATTTTGTAAAATTTAATAATTATTAATGATTAGATGGGGAACTTATGCTCTGATACCAATTGTAATGACCCCACCTCCCGATAAGCCCCAATTAAGGGAGACCCGAAGGACAGAGCCGTTATTCAATTAACAGGATCAAAGGTTCAACAAATAATCAATAATAATTATGAAATTCTACTAACTAAATTGAAATATGGTATTAAAATAAAAGTTTGCATACCTTTTGAAAACTTTGGAAAACTATCTATCCACGACTTGAATTATTCTATCTAACCCTCCTTGTACTTTACTTCTTATTTTCACGAAGTGTCACTTTACTATTTGTGCCTTTCAATCTTGTACCTAAAACACCGACAAACAAAACGTCGGTCAGCATATCAAAATATTTCGGTATGTGGGGACATCCAAAATTTCACAGATATGGCTAACAATTTAATAATCACAATCAAATTAATTAACAAGCCAATTTACACTTTTCAGTATGACATTCTCCACCTTTTTGCCCTAACCCTAGCATACCCACCTTAGGGTTTCCTTTTCCAATGACTTAAGGCCACCTTCTCAATCCCAAGCTTGGTGCCTGGGGTCACCACTCATGGTGCCCTCTAGTCATGCAATATCATAGGCCACCTTCTCATTCTCGAGCTTGGTGCCTGGGGACACCACTTAAGGTGTCCATTGGTCTACCCATCTGGGCCTGACCTTTGGCATCATCCATCAGGGTGGCATGTAGGTGCGAGAATCCATACTTCTATTATTAATGTGATAATCATAGTGACTTTATAGTTTGCAAGTATGAACATCCAAACTGATAATTTGCATTCAATGCATTTAACCATTCGGAAATCCTCGGGAAACTAAGGCGGTTATTCATAATTAACCACATACCTGATCCAGAGCAACTTGATTGTCCAAGCAATAAGGATAAAGAACAAGCAACAAGCAATCAACAATATCCTGAAATTAATGCATGGGATCCAAGTGTTATAGTTTATCCAAAACATTCTAAAGCTAGACTTGGATTCCACCTTAGGCTTTCTAGGCCACTTTAGGGTTTTTGCCTCCATAATACTTTTATCATATTTAATGCTCTCTTTTATACCAAAGCTACCATCTTTATCCTTTTAAGTTATTTCAAGGTCCTTAGACTCAATTATCACCTTTAGTTTCTGATGCGATGATTTTGAGTCGCATTTATAGACCTGTTTTATATGTGTTTTATGCTTTAATTAGTCATTTCTATGGTTAATATTGCATAATTTATCCATTTTGGTCTTTGCCACTATTTTATGTCAAATCCCCTTTATTTCATCATTTTTGAGCATGAATTGTCAAATTATTTTTATTTGTGTGAATTGATGTGATTTTGTCTTTGAATTTCAGGACAAACGAGTATTTGCTTCCGTCGATACCATCGACGGAAGTCGATACCATCGACATGGTCACAGGTTGCCAGCCGAAAGAAGCAAGAAAAAGTCGATACTATCGACTTTGATGTCGATGGTATCGAGTCACCTTCAGGTTGTTGGCGAAGAAGCAGTCGATAGTATCGACACCAAGTCGATACCATCAACGCACGGAGGCTACAGCGTCGCAAAACGACAAAACCGATGCCTAAAGGAAGTCGATACCATCGATCTGAGTCGATGGTATCGAGATGATGTTGGGCGCGATAAAGGAAGGGTTCGCTACTGCAGCGGGTCGATACCATCGACTCATGTCGATGGTATCGACGCCGTCAGATATGTGTTGGATTCAGATTGATCTCAATCGGACGGTTGGAGTTAATTAACGACCTAATTAGGGACTTATACCTAATGAAGGCCGCCCAGACGAGAAGGGGATCTGATTAGTCATTGCACAAGTACCAAGGAGCAGTGGAGAGGAGAACGGAGGCCAGAAACTCATACCAGTCGATCCGGACGCCGTAGAAGACGGATTTCACCACCGAAAGGCGGGAGAGCACGTGTTCCACGCAAAGGATCAACCGGTTCTTCTCCGTTCAGGGGTTTTCCCTTTCATTCCACGTTTTTCACATTATTTCCCCTATCTATACCTTGTACTTGTGTGAGATGACCATGCGGGGCTAATCTCCTTCATCTTTAGGACCGGGAGTAGCCCGGGGATTCATTGTATGACAGTTTTATAATAGTAATTCATATTTTCTCTCTTAAATCCGTGGTATAGTTTAGTTTTCTCCATATATTGTTATGCTTGATCGCCATAATAATAACCTAATACCCTTAATCACTTTGAAAGAAGGATTAACGGTTGAAAAGAGATGAAATCTACATTAATCGACAAATCCCTTGACCAAGGTGGTGTAAAATTAATGGTGGATACTAAGAGATCGTTCATAATGCATCTAGTTTAGGGTATAGATTACTACGACAGTGGAACTGGCCTAAACCTAGATAGTGAATTGTACCACGACAGTGGGCAATTCTGTTTTCAGGCCATTACCCAGATAGAGAGAGAAGATTGAGGCATTATATACAATCTAATACAATGAAAACCCGCGGTGAAACCGCAATCCTAAAGATATCCTTTTGAATTGATTAAATTAACCTTTAATCGATTGTTTGATTTGTTTTATTTTTAGTTTCTTTTAATTTTATTCAACAACCCCAATTTGTTATTCAGCTTAGCTGATCGCAAATAGTTAGTAGGAGTCTCCAACATTTCTGAGTATCCCTGTGTTCGACTCGGGCCTCACAAGGCATGTACTACTCGACGCGTACACTTGCATTTTTAGCGCGTAGTAAAATACACGTCAGTTTCTTTCGGATTAACAACTCATAATTCATTATAGTCTAATTCACATATGAACTCTATTTATCATTAATTCTACC
Source organism: Alisma plantago-aquatica (assembly GCA_963693085.1). NCBI lineage: Eukaryota > Viridiplantae > Streptophyta > Magnoliopsida > Alismatales > Alismataceae > Alisma > Alisma plantago-aquatica. The sequence goes on from OY856409.1 coordinate 1,297,888,093, forward strand.
ATTTATCTACTAGAAAACCCTAATTACCAGATTCAGGGTATATATCCACAATTAAGAATGTTTATACTCAAAATAGCTTATAACCATGAAAACTCAGTTCTATAATTATATTTTCGGATTTAACCCAATAAAACCCATATTTTTCCCAAATTAGGGTTTCTAAACACAATCATGTGCATAAAAACCTAAAACAAGCATGAAACTACCTTTTTCAAAATTAACTCTCCCTTTTATTCTTAATAGGTTAATATTTCTCAGAATTAGGGTTCCAAACCAAATTAACCCAAAAGATTCATTAAATATGAGTTCCATATCAAATTAGGGTTTTACCATAATTTAATACATCAAAGGTGATAATTTGGTGCACTTTTTATATTTAAAGAAATATCAGGTTCCAATTATATTTTTATTGGATTCTTCACGTTTTTCTGATCAAAATTGTTATATAATTTTCCACGATCAGATCTAGGAATAATTAATTGTGATTTTTGTAAAATACTCACCTATCGGCCAATGGGACACCGCCACATCAGCAGAGTGGGTCGCTCTTTATTTATTCACGTGGGTTAGGCGCGCCCGAGTGGTTTATTATGCTTTTACCCTCAATCCTCTTTACGATCACCGGGGGTAGGGGAGTCCTTTCTCCCTCTCTCGTCTTCCACCCTCGCTTTCTAGCAGCACGTGAACCAGGCGATGTGGCCGGTCAACATCCCTGTTGACTCCCTTGTCTAGCGTCGTGGCATCCGAGCTGACCTTGCAGGTACCTTCTCTTGGGTTCTGCGGAGTCATCCGGCCTATCAGCCGCGACGAAGGTGGGTTGTGGAAGCGTCGCCCCCTGAGCCAGATGAAGGTCAGGAGGATGTGCTATGGGAAATAGACTCCCGTAGTAGCTGGGAGGAATTGAGATAGTAGACCAGACCAACATGGATCTATAACTTCTCTCAAAGCGATCAATGATCCCCCCATCAAGGGGCGTCATCTATATATAGGCACGGCTACCATCTGTCCTTAATGGAGTCTGACTCCAGTGAATCCATAGGGAAATTCCCCTATTCCCAATGAAACCCTAATTTTTAGGAATGGTTTTGTCCGGATTATCACCCTGAATCCAATGGGACTACTTCCCAGTCCTCATGTGGATAGGAGAAAGGGATCGAGATGAACTGTGAAATGGGCTACTGTAACCAGCCTTCCCGTTTTAACCGAAGCTAGGAGATGACCTGTAGATTGTCGATCTCTAATCCAAGGGTCCCATATTCGCGTGACACCTAAAAGGGTTGGGCCCTAGATTTCTGATCGAATTAGATTTGTGACATTTTAATGTATTTCCTTTGCCCTTTCCACTTTAGGATATTTTGTAAAAATCATAACTCTCATACCGATTATCCAATTAATCCCAAATTTTAAGGGAAAGTCCATAGTGACTTGAACCACTTTTATCCCAAACTTGGGACTCAAACTCGAAAGGAAAAACTATTTTTCTTCATATGCAAGTCAAGTACCTATAAGGCACATATTCTGTATTAAAACACTTATTTTCTCTTTCCACTCTTCCTATTTTCTTTATTAAAATTCCTTATAACATTAGAAACCTCATGGACACGAAAATCCATCAAATATAACTTATTTCCCACATTTATCATTGTTTTCAATATCTTTCTTAATGAAGAAATACTTAATTGATCTTTTCTTTTCTTATTGCATTTCCTTTGCAACTTTGGACTCCTTGGGACCCAAGGAACCTAAGAGGCACTAAATACACCTTTGGATTATATTATTTTTCCTTCTAGAGGTTTCTACATCTTTCTTTTCTCAAATCTCAATTATTCACTTACTAATTGAATTTCCTTGTTATTGGGCCCAATAGACAATAAAGCCCACAACACAATCATCAAGGCTATTGTAAACAAAATCCATTTATTCACAAAAAATTACATCATTCTTTTTTCAAATTTATTTAATATGAGAAATTACATTTCTCACTAAATGAACCCAAAACTGGGGTTGTAACAAGAATATTCTATGTGAATCCTCAAATTATACATATGGAGAATACTATTCCTAATAATGGAACAGTGATTAATGTTATGACAAATGTGACACCTAGAGAGGTTGATAATGAATATCCTTATATTAATAGTTCCTAACTCAAGGATGAGTCCTTAGTATTGGCAATAGTTGTATATTCTAAGTGAGTGATTAATGACCACTACTTTACATGATAATTGTGACACTGGTGCATAAAGTATTAGGATGGGGAATACCCTAATACAAACTAAGTGTATGAACTCAAGTAAGATAAAGGTGTTAAGAGAAGTGATACATCAAGATATGATAGATATCACATCCCACACCACAATACTGGTATACATTGATGTGTTATAAGTCCAGGATAATTGGATGAATGACACATGAGATGTGTCATGTCAATGGCTACATTGAGATGTAATGTACTATGTTGAATGCAGGCTAACATGCCTTACAAAAGGTTAATCCAAACCTATAAACTATGATGTAATCATATTCTAGCAAAGATGAGAGAGAAACTCATACTTTGTGAGTGATAATACATTCAATGATGAATGATGAGAATAAATAAGTATGATTGAATACTTGTGTTATCCATATTGATTCCTTGCTATGTGAACCCTAATATAGGGTAATGTTATGTGAAACCCTAATACAGGGTAATGCTATGTGAAAACCTAATACATGGTACTGCTATGTGAAACCCTAATACAAAGTGATGCTTTGTGAAGTTCTAACACAGAGTAATCCTATGTGAAGCTCAAATACAGACTAATGGGTTAATAATGTAATAAGATAACCCTTATTTGCATAGTACTGATATGTAATGGTATCATGATTACTAATCATGCAGATATGTTGAGATGACGAGCATAGCCAGGTATGAGCTATGATGTTCTGTATACTAAAAATGTTCTATAGGCCTTATAAGCCTTCATATGCTTTGTTGCTTAGTGAGAGGTAACCTACAATTAATAATTCTTGTGTGTCACATGATGTGCTAATTATCTTAGATTGTTTATGAGCTTTGTGAACTATGTGCAATGCTTTGTGTAGAAAGAATTATAATGTCCCTGGGTCAGATGATATCAAGGTATGAAGTTACCTAATAAAGGAAATAAGTGTTCTATGGTGAGTTATGGGTTCAAATACCCAGATTCTATAATCATGATAATGAACTTGTTAAGAAGTGGAAATGTACTTGATGAGATGAGGGACTAAGATCCCAACACTTTGTGAAAAGAGTATGGCTACAGTCCATGAATTCCCAATGACAATGCCAGGCATTAGATATATGATCTAAGCCTAAAGAGAGTTAATGTTGTGGTAATGATTTTATAGTGAATAAATGTTATACATGTTCTTCATATTCCTTAAAGGATAAGTGACATGTTGTTCTATCAAATTATAGCTATAATTCTTTTGATAAGAATAATGTTCTAATATGTGAGACATTAAAATATCTGCTACCAAACAAATATAATTCCTTTGTTTATATTTATCTTCTTAAGATGAAATAATAATGTTTCTGGCGGAGAGTTATATCTCTCGCTGGGGCAATTTACAATTGTCTCACCCCCGTGGGAATCACATTTTTAGGTGGACGCGGACGAGGAGGCAAAAATCCTTCAGTAGGAGAAGGACAGCAGCAGTAGCAACAAGGACAGTAGTGAAATCTCAGGTGGAGACACTGGCTGTCATGCCTTGTATAGATATAGATAGAGTCCTATGTGTCATCTCTGTACTCTTAGGTCCTCAGAGTAGTTGTTAATGCTTTTGAGATTTTGGCTCAGTGCCTCGAGATTTTATACTGCTTGTGTTCAGCTTGAGAGGACAGTTAATGCTTGTAATTCTCAAAAGGAGATAGTACATAACATGTACCTTTGAACAAGAATGTAATTATGTTACTTTGGTTCTATGTGAGAAAGTTTTCCTTTGATGGATCTTTTGATAAAAAGGTTTTATTTTTAGTGATTTTTGGTAATCCGCTACTTAGTGAATGCTTCCGTATTAGTTAATCTTGTTTCCGTGAGACGGTCGTTTCAATTTAAATCATTTTTGTGCAATCTACTCTTTAAAGGAAGTACCCACTCACCCTAAGGTGTGAAAACACCTTTAAAACGTAGCCCATCTCTGAAGATCTCAAATCCATATCAAAACTTTAGCAAAATTTGCGGTTTCTTCTTCCTTTCAACCCTAAACAAGGTCTACTGTAGGTAGAAAATGAAGATCAAAGGTTTATCCAAACCTCAAAATCATTGGATCAGGGATTTCGAGCAAGGGGAAATAAAGAGAAGGAAGAATCAAAGTTTCAACCTACCTACCAAGTTGAATCTATAGCAACAATTTTGTATTTCCGTCGTTCTTCACATTATTCCCCAAAAATTACCCCATAAATAGCCCCTCTAGGTCTCCCTCTCGCGGGGCAAGTTGTCTGAGATGATATATGATTGAATGGCACTTCCAATGCACTTTGTTTCGTTGAATACGGATAAGTATTGATCGAGATATGATCATTTTACGATTAGCTGTCTTGGGCGGCGTTGTTCGCGGTGTCGACGCAGCGTCGGTCACGGTGCTCTGTATATATTTACTAAAAAGGGTATAACTCTCTCATTTTAACTCCAATTTGGTTCATTCTTTTTTTGTTGGATTCATAATCAAATTATCTACAAATATAAAATATTATTTTGATAAAATTCTTAGAATAAAAATTAATTATTAATTATTTCTTTCAATGACATTAACTATCTTCTTGCATACATATATGGGTTAATGTTATATTAACTCTAACTCGGATCTTTATAGTATGCTTAAGTCATAATTATGAGTTTCCCAAATAAGTATTTAAGGTTACAAAAGTTAAGACAAAGCACAATATATAATATTACTACCAAAAGTATGCCAAGCATTAAGATTATCTTAAAACTCTAGGATTACCAACAAAGCTAGGAAGAGGTTGTAATAGTTTCCTTTATATGATCAAATTAAGAAGCTTACTTATTGACAATGGATGTCTTGTTTTAAATGAATAGTCGATTGTGGGTTTTACCCTACTCTCGACAGAACCCTTATTGTTGTTGATCAAAGAATGTCTAGGGTTAAATGGTGACTTTATATATCACAACTCAATAACATCATAGATGATTCATTCAAGGTGTTTACTTATGTAAACGACCAATGGCTTTACCTTTTCAACATTTCATGGTTAGAAGTTGATGACTCAATATTTCCATTATTTTAGGTGAAGTGTGTAGTGTAATGTTATGATTCTAATGATGAGAATTTGATGGTTCAATGCCTTAAACTTGTAGTGTTACCCTTTCCCTCATATGATTATGATTTATAATCACCATAATGAATTAATGGGTAACCCTAATGAGGTATAGCTTGTTATACCTAGCTTTAATATAACTAAATGATGGTAATTGGGTATGAATAGTCCTTGAATGACTAATACAATCATGGAGTACTCTGTTATTGTTGTTGAAACCCTAGTATATTATAACCTGATGGTTACACCTTGATTCATGTGTGGTTCATACTTGAGAATAGTATGGAATGTGATGGTAATGCTTCACCTTATGCATCCATGATCCAATGGGGATGCTGTGAGTTAGGGTTTGGGTATGAATGATGATTAGTAACATTAATATAATTTATCATGTTGAACTTAACTCTAATGCAAATAGATAATGATGAGTATTCATGTTTAACCTTTTTATATGATGGCATGATGGTGAAATAATCTCCTTAATATGATCATAACCTTAATATGTTAATTGGTGGTTATCGTAGCCACATGGTTGATACTTTATTATGCTAAACATGTACATTATGAATATGATGAGGGAGGTTTAATCATATCTAGATTCCTTACATGTTGATGTAATAAAGAAATGTTCTTAATATTAATATAACCCTACTATGATTATTTATGAATATCTCCTAGCTCATTAATGCAATATTGTGTTGATCTGGTGTATTATATGTAAGTGATGTTGTTGAGCCTTGTCATAAGGCATGCAAAGATAATGATGATCTTGTAGGGAATAGTATGATGGTCTTAATGACCTTTGGGCATGGTTGAGCCCTGAATGAGGTGTAATCCTCTTATGTTGATAAGGGTTGATATTCTGTGATATTGTGAAGAGGATTTATATCATGTCATAGTATGATGGTCTTAATGACCTTTGGGCATGGTTGAGCCCTGAATAAGGTGTAATCCTCTTGTGTTTATAAGGATTGATACCCTATGACATTGTGAAAAGGATTTATATCTTGTGATAGTATAACGACTAGTGTGGTCTCATGAATGGAAACTGAATAGTACCATGTGATGATGAGATGAGAAATTATGTTCCACACATTTTATATCTTTTAAAAGTTGTGATATTTATATGCTTTCTAGAAGTGAATTTGGGTTTGTATGTCCACTTGTTTGATGCATCCTTAATTCACCCAATTGGCATAACTAATCAATTGTAACTCTAATATTGTAGTGCCATATGTCGTAGAACCATCTTCAGTGTCAGAACTTACTGGATGGTGAAATGAGTATTCCTAAGGGAAACTCAGAGTGCATACTGTTGAGTATGTGGGGGTGGTAAGTTGAGGATATATCCTTGTTTTCCACAATGCAGGTTGTAGAGGATGGCTATGGTCGTGCCTCATATATTTGATGTGATTTAGGACAACTGCGGTTGTTCCTCAGATTAGAGGGTTTTGTATACCCTAGTTTCTAGTGTTGTGACCTGTACCAAGTGTGAAATAGTGGTTAGCAACTTGACTATATGTCACTATGGTGGAAGCTTTGACTGATATGTCACTACTTTTTTACTCGTACTGACCGAGGGGAAGAGATCTTAGGATATCAACACTCCTAGATCTTATACATAATTGAATAGCCCTTTGTAGGGGTCGGTTGGACTGCGGATGCTACGATTCAAATTCCCTAGGGCATAATAAAAGATGTAAGACATTCATATAGCATATATGTTTAGGGTTATACACAATGCTTCATATAGGATGATAACCCTTGTTTTCTCTCTTTTCATAGAGATCATGTATAGTACAATAAGAGATAATAGATATGCTTATGTTGTAGTTATACTCATGTTGTAAACATGCTTATGTTGTCAAATATACAAACATTGATGGTTAAGATGATGTTGCTAGCTATGTTTAATATTGCTAGCCATGCCTATGTAATTATAAATGTTTAAACTGCTAATCATGCATATGCAATTAATTGTGCTATGATGTTAGTTCTATTTATGATATAGATCTATTCACTTTACTTGAGATGCCAATATTGATATCCATGTTATGTTACTAGACATATTCATGATGTCAGGGATGCTTATGCTACTAGATTGCTTGTATTTTTAGAAAGGAATATGATGATAGTCAGATTAATGATAATGATTGTTATTAGATGTAATTTGATTGATATTTGAGTAGATATCTATCCAGAGAAATGAATTTATTTGTTATCTATATATGCATTGATGATCATACTTGTAGCTGAGATGATTTTCTTAATATATTTAGTATATTTGAACTGTTCAATATGTTCAATTGATTATTAAATACTGAAATTGCTTAGTTATATACTATTTAAAATGTTGTAATCATAAGTGTTGTTGGAGGTTATATCTCTTGCTGGGACATGGGTCTCACCCTTGTGGTTCGCCACATCTTTTTAGGTAATGTGAAGTGACGAAAACAAACCTATGGAAGCAAAGAGGAGCTATAGTAATGAATCTTTGAGAAAGTTGATTAGATGTCTAGTGTGTCCTAGTGTCATCCCTGTACTCTTAGGTCTGGGTGAGAAATATTTGTATATGATGTTTAAAATGAATCAGACTTTTGTTAGCATATTAATGCTTGTTTGTGTGGCATATACGAATATTATTCTCCTATTTATATATGTTGTGGCTAAGACGATAGAACAATTTGTATCAAATTCTTGGCATAGTATGGATATAAAAAAGATGTTGGGCTCTTATGCAAATGTTTCTAAGCAGGTGCTAATGTAGAAATTGGTTTTAATTTATCCATATTTTTGGGTATGTGATTAATTAGTGATCAATTGTGTTTTATGTTTCGAGTAATCTCATTTAGTGTAACGAATACTTACTAGAATGTGATGACAAGTTGCATCCCCAGTAAGAAATCCTCCAGCATAACCCCAACATCTAACAAATCTACCCCATTTCCCGAAAATTCAATCTCCAACCCCTATGCTCAATCTGCCTCAAGAAGTCATTCACGCATGTACTCCTCCTGTAGCCATTAGACATCTGATCTCATCTATTAATGGGAGGAAGGAGTGGCATCAGAAATGGAGTTGGACAACTGGGTCGAGTCCAATGAGGTGGAAGCCACAACCTGACCTTAGAGAAGAAAGAAGGTTTCGTCCCCCTCAACTTTGCATGTAGAACCTCAGCCCATGTCAGTGCGTTACTCAACACTTTTTCTACAACCATGTTCTACACTACCACATGCAAGGAGGGGGTTTCTCCTAGAAGAAGAAGATGATGATGATCATGTGGAAATAGTACCCCTAAACTTGGGCACAAGTTTAGGGTCCCACACATGTGGAAAAGCAATCAAAAATTCAAGACAAGGAGATGATGGATGAACCAATAGATGTGGTGTATCAGTTGGAGGCATGCCTTAAACCATTTGGCAAACAACCCAAAGGAGTTACTTTTTGGTGGGGAGCGATAAGAAAAATCATTGTGAAACCCCTTTACCCAAAGTGCTTAACATGGAGGGTGATTTCCATAAGGTATGCATGCATGTCTACAATGCAAGTCATACAGATCAACTTGAAGGTGTACATGAATTTGTATGGTCTACCGAATGATCTACCTGATGTTCTGAAAACATATGATGATGCCACACATGGCATTTTTATTTCTTTGGAGAAGGCCAAGTACTAAGGGGAGGTTGTCGTTAGATTTATATTGTGTGATTAAACATATATCTAAACATCTTCTCATCAAAATTATATTTTTGCACCCATCCCTAAGTTTGTGAATAAATTTGACAACGGGTGGACAATAAAGAGCTCAAAAGGCAACTATCAAATTGTCTATAAAAGGTTCATTAGTGAAGATACAATAACAATAGGGAAGTCCAAGATAGGTAGGCTGCACAACACCCATCATGAGATATTTGTACAAGGTGTTTGCATATACTATCTTTAGTCGGTCCAAAAAACAAGGGTGTTTTTCCCAAAAAGATACATTTGAATTGAGATGGATGATAAAAGGCAAAAATGTAAACCTAGGGGAAATGCAAATTGACCATGTAAAGTTATTTAGATGTAGAATTGATAGGATGTCCAACCAATAGACACTCTAGGCCAAGTTTCTGTTTGTTTTTTAGACCATCACTAATTTTCTGGTATAGTAGGAAGTAAGATTCATTGTAAGATCTAGTTGTGAGGCAAAATATAACATTGTTTTCAAAACAATAGATGAGATAATCCACTTGAAATGGCTTCTTTTCAAAATGGGTGTTGTTATGAATAATAGTACTCCACTCTTTTATTATCATAAAAGTGTCATTCATATTGCAACAAATCTATTGCTTCAAGATAGAACAAATCATTTTGGAGTGGATCTTCACTTCATACGAGAATAGTTGTAGACTGGTGACATTTCTTTATCTCATATATCTTTGGTACATCAAATTGTTGATGTCTTTACAAAGTCACTTCCATCCTCTAGACATAACATTCTCATTTCCGAACTCAAGGTTTTTTATCCATCTTGAGTTGCGAGGGTGGTTGGTTTCTGCTTTTGTAGAATATTAATATTAATATTAATTATTCTCAATTAATCTATTGATTGATTGTCAATTACTGTTAACATTGATTGTATTTATATTGATACATTGTTAGTTTCTATCACACATTCATTGTATTTATTATTTCTCTTATGTTTCTTTGACTTCTTTATCCTTTCTCACATCATATTGTAAAGATAGTATTCTCCCCTATATAAAGAACATACTCCTTCCAACACATATACAATAAAATATACTTATCTTTTAATTCTCATTATTCAAATGATAAAAAAAGACTTATTCATTAAGAGATCTATGTTTACCACTTGTAGTGTCTTATGTAGCCTTTGAGGAGGAATCCACAGATATATGATTGCATCAAGGAGGAAGAAATGTCATTGGGTCCTTGGATATAAATAAGATCATCTATTGATATGTCGAGATTACCATCAACCAAGTAAACTCTATCAAGGAGAGAGGATACCCCAATGACATTGTAAGAACAAATCTTACGGAAAAATAATATTTTGTCTTGTAATTTTATTTTTAGATTTATATGTTTTGTCATCCAGAACGGATTGCTGTCGAATTTATTACACATACTTCTGTGATGACATTTTCGTAAAATTGTTTAGGAAAATTTGACAACTAGTATTTAAGAAGTATCATGTGGAGGAAGCAAACCGGAGAGCAGGCACCCGAAGAAGAATTCGGGCATCACGCTGACTTCAACTCCTCCACGTCTCCTAGGTGTCGGCTAGAGGATAAGCCCTTGTTTCGTTATCTAGGCCAAGTTAATTTACTTAGCCGCCCGGTCAGATGCTATCAGGTGTCGACTAGGGCAAAAGGCCTGTTTCGTTATCTCGGCCAGGATAATTTACTTAGTCGCCGGGCATATGCTATCAGGTGTTGGCTATGGGAAAATGCCTTGTTTCGTTATCTCGGACAGGTTAATTAATTTAGTTGCCGGGCAGATGCTGTCAGGTTCTTAATATCTGGAATACATTTAATATCAATGATATAGGTTTCACACGATATAGTAAAATTTCTGGCTTCTTAACGAGACAAGCTAACGAGTGTACTTACATCGCCGCGTTTCCGGACACAAATGGTAATGATGTTGACATGTTATGTATTTGTATCAAAGTAACTTAAATTAAAATGCACATAAAAGATGGTTCACTTGTTGATCCATCGAGAGAGAGAGAGACTGCACATGAAAGTTCGTTCCATATATTAGGTGCGGGTTAGAAGTTCATTTCCTAATTGGAACACTTAAATAAAATTTTATAACTATAAAAGACTGTCTTTCATGATTTTTTGATATTGTTGCACCTATCTCCTAACAAATGAAAAATTATATAAAGAGAGAAGGAGATTACTGCGTCCTGCAGGATCGAGAGTACAAATTCCATTACAATTTGAGATTCGAAACAAAAACAATAAAGGTTTGACTTAGCCAATTTAACCACAGGTACAGGATATTTTATGCTATATAATGAGTAGACAAGAACCCACTGAATGAAAAGGCAGACTAGACAATCTGTCCCAAAACGAGGCAAAGAGATCGTTCATGTGAGCTTTAGGACCAGGCAGGCACTAGGCAGGAGCCGAAAGTCAGCACCTCACCAACAAGGACATTTCAGTAAGATGTTATCCGAGTGGAGGGGGAAATCCGCTGCCGCAATTTTGCTGATCTTGGATAAGCATTACAGTGGTCGGAAAGTCAGAGAATGAGTACCTTTCCAATTGATTCGCAGTACGCCGTAGTAACACTTGAGGCTTGCGCATCGCATTCTCAATAAGATAAGATCATTGGACACGCCAGCTTTATCCTAATACTAGCAGGGTGCACGTGCTAAGCACGTGATTGCAGTTAAATAATCATCAATTCAAATGTTAACATAAATATATATAACCATTATTTCTTACACCTCTAGTTGATATTTTCATAGACTTAAGTTTAAATTTAGATGACAAGGTATAAATAAATCTGACTATTAAATATATTCTGTGATATAATCCACTAAAGTTGATTTTTAAAAATTGGTCAAGTTTGTTTCACAACATATCCTATACTAGCATATATATCAATTTTGCACTTAACTCCGCTTCGACACATAATCGGCACATAAAGTATACATACACACCACGTATAAAAATGATTAGAGAACCGGCGATAACCATAATATTATCCAGTTACAAATACATGAAAAATCCCAACAAGAAAAGCTTGACTAAATGTTAGTTGATTCCCGCCATCCTATATATGTCATTACTAAAATTACCTATACTCAATAAGTTATATAATAAGTACCCATAGAATCTGTTAAAAGAGAAAAGATAGATTAATTATTAGCTAAATCTAGAAACATGAGATTACCAAAATTACAATTTACATGTGTGTCCTTCTCAAGATGTGCATGTTGATGTCTAATATATAATTACTATTGACAATATTTTTGTACAACCCGCTAAAAGAGAACAACTCAATCAACTACTTGTCGACTCCCCTAACATGCAACATCTACGCTCCAAAATGTAGTAAGCACAAGTAGACTAAACCATTGAGCTCACAAACAGACTACTGAAGCATGTAGATAGGTTGATGAAGTCCATAAATGTGTTACTAAAAATAATTTGGCTAGATTTCACAGACTTGGTCAGACAAACATACATATTGGATGAGCGAGCACACAATAAGTTAAAATAAAAAAAATATGTTCAAATAAATATAGCCACCTTTGGCTTGAAAAGTAGGCAAGAATTCTTAGTCTTTCTATGTGCTAATTGTACTACTAGAAAAAGTAAGCAGACAAACTACTGGAAAAGAAAAACATGCACAAACACGTGTCATCTCTGTGTGTTCCAACATGTATGTGCTATTACTAAATTACGCATGTTCTTCTTCTTAGACATGTATCCCACAACTATGTAATTAAACTCATTATAATTTACAAACAAATCACTAAATGGAAACAAATCAATTAATAGCTTATTAGTATCAAGATTATATTTTATCCCTTTCTTGGACATGTTTCCGTTGACAACTATTAAATAATCAGCACTCACGTAATACATATATAACTACTCAAATGGACAAATCGATAATTTTTCGACTGGCTTCCTCCAACATGTAGCGTGTGATTACGTACTCTACTTATATAGTATTTACTCATATTAATTTATATACAACTTGATAAAAGAGAGAAACTCAACTAATGTATGACTGACTCCCCTGTAGTGTATAGCACATATTATTGAAATTATATGCGCTCCCTTCTCGGACTTGGACTTGTTATTTACTACATAATTAGTGCGTAGAATAATTTACATATAACCAACTTAAAAGAAAATTACCAATTCACAACCTGGTGGATCCCTCCAACATGTATTATAAATTACCTATCCCCAAAATTATCTCCAACATATGAGGTGAACAAATTCTTGTTATTATTCATTTCAAAAAATAATACATAATATGAGTAACCAATTCGACAAACAACGACTGATTAGTATGTTCATGTGATGTTGGGAGCAATACAAAGCCTAGAATCACCTAAAGTAAAAAAATATGTATTAGGCAGTGTCGGTTCAATTGTATATAGGATGATCCAATATTCAAATTACATGTCCATTAATAGTTGATGAGCAAGCTTATATATAGAAGCATACACATGTTGCTTCTTCAGACGTACATGTATCAATCATGTAAATAATATAATAGCAACTACCTAGGAAATCAGTTTCACATGTGAAATAAATGAGCATAATTACTAACATGAACAAATTGATAAATTTTCTACTGGCCTCCTCCAACATGTAGCTTGTGATTACCAAAGTTACTCTACTTATGTAATTTTGTTCTCATATTAAAATATATACAGCTCGATAAATGAGAGAAACTCAATTAATTTATGAATGATTCCCATGTAGTGAATAGCACATATTATTGAAATTATATGCGCTCCCTTCTCAAACTTTAAACTGGTTTTTGACTACATAATTAATTCTTAGCATAATTTATATATAACCAACTTAAAATAAAATTACTCAATTCACAACCTGGTTGATCCCTCCAACATGTATTATAAATTACCTATGCCCAAAAATACCTCCAAAATATGAGACGAACAAATTATTGTTATTATTCATTTTATAAAATAATATATAATATGAGTAACCAATTCGACAAACAACAACTGATTAACATGATCACGTGATGTTGGGAGTAATACAAAGCTAGAAGCACCTAAATTAAAAAATTATGTATTAGGTAATGTCGTTTCAATTGTATATTGAATAATTCAATAGCCAAATACATGTCCATTAAAAGTTGATGAACAAGCTTATATATAGAAGCATACACATGTAGCTTCTTCTACATGTATCAATCATGTAAATAATATAATAACAACTACCTAGGCAACTAGTTTCATAGGTGAAATAAATGAGCCGACCAAGCAAGCAACCAGGCAGCCAGATTAACCAGTGTTTTTAAAAATGAACTGGACCGGCCGGTCAGACCGGTAAACCAGTGGGCAACCGGTCTGGAAGGCTAAAAATCAGTTATTGGTTCTTTTCTGGTCCAATCGGTCAGAAACACGATCCGACCGGTCCAACCAGTTGACCAAACTGAACTGGATTGAACCAGCGGTTCTAATCGAAGAAAAAAATAAAATATATAATATAAAAATAAAGTTGTGATCACATAACCAATATCATAATATTCTGATTACATAAAAGAGAACATATTTTACTTACTTAGTTGGAGGCGGAAGTATGTGATATATATATATATATATATATATATATATGTGTGTGTGTGTGTGTGTATATATCTACATACATATACATATAAATATATACATATATTTATATGATATATACAAACAAATATACACACAATATATATAACTAAATATATGTATATATCAATATATGCGTATAGACATATATATATTAATATTAATATATATGTGTAAATATATGCACTAATATATATATATATATATATATATATATATATATATATATATATATATGAATATATATACATATATATATCCTATAAAAGAATACTTTCTAGAATTTCTGCCCATTCCAATACAAACCCTTTCATAGTTCAAACAATGTCAATAAAAAATTGTGAACAAATTAATTTTGAAAATAATGAACAATCAATTTAAAATTGGGAAATGCCTAAAGTTCCCATAAAAGATGTTTACTTTAAAGGTGGTTTTAGATTGATATCCAACTATTGAAAAAACTATATTAGTTACATCTTCACAAGAATGCATACAACTTCTGTCTAAAGGAGATATAAACATGATAAAAAATAACTCAAGATACAACTTCATTCATTTCAGATTAGTCCAAGTATCTGCCAAATTCTTAACAAGAAAAGGTATAAATTGTTTTGTACTCTTGTTGCCTTAGAGACTGTAGGCAACTTAAATCTTCAGATTCCTTTCTTGGACTCATTGAATCAACATTAGATGATGGACTTGTTTATTTTAATACATTTCCTAATTTCTTAGTTTTCCTTTCTGACCCAGGCCTTTTGAAGGGCTTAACCTTCAATGTGCAAACATCAATTTGACATGGATCCAAATTCTGAAAATATTGTACTGCGTTATAGAGTTTGCTTCAAGGCCATGAACACAGTAAATCCTCAATCGTTGATTTGCCCAGAAAAGGGGCTTACAACTCTTTTTCTAACCAATATAAAAAACAAAGCCATTATTCATAAGGCCTTGTGATGGAAGAATGTTAAGCTCCCAGAAAATTGGACTATGCCACAAGCAAATGCACCTTTACCTAGAGAAAATACCAAAATACAAAATGTTATCGATCACATTAATGGTGATGTAGAAATAAGTTTTTGTCCTTTGGAAAGAAGAAATTCTACTTCATCTCAGTCTAGGGAAAACACCTTAAAAGTTGTTTCTTCTTCATATTTACATATAAATCACAATAAACTTGAATGATCCAACACTATGAATAGAAGGTCTATAGGAATATCCTACCCAGTATATGAACACATCAAATATGAACCCTCTGAATCTGATTTCAAAGTCGCATGTCTACTTGAAGACAACTATAACAACTTTAAAATTAAAAAAGAATTATTAAAGAAAGACTATTTATCTGATAATAATAAACCAAAAGTAAAATGGTTTTTTACACATTTTGATAAATATGAAAGGTCGGCTATAAGAGATCTATGGTATTCTCAAATGAAATAGTTAAATGAAAATATATATTTCTTGATGGGTATGAATCTAATTATCTTAATACACTTAAAGAAATGTTACCTACTCTCCCAAGTGAGGATCGTACTATGGTAATAGAAAAACTATTCTTAATATGGAAACATGCTTCAAAACATGAAGAAGTTGAATCAATTCATCCACCCTTTCAAGCTATAAAATTTGGAGAAAATGAAATCAAGGCTAGTCCATTAAAACTAATGGAATATAGTCAAGAACCAGCTAAAGCACACCATATAGCTTATATAATTGAACAAAATAACTATACAAATATAAATCTTCAAACCCTTAGCAAACAAACTGAAAGGATAGAGACAATGCTTATTGATATTAGCAAAGTACCAATATATCAAAAGAAAATAAAAACAAAAAAATTTCCACTAATTATCCCTCAAACTATAAATGGAAATATTATATTAGGAAAGAAGGCACCCATTAAGTTCGATAAACAGCTCGATGAATTAACACATGAAATCACAAGTCGGGTAACCAATCAAATCTTCAAAAACCAACCGTTAATACAATATATGGAGACTCATCATATTCATATGAAGAAGAGATACCTAAGAATCTACAACTAAATACAGTCATCTTTGGTAAAACTACTCGATTTTCAAAAACAAAAAATTATTACTCTAGACCAACACCAGTTGACCTACAATTTGAAGAAACTCCTGATCTTACTTTATGTCAATTCGATGGCCAATCTCTTATAGAATGGAACTTAGATGGATTTTTAGAATACAAAATATTATAAATTTGTCATCAAATATTGATATATGCAAATGCTTGTCGAGCTCATGGTAGTCTTGAAACCACAATTTCCCAAATGATAACTTCATCATTTACGAGTCAGTTATGAGGATGGTGGATTAATTATCTTAGTGAAATACACAGACAATAAATACTTCAAGCTACAAAAAGAAATGAGCATGCTTCTAAAATTAAGTTAGAAAATGGTCAACCCCAATCAGACACAATATATACTCTAATAGTAAGCATAATTCAACATTTTATAGGCCATAATGGCACTATATTAGAAAAACTTAGGGAACAACTAATGAACTTAAGATGTAAGATTTTGAGTGATTTTTTTTGGTATAAAGATGTTTTTCTTTATAAAGTTTTCCAATTCACAGATTGTAATTTTGTTGTTTGGAAAGAAAAGTTTTTATCTGGATTATCTATTTTATTCACTGAAAAGGTAAGAGAACATATTAGACAAGCATATAATAACGTTGTCCCTCTAGAACATATATCCTATGGGGAAATCATACAAAGAATAAGCCATATAGGACTATCTCTTTGTAATGACTATAAATTAAAAAATCAATTAAAAAGACAACAAACAAAAGATAAAAAGGAACTAGGAGAATTTTGTTATCAATTTGGACGGGACATGAATTTACCAAAAGAAAAGAAATGACACAAAATCTACAAAAGGTTTGGTGAAGACAGTAACAAATCAAAGAAGAATTATACAAAAAGAAAAACAAATAAGAAAAGCATATAATAAGAAAAACATAACATGTTACAATTGTAATGAAAAGAGGCACTATGCAAACAAATGTTTTAAATGATATTTCAAGAAAAAAGCTAACGAACTGTTACTAGAATCAAAGAGTATTATGCCAGAAGAACTTGATACTTTTGTTAGTAAATTAAATCTAAATGAATCCTCGGGATCAGAAAATGAAGAAGGATGTTAGTGTAATTACTACAACAATGAAACATCATTAGATGAAATTCATGTCTTAACTAGTGAACAACAATTTATACTTGTAACCATAAATTCCATCCAAGATAAACAAGAAAGAAGCACTAAACTTGCAAAATATCTCAATATGATTATAGAAAAACAATTAGACAATAAAATAGAATCAAAAGAAAATGAGTTCTACTCATTTGATCATGTAATGAAAAGAATTGAACATGAAAAAACTAATGATAAACATATTTCTATAGAAGATTTGAGAAAAGAACAAAATAAAATCAGAATAGAAATCATTGAACTAAAAGATAAGATTGAAAAAAAGTGATCGGAAGGGTGGGCGGGTAGCTACCCGCGCGGGCAATAAAGATGGGCCCTATATATATATATATATATATATATATATATATATATATATATATATATATATATATATATATCAAAAGTATAATGATGATGAGGATGAACATATATTTAATAAAATGCTCAGAGAATGCTCAAATAAAAACCATGTCGATGAAACAAGGGAAGATAACAAAGATTCCTGTATTAATAATCTTCAAGAATTTGTTAAGAGAAAATAGAAAGCTGAAGTGACTATAAAAATTAATGACTTCACCCTAGAAGGGAAAGCGTTATTTGATTCTGGAGATGATGTTAGTTGTATAAGAAAAAACCTTATACCAACAAAATATTATGAAGCAACTAATCATCATGTTTATTTTGCCATAAAAGATAAACTCAAAGTAAAATATAAAATTTCTGAAGCACACATATGCATCAACAATAATAATATTAAAATAGCTTTTATCCATCCTCAAAATATAACTGAGGATATTATCATTGGGCCACCCTTTATTAATAAAATTCTCCCTATATTAGTTAGTGAAAAAGGGGTTCATACTCAAATTAACAATAACTTTATAACTTTTGAGTTTAGGAAGAAACTGGAACTTATGTTCTTAAAGAAAATAAGAGCTGCATTAGATTATAAAGATAATTTCATTCATGCACTTTCTATTTCATAAGAGACACATCAAAAGGATGTTCTAAATATTTATTGTAGTTTCAAAATATGTATGCATCAACATCCAAAGTTTGTATCCCAGAGGTATGTTCAGAATCAAGTATTTCTACTAAGGAAGGTAACGATGAAATGGAAGTAGATTTCCCAGCAAAAAACATATCAAAATTCATATTCAAAACATCAATACATACAATAACTTTATAAAATGAAGTCTTATCCAAAGAAACAAAAACTTTACTGCAAAATTACCTTCCTGATAAATATAATTTTTTTCCGACAATGCTTGGAAAGAATCACTACTATTATGAGATAATTCTCATAGAAACTGGTAGTGTAAAAATATTTCATAATTTTAGAGACAAATCAAGAAAGAAGATGATATCCTTTTCTCAATTAAAAATCCAAAAAATTATCACCATTTCAGAATGGAACAATGATGGAAATTCTAATATTCTAAGAAGATTTAAAGACAAACATCAAACCCAGTACTACAATTGCTGCGACTATCAAGATGCCTAGAAAAATGTCTTATGTATTCAAAATAGTCAAATGACTCATTCATGGTTCATAAAATGGTCTTATAGGACTAACTTACCAAATTGGTTCTTCTATATTTTTTGGAAAAAATTATGGAGCTACTCGGGAAATATTTGCACAAAAGATTAATAATTATATTCCATTATTTGAAAATTTAGATCAAGAAAGATTTTAACATACTAAGATGTTGGTTTGGTTATGGAATCCCATGGATTATGAAATGGAAATAAGAAAAAGAAACTAATACCTTTTTACCCTACCTAGGAAGGCAAGTATTGACTAAATGGTGGGACACATTCTGCATAGACCTTATTTTAAAGGGAAAGTTAATATCTACCCCAGTTTCTAATTATCTTATTAATCAAGAAACTAAAAAGGGGCCTCCATATAAGAAAATAAAATTATCAGGAAAGTCTCTTATAAGAGACCCTAACATGGACAATTCTCAATTAATTATATTTGATGAAATCCTAGATCAGAAAATATTCCAATCCTAGATATTACTCAAGGAGAAAGTAACTTTAAAAATGGAGATGATTTTTACAGGTAACTCAATTCAAAATAATAAGTAAAAATACCTTGCCTAAGAAGTGACAAAAGAAGAAAAGACAAGATAGTACTTCCCTATACATAAAGACAAAAGACAATTGTCAAGACTCAAAGTAGAAAAAGAACAAGTGGCATATGAAAAGGAAAATGAATGATATCTGTCAAAAATTAAAAGACAAAAGAGTATGTGGAAGACACAACAAATATTGCCACTCATGTAATAAAAACACTTGTCAAAGACACGAACTGAAGCAAACAAGTGGCTAGAGAAGCACATTTGTCCACACCATCAGAAAGGTCTATAAAAGGCAAAGAAGAGTTGTGATAGCCATAACACTCTTCCACCCAAAGAGATCCCCTTGCTTATTGAGCTTAGTTATTGTAGTAGGAAGTGTCTTAGTTTGAAATTCTCCTCCTTAGAGATTTTCCAAGTCTTGTAATCCTTCCTCCACTTCACTTATGTTGTAATTTCATATATATAATCATGTGTTCTTAGTTTCCACATATTTTTCGAGTGTAAACCCTCTAGCTGGCAATACAATTTTCATTTGTGTTTTGTTGAGATCAAGTGTGTGTGCATGTTTTTCCCTCTTTGAATCATAATCAAAGATCCTTTCTTTAATTAAAAGCAAGATCAAGGAGATTCCTAAGCATAAGTGACGTTATTGATGGTCACTCGGTGAGATTAACGATGTGCTTTGTGCCAACTGTAAGTTCCCCAACATTATTTAATTAATTTTACACAAACATTCTCCATTCACACTAAAATAAATTATATACACATTATTCCTTAAATCATAGTCCCTAATCTACCACTAATCACCTTAATCACAAACCCTAATCCACCTCTAATCACTCACTTCTATCACTTATCCAAACGCAAATCAGTCCTTCCTACTCCACCAATTATTCTGAAACTCCACCAGTACTCCAACACCACATTCCATCAACTCTCTACCGACCAACCACCAAAATCCTAGCTTCCACACCAAAAAGGTATAATATGTATATGTATTAATATATGTGTGTAAATATGTACTATATATATATATATATATATATATATATATGTATGTATGTATGTATGTATAGTGTGCCCAGTTCAATTGGTTCGACCAGTCTGACTGCTAATTTCCTTATACTTTGGTAACCGGTTCAGTTTTTCCGATTCAATTTTTTTTGACGTCATTTCCGGTTCAATCACTCTAGTTGAACCCGGCTCAACCCGGTCTGAGTCTACACCGGACCGACCAACGATCCATTTTTTAAAATATTGGGAGTAACATCCACACAGGCAGGCACGCCACTCACCATTAGGGTAGTAGATCCAATAGCAATTTCATGTCCATTAATGGTTGATGGGAAAGCTTATATATGGAAGCATACATATGTTGCTCCATCGGGTGTACACGTATTAATCATCTAAATAATATAATAGCAACTACCTAGGCAACCAGTTTCACAGGTGAAATAAATGAGCTGACCAAGTAAGCAACCAGGCAGCAGGATTAACAGCCACACAAGCACGTCACTCACCCGTAGTTATAGGGTAGTAGACACCCAAACAAAGTCGACACCTTACCGCCCAGAATATTGCATCATTTTGACTTGCACTGTTACACGATTGGCACCCCTACTCTTATGAGTTCGGAAAAATTGTTATCCAGTCACATTCGCAATCTCCTAGACATGTCTACTTCATTTATAATATATCTCTTAGGGGTTGGGGGATTTAGAATCTATGTTTTTATTCATCAGATAATAGTTATACATCAAAATACTATTTTGTATCTTTTCAAATAAAATTAGTTAGTTTTTGAAGAAAAAGGTATGAAAACAAATTTCTTTTGGCCCTATCTATCCTTATTTCAGAAGTATTGTTCCCAGTAGAAATAATATATACTATCTCAAGACTAATTACCCTAAATGGAGCTGATGCAACTTTATATGTTATAATAAATGGAATTATATTATAAACTCTCCTGGATAACAAAATCTGATCCACCATATAATCATACAAGAACATCAAGTTAGGGGGTACATAAGTCATGTACACAATACATCTCAAAATTTGGTTGAAAAGATCATACTCTTGTAATATTGTACTGGGGTATGATATTGTAAGCCGATTCAACAAAGTTTCACTAGTAAAAGTAAGCTAGCAAGTTCCCCAGTCTTCAAGAACATTCTTCAATGTTGTCCCAGTAAAATATGCAGTAGTAAGCTTGTGTGTTTGTCATCCCATGTCACTCTTATAATGAATAGAAAATATCTTCATTTTTGCTAAATTTTGTGTGAAACATATGTATATACATATTTTGTTTTCTTGAATGAATGGAATTTTGTGTTATATACATATACACACAAATATATATATATATATATATATATATATATATAAAAGAAAGGTATATTTATGTTGTATACATACACACACACATGCAGACGCATACACACACATTTGTTATAGACAAGAAATCATAAAAGAAGATATTTAGCATACAATTTGTACTACATGATAATGAGTGAATGTTTATAGTTATAAAATTAGTTTCCATAATGTTAATGCTTTATCTATTTAAAAGAAATATAGAACATGATGTTTCATAGTAGTGTGGCTATATCTAAATTATTTCATTACAAGAATGTAATTGGAGCCTTAGTTGTAAGAATTTAGCTTTGGATTGATGACAATCAGTTGCACATTGCATGTGGAGATGAGGTGGTTATCACATATGAAAAAATGTCTTACTCACTTAGGAACCTTGTGAGGTTACTATTACAAGTGATTTATAGAATATCACTGGATGTGTTCTATAATACACATAAAAAATTAGTAGTATACATATCTTCGACACATTATTGCACATATGCAATGCTTTTTTTTGGATAAGGTAAATGTTTTACTAACTCAAAAAAAATGTATAGGGATTAACTCAAAATCCTATACAGTACAATGGATCTACTATAGATCCCACATCTGGATTACAAGAGGGTTAACACCCTTTAGAATCCCCACATTGGCTTTAACCTGCCATTCTATGCTATGTACAATAACATCAAAAATTTCAAAAGTATCACACTCTCTTCTACGGTGGAGTCTATTGTTCCTTTCTCTCCAGATATGATAGACCAAGGCCATAAGAACAAGACCAACCAAGGCTCTCATCTTCGGATTGGACCTGGTCTTCTCAAACATCCAAGGAAAGACTTCATTAAGAGTATTAGGAGGAAGGCCTCCCCAACCACATTTGAGAGAAACTCTGCACCAGAGGTATCTAGTATAATCACAATAAAAAAAAAGATGATTATGTGATTCAGCTTCCTTCTTGCAAAGAAGACACTCATTAGTGTTGATGATACCCCATTTGAGGAGTCTATCCTGTGTAGGCAACCTATACAGGACAGACCGGTAGGTGTTGAAGCTCCACTTAGGACAGTGGGTTTTGCTCCATAAGAAGGGGTACCAAGAAACTTGTGATGCATTCCTGTTAATGTGCCAAGGTTTCCGTCTACAGACCAAAGCCCATCCATCATTAATCCGAACAAACTCATTTTTGATTTCCCCCCAAACAGAGACCATGTGTTTCCAGCATTTAGACGAACCCGGTCTCGGAACTAAATCCAGGCTTCCATATCTTTTCTTCATCCACCTAGCCCAAAGTGAATAAGGCTTAGTGAGGAAGTCATGCACTCTTTTAGAAGTGGCCATCCAAGTGATCTCCTTCGGGTCCAAAAGGCCTAGACCACCGCAATGAACATGTTGAGAAACTATGCACCAATTGATAGCATGGTAGCTACCACTCCAAAGGAAACTGGCCATCATCGATTTGCATTTATCTAGAATAAAAGGAGGTAGATCGGCCAATTTGCACCAATATCTAATTTTACTGGTCAGAACTGATTTGATGAGAACCGTGCGTCCAACCATAGAAAGGCAGACACCATTCCATTTTTCCACAGAGGATCTAAGGTTATCAACGCAGCTTTTATAATCTTCACCCCTACCCACTCCACCGGAGATGGGTATACCAAGATATCTGGTTGGGAAGGCCCCTTCAGATACACCAGCCAGTTGTTTAAGTCAACCTCTATTGGAATGACAGGACTTGGATAGAAAAATATGAGATTTAATATCACTGATGTATAAGACAATGAGCTTCCCGAACTTTGTTAAAATTTTCCTGAAGCCTCTCATGTACTTGCCATAACCAGAGATGAAAAATAAAACATCATCAGTAAATATCATATGGTTAAGCACTTTGGTACCATTGACCTTGAACGGCTTGAAGCAACCTTCCATTTCCACTATGTTGGCCAGCCAGGTAAGGTTCTTCATTACAAGAGAAAACAGTAAAGAAGACATAGGGTCTCCTTGTCTAAGACCGTTAGCCGCCTTGAACAAGCCTTTAGGTATGCCATTGATTAGAACAGAGAAAGAAGTCGTCTCCACACACTCACGAATGATGTTGATGAAGCGACCCGCGAACCCCAACTCCTTCATAGTGCTCCACAACCCTTCCCATTTAACATGATCATATGCTTTGGAAATATCAAAGCATATGATTGGTTTGGATGATCACATAAAGGTCTTAATATTAAATTTAACATGATAGAGTTAGTGTATGCTTAATTGCATATATTTTTCTTAGATGACATCAATGTTTCTATGTGTGAATGGGATGTTGACATATGAAAACAATGGAGCCTATTTTGAAAAGTTTCCAACATGTTATAAGATCATTAATTACATCCACCCTCAAGTATTAATATATCAATTTCATTTGTACTTAGACAAAACCAAAAGTTTGTGAAGTCTCTTCATCTATTGATTGCACCATATCTAATGGATCCCTTGACCTCTTATGCACTTCAGTTATTTACTATCTCCACCACATTACTAGGATCAGAGCTAAGACTCAATTATTTGGGTGAAAATTGAAAGATCTAGTGGGGGTGAATAGAGCTTTATGATAATTTTCATCAAATTAAATGTATTCTACTTAAAGTGCAACAAAAATAAAATATGCAACCATAAAAGGACGTAATATATAGAGTGGTTCGTCAAATGGTGTAAGTCCACTACCTGATTGTTTCCAAGAAAGATTTTAAAAAAATCTTTTTGTATAACGATACACAAAACAAAAAAATTATCAGTGTCTTTTGTAGCACAAGACTAACCCACCTTATCAGCTCAAGGAGAACTCTCACTTTCATTGACTGGAAGTGGAAGGTCACCCTCTTCATCTTTTCTTTGAACAGACATGTAAGAGCATCGATCACCTTGATCACAACCTTCAACCTTGAAGTAGCACCAAGAAAGCTTCACTACAACATTCCTCCTTGAAGTAGTGAGAAGCAACAATGAACCAGAGCACATGAACAAAGGAAGATGGAGATTAGAACACTCTTTCACAAGATATACAATCAAGCTCTTATGGACAAGTGATGATGATCCACTCACAAGGTTTAGGAAAAGCTATATTTACTGGAGAAGGATTCTAGTATAAAGCTAAGGCTTAGGCTACACAAATAGCAATTTGAATTGTGATACGTAAGCTCTTTGAGAATGATGGCAAGTAGTATGCTCATGTTTGTGTATATGATAAAAAAAATTGTATGCAAACTTGTTGTTTAGCTGTCCTAAGACACTCCTATTTATAGGAAATGTTTACAAGAGGTTAGGTCATCTTTGGGTACTGTCTAGAGTATTCTAGGATGAAAATTAGCCATTAAGATTAAGTCAAAAAATTACAACATCTATTTTGATCATTTACAAAAAAAAATTCTAGAACATTTTTTCTCTATAATATTGTTGACCGGAAACCATGTCGGTCCATAATATTATCGACCAGAAACCATCTCGGTCGAGAATCTTGTCAATCAAGATTTGCTTTGGTTTGAAATTTTCTCCAATGTCTATATGTTAGTAGAGCTCTCCAGTCAAACATGTACAATGACTATATCTCGATCAAGAATTTCTGCTACTGAGAATGACCCAAGACTCAATTTATGCAATAGCTATTTCCAATTGACAGGGCCTTCAACTGAAAAGGATTTCAGTCGACAGAGAGTTTGACCGAGGTAGACTCTAAAAAATGAAATGAAAATAATAGGTTCACCTATCTAATGAGATATCTAATGAAACCTAATATCCCTAAAGGTTTCATGTGAGTGTATGATAGGATTTTAGCTAAGTTTTCGAAGATCATCAATTGTCCTTATATTATGTTTATCAAGTTGTATGAAAACACACGGGTACAAATATATATGTGGTACAACTTTATTTGCAAGTATCCAAACATATGTATATGCAAGGTCTTTGTAGTTGGATCTTTATTATGTTCCTTGATCACTTGAAATACTTAATACAAATGTTAGTATAATAACATAAGAAATATTTGTATCATTGAAATATGAGTACAACAAATCCACAAATCCAACGATCTCCCCCATTTTGATGATGAAAAATATTTCCTTAAGATAAATTGAAAATCAAATATTTTGAACTTAATACCTTTTAAATTTCTTTTTTTATAGCCAATTTATCTCATGGATCATTTTCTCCCTTTTGTCAAAGTAAAAAAGGGTCAATATTTACCAATTCTCTACCTCAAAGACACAGTACCCCTCAACAAGATAGTAATTTTGAAGTGGGAAAAAGCTTATAGTCGATGCAGTGATTAAAAAGAATACCAATAGATGGGAAATAAAAAAGATAGACATTAAGGCATAATAAAAAAGCCATACGATCAAGGAACATTAAAAAGTTATCTGATTACCAATGAAAGGAATGTTAAGTCCTTCATGACAAAAAGATCCTGAAAAGTGCAGATTTCAAAAAGATACTCTAAATCAATGGTAAGAAATGTTAAGTCCATCATGATATAGAGATACCATGGAAATCAAAAGTAAAAACTAAAACTAATTTCTGAACCATTTTAAGGGATGCCAAGTCCAAAAATGATTAGAGAATCCATTAAGCACAAATATGAGGTCAAAAAAAATATCTCTAGACCAAATATAAGGGTTGTTAAGCCCATATTGATATAGAGAAGCCATTAAGTACCATTATAACATCTGTAAAAGAATCTCTAAATCAAATGTCAAAGGATTTTAAGCATACATTGATATAAAGAATCAATTCAGAACAGAAAAAATAAGCAAGTTATATTAAAGGGCTTTGAGCTCCCCCTTATTCTCTTACCAAGTAAATAGAGCTCAAACAAAAAAATAGTCATTTAAAATCCCAAACTTCATGATAAATCATTAATGTCATATGTGGAAACCAAGAAATCAAGGAAATATGTGAATATGAAAATTAGGTTTTAAAATATTCAAATAAACTTTGTTAAACACAAATGAAGGAACTTTTTCTTTAAATTATTTGTCCCCATTTGTCATCTCACCAGATAGAAAGTATAAATAAAATATGACTCATCCTTAGTGGGATACTTCGCCTAAGTATGATTCCTAAATTAAAGTAGATGATGCAATGGAACATATTAAGACCAAAATAATGATATGCAAATAAGGCTCATCATATTTTTATTTCTTATGAAAACAAGAGAAAGCATAATATCTGAATCTTTTATAAGCAAGACATGTTTCATGACTAGTACATTTAATAAGATTTTATTAAGGAATATAGCCAAATTCATGACTACCAACATGAGAACGTAACAAGTTTTTCAACATATTTGAAACTTTTTCAAAAGATAAGTTCAACTTTTTACTTTCTTTAGCAAGATATTGTTTTAGTAGTAAAAATCAAACATTGTCTAGTGAGATCTTATTCAAGCATAGAAATTTGATCATCAAGATTTTATTGAAGAATATGATTGGTTGGAGCACAATAAGAGGTAAACAATTGATATAATGCATCTGTTCTTTTTAAGGCAAGGATTTAATTTTAAAAATAATAATTTTATAGCAATAAGATGATTGAATTTCTTTATGTCCATAACATTTAAATAAAGTATAGTAGACAATTTGTTATTAATTTTCAACTTAATCCAAGGTAATTACAACAAGCTATATACAATTAGTTTTTGATATAGCAGAGAGAGAGACCTCATCTTTATTATTACATGTGAATTTCATATTTATTATGTGAACAAACATGTATTCCTTTTTATTGATTATCACTTATTCCCTCGATGGTGATTTGCCTTCATTTCTCTTTTCAAGTGCATTGGAGGCATTTTAATCTCCAGTCCTATGATTTTAGCATCCACCATCAACCGCTCAATCCTAAAAAGTTGAAAGAATTTTAGTACTCAAGTAGAGGCCATGATGGTTAATGTAGATATCATGAATGGAATTGATATTATCATGCTAGAAAGACTTCTACAAACATGAATTTTAACACATTTTCTCGAAAAAGATGTCCAAGTAATTTTTTTGACAGACTTGTTCTCGGCTGAGAAGATTTGTTGACTGAGGATCATTTCAGTCAAAGTTTTTTCGACCAATAACAAGTTCTATGAATTCTATTTAACAAGATATGCAAATGAATAACTATTTAAATGTATTAAAAGTTATGCAAATGAGTTTTATAAGAAAATAATATGCAAATTTAACTACAAATTAAGTTGAGATAAGACATAAATATATTAATCAAATTCAGAATAGTTCAAATCTTAAAAAGTTCCCATTATTATTCTAAGTTGGGGTTTTGGGGACCCAAACCATGTTAAGGGACCCTTTCTTTTGATAATAACATGAAAATGAATAATGACCAAAATATTGACAATAATGACATGAGATGCAAGATATTTCATTTCTCTTTTCTATGAAATCATTTTTAGGCATATATACACTTTAGTCTTGAGAGAATATGTCTTTTTGATTCTAGGCATATGTGAGGATTGATTCTTTGGCACATATCCTGAACCTATTTTTCCTATTTTTTAGAAGTATTAACTAATATGTTATCAAAACTTTTATTCCCTTGCATTAATCTAAAAACTTGTTTTACAACTCAACATTTTCAACAATCTTCTTATTTAGATCTAAGTTCAAAAGAGCAAGATTTGAAAGTAAAGCATCTTGTTCCTTTACCAAAGCATCATAATCTACATAATTGTACCAAATGGGTTGAGTTTGATAATCATTTAGTCTAGCTAGCATGTCAGTCATTTCTTGAGAAAGCAGACTATTGTTATTTTGAACAACAAGCATTTGAGTCTTATAACTCTGAATAGCCTCTTTTAATGCATTATTTGAAGATTTTAAAGAATCATTTTTAGAGTTAATATTATCCAGTTTCTCATGAAGTTCATCAATAATTTTAGAAAGTTTCTTCTTTTGTCTTTTGCAATCAATGTACTTGTCACGAAGTTTTTCAAGACTATTAACTAATTCTCCCTTAAATAAATCAAGAATACTTACCTCATTAGTTTCTTCTTCATTTTTTATTTCCATGAGACATTCTAACTTCTCCTCTTATTGCTTTTACTATCATCACTTGAATGATCCCATGCAACTTTGTAGGACTTCTTACCTTTCATGATTTTTAGGCATTCAAAAATCAAGTGGTCTGATATTCCACATTCAAAACACTATTTACAATCATTGTTGGATCCACCAAACATTGGTGTCCCCCTCACGTTGGATCCCTCCCAATTGAGTTTTCAAAGCATGTAGTCCCCCATACTTTAAGACCTATTAAGGATTTCTTGAAGACCTACTCTGATACTAATTGAAAGATCTAGATAGGGGTGAATAGAATACTATGATAATTTTAATCAATTTAAATTTATTCTACTTAAAATGTTTCCGAAATAAAAGATGCAACCACAAAAGGACACATGATATAGAGTGGTTTAGTAAAATGACATTAGTCCACTACCTGATTGTTTCCATCTAAGTTTTGCATAACATATTTTTTATTCCTTTTGGATGTTGATACAAAATACATTATATTTACATGTTTCTTTTTGGGCACAAGACTAACCCTCCTTTTTAGCTCAAGGAACTCCCACCTTCTTAGAAGGGCCATGAAAGGTCACCCTCTTCACCTCGTCTTTGAATGGACATGGAAAAGCATTGATCACCATGATCACAAACTTTAACCTTGAAGTAACACCAAGAAAGCTTCACCACAACCTTCCTCCTTGAAGTAGTGAGAATAAAAAATGAAGTAGAGCACATGAACAAGAAAGGAAAAAGGATATTACAACACTCTTTCACAAGATATGCAATCAAGCTCTTATGGACAAGTGATGATGATCCACTCCACAAAGTTTGGGCAAAGCTATATTGGTGGAGAAGGATTCTAGTATAAATCTAAGCATTAGGTTAGATGGATAGCAACTTGATTTTCAAAGCCTAAGGTCTTTCAGAATGATGGCAAGTAATATGCTCAAGCTTCTGTATATGATCACAATTGTTGTATGTAAACTTGTTGTTTACGTGTCCTAAGACCACTCAATTTATTAAAAATTTAAAAGATGTTAGGACAACATTGGGTAGTGTCTAGAGTGCTCTATGATGAAAACTAGCTGTTAGAATTAAGTCAAATATATTATAACGACTATTTTGATCATTTGCTGGAAAATGTTTTCATAACATTTTTTGTTACAATATTGTCAACTGAAAACCATCTCGATCCACAATTTTGTCGACCAGAAACCATCTTGGTCGAGAAGTTTATCGATCAAGATATTTTTTGGTTTGAAATTTTCTCTAATGTCTATATGTCGATAGAGCTCTTCATTCAAACATGTGCAATGACAATATCTCGGTCGAGAATTTCTTCAATCGAGAATGACCAATGACTCAATTTATGCAATAGCTATTTCCAGTTGACAGATCCTTAATTCAAAAAGGATTTCAGTCCACATAGAGTTCGACCGAGGTAGACTCTAAAAAAATGAAATGCAAATAATACGAACACCTATCTAATGAGATATATGATGAAACCTAACAACCCAAAAGGCTTCATGTGTGTGTAGGATAGGGTTTTGGGTAGGTTTTAAAAGATCATCAATTGTCCTTACATTATGTCTATCAAGTACAACTTGATTTGTAAGTATCCAAACATATGTATTTGCAAGGTCTTTGTAGTTGGATCTTGATTATGTTCCTTGATCACTCGAAATACTTAATACACATGTTAGTAATATAATTTGGAAAATATTCGTACCATCTAACTATGAGTGTGGCATATCCAAAAAACTAACAAAAACTTTCAAATTTTGGGTGATCATTTTAAATAATTTACCATTGATCTTTTCTCCATTTGTTCAATTCTTCATTTCAAATGTTGAACTTCATACATGTTATACACATTTGACAAATGATCAATACAATATTATTGGCCAAAATGACTTTTGTTCCATTTTCAATTGTTATTGATGAGTTGAATATGTTTAATTATTTGAAAGAGATATTAATGAAGGATTCTTAATTCATTTCCTCCCCGTCCAACTCAATTTCCATCATGTGTTAAACTATTCACCTAAGCTTTTTTTATATTTTCTAAAACAAGGATGTCTCTAGCTACTTAAAGTTTCACATATAGTATTGTTGAACATTATATAATAGTTGCTTATGGTGAATGGGATATAAATTATGAGTAACTCATTACATACATTGTGGTATATTTGATTTGCATGATGATTTGTGTAATCTTATAGTGAATGTGCTATTTGTCTTCAAAAATATCAAGGGAAAGGTAATTCATACCTATTTTTCACATAATTGTTATAACTATAAAAATGCAAATATCAGACAATGAATTATTTTTACATGGGTAATCAAATAATGTAAATTTTGAAGGAAAGAAAAACTACTCATCAGCAATCATAATTTGTCTACTAAAAGGGATCCATACAATCACCTAAACTACCAAATAATACAAATAAAAACCTCTACAACACATGCTTTTAGACCCACTTCATTTTGTGGTGTACTATACAAGATATGATCTATACTACTCACAAACTTATTGAAGAAGGTGTTTCCCTACCTTGTTTCATGAAATCATGGGGCATTTATTTCTGGATAGTAGCATTGCTAATTGTGTCCAACTAGTTGGTGACCTATGACATCTTTTGACATCACGAAGAACAAACCAATGGTGTGCATCAAACTAGATATTTAAAGGTTTATGATCACGTGTCATGGGAGAGCCTTTTTGATATGCTATGAAATATTGGTTTCATGTGTTGGCACATGTTCCTTCTTAATGTTAATCAATGATTTCACTATTGACCTATTCACTAGCACTCACATGCTGAGACAAGGAGACTCACTATTCCCACTGGTATTCGCTTTGAGGTTGGAGTAACTCATATTGTTTTTACTTGTTAAAGAGATAATGGAGGGCATATATCCTTTCAAGGTATGGGATACCAAATCTATGACTCACTTGACTTTTGTCGATGTTGTTATTCTCTTCGTACATGGCTCGGTCTCTTGCACGTGTCCAGTTGCAGCTGCATAGCATGAATTTGGAGCATGCACTATCTTACATGTAAACCATGACAAATCAGCCATATACTTGCCCAAGCCTATATTGTTGCATATCGATTTGTTGTCTTTTGCCCTCTTCCTGTCGTGCACCTACCTTGTGTTTTGTTTCATGATTATGAAAGTACATTCTCGATATGGAGCATGCATTTTGGCAGGTTGAGAAGCGTGGTGGCCCAATGGCTATCTGACAAAATACTCCTTGTCGGTAGATTACTCCTACTAAGACCTAATATTTTGGGACTGCTCTGTTTTTGGATAATTTAGGACTTTGTTTTGACTAGTGTACTACACAAACTACAGCAGTTGTGCCCAATTATGTATGGATTGATGCTGTGAACACCATGACTTGGATATGTGTGGCTCTACTGTAGTAGGAAGGAGGGTTAAACCACAAAACATTTACTGATGTGGCTAGGTGGTGCATGGTGAATTGTGTGCGTAATACCCTGGTAACATTAATTGGAAATGGAGCTCCTATATGATAATGAGATAGGAACTGGTTAATAAAGACAACAAGGATCACAAACATGGTTTCTCATGCAAATGGAAAGACATGGTAGGTGATTATTTCAACTTCGCTAATCATTTCGACAAATCACCCTATGGATGCTATTCTTCGACGGCCACTGAAGTTAGTGCTTGGGAGGAGGAACATCCCCGCACTAGATAATGCCAGGCGGGCTAGACTTTTTGGCATTTAAAATGCATTCCCAGATGGACTATAACATTGTACAACACTAATCACTGTACTCAACTCACTACTGACGAGGATCGACAAGGCACAAGAATACTCTCTCACCTACGGCCTATGCTCAATGGCAAATGAGAGTGTTGATCATTTTTTTTTTTTGGGTGTACCTACTCTTCACATATATGGGCGGATCTGGGTACCCCCTATGAGTTAGACAACAACACAAATACCCATGTTTCTCCACACGTCAAGAAATAGTAAAGTATGGAAGCAATTGTTCACTACTATATGAGTGCAGTCGCATATTTGATCTAGAAAGAGCGGAAGAGCCGAAGACATGGATGTCATGCCAAACCTCGACTAATGTCACGTCTACCACGCAAGTAGAAGTGACGTTATATTTATTTGAAATGTTGATCTTGTCGGATAAGGATACCATGGGAATTTTGTTGGGATTAGGAATATAATCCAGCCCATGTCCTAGTGGGATTTGGACTTTGAAGAAGGTTGATTTATGCTACCAATCCTAATAAGAGTCAAATCCAAGAAGAAAAGATGATGGTTTTCTATGTGTATCATAGAGTTGGACTAGGAGTGGGTCTAGGATTTAGACAAGGATTTTTTGTTACAACTACATACATAGAGGCTTATAAATAGAGGCCCCTGGGGAGGACTTTGGGTGCATCCCAACGGTTGAGGTGTGATCCCTCCAGTTGCTTGTTGGTGCCTTATGTGGTAGAGGATGCCAAAGAATAAGAACAACTGGAGGAGCTCTCTTGGTAAATAAGAGAGGGTCGGCGACTTTGCCTTGAAGCAAAGTAGCGGCTGACAGTTAGTGACACATTAGGTGCACTAACAGAGAAGCTCTCTTAGTTGATAACAAAGGGCCAACGACTTTTTCTTGAAGCAAAGTAGCGGTTGGCGGTTACAGACGCAGTGTTGCCATAGTGGCAACGATCCAAATCAGTCAGCGGTCACAGTGGCATCAAGCAGTCCCCAGCAACGACAATGACCTCGTGAGGAAATCATGTAAAGAGGGAGGTTTTGTACACACTAGGTGTGATTCTCTTCTTCCTCGTCTTTGTTCTCGTGTGGGGAGGGATACCTAGATTTAGGAGGTCATTAAATCCAGACAATGTGAGTTGTAATCTTAATTACATAGTACTTGTTGGCCGATATTGCCCCGTGATTTTTCTCTCCTTGTCTTAGGAGAGTTTTTCACGTTAAATCTGGTTTTTCTTCTTTGGGTTTACATGCTTGTCGGTAACGCTTCCGCAACAAGTTTTTGTCACATCCGGGACCGCATCAGTACAACATCCCCAATAAGTAGTAGCAGAGCACAGGATGTAGATACAAGTCCAGATGGAAAAATATGAAGATGCGACGATGATAAGGTTGGCAAGTACAAATTGGCAGATTTGGAAACCCATGATGAAGGATATTCTATATTGCAAAGATCTATACCATCTGATAGAGGGACAAAAGTCAGAGACTACGTCTGATGCAGATTGGAAGAAGCTAAATAGGAAAACCGTCAGAATAGTCCAGAAATGGCTTGACATCTCCGTATTCCATCACGTCTCAGAAGAGACCAATGCCAAGGATCTGTTGGAAAAGATCAAGAAGTTATATAAGCAAAAGACTATCACAAATAAAGCTTTCTTGATCTGAAAGTTGGTAACCTCAAGTACCGGGATGGTACAAGCATCGCCGAGCATATGAATGAATTCCAAAGTCTTTTAAATCAACTGGGGTCCATGAAGATGGTTCTTGATGTTGAACTCTAGGCTCTTCTTCTTCTAGGATCGCTACCGGACAGTTGGGAGACACTCGTAGTGACAGTCAACAATTTTGTACAGGAAGGCAAGTTGATACTTGACCTGGTGAAGAGCAGTCTGCTGAATGAAGAGAATCGACCAACAGCCTCAGGCGACAGCAGATCAGAGGTGCACTTCACAGAGAGAAGGTGTGTTGATAGAGCGAGAGACTGTGGCAAATCTAAGAGTCGCGGTGAGTCCCAGGACCATGAGAAGTCTCGTGGTAGATCCAAGTTAAAGTCGCGGTGTGTCCCAGGACCACGAGAAGTCTCATGGTAGATCCAAGTCAAAGAGTAGCATAGGGTGCTTCTATTGCGGCAAGCCAGGTCATTTTAAAAGGGACTGCAAGGTCTGGAAAAGGAAACAAGGGTCTGAAGCCAAAGACAAGCAAGATGATGACAAAAACACCACAACGACAATATTAGATGACAGGAACGATGAGAACGATGTGGTCTTAACAGTCTAGGAGTAGTGTTTGTATCCTGACGAGGACATTTCACAACTCATGATATGATTATACTCTAAATACATTGATTTTCTTTTTCATCGTAAAGGTTTCCATTGGGGTCCTTTAGTTTATAATAATATATACATGAAAATGTTGTTTAGTAGAGTGAGTTATTGACTCAATCTATGGAAAGGTTTAACTAGGAGATGCAATGAAAATATATATTTATTATATTTACCATTTGTGGAAAAATAATGGTGGGTGCAAATTTAATTGAACATGTAGAAAATTAAGATCATATTATAAGTTCATTAAAGTAAATAAATATACAATTGCATTATGAAGACTATTACTTCCATTTATTTTTTCCTTGAACCCACATTATGTGTACCATATCATGTGAAAGAATTGTAAAAAGGTATGATCTCATTGTACATATCCTAGAGTAGACCTGAAACTCAAAGACTACTGAAGTATCTACATCGCATGCAATGAGGCTTCCCACATCTAACTCAATGTTTATATAAATTGAATCATTATTCAACTCTCTTCTAACATGGGTTCTCAATTGAGGTATTCATACACTATGGCTTTCACTATCTACTCCACTAGTTCGAAAAGAGTTGACTCATAATGTACAAACTAAACTACCTATGAAACTAGATACCAGTGTAAACTCAAGGTACATCAAGATGCTTGACTGTATTATCGAGTTTGTCCTCTCTAGGATTAACCCACAACATCCCCCGGTACATTGTGAATACCTCATAATGGACTATGCCAATCCATGCACATTATTGATCCTACATGGTGTAGACATCCTTGTAAATTTGAATGTTTTCATGTATCTACAGTATACTCTTATATTTATTTCACTAATATCTCATATTATTCAACTATTGTATTTTTCTTTACGTTAGATACATATTTAATCCAATAATTTAATTTTTATACTACAATATTTATATAAATTACATTCTATGCGACATCAACTACACTTAAAGTTAAATGATATGCATATAGAAATCCTATATCATCCACTTGATATTATAAGTAGAATAGAAGAAGTAATTGAAATGTTGTTTTATAGACAAGTTCTATTGTTTTGGATTCATGGAAAATCTTGGTATGTTATTTATTCTTCGTCTTTATTTCTATGAATATCAAGCCAATAGTAAATCATGCTTGTACCCTAGTGATAAATGTTTCTCATTGTGCAACATTGTAGACCGTGAAGGCCGATTATCATGTTGTGCATTGTTGCACCCATCCTACTTATAAGTTCCTTCATGTTGTCATCCATGTTATTTGTAAGATCCCTGACCTAGGTTATGCTTAACCCTAGATGTTTTTCTTGATAAAGTTGATTATATGCTTGATATTATCTTTTGAAAAGTAATTAAGGCTCAAGAGGAACTTATATTTCAATTTTAGTCCATTTTGAACAATGTTGAAATAATGTTTTACTTGTTGATGACTAAAGTGAAAATTACCCAAGTTGAGGGGTTAAATTGAAAATTGTACATGATAATATGTTCCTCATGTGTTGAATCATCATGAGAATGAAGATGATGCAGAGGTATGGTTTGTGGTAGCCTGAGTACCAAGAAAGAGCTGAGAAAGCAATGTTTGTGCATTAAAACCTAGTTTTGAAGTAATGCACAATTTACCCAAAACCCAGGGTTCAATATGCAATTTACCACTTCGAAATAGTCTCTAATGTTTCTTGGCATCATGTAGAGAAAAGAAAATGACAAGGGCATCTCATTTGTACCTCTTTGGAAGAGAGAGAATCTTGATATTAAAATAATCAAGATTTAAGCATAATTGAAACTTTACTTCAATTTAATGCAAAAATAAATATTTTAATTAAAGTGCCTTTCAACCAAAATTGTGTTGGTTGAAATACATATATGTGGACGTTCTTGTACCTTGTAAAGGCAACGAAAACATATTAAGGAGGTGAAGAACCCACTCACATTATTATAAGAAAAAGAAATATCCACTCACTTATGGATATTATTATAATATGATTTAAGGTGCTTAGTTTGTTTTCCTTTAAATCATGGATAATTGAGAGGAATAAGAGGAAAAGTGGATAGCCTCATCACTAAGGAAGAGAAGGGGGCAAGTGCTAAGAAAGTTGAGGAGATAATTCCTACTTTCTCTCTCTTAAATGAATTTTCAATAAAATTCATATATAAGCTCCTTTATACATGAGGTGAAGGGATAATTTCGAATCCACTTTCACTTCTTGCTTGCAAAAACGACCTAGGGAGCTTGGAGAATCAAGAGGACGAGCCCCAACCTGTTGGTAAGCTTCTTGACCTTCTTTCACCTTGAATTCATGGTGGAAATCACAAAATAATGCATGGTTTCCTTTCACTCCAAAGCTTGAGAACGAGCCTTGGGAGGGTTGCAAATGCTTCCTCCACCATTGTTGACGTGAAGATCCAAGATTTGAAGCTCAATTGAAGGTGGTTATATAACTTGAACCCTTGAACTTTGTTATTGATTCCATATCTTCATCAATTGTAAATTCCTTCTTTATTCCTGAAATTTTATTTGGTTGATTGATGCAATCGCCATGAAAATCACAGCAAGCTTCATGGGTTGATAGATTGATGATGATAACATCATCATAAGCACACACCTCCACAAATATCTATTGCAAATGGTTTTATAATTTTGGTCCAATCGGTTTCACCAAACCGTTTGGAGGTTTGGTTTCCAAACCGTTTGGAGTGGTTGACCGTTTGAAATGGTTGACCATTTGAGGAAATATGTTGTTGTACTTGGATAATGATCCAATGGTTTCAATTGGTTTGATCTTGATGGTTTCAATTGTGAATGATTCCTTAAATGCAAACCCTAATCGGGTTGAGTGTTGAACCCTTAAGTGAATTGAATCAATTTTTGGGTTGACTACCCCAAACGGTCTCAAGACCATTTGGAGGTCACCCAAACGGTCTTTAGAGGTCTATGGTGGTGTGTGATTGGATGGTGGAAGATCCAGTGATATTAAATTGAAATATAATTACTAGCTCAATTGATGATCGATTCAATGATGCAAACCCTAATTGAATTTCACAAAATTCAATGATGGAATGGGTCAAATGTTCTCAAGACCGTTTGGAGGTCATCCAAATGACCTCAAGACAGTTTGGGGTAAGGTCATATCATTGTTTGATGATGATCCAACGATTTCAATTGAATTAGTTCCACAATGACAATCATTGATGGTTCTTCGATTTCAAAACCCTAAGTGATGGTTTCTTGATTATTGTAACATCCTAATCTCCTGCTTAAGTTAAAATTCCTTATTTAGAGCTATTCATAAAAATAAGCTTCTTTGAGGATTTTTTTGTAAAATCAATTTTAATATTAAAATAATCTATTTTGATTCATTTAAAAGCTTTTATATATTGAAAATGTAATTGCGGTACTTTTGCCAATTTTTGGAAAATATATATATATATATATATTGGTGGGTAAGCACACAAGCAGGTAGCTGGGTGGCAAGCAAGTTGCTTATAGAGGCAAGCATGTAGCTGGGTAGCAAGTAGGTAGCTTGAGCAAGCACATTAGTTGGTGAAGCAAGTAGGTTAGTGGCATGCTCCTTTCCTTGACACCTAGCACCACCAAAAGTTGACACCTATCCTTCCATGTGTCAACCACCCTTTAATAGCTATCTTGAGATGACACATATGCTTCCATGTGTCATCTAGCAATTCTTGAGATGACACCTAACCATCCATGTGTAACCTAACTAGTAAACATCCACCTAAAGATGACACCTTGCACCCATGTGTCATCCACACACTTTTTGCTATTAGGATCAGGCTACCCTTCACCATTCCTATATAAAGAGCCCCCGTCCACCCCACCATAAGCACAAGTTATCTCCTATTCATCCCAAAGAAAAGGTGAACGTCCCTTCTCCCTCCTTTCCCATCTCCTTCACCATAAACCTCCAATCTATGTCTAGATTAGCAAACAACTCTCTCTTCCTCTATGTTAGTGAATGGAACCACTTCCCAACAAACCCTATGTATATAGAAACCTACTACCTCCCTCCTCCATTGTAGTAAGATAATCCAAATACTATATCTTCGACATATGTCATGATGCTTTAAGCCATCTCTCTTCTACTCTAGTGAGAGAAACCCTAGAAGTTGTTCTAGTTCGGGATGAGGATCGAGGTGATGGCAAAGTGCAACGTAATGCTGCCCAAATATATCAAGATTGGATATATTTAATGATGCTATGGTCTTCTTGTGGAAACATGTATTAAGGACATATAAAGGTATGGTTCCCACATTTTATCATCCAAAAAGTATAGTTTATAATTGTTTAATATGATATTCAATTCCTATTGTAATCTATTATATCAACATCAATAAAAGGTATGGTATAGAATGGTTTGGTATTATATGCAGTAACAGTATAGTATACTTCATATACTTTCCTAAAGAATGAATAAGTGATCAACTATACACAACCTCTTTATTATTAATCTAGGTATGAATTCCATATATTCGTCCATATTACCCTTTAAAATTGAGTTTAAAGGCTTTAGATGAGAATCAAGCATTTCTTTGGATTCTAGTCCTATTGTCTTTTGGTTCCCTTTTCCTTTATTTCTCTCTATTAATTGTGTCACGTGATATTGTTGGAAAGTGGAATTCTATCAGACACTTCTAAGGTGACTAGGAGCCTGTTTCACTGATGTTTGTAGCCAATAAAGAGGAAAGGTTATTTATTTGGTTCTGTGTTCGCACGGGGGGACTCCCTAACCTCTTGCAAGCTCCTGGCCATAGACTTGTCTGATTCAAAACCACAATCCCACAAGTTTACATTTTAGGTTTCATAGTGAAATAATAATTAGTGATTCATTTACTTGACTACCTTTTGATCTCTCCAACTCTGAATATCCATCAAATAGTTTTATATCATTGATGATGTCCTTTTGATTCTAAAATTCATATTGGGAGATTTGTTGGTAACAGAGTCGACATGTCTTGGCTGGGGATTGATACATTTGGGATCCAGATCTAAGTCCTTTGGAGTCAGGGATGGATGAGTATAATGCTCTACCATACTCAGGCCCACATTTGGGTTGGTCATGTAGAGTCAGGCATGATCAAGTTAGTAATGGGGAATAATCTACTGCAAAGATTAAGCATGCTAACAAATGATTATTCAAGTGGCATTTTGTGCAAGGAGCACCCTCTTCTGGTCTTGGAAAGGCAACCGGTGGCTGCATGTGGTAATCTGATTCATTGAATAGAGCATGCAGTGTGCACGAGTGGCTGGGGGTGTGCCAGGGTACTTACAGGTATTTTTGTGACCCTAATGGACTAAAGTCTTGGCTAAGCAAGTTTTTGTTGTTGCAGGCCAGTTGCCCAAGGTGAATTGACACCTTCTCTGAGAGTTGTAGTTAAACTCATTTATGGAATAAGGTCTCCCTTTTTGTTATCATTATACCAATAATCCTGATTATGCTGCACAATATCGGTCTAATATTTTGATAGAGTTGTCATGTGATAAATGTTTTATGAATATACATACATACACATTCCTTATGCTTCATGCTAGTAGATGGTCAATAATTTTGGTTTGGACTTTTGATACTTTGGTAATACATTAAGAGTACAGTTATATTAATAGTGTCTTGTTTCTTATCTCTATTTTTCCATACTTAAACATTTGTCTAACCCATACTCTCCCACTTGGGCTGCGACATATTCTTCCATGTTGCAGGTTATATTATTTATAAGAGACCTTTCCTTGTGGAAGACTCATCTTGAAAAGATCTTGAAGGGCATCAAGAATCAAAGGCGGATCAAGCTTAATTTTAAACTCGTGTATCATTTCTTTATTGATATAGGAGATAATGTAAAAATACCTTTTGTAAGGGTGTAATATTTTGAAATAAAATATAGCTTATCTCACTCTTGTGCTTTGATTCTTGGTTCCATATTAACGGCTCAGATTTAGCCACTTGATTTTTGAAGGAAGAAAATCATGTGGTTGAATCGGGGACATTATAATTATAAACCCTAGTTCAATTGGGTTCAAAACCCTAATTGAAGTTCCAATTGAAGGGTGATTCAATGGTTCAATTGAAGAATAAATCAGTAGTCCAATTGATAGATGGTTTAATGATTGAAACCCTGAATTGATAAAGTGTTGAAAGACCTTTTTGGTCCATTATGTTTTGAGAGGGTTTTTACCAAACAGTCTAAAGACCGTTTGAGTCCAAACGGTCTCAAGACCGTTTGAGACCAAACGGTCTCAAACCGTTAGGAGACCTAAGTGGCTTCTAAGTGTGAAATTGTCCATACAGTTTCATTATTGTTTTGTTTAAACAGTTTCAAACCATTCAATGTCTAAGTGATCAAGACCGTTTGGGGTCTAAGTGACCAATACCATTTGAGGTTCAATTGGTCAAATCATTTGGACACCTAAGATGACTAAAAGTCAATTAACTAATTGAATAATAATGATGCAAATCAAAGGTGATTACAATGGTTGTACCTTTGAGGTATTAGGGTAATTAGTACCTTTTTGAGTGGTTAACTCTTGATGCTTATGAAAGCAATAATTTAATATGTTGTGACAACCCTTCATTTAAGTTTATTAGACCTAATCTAATTAAGATTGAAGTAATTGACATCCTAGAGAGGATGAGAGAAAGAGGAATCCCTACATGAAGAACAATCATGTAATGGTTAAACCTCAATACTTTCGACATGTATATAATAAGTAATCAGGGTATGATCCTTTGTAAAGAGATCATGAAACCTTAATTGAGAAGGTTGATGAAACCCTAATCAAGGGTGTGACATGTGAAACCCTAATAAAGGGTGATGTCAAGTGAAAACCTAATTTTAGGTAATGCTATGTGAAACCCTGATATAGAAGGATGTTATGTTAAACTCTAATGTAGAGTGTTATGTGAAACCCATAATTATGGGAGATGCTATGTGAACCTTAATCTATAAACATGGAAAACCCTATTCCTAATAATGGAATAGTGATTAATATATATTGACAAGTGTAACACCTAAAGGGGTTGATAATGGATATCCTTATATCAATAGTTCCTAACTCAAAGATGAGTCCATATCATTAGCAAAGGTTGTATTTTCTAAATAAGTGACTTACGACCAATACATTACGTGATAAATGTGATGAGTTGATGCATAAAGTATTAGGATGGGAGATACCCTAATACAAGCTAAGTGGATGAATTCAAGAAAGATAAAGAGGATGAGGGGAGTGATACATCAAGACATGATAGATATCGCATTTAGCACCTTAATATTTATATACCTTGATGTATTTTAAATCTAATATACTTGGATGAGTGACACATGAAATGTTTCATGTCAGTTGTTACACTAATATGTAATGCACTTTGATAAGTGTAGGCTAACATGCCTTATGAAAA
Organism: Alisma plantago-aquatica; assembly: GCA_963693085.1. Classification (NCBI taxonomy): domain Eukaryota; kingdom Viridiplantae; phylum Streptophyta; class Magnoliopsida; order Alismatales; family Alismataceae; genus Alisma; species Alisma plantago-aquatica. The sequence goes on from OY856409.1 coordinate 1,297,930,909, forward strand.
GGCTAATCCAAATCAATAAACTTTGATGCAATCATATTTTGGTAAAGATGAGAAAGAACTCATACTTTGTGTTGATAATTCATTTAATGATGAATGATGAGAATAAATAAGTATGATTGAATACTTATGTTATTAATGTTAGCTCCAAGCTGTGTAGAGAAATGAATTAAGGTTTGATCATTAATAACATGATCTTAAGAACCTAAATGGTTATTTGTGGAAAAACCTTAAAGGAGGGTGATGATATGTAACAGGAATCCTAACCCTAAAAAGGGAATAGTGGTATTACTTTGTATTGCATGGTGTTGATATGAAAGCATTATAACTATTATCATGAGTATTAATCATGCAGGTATGTTGAGATGATAAGCATAGTCAGGTATGAGCTATGATGCTCTTATATTGAAAATGTTTTATAGGCTTTACAAGCCTTCATATGCTTTGTTTCTTAGTGAGAGGTAATATGAAATTAATGAGCCCTGTGTGCAATATGATTTTTTAATTATTGAAATTGTTTATGGGCTTTATAAGCCATAATATGCCTTGTTGCCTACTAAGAGGTAACAAGAGGTGAATTAAGCTTTGTGTGCTATGTGGAATGCTTGTGTAGTAAGAATCATGCTTACCTTGGTCAAATGACCTGAAGGTATTAAGTTACCTGTTATGAGATAACAAGTATTCTATGATGAATTAAGGGTTTGAATACCCATATTTTATAATCATGATGATGAACTTGTTAAGAAATGGAAAGGTACTTGATGAAATGAGGGATTAAGATCCCAATACTTCGTTAGAAGAGTATGGCTACAGGCCATGACTCCACAAAACAATGCCAGACATTAGCTGTGTGTTCTAAGCCTGAAGAGACTATATGCTGCGGCTATAACTCTATAATGAAGATGTCAATATACTCTGGCAAGTTAATTGTAGTCTGACACATCATGTGTCAAACATAATCAGCTGTGAAGTGTAATTGCATAAAGTTGAAATACGAGAAACATTAGTTGATATTATCCTTCTTAGTGTAACGAATAAATGTTATACATGCTTTTCACATTCCTTATTGGATGAATGTCATGCTGCTCTATCAGGTTACAGCTGCAATTCTTTAGATAAGAATAATGTTCTAATCTGTTAAACAATGAATTAACTGATGTTAAGAAATTATGATTCCTCTGTTCAGATTTATGTTATTAATCTACAATAATAATGTTTCTGGCGGAGAGTTATATCTCTCGCTGGGGAAATTTACAATTGTCTCACCCCGTGAGAACCACATTTTTTAGGTGGACATGGACAAGGAGGCAGGAATCCTTCAGTAGGTGAAGAACAACAACAATAGCAGTAGGGACAGTAGTGAATCCTCAGGTGGAGACACTGGCTGATATGTCTTTTATAGATGTACATAGAGTCCTATGTGTCGTCTCTGTACTATCAGGTCCTCGGAGTAGTAGTTAGTGATTTTGAGATTTTGGCTCAGTGTCTCGAGATTTTATACTGCCTGTATTTAGTTTCATAGGGCAGTTGATGCTTCTAATTCTCAGAAAAAGATGATACAAGAAATGTACTTGTGAACTAGTATGTAATTAAATTACTTCAGTTCTTTGTGAAAGAGTTTTCCTATGTGTAGACCTCTCTGTAAAATGGTTTTAATTTTTAGTGATTCTCAGTAATCCGCTGCTTAGTGATTGCTTCTTCTTTAATTAATAATGTTTTATTCGAACGATGCATCATAATTTAGTGGTATCAGAGACCTAGGTTCGCTGAGTCTATGGAGACATAGGACTAAGGTTGTTGAGTTTTTTCTAGTGTCTTCCAGTTTATAAGATAGTGTCTTCTACTCATATAGGACAAGAAGAACTTGAAGATGTCTGGATCACATGATGAACATGCTGCTGAGAGCAGTGTTCCTGCACCGGGAAAAGGTGCAAGTGATCAAGCTAGGAAGGAACTCGTACCTGAGATTCCTCCTCTTGATCAAACTGCATTAGAGAATGCAACTTTCAATACCCTTTTTGGGTAGTTTATAGAAACTATAATGCATATGGATGATAGGTTGCCACCACCTACACCTAGGGCACCAGCCCACAATGAGGGATATGGAGCCGTCAAGAATTTTGAGAGACTTCACCGGGTTGGAGCCATAGATTATGCCGGTACAGCTGATCCAGCAGATGCTGATCTGTGGCTGACAGAACTGGAGAAATCTTTCAGGATCCTTGATATTCCTGAAGCTGAGAAGGTAAGACATGCAGTGTACCTCCTAAAAGGAAGTGCTAGTCACTGGTGGATATTAGAAGAAAATAAGAGGCCAAGTGAAGAAATTGGATGGGAGGTTTTTTTGACAAGAATTCATCAGTAGAGTCTTCCCTAAGACGTATCTAGACAAGAAGATCTCTCAATTTGAGAGGATCAGACAAGGATAGATGAACATTAGCGAGTATGAAGCTAAGTTCATGGAGCTGTTGTAGTTTTGTCCGCATATGGGAGTTAATGATGAGGAAAGAATTCAGTGTTTTGAGAAGGGATTGAACGCTGAACTGACCACTCGTGTGTCTGCTTTAGAGAACAGGGAGAGGTTTGTCACTGTTGTGGAGTCGGTAAGGAGGATAGAAAGGTTTGAAATCGAGAAACGACAGACCAGTGGTAAAAAGGTATACACTCAATTTCAAGGACAAAGATCTAAAATTTTTAAGAAACTGAGATTTGCTACATCAGTAGCATCATCGAGATCCAATACCCAGAAATAATGGATGTCACGTAGGGGTGGGGACCATAGTATTTCTCCAAGGAGAGCCCCTGACATAGCATCAACATCGATGACTGGGTCTCACAGACCCTATCTTGCGCCCAGGATCTGTTACCAATGTAGACAATCGGGACATCTAGCAAAGGATTGTCCAGATGGGAATACAATGGTGACTCAACCCCAAAGGCAGAGTCAATAAGGCTCACAAAGAAGGCAATTTATAGTAACAATAGAGTACGTGGACAAGCGTGCCAAGCTAGTTCATCAACACCTAATAATCAAGCACAGGGTCAACAGCCAGCAACTGTAATGTTTTATGCAATGAATCAATCTGATGCAATAGTCAACCCTCGGGTTGTGACAGGTCAGATGAAATAGATTCATTTTTATATTTCATTTCATAATTATATGTGTTAAAAATAAGAAAGTAGTTGTTTTTGAACTTCGCCTGACTAGTCCTATAAAGACAAAAGGAAGATGAGAATTTACATTTTACTTAGTATTCCTTAAAATGCTTTATAATCTCTCTTATCTGTGTGATAAAAGATGAAGATATAGAAGTGATTCCTGAAGAAAATCTAGGAATGAAAAATAAAATCGTATGTGTATGATGATATTAAAAGTGAGGAACATGATAGTAAATAAAGTGCATACTACCTAAGCTCAATACTTGTATACCCTGGCCAGGTATATGATTATTGGAGATAGGGCAAGTATGGAACTCCTAAATTGTTATCTTTCTGATTACTCTAATCAAGTAGTCATTTTGAAACAATCTAGTGAGTATAATGAAACCAAATAAGGAATTGTTGAGTGAACTCTCCCAAATAATATGGGGATTGCTAAGGTGAACTTTCCCAATTAATAAGGAAGTGCTAGGTGAACTTTCCCAACTAATGAGGAAGTGCTAGGTGAACTTTCCCAATTAATAAGGAAGTGCTAGGTGAACTTTCCCAACTAATGAGGAAGTGCTAAGTGAACTTTCCCAATTAATGAGGAAGTGCTAGGTGAACTTTCCCAATTAATAAGGAAGTGCTAGGTGAACTTTCCCAATTAATAAGGAAGTGCTTGGTGAACTATCCCAATTAATAATGAAGTGCTAGGTGAACTTTCCCAACTAATGAGGAAGTGCTAGGTGAACTTTCCCAACTAATAAGGAAGTGCTAGGTGAACTTTCCCAACTAATGAGGAAGTGCTAAGTGAACTTTCCCAATTAATGAGGAAGTGCTAGGTGAACTTTCCCAATTAATAAGGAAGTGCTAGGTGAACTTTCCCAACTAATGAGGAAGTGCTAAGTGAACTTTCCCAATTAATAAGGAAGTGCTAGGTGAACTTTCCCAACTAATGAGGAAGTGCTAAGTGAACTTTCCCAATTAATAAGAAAGTGCTAGGTGAACTTTCCCAACTAATGAGGAAGTTCTAGGTGAACTTTCCCAAATAATAAGGAAGTGCTAGGTGAACTTTCCCAACTAATGAGGATTTGCTAAGTAAACTTTCTCAATTACATCGAAATTACTAGGTGAACTTTCCCAAACAAATAAAGGATTGTTGAAGTGGGTTACCTCTGTTAAATATATATGTTTTCCCTTTGATAAACAACCTTGGATAATGAGAGGGGTATGTTCCTTTATGTTTCTTCCTTTCATTAACATGACAACCAAGTAATTATTATAATGTTTGATGTACATGGATTAGAAATAATCTGTTAATGGATACTTCAGAAAGTATCAGTTTGCTTTGGACTTTGGTTCCAAGATAATGATATATGGAACAAGCAATGTCCTAAAATAAAAGAAATACCATGTGCATGTTTACCCTTGGTGGTAACAACAGAGAAATGAATATGATAAGGATGAGATATGTTCTCAACACATATGATGAATACCAAAGTAAGGATTCTGATATCTGAGAAATAATAGATGATTTATGTTGGTTATCTAAATTGGCCAACTGTGAAATCAATCTAGTTACATCAAGCAATATGGACATCTTATGTTAGGGGTTTATGCTCTGCATAAACATAAACATTGATAAGGTTGAACTAATGGAAGAAGAGTTGTGTTAATTATAGATCTATGATATCTCCAAGACATTAACATGTTATGTGGAGATTTGATGGTATGATAAATGAATAAAATATGTCTCTCCTTTTCCTGGGATTTCGAGCACGAAATCCTAGTAAGGGGTTTATAATTTGTAACATCCCTGACTTGGGTTATGCTTAACCCTAGATGTTTTGCTTGATAAAGTTGATTATATGCTTGATATTATCTTTTGAAAAGTAATTAAGGCTCAAGAGGAACTTATATTTCAATTTTAGTCTATTTCGAAGAATGTTGAAATAATGTTTTACTTGTTGAGGACTAAAGTGCAAATTACCCAAGTTGAGGGGTTAAATTGCAAATTGAACATGATAACATGTTCCTCATGTGTTGAAGAATCATGAGAAAGAATATGATGCAGAGGTATGGTTTGTGGTAGCATGAGTACCAAGAAAGAGCTGATAAAGCAATGTTTGTGCATTAAAACCCAATTTTGAAGTAATGTGCAATTTACCCAAAACCCAAGGTTCAATATGCAATTTACCACTTCAAAATAGTCCATAATGTTTCTTGGCATCATCTATAGAATAGAAAATGAGAAGGGAGTCTCATTTGTACCTCTTTGGAAGAGAGAGAATCTTGATATTAAAATAATCAAGATTTAAGCATAATTGGAACTATACTTCAATTTAATGCAAAAATAAATATGTTAATTGAAGTGTCATTCAACCAATGTTGTGTTGGTTGAAATCCATATATGTGGACGTTCTTGTACCTTGCAAAGGCAATGAAAATATCTTAAGGAGGTGAAGAACCCACTCACATTATTATAAGAAAAAGAAATATCCACTCACTCATGGATATTATTATAATATGATTTAAGGTGCTTAGTTTGTTTTCCTTTAAATCGTGGATAATTGAGAGGAATAAGAGGCAAATAGGATAGCCTATTCCCTATGGAAGAGAAGGGGGCAAGTGGCAAGAAAGTTGAGAAGATAATTCCTACTTTCTCTCTCTTAAATGAATTTTCAATAAAATTCATATATAAGCTCCTTTATCCATGAGGTGAAGGGATAATTTCGAATCCACTTTCACTTCTTGCTTGCTAAAACGACCTAAGGAGCTTGGACAAACAGGAGGACGACCCCCAACCTGTTGGTAAGCTTCTTGACCTTCTTTCACCTTGAATTCATGGTGGAAATCACAAAATAATGCAAGATTTCTTCTCTATTCCATTCCATCTTCAATTCTAGCAAATCCTTTCACTCCAAAGCTTGAGGACGAGCCTTGGGAGGTTTTCAAAAGCTTCCTCCACCATTGTTGACATGAATATCCAAGCTTTGAATCTCAATTGAAGGCGGGTTATATAACTTGAACCCTTGAACTTTGTTATTGATTCCATATCTTCATCAATTGTAGATTCCTTCTTTATTCCTAAAATTTTATTTGGTTGATTGATGAAATCACCATGAAAATCACATAAAGATTCATGGGATTATAGCTTGATGATGACGACATCATTATAAGCACACACCACAAATATCTATTGCAAACAGTTTTATAATTTTGGTCCAATCGGTTTCACCAAACCGTTTGGTAATCAAACGGTTTGCAAACTGTTTGGAGGTTTGGGTTCCAAACCGTTTGGAGTGGTTGATCATTTGAAATGGTTGACCATTTGTGGAAATATTCTGTTGTACTTGGATATTGATCCAATGGTTTCAATTGTTTTGATCTTGATGGTTTCAATTGTGAATGGTTCCTTAAATGCAAACCCTAATCGGGTTGAGTGTAGAACCCTTAAGTGAATTGAATAAATTTTTGGGTTGACTAGCCCAGATGGTCTCAAGACCATTTAGAGGTCACCGAAATGGTATCAAGGTCGTTTGGAGGTCAACCAAGACAGCTTAGAGGTCTATGGTGGTGTGTGATTGGATGGTGGGAGATCCAGTGATATTAAATTGAAATAGAATTACTAGCTCAATTGATGATCGATTCAATGATGCAAACCCTAATTGAATTTCAAAAAATTCAATGATAGAATGGGTCAAACGGTCTCAAGACCGTTTGGAGGTCATCCAAACAATCTCAAGACCATTTGAGGTCAGGTCATATCATGGTTTGATGATGATCCAACGATTTCAATTTAATTAGTTCCACAATGACAATCATTGATGGTTCTTCGATTTCAAAACCCTAAGTGATGGTTTCTTGATTATAAACCCTAGTTCAATTGGGTTCAAAACCCTAATTGAAGGTCCAATTGAAGGGTGATTCAATGGTTCAATTGAAGAACAAAGTAGTAGTCCAATTGATAGATGGTTTAATGATTGAAACCATGAATTGATAAAGTGTTGAAAGACCTTTTTGGTCCATTCAGTTTTGAGAGGGTTTGGACCAAACAGTCTTAAGACCTTTTGAGTCCAAACATTCTCAAGACCATTTTGGTCCAAACGGTCTCAAGACCGTTCGAGACCAAACAGTCTCAAACTGTTTGGAGACCTAAGTGGCTTCAAGTGTGAAATTGTCCATACAGTTTCACGATTGTTTTGCTTAAACGGTTTCAAACTATTCAATGTCTAAGTGATCAAGACCGTTTGGGGTCTAAGTGACCAAGACCATTTGAGGTTCAATTGGTCAAATCATTTGGACACCTAAGATGACTAAATGTCAATTAATTAATTGAATAATAATGATGCAAATCAAATGTGATTACAATGGTTGTATCTTTGAGGTACTAGGATAATTAGTACCTTTTTGAGTGGTTAACTCTTGATGCTTATGAAAGCAACAATTTAATATGTTGTGACAACCCTTCATTTAAGTTTATTGGACCTAATCTAATTAATATTGAAGTAATTGACATCCTAGAGAGTATGAGAGAAAGAGGAATCCCTACATGAAGAATAATCATGTAATGGTTAAACCTCAATACTTTCAACATGTATATAATAAGTAATCAGGGTATGATCCTTTGTAAAAAGATCATGAAACCTTAATTGAGAAGGTTGATGAAACCCTAATCAAGGGTGTGACATGTGAAACCCTAATAAAGGGTGATGTCATGTGAAAACCTAATTTTAGGTAATGATATGTGAAACCCTGATAGAGAAGGATGTTATGTGAAACTCTAATGTAGAGTGATGTTATGTGAAACCCATATTTATGGGATATTATATGTGAACCTTAATATATAAACATGGAAAACCCTATTCCGAATAATGGAATAGTGATTAATATATATTGACAAGTGTAACACCTAAAGGGGTTGATAATGGATATCCTTATATCAATAGTTCCTAACTCAAAGATGAGTCCATATCATTAGCAAAGGTTGTATTTTATAAATAAGTGACTTACGACCAATACATTACATGATAAATGTGATGAGTTGATGCATAAAGTATTAGGATGGGAGATAACCTAATACAAGCTATGTGGATGAATTCAAGCAAGATAAAGAGGATGAGGGAAGTGTTACATCAAGACATGATAGATATCACATTTTGCACCTTAAGATTTATACACCTTGATATATTTTAAATCTATCATACTTGGATGAGTGACACATGAAATGTGTCATGTCAGTTGTTACATTGAGATGTAATGCACTTTTATAAGTGTAGGCTAATATGCCTTATGAAAAGGTTAATCCAAATCAATAAACTTTGATGCAATCATATACTGGTAAAGATGAGAAAGAAACTCATACTTTGTGTTGATACTTCATTTAATGATGAATGCTGAGAATAAATAAGTATGATTGAATACTTATGCTATCAATGTTAGCTCCTAGCTGTGTGGAGCAATGAATTAAGGTTTGATCATTAATAACATGATCTTTAGAACCTAAATGGTTATTTGTGAAAAAACCTTAAAGGAGGGTGATGATATGTAAGAGGAATCCTAACCCTAAAAAGGGAATAGTGGTATTACTTTGTGTTGCATGGTGTTGATATGAAAGAATTATAACTGTTATCATGAGTAGTAATCATGTAGGTATGTTGAGATGATAAGCATAGTCAGGTATGAGCTATGATGCTCTTATATTGAAAATGTTTTATAGGCTTTATAAGCCTTCATATGCTTTGTTGCTTAGTGAGAGGTAAACTGAAATTCATGACCCCTATGAGCCACATGATTTTTTAATTATTGAAATTGTTTATGGGCTTTATAAGCCATAATATGCCTTGTTGCCTACTAAGAGGTAACAAGAAGTCAATTAAGCTTTGTGTGCTATGTGGAATGCTTGTCTAGTAAGAATCATGCTTACCTTGGTTAAATGACCTGATGGTATTAAGTTACCTGTTATGAGGTAATAAGTATTCTATGATGAGTTAAGGGTTTGAATACCCATATTTTATAATCATGATGATGAACTTGATAAGAAATGGAAAGGTACTTGATGAGATGAGGGATTAAGATCCCAATACTTCATTAGAAGAGTATGGCTACAGGCCATGACTCCACAAAACAATGCCAGTTATTAGCTGTGTGTTCTAAGCCTGAAGAGAGTATATGCTACGACTATAACTCTATAATGAAGATGTCAATATACTCTGGCAAGTTAATTGTAGTCTGACACATGATGTGTAAAACATAATCAGCTGTGTAGTGTAGTTGCATAAAGTTGAAATACGAGAAACATTAGTTTATATTATCCTACTTAGTGTAACGGATAAATGTTATACATGTTCTTCACATTCCTTATTGGATAAGTAACATGCTGCTCTATCAGGTTACATCTGCAATGCTTTAGATAAGAATAATGTTCTAATCTGTTAAACAATGAATTAACTATTATTAAGCAATTATGATTCTTCTGTTCATATTTATCTTATTAATCTGCAATAATAATGTTTTTGACGGAGAGTTATATATCTCGCTGGGGCAATTTACAATTGTCTCACCCCATGGGAACCACATTTTTTAGGTGGATGTAGACGAGGAGGCAGGAATCCTTCAGTAGGTGAAGGACAACAACAGCAACAACAGGGACAACAATGAATTCTCAGGTAGAGACACGGGCTGATATGTCTTGTATAGATGTACATAGAGTCCTATGTGTCGTCTCTGTACTCTCAGGTCCTCAGAGTAGTAGTTAGTGCTTTTGATATTTTGGCTCAGTGCCTCGAGATTTTATACTTCCTGTGTTTAGTTTAATAGTGCAGTTGATGCTTGTAATTCTCAGAAAAAGATGATACAAGACATGTACTTGTGAACTAGTATGTAATTAAATTACTTCAGTTCTTTGTGAAAGAGTTTTCCTATGTGTGGACCTCTCTGTAAAATGGTTTTAAATTTTAGTGATTTTCGGTAATCCGCTGCTTAGTGATCGCTTCCTCTTTAGTTAATAACGTTTTATTTGAACGTTGTGTCAAATTATTCTTATTGACCTTGTCTGTCAAGTTGGGTTAAAAGTCATGAAGGAAGCACATGTGGCCTTCCTTGGAACATAGTTTGATGTCCTTCACACCCAACGACCAATTTATATATTAGATTTTGATTGGAAAGATGGTAGACACAATGTGTTGATCTCAATAAAGGTTCCCACTTCATATGAATCCTTTCAATCAACTTTAAATCAAGTCACAATGACTCTTAAGCCGCCTTATGAAAGTATCATAAGCACAGAGCAACATGTGAGGCAAATCAACATCATTTCTTCCCTATCTCTTTTAATTTGTTTGGGTCTCTAGGAGATGATGTAGTTCTCTTCTTCAATGCATTCAACATATAATTAAAATGAAACTTATGATTTCTTCATCTCCATTTAATTATTTTATATTAGATGTATAAAGTGACGAACCCAATTTTTATATACTTTACATGATGATATTTCCTAGATATGTGTGTACTCATATCTATAAGATTTCAAGATAGAAAATATAAGGGATTTTGATTTTCATCCAAAATATATGAAAGCCAGATGTAATTCACAAAACATCATATAGAATGTCACACAACACCATCATCAATAAAGATAAATAGTCATGATTACATTATTCAATGGAAAGAAAGACTAGTTCTAGGAAATGAAAATATAGACATGACATAAGATATCCTATACATCATCTAGAAGAAGAAAAAGCAACTAAGTATAATTAAATAGAGATGAGCATCCATCTAGCTAATATCCTCCAAAGAACTCTATTACATGTCTTTCGGTACTTTGATGTGCATTTACTTGTTCTTTGCACCTAGAAAATACGTGAAACAAACGAATCAACAAAAGTTGTGTACATGGGTGAAATACTTGTATAGTAACTTGTATAAGAAAAGAATTGAAGAAACAAAGTAAAAGAAAACATTATTTAAGGAGAGAATCAAGAAACCATTCTTTTATACATGTCTTCAGATTTGGTTGTACTACTAAGTGGGTCAGCACCTTATCTTACATATATGGTGGGCCCTTCCCACCCCTTGGTCTATAGGGATCCCCACCCCTAGGGATATGAGGATGTGATGACCTAAGTGTTTAATGCATGGAGAAATACTTGTCTCACTTTAGTAGCTACAACCCAACTATTCATTTATGTTTTGGCAAAGCATATACTACAAATATGCATCGAAGAATTTATATAAAAATAAATCATCCAAGGTTTTAATATCTTATGCATCCATGGAAATTAGTCTTATACTTATAAAACCAACATACCTGATGTATAAGATCTGGATTCTGAAGAATTTGCAGAAATAGTAAATAAATCACCCTAAAAGGAAATTAAGGGTATAGTGTTACTCATGGTCCATCAGACCCATGACTAGTGTTTCTTCTTTACTCAAGGTTATTATCACCTTCTTATTCTTAGATTAGGGATTATTTATTGAGTTCATCTCATTTTGGAGTCATAGGATCACATTTCAGGTTTAGGGTTACACATAGATGATGACATTCTTCATTGTTAAAAGGGAACATTCAAGATTAGGGTTTCTATAAGATCTAGATCATCATTAGTTTCCCTTTTAAGCTTCACATTATTCAACATGATCATAGTTCAATCTAGGGTTTTAGGAGTCATTCATAACTCATACTAGATCATTATTTGATTAGGGTTTGTGAAATGATACATAAAGATTCATTATAGAGAGAGAAAAACTTTGTATTAGGGTTTCTATTATCTTTTGATTACTAGTCATTACCTAATTAGGGTTTCATGATGTATGAGTATCAGGGACTCAAATAGGGTTCAAATGTCTGAATATCAGATCTCAATCATGAATAATAATTATTACACACGATGATAATAATAATATGATCATTAGGTCTTTAGGCTAATATTTTTGAAAAAGGAGACAAATTCAGGTTATGATAGCATTTTTATCAGATTCCTCATATTTTTATAATAAAAATCATATGTATGTTTGTTATTATCCAATATTTCTAGAATATTATACAGTTTTCCTAAGATAAATAGATTTCTATTTAATAAAATAAAAAGGATCGAGAATAAATACCTTGATCAATAGTTGGATGTGATTGGATCAAGGCCAGGATTGATGAGATCTTCGTAAGGCTGAGTGTGGCTTGACCGCTTACCAGCGACTTCCTTTTGCTGACATGGTGATCATCGATTGGTCCAGCTCAAGTACATGTGGCTCCTTGCTGCCTTGTAATCGGCTCTGCGGTGGCGACCCATGAGTGGTCCACCTAGTGCCACGTACCTCCCTCTTCCTCCTTTATGCATGCTCAAGAATCTTGCTCTCCTCAACTCTGGTGAGATCTTCTTGTGCTACAGTTCTTCTATCGGCTGAACGGAGTCGAATTCACCTTTAGGGAGGCAAGCCAATGTGGGGTAGCACCCTTTTGGTGTGCGACTTCCTCAGAGTCATCACACCTCTATCACAGTGAGAAGGTCATCAGAGTAGGTGGTGGAAAGGGTGACGAAAGGATCTAAGACCTTGGGTCCTAGTGGGAAGCTTCATGTGATGATGGATAAAGTGATGGTGATGAGGGATTGGTGGGAGATGATCTGAGGTAGAAGGGCGGTGAAGGTTTTGGAGTATGAAGGTGGTGGTGGTGGCAAGGAGTGGTTGGAGTGTTAGAGTGGTGTTTAGAGGAAATTGAGGCTTAGAATGAGTAAAGGAAGGTGTGGAAGAGCTTGTGAAATAGTTTTATAGGCATACATGAGCTAGGGTTGGATATTCCCAATATGGCGTGTGCTTCCAGTGAGAGTAGCAAAGAAGGGGGAGTTTGTCTCCCAGATCCATGGGCGAGGAACAAAGTGGAACATGTCATTCATAGCATCCCAGAGAGAGGAATATCTCCTCTAAATATCTCACATAGATATGGTTAGGGTGGTAGATATGGTTTGATCGAATCTGATCAGAGATGGCTTAGGAAAGATGGATATAGGGGATGGATTTTGGATTGTTGGATTCCCTCTGTGCTCCCCAATCTGTCTATTCAGATGGATGAGGTGTAGAGCCTAATAAAAAGGTTACACTAGTCTGTGCGTGTGACAATTCATGTGTCACATTTAGGTCAATGAACCCGAAACTTAGGTCATGCGGTTAATAATGAACCAACTAATATGTATAATTTCAAATGCTTGTAAATCTCAATTGATTCAACCAATTGAAGTGAGATTTTAGGTATATCTTTGTGCTAAGCTTATCAAGATATGCGGAAAAATTGATATTCAAATTTGAATGTTGACTATGTAATTTTACGAAGTCTTATAATATACAACATTCACCATATTATGTACATAGGGTTTGTGTTATTTCAAAATATGTGTGTCCATATAATCAGAATAATAGAGGGAGATATTTTAGGGTATTTTAGTCAGTAAGTTTTAGTAATTATCAATGTCATTAACTTTGTAACAGAGAGAAAATAAATAATACAAAAATTCACTTTATTACATATATGTTTTGCCATCTAGAAAGGCTTGGCATCCAGATTTGTTGCCCACAATTTTATGAAGGCATTCATGTAATATTTCTTGCTACTTTATAATAAGGATTAAAAAACTAATTCATTTTGTTACATATAAAAAATCATTTTAGCTCATTAACTATAAAAATATGATAATTCGTTATGTTTTAACATTATCGAATATTAGTTTTGGGCAAAAATTTCCAACAACACATTGTTTGTTAGCCTTCAAGATGCTAAACCTGGATGTCCATGCTCATATTATGAAGAAATCCCATGCTTCACCTTTAGGTGGAGTTCCTTATTATTCCTACACCCATGTCACACCTACATGACCAAAGAGAAGATGTAACAAAATATTTTTTTATTAAATTAGACCCTTCATTTATACTTTGATAGGGAATAAAAGGGAAGATAAAATAAAGTTACAAGTTAGTTGGTTTTATATTACATAGGACTTACCATTCATTGTTTGTTTTTCACTCTTCTTATTTCTCCAGAAATTTTTCTCATCACTACCACACCTAATTTTTGGCTTTACATGTTATGTGCAATGATAAAATGAAATTTGAGTCACCAACCCATTTATTTATTCAACTAAACCTTGGGTTTGTTGACTAATGCCTTGAAATTATATTTCTAGTGGGTGGTTGGGTATTTAGGCCCTATAGGGTCGATATTTGTCCATTTATTGCCCCTACGTTTGTCTATCTAACTCATTGTCCAACATATAATGCATAACACTTTAGCGTCCCACTAGATATCTACTCTCTTATGTGACCGTCATGGTTAGCCTCACTACCAACCCTGGTCATTTTGACTTGTAGTTAGTCAACTGAGTAAGTAAAGCATTGGTTTGAACCACACTATTGAAAACTGATCTAACTACCAATTAAATGTCCCCTATAGGCATGTCAATCAACTAAACTTACAAGTTAGGATAATAACTAGTTTTCCAATATAAAATACTATATATGTCCAAAAAATAAATACTTAAAGGAATTTAGACCCCACAAAAGGTTAGATGTACTATTAAAAGAATTTTTGTGTCGTATACTTTATATTGAGTTGTACAATATTTCTTCTATATCTTCTCTATTTACTAAACTAAGATTTTCATGATAATAAATTTGTACTTGAATTCAATATATACATGAAATATGTGAAATAAGAACACTAGACTTCAATTTAGATAACATCTATTGTTGTATCATCACTCATTTAGTAAAACAAATAATCCAATACTAATATTCCATTTGAATCATGAAAGAGAAATTAAACAAATAATTAATAAGAATTAGTCAAAAGTATCAAAATAGCATAATCACACAAAATTTGATGTAGGTTTCTCAAATCCTCATATTTACTATATACTAGTATTCTATGATTTCTCTTAAAATCATAGATCAAGACTAACAATTAAAATCATAGAATTACACTAGAAATAATAGGTTTCAAGAATACCATGCACATTATTTCTTCCCAAAATTTACTAGATGAGTGAGGTATAATAGATATGCATCTTTGATGAAAACTCCACATAACTTCCTCTATATCATGATCAATTTACAAAATCTTCACCTTTAGTAATTTCCATCCTCTAAATTTTTGACTCCTATGGTTTTCAATCATAATTGGACCTTTAACATGCAAACCATCCTTTCTAAGCTATAATATATTGGTCCCACTATCTTCCATAGAAATCAAACACACTCTCAGAAAGATGAATTTTTATTAATTTTTTATTTTCCACTTATGTTATATCAAATAGGGTCTTTATGTAGAAGCAAAAAAATTAATATTTACCGTATTATTCTCATTACATAGTTCTTCACCTCAAGAATGGTATTCTAAGATGTCAAGGGTAGATATAATGATCACAAAGGACCAATGCAGATGGAAATGTGACCACTTAAAGCTATCCTTCAAATTCAATGGTCTAAGGATGCAAGTACAATGATGAGGTGTTTATGTGTCATAAACACTAGTAACTATACATTAATAAATATATTTGAGAACTAAAAGGATGCAAGTAATGATGAGGTGTTTTCTATAAAAAGGGGCTATATAAATTGGGAAGATCAAGAAAAAGTAGAGTAAGAATAGTAAGCAGACAATAAGGAGTCCATATCATGTGAACTATAAAAATTAATATCCTTGAAACTTTTAACAATTTAACAAACATAATCAAATAATGATATGCATGTTTATTTACAACAAAGACTAGCATAATAAATAAGTAGATACATAACTTTTATATTCGAAACCAAGGATAGGAGGACTAAAACTCAATGCCAAACAAATATAGAAAGGTAGGAGGATGAAAACCTCATTGTTTGGAATGCGTACTAAAACCTCAATGCTTAAATATATAACATGTGGCATAAGAATAAAACCCCAGTTCCTAAAAGGAGGATGAAAACCTAATTTCCTAACAATATGGTGCATCTAATTCTAGATATGACAAATCAAAACCACAAATACATATAAGAGTGTGAATGATTGATTCCCATTCTTTTTCTACCAAAATTGGGACTAATTTAGGAATGTTTTTATGAGGATTTGTCTCATATTCACGTGATTTGTATACATTTTTTCTAAATTGTCTAAAATATCTCTCGTGCATCAAGCTTATCTATTTTTAAAATTGTTGCCTTTTATTGTTTCCCTAATTCAATGCTTCTTTGTTGCAAATTACACCAAGAAAACACAAGAGAAAGTTGTTACCATCAACATGAGAAGAAGGGGAATTGACAACACAAGAATAATAATTGAGATGAAAGAAGAATAAGAAGCACCAAAAGGATTCCCCCAATATCACCGACCTAAGTCAGTGGCACCGAATCCCACAAGCCCAAATTGAATTAAATTAATGAAGTCAGTGGCACCCAATTCCATGTTGGTAGCACCAACATGTGTTTGATGGGAAATATTAAACAAGGCACATCTGATGCTCTATTTGAAAAGTGGTCCCCTTCCGCTTCCTTTGTAAACACAATGGAGCATCCACAAAGTATCATCTCATTTTAGGGCATCACATCTATAGGACATCCCATGGATTGTCCTTGAATAGACTAGAGCCCAAGGAGAAGGAGACAAAGAGATGTTGAGCAAGGCCCATTATGAGGAGTAGTTTGGCAATTGCAAAAATGTTAAGGTCCAACATTCTTCCCTTGTACCGTGTTACATGAGTTTTCCATGCCTTTCTTGTAATATCCTCAAAAATTGAAATACATTAATATAAAGCCATAGATTGTAAATTACCCAATAGTATTATTGGTGGAATAATAATGTTAAACACCTTGGTGGTGTGGGTGCTTGTAGCACAAGATAAATAATTGGAAGGAATTTGTACAAGAATAAATAATAATGGCTTTTAACATAATAAAAGACATAATTGTCAAGTTTCCAAAGGGAAATCATATACATGGTGTTTTGGGAGAAAAAGGACATTTTATGAGATAGCATGGATTAATAAAATTCTCAAAGGAGTGAGATGTGTATGCTAGGGTTTTTCCAATAATTCTAAAACATCAAATAAAAGACGTCGTTGATTTCCCTTTCTTTTTGAAACTTCCAAATCCATATTCTGTTAAACAAATTATGGTTTCCTTCACATAATGTTTGGACTATGGAATAAAAGGTGTAAACCGTCTATGGTAGAGCAATGTACTTAAAATTATTACTTTGTGTTCCAATAATGTTATTTTGTGTTGAGGAGATACTTTTTTTTGGAAATTCATAAAAAGAAGGCAATGTGTAGATAAAAGGCCATGAATAAATTTCCTTTTGTGCAACAAAGAGAGGGTAATAGAATCGAGTAGAGGGATTATAAAAAGGGGTACATTGTACGTGATAGAGAGAATGAAACCCCTTCCATAACAGTAGAATTTATAAACCACAACATGTAGTTCCCTATCCCTTCCTTTCCATGTACCTTAAGCAATCCTTTTCCATTTCCAAGAGGATGTGGTTGTAGCCATCATTGCCACAGAGAAACCCTCCTCGACAGGCCTGTTAGTCAAAAATAGTAGGTGAGTCACTGCCATTATCTGGTGGCGCCTATGTTGAAGACCACCCACAGTCTTCCTATCATCCACTTCCACTCCTCCATGCAAGCAATAGAAGGGAGTGAGAAAACCCTGGTGTCACTGACAACCAGGTAGTCTGTTGTGTTTTTTGTGGTGAAGGAAGAGGTAGCTTCAATGATGATTGGGGGTGCGGTCCAGATGGATGGACAAGAAAACAAGGTGGAGGAAGGGGGAGAATAAGAGGTGACGACTGTGTTGGTAGGGAGACGGTGGTGCAAGGACCGAAGAAGGAGGTTACTGCCGATAGGGTCGCAACTGTGGTAGGTGTTGGGGGCACTGCGTTGAGCATGTGCAAGAACATGGTTTGAGAATCAGACAGAGAGGGGGATCAGCCGTTGACACCAGTGTGTCATCAAGAGTCATGTGTAGTTTCCCCTCATGTGAGGAGAACACAGCACGACTGCATCTGCAGTAGCACACACACGAGGAGGGGTCGAGCCTAGCACGAGGGAGATGGATTAAAGGCAAAGGACAATAATTTCTACCTATTTGTACAAGATCCGGAGGATGACAAAGTCTTTTCCTCTTGTACATAAGTCATCCTAGAAAAGAATAAAGTAAGTGTTAGATGTTGATGTTGCACTATCCTATTGTCCAGTTATGTTTACATGGAAATAATTATAAATAATTGACAGTAACTTGGAATCTAGAAAATCATATATGAAAATTGATCAAAAGAACATGTAGAATCAAAATAAAATATTTGCAAAGTATAATTATGTTTCTAATTCCAAAACATAATGCAAATATGGGTTTAGATGGTGATTAGTGTATAAAAACCCTAAATTTGGTGTATTAACTTGTTATATACATTAATTATGTTATACTTTTATAATCTTGTAGATAATGATGATCCACGATAATCATGATCATGTTGATACTACTTTGGGATTCTAAGGAGAATGATCAAGCATATGAAAGAGTAGGGTTAAAGATTCTAACTTGGCATGTTAGTAATGAAGTTTATCCAATCTAAGTTCCCATGATGCAATTAAATGATAAATTTGATAATCATGGATACACCTAATGTGAATTAGGATCCTTAATTCATTAAATTAATGAAGACAAGAATTGGAATATCAAACATAACCCTAATGATTACTTGATACCAAGGAACCTAAACCCTAGGTTAGGACCAAGTAGGGTTTAATATGATTAATATGTTGGTAACACTTTAGGATTTACATACATGCAAATTAAATGATTGGATTCTTCTTTGCTTGCTTGGATCTGTTGATTGGTTGATTGAATCTCCTTGAAGTATATTTGTATAATCTACATGGCCCACCCTCAAGGTATGTTGTTACGCCTAAGAATAATCGATGTATTTTGACATGGTTTTTTAGATTTTTTCCCTTGCAAGGTTTGTAAATATATGCTTACTTGTTTTTTCATTTCTTACAAACTATAAAGTGACTATCACTATCACTATATATATGTATATATATATACATATATATATATTTATATATATAAATTATATGGACATGACTATTTCAGATCCTAACCCACCTCTAGATCTTTGTTTATATATGAGAAAAGGAAAATCTAGACCTTGGTCTACCTTTTTGGATAGGATCAACAAGATAGTCATGAGCCTAGATCTAAGTCTTATGGTTAGGGTCAAACGACCATAACAGGTCTAGTTCTTGGTCTACATTCTGGGTAGGTCTAAAAGGACCACTAAGGGTCTACCATCTGAGTCAGGTATGATCCATGTCCACTGTAGGGACTGATAGAGGTTGGATAGATCGGGATTGAGTAGCCATGATTGAAAAAGCTAAATTTGATTTATTAAACAATAATTGGATGGATTATGTTGTTAGAAATATATGTGAACTACTTTGTTTCTCCCACATACAAATATAACTTTTTATACTGAACGACACTTTGTTTGTCAGTGTTTAAGGTAGTTGATATACAAGACACAAACATGAAGATAAAAATGAATCATATCGAAGGTATTAAATCTATGCAGGTAAATTAGATAATTTAGTATTTCTTTGCAAAGATGCTTTTTTAAGGATAAAAGTTCATGTAAGAATCTTCTAAACAAAGTTACTGAATTAATGAAATTATTTTCTATTATTTCTTATTTGCTAAATCTGGATCTTTGGGAAAATTTGTAAGTAATGGCTCTCATATTTTTAGCCCTCCTAAAGTGGGGGTTGCTGAAAAGTGAGGTCATTACATTTGGTATCAGAGCCACAAATTTTGTCAAATAACATTTAATAGTTTTTAATTTCAAGAAATATGTATAAAATATGCGGGAAGTATTAGGGCATTTTTAAAAGACTAAGGTGTCTAGAACGGACCATGACCCAGGGGCTGGCAAGATTTTCCGCCACACTGCTAGTTGACTTACGAGGACTCTCGGGGTCGTACATCCTGCCTGACCAAAGTCTGAAGATTTTGTCCAAAGTAAAATACCTTTAAGTTTACTTCTCATCTTGATTTATCTATTTCTCATCCTCTTGCTTAATAAACCATAAAATGAATTTCTCTCCTCATCTCAAGTTAAGGTTTTTGAGAAGAAGTAGGACTAATGTGTCCTATGCCCCGTAATGTACATGTCGTGTGGAAATAATAATGTACATGTAATGTGGAAATAATATTGCACATGTAATGTGGAAATGGTAAAGTACATGTAACATAGAAATAATTATAAAATAAAGAAAAGTGGTTTTATGGGTTGTAAGTATGGAGCTAGGGTTGGTCTAGAAGAACCCTAGGGGGTCAAGGGGCATGGAAACACTAAGATGTAGGGTGTAGTCCCTGACCCGATCCCTAACCCTAAATCGCTAATCATGAGAAATGTGAATATTGTGGTGATATAATACCCTACCCATATGAACCCAATTCGGGTAAGAGGAAAGAGAGAATATAACTATTCTAATAACCCAAACATGATGGATGCATGTGAAAGAATATGAATATAAATGAGTTAAGTGACTCTGTCTCCCATGGACGTGTGCATGTCGAATAAGATATTAATAAGAAACATATGAACAACATGTGATATAATATGACTTGCTGAACTAACTCTGATGGATGTATGCAATGCATGTTGTATGTATGATCGAGCCTATCTAATCACCTCAGGTCAAGAGAGCCTATGTATGGTCTCTATGGTGGTCAATTATCTGGCCAAAAAAAAAAAGATAACCACCTCGGGCAAAGGCATATGTATGATTTCCACTGCAGTAGTAGGTGATTGGGCTAGGGCTTATGTATGATGTCCACCCTAGGGACTTACACTAGAGAGAGGGTTCTCCAAATGAATACTCTAGAGAGGGAGTGTCCCATACCAATTAAGTTGAGAAGTTAGAAAGAAAATGCTTGTTCAATTTTATAATCATAATTCTTGCATAAAAAGATGATAATGTGAAACCCTTACTACAACTTATAGGACTAGTGTGCCAACTTAGGGTGGGTCCACCCAAAAGTGGGAAAGGGACCTATGGGGGGTGGTGAAACCTAGACCTATAGGGCCAGGTTGAGGCTAGAGAGCCTAACCTCCTCCTGTGAGCAAAGAAGGCACCCATAGTTAGGACCTTCTCTAGAATGGTAAGTTGACTAAATCAATTTCAAGATTGAGGTAACCATGAATGTCACCTAATATAAATGATAAAAGCACATATATTGAGTATGATTCTTGGAACCCAAGTATGTCATCTCTGAAGAACATGAGGAAATGTCACTATGGAAGTGGATGACCATATGATAGAACCTGGAAAAGAAATATGGCCATGAAATGTTTCTAAGAGTCTAATGAGGGGACATAAAGTGAATAATGAGCATCATAAGAGATGTAGGAATCTAGTTTACAGAAGTACATATGAAAATAATGTGTTATAGATGAACCCTTGGAAGGATAGAGCCCAAAGTCAATCCTAAGGTCATGTAGGGAGTATTAAAGGTACATGGACTGATGGGATTATGAGTTGATTGTTCCCTGAATGCACAAGACCATCTGGTCAAGAGGTAACAACTACATTTTCTCGAGGCACATGTTTGAGGATATTGGCCACCTTCATGATGTTTGTGTGACCCAATGGTTGAATGTAAGAGGCACTCCCTAGATGCATAATAAAGAGATCACTCCAAAAAGTACCTATACCATTGAGACCACAAGGAAGTGGCTAAGGCTCATCATACCTGAGGTGTAAATGTAAAAGATGTAAATAAGTGATGTAATAATGACAGGAGTTGTGTACAAATCAAGAGTGAAAAAAGATTTGTTTACTTCACAAAATATAAAAAATTAAAAAGTAAGCATGGTTTAAAGTCATGATTAAGAATGATTCAACTTAGAATGTGAAATTTTAAGATAATGTGTGGGAATACCATCTCTGCTCTTGGAATTGGATGAACATTAGTTTTTGGTTGCACCCAAATGTTTATTTCATCCCATTATGAGTGAGAGAGATGAGGTAGACACATTTTATGCTTAAAATTTGGTATATGAGAATGAATACCTTAAGTGAAATTAATGACATAATCTAGTGTTAGAGGTGTTTCCTCACCCTTATGTGAATATAAATAAATGTATAATAGGCTGGAAACCTAGATGAAATTATAGTCACCAAGTGAAATTGGAATCACAAAATGAAAATGGATTCATTAAGAGATGATAATGTGTAGATACTAAGGATGGGGATATACCTAGAATTGAATTAAAGTACCAATCTTAGTCATAATGTGTGGAATTTGCATATCAATAAAAGTTGTTAAAGATATCTAAGTAGGGTTGTTGACCCTAAGGTTTGAGAACTAATATGAGTAATCTTTCACCTTAATCTTACTAGGGTTGAATTTTGGGGACAAAATTCCTTTTAAGGAAGGGTACATGTAATATCCTCAATTTTTATATAAAATTGAAATACATAAATATAAAGCGACAATTTGTAAATTACCCAATAGTATAATTGGTGGAATAATAATGTTAAATACCATGGTGGTGTGTGTTCTTGTGGCACAACATAAATAATTGGAAGGAATTTGTACAAGAATAAATAATAATGGCTTTTGATATAATAAATGACATAATTATTAAATTTCCAAAGGGAAATCATATACATGGTGTTTTGAGAGAAAAAGGACATCCTATGAGATATCATGGATTAATAAAATTCTTAAAGGAGTAAGATGTGTATGCTAAAGTTTTTCCAACAATTCTAAAAC
Source organism: Alisma plantago-aquatica (assembly GCA_963693085.1). NCBI lineage: Eukaryota > Viridiplantae > Streptophyta > Magnoliopsida > Alismatales > Alismataceae > Alisma > Alisma plantago-aquatica. The sequence goes on from OY856409.1 coordinate 1,297,953,856, forward strand.
ACCAAGTATAAGTTAGAAAAGACATTGATTGATTTCCCTTTCGTTTTGAAACTACCAAATCCATATTTTGTTAACAAAATTATGGTTGCCTCCACATAATGTTTGGACTATGGAATAAAAGGTGTAAACCTTATATGGTAAAGGAATGCATTTAATATTATTAAGTAGTGTTCTTATAATGTTATTGTGTTGAGGGATGTCTTTTTTTTAATTCAAAAAAAGAAGCCAATGTGTGGATAAAAAGTCATGAGTACATTACCTTTTGTGAAACAAAGAGAGGGTGACAGAAATGAGTGGAGCAATTATGATAATGGGTACATTGTCAATGATAAAGAGAATCAAACCGTTTCCATAATAGTAGAATTTATAAACCACAACCGGAAGTTCCCAATCCCTTCCTTTCTCTATACATGAAAGCCACTAGGGTTTCCTCTTAGGTCCATAAATATATATATATATATATATATAATAAGAAATCCATTTCCATCGCTAGAAGGATGTGGTTGTAGCCATAGTAGCCACAGAGAAACCCTCCTCGAAAGACCTCTTAGTCACTGATATTAGGTGAGTCGCTACCATTATCTGGTGGAACCGATGCCAAAGACCACTCCCAGTCTCCCTAGCATCCGCATCCACTCTGCCATGCAAGTAGTAGGAGGCAGAGAGAAAACTCTTGACTAGGTAGTCTGTTACTTCCACTGTGATGCGATCCAGATGGATGGGCGAGAAAGCAAGGTGGATCTTGGTAGAGCTAAAGTTGTGGTCTGTGAATGAAGAGGTGGGGGCGAAGAAGGTTATACCAAGGGAGGAGGAAGGGGGAGAGTGGGAGGTGATGGTTACATTGGCATGGCAATGGTGGTGTGAGGAACAGAGAAGGAGGTTACCGCCAATACGGTCACGACCGCGGCATGTGTTGGGGGTGCTACATTGGGCATCTGTAGGAACATGGTCCACGAATAGGACAGAGAGGGGCATCATCCTTTAACACTAGTGCAACATCAGGAGTAGTGTGGAGTGTCTCCTCACATGAGAAGAACGTGGTGCGATTATTTATACAGTAGCACACACAAGAGGAGGAGCCGCACCCAACACGAGTGAGACAAATTAAATTCAAAGGACAAAATGCCCTGTGTTCTTGTGCAAAACCCAGAGGGTGACAAAGTCTTTTTCTACCTCAACATAAGTCATCTTGGAAAAGAATAAAGTAAGTGTTAGATTTTGACATGACACTATCCTATTGGCTAGTTTATGTTTACATTGCAATAATTATCAGTAATTGGAGATAACCCGAAATATAGAAAACCATATATGGGAATAGATAAACAGGACACATAGAATCCAAATAAAATAGTTCCAAAGTCTAATTATGTTTCTAATTCCAAAACATAGTGCAAAGATGGGTTTAGATGGTGATTAGTGTATGAAAACCCTAAATTTTGTGTATTAACTTGTTATATACATTAATTATGTTATAATATTATAATCTTGTAGATAATGATGATCCAAGTTAATCATAATCATGTTGTTAATACTTAGGGTTTCTAAGGAGAATGATTAAGCATATGAAAGATTAGGGTTAAAGATCCTAACTTGCCATGTTAGTAATAAAGTTTATCTAATCTAAGTGTTCATGATGCAATAAAATAATAGATTTGATAATCATGGCTACACCTAATATGAATTAGGATCCTTACATCATTAAATTAATGAAGACCAGAATTGGACTACCAAACATAACCTTATTTATAACTTGATACCAAGGAAACCTAAACCCTAGGTTAGGACCGATTTGGGTTTAATATGATTAACGTGTTGTTAACACTTTAGGATTTACATACATGCATATTAAATGATTGGATTCTTCTTTACTTTCTTGGATCTGTTGACTGGTTGATTGAATCTACTTGAAGTATAATTGTATAATATGCATGGCTCACCATAAAGGTATTTGGTTACTCCTAAGAATAATCGATGTAATTTCACGTGGTTTTCCTAAGTTTTTCCATCGCATTGTTTTCAAGTATATGCTTGCTTATTTATTTCATTCATTGCAAACTATAAAGTGACCATGGCTATCACAATATATATATATATGGACATGACTAGCTCAGATCCTAAGCCACTTCTGGAGCTTTGTTTATATATGAGAAAAGGATAATCTAGATCTTGGTCTACCTTTTGGGCATGGATCAAAAGGATTATCATGAGCCCATATCTTGGTCTACCTTTTGGATAGGATCAAACGACCATCACATGTCTAGATCTTGGTCTACCTTCTGGGTAGGACCAAAAGGACCACTAAGGGTCTACCATCTGAGTAAAGTATGATCCTTGTCCACTGTAGGGACATACATAGGTTAGATAGATCATGATTTAGTCGTTATGATAAAAAATGCTAAATTTGATTTATTAAACAATAATTGGAAGGATTATGTTGTTACAAATAGATGTGAATGATTTTATTTCTCCCACATACCACTATGACTTGTTATACTAACCAACAATTTGTTTGTCAGTGTTTTAGGTAGTTGATACACAAGATACAAACATGAAGATAAAGATGAATCATGTGGAAGGTATTAAATCTATGCAAGAGGATTAGATAATTTAGTATTTCTTCTCAAAGGTAGTTTTCTTAGGATAAAAGTTAATGTAAGAATCTTCTAACTAAAGTTACTGAATCAATGAAATTGTTTTCTATTATTTATTATTTGCTAAATCTAGATCCTTGGAAAAATTTGTAAGTAATGGCTCTCATCTTTTTATCCTTCCTCAATTGGGGGTTGCTGAGAAGTGAGGTCATTACATTTCTCTTGTTTCTTCCCTTCCTTTGCTTCAATGTTAAGCATGAAGGGCTAATCCCCCATTCTTTAGGACTTGAGAGTAGACAATGTTGACTCTATGAATGTTTATGTTTGATTCAGTATAATATATCTTTTTCTATGAATTTTAATATCTGAAAACATTTATTGCTTTATTTAGCTTCATCACCACAAATATGTTCAATATTGTTAACTGCTACAATAGAGGTTTGATAGTTACAAAATGTAAAGACTTGATCCTTATGAAAAAATATTTATGAAATAATATTAGAAAATTTAAATAGTCTCTTTGCAACCATGCTTTACATCAGATGTGTGGAAGCTACATATAGTATTAGAAAATTAGGAATAAGAATGGATCCTATCTACTCTTTAACATGGGACATATCATGCATGTCTTTTATAGATCTTCTTTGATCACCTTCCCAAGAGTTCCTTGAAGAACAAAATGACACATGGACCCCAAGAAGGGTAACATGGGTCAACAAAGCTGGTACAAAATTCACATTGGAAAGTAAAACAATATGAACCTATCTACAAGGATTCTTATAAACAAACACAAAAGTTAAATAACAAATGCAAGGATCAAAATTGTAACAATGCATTTTCAAGTTTAATAAGATTTAATATTAAATTTTTAGACTAGTAATTCAATTTTCACAAAAATAACATATATCAATGTCTAGTTGTTGGGGAAGCTGCATATTCTCTTCTATGGATAACGAAAACACACCAACTGAGATAACCTTGTATAATGAGAGATGATGTATCCTTTATCTCTACATAGAGGAGTGGAAGCACAATTCCACTAAACTAGGAGAACTAGTTTGCCCATTTTTGACATTTAAACATTTTCTACTATTTTGCAAGAATAAGTGTTGATGTCCTTTCAAGGAGTAAGACTAAGGTTCAAAATCAATATTTTGGCCAATGAATTGATCTAATCATGCTTGCAATCAATGAGGGAATATAACCCTTACAAAAGTAAATGGAAATTTTGCACCTTCAAATCAAAAGTATCTATTGTTCAAAATTCCAAGTAGTGATTCCAAGGAACAAGAGGTGTACAATTTAGAGAAATATTTGTCATGATATGGCTTGGAATCAAGCGTTGTTAAAATTTTATTTTATTAGTGTTATAGGTGGCTATGGTTTTACATATAGGAATGTTGTTCATATTTTTCATTATTAGTATTCAAGGGTTTAGAGATAGTTATATATGTATATATGTGTATTATATATATATATAATCAATATTGCATACTCCACTATTTTATCACTTTTTCTCTAAATTAGATAAGCATATTCTCTCTCTTATATAGAACATAACTCTAGTAAATCACTAGGTCAATTATGTTTGTTTACCAATGTATCCTTACAGGGGATATATATGGTTAAGTTCAATGAACACTTGTTATACAATCTTACCTAGGTAACTATTTATGTTAATCTAAACATGACTTCTTAAGATACTTCTATAACAACCAAATAAATTTCTATATAGGTTAACATAAGTTTTTTCCCATATTTTATTTCAAAGTAAGGGGTACCCATGATCAAATAGGTTTTTCTTTATATTTTCTCACTTAACTTTTATTTTAATCATAATAGATTGATTTTGATAAAAAAAATACATTTTAAATCAATATTTTCCCTTCAATTATGATGTCTATATACTTCTAGGGGTTTTAATATGTATCAAGAATATTATTATTACCAATATACCATACTATTTGTATACAGAAATATTATTGAGTTGGTTGACCCCACATTCATTTTACCTTATCCAATCATTTCAATTATAAACCAGCCCATTCTGTTATATTACAATATTAGTAGTTGTATATATGTTACATGTCTATAGTAATTGGCTTATCCAAGTAATTTACGTTTATCATTATCTAACTTTTCTATTCTAACTAGATTTTATCTCTCAAATTTGTGAATGTAGGAATGAGAGGCATACCTATCACATGATTGTCTTCTAGATCAGTTTATCAAATTTTAATATGATTATTTTTCATTGGTGTGTCATGATTCAAATAGAGGTGAACCTAGTCCATGTTTCTTCCAGAGGAAAAAATCAACATACACCTAGGTTTGTGAAGGTAGCAAAGGATTGGTATTATGGCTCCAACCATGATTAATTGAGAGGGTCTCTCTCCTATCTTTGAATTTTGAACTTCTCTGTGCAAGGAACTATGTTGGAGGCAATTTACACATTATAGGTAGACAAGGTACTCAAGGTCTGGGTTGGCACAATGACTCCAGTGGGCATAATGAGATTAGCAATGGGGGAGAATGATGGTGTATGGGTAGGCGTTTATAGTGGTTGTATACTTGGGGTGAAGCCACAATGTTCTGTAGTTGTAGGCCAGAAGACACGAAGTATTAGAAGGAGCCATTATGGTTGGGTTGAGGTTGTAGGTGATGACAGTGGATCCTTTACTCACTAGTAATGTCTCAAGAAGGAGTCTTTGCAGATTTGCAGACTCCACCATGATCCTTGGTTCTTCTATCAATGAGGATAGTCATCAGTTGGCTCCCAAAGTAGTCTAGTTCCGTAGGGAGGTAGACTCATCGGACATGGGTGTGTATGACCCCATGTTCGAGTTGTAGGTCTCATTAGCACTACCAGGTGCTAGTGAAACAATGTCAGTTGTAGTCACTAGATATTGACATTAAGGGAGTGTAAGGGAGGAGGAGGAACAAAGGTTTCCAGATTTCTTTGTGGATACAGGTGTTGGCGGTTACCGTTAAGTAGCTATGTTTCCATGCTTCCAAGGTTGTAAGGCACACAAATAGAGAGGGATGGGCAGCCATGACCTACATGTTGTTTGGAAGATGTCCATTCATTAATGGAGTTACTTTAGATATATAGGGAGAAGTAATTGTTGTTCTAGGGCTCTAAGGAGAGATCAAAATCTAGGAATCATAAGAAGACAATAGGTGTTCCACTGGAATTTAAAGATGTAAAGGATAATGTAATAGTTGTAAGTTGTTTTCTTCAACTACAGAAGAGATACCTAAGGAGGTGAATTCAAGTTAACAGAAGTTTTGACTTTGTCTACCCTTAAAATTATCATTGTCTCTTTCAACGATGGGGATGGACACACTAACGTCATTCTAAGGTCTAGTAACGTCACAACATGGTCCATGTAACCACCAGTCAAAGACCTTGAGGGAGAAGAGGAGAAAATCCCCCACCCCCATAATGAACCAGAGCATCAAGTTGGTTTTTATAAGTTTAGCTCTCATACTTTCAAAATTTTGTTATTCTTAGTCTATTTTATGCATAGATTTAATTTTTGCTATAGTAATTTTTAAAATAATAACTTTTTAGTTTAATGCTCTTAATTAGTCTATTAAAAAATAATTATCTAATAGTTCATATTTATAACTATAAACATTATTTTATTCCAAAACCAAGCTCTCATGTCAAGATCATTGGATATGTTGATTGCACTTAGTAAGATAAAAGAGAATCATAGTGTTCAAATAGAGGGACTAATTTGCGATATTTCATCAAATGATGAAAATGAATCTATTTAGATATAAGTGATTCAAGTAGAGATCAAATATCATCAAGGAATGTGATAATCGATCCAAATAACTAAATTTTACTTGGATGAAATGACCAATATGTAAATGGACTCTGATATTGAAGCAATTATGAACTATATCTCAAAATAGGTTTAGTACCCAACATCTAGTAACTTACAACTCTTCACCTCTTAAAGAGGATTTCATCCACAAAATGGACTTAGTTAATATATTGTCCATCCCTTAAAATGATTCAACTAGAAATCTAAATAGATGTATTAGATAAAATGTAGTATCCTTCACCAACTCTAGGTTTCTCCTTTAAGGTTTTATCATACCTCCTTAACCGTGACTTATCTCGAGAAATTATTGATAAAATTCCATTAAATATTTTTTCTATTACATATAGTATTATAAAAAATTGTAATTACTCATGAGAAGTTTTTGATGCAAAAATTGAAAAATGGCCAAAATTAGTGAGAGAACCAAGTCACAATCACCCCATTCCTATATTATGATTACTACTATTCTATCATTGCAAGTATTTGACATATTTTTGGAATTTTGAATTCCATAAAACATAAAGAGTCATGTAGTAATTTAGTGATGCTTGCTCCATGTAATTCCTCTAGGGTCATGTATACATTTCTAGGTTTAAGTTTCTAAATTATGAATATCAAAATTTTGGGTTACAGAACAAAATCATCAGATAAACTACAATTATGAAACATGAATCTAAAACTTCATCAAATTGTACTCAAATTGTTGTCATAAATATTTATGTGACATTTTTGGGGTCAAAATCTAGATATATTTCATTTTTATTCCTCCATTTTTTGTGGGTAGGGTTTTACATAAATAAAATGCTTAGTTCAACATAAAATTTTATATATCAATGAAATTTGGAAGTTATAAAATTTAGAGGTCCTAATATTTATCATGCTTTTACTATTTAATTATCTTATTATGCATTGGGATGCAATTTTGAATCTTCTTTTTGTTTTGGTCTCTCCAATATCATAATTACATATATAAAAAGAGAACCTATTATTTAAATCTCAATCATCCCAATTTGTAGGAGTTTTATGTCAAACTTACAATGAGGTTTTTTTTAAACAAGTTTTGTATTAGTAGGGTTTTTCATCTAAGTCCTAATCCACTCCAATGAAGATGATTAAATATACACACATTTTTTGGGTTATAGATTAAATTCAAGATTAGGGCTTTTCCAAGTAGTAGACATTTCTTTGATCAGGTTGGTATGTAAAGTGAGGAAACCCCACTACCACCTAAGTGGATTGGGAGTAATAATGCTATAACCTTTGGCAAACATTCTTCCTTAGACACCTCAGCTAATTCCACTTACATGGTGATATATTATTCTGAATTAATTAACAAATTTAGGATTTAATTATTTATGTTACATTACTCTTACATATATTTCAACGTTCCAAGTGAAAGTTATCAATTATATGAAACTTACCATTTTTGGATTCATGCTATTTTTTGATAATTTGTAGTTGTCCAATAAAGAGAAATTCTAGGGTAATGTACCAAGTAGTATGCCTATATTGGTAATTTTAATGTTCTAAGGACCATATTATAAATCTACATATATGTTTCTTGAACAATTCTTCCTCAATAATAGTTCTAAGTAAATCTTTTCCTAGGGGGGTCCAAAAAATACTAGATGGTCTAGGTATGTTTCATTTACTTTCTATCAAGGTACATACCCCACATCCTAGGCTCTTAGTGTTTCCTACTTGTAGTCTAGGTATTTTCTAATAATTGAAGATATTAGGGTCCACTATCAACTATCTACTCCAATTGTATTCCTAGCCAACCCTAGTTTTTTGATACGTGCATGAGTGCCAATTATTTATAGGCTAAGATACCACATTGTAAAAACCTGATCCTTGTGATGAAATATTAACAAAATAATATCATAAAATACAAATATATATTTTTACAACCATGCTTTATGTTAGATTCATAGAAGATACACATAGGATTACAAAATAAAAAATAAGAGTGGGTCATATTTACTCTTCAATATGGTACAACTCTTGAACATCTTTTCTAGGTCTTCATTGATCTCCTGTCCATGAGTTTGTGAAGGAATAAAAGAACAAATGGACCCCAAGAAGGGAAACATGGGTCAACAAAGCAGGTACAAAATTGATACTTGGAAAATAAAACAATATTAACCTATATCTAAGGATTCTTATGACAAAATGCAAGAGTTAAATAGTGTAGGCAAGTATTAAATGGTAACAATGGATTATCATATTCAATACGATTCAATATTCAATTTTAAGACTAGTAATTCAATTTTCGCATGATAGCACATGTAAATGTCTATTTATTGGGCATTCCATGTGTTCTCTCCTATGGAGAATGAAAACACATCAACCAAGATTCCCAATATACTAAGGGTCTCTATGTCCTTTAACTCCATGAAGAAGTGTAATTACACTAAACTAGGGACACTAGCCTGCCCTTTTTCAACATTTAAACATTATGCTACTATTTTCCTATAGTAAGTGCTGGAGGGATTTCAAGGAGGAAAGATAAGGCTCAAGATCGATTTTTGGTCCAACCAACCTAACTAATCATGCATGAAAATGATGAGGGAAAATCACTTTCTAGAAAGAAATAGACATTTTGTATATTCGAATCAAAAGTATCCATTATCTAAAAATTCCAAGAATTGACTCCAAGGGACAAGTTGTCTAGGGTTGTTCAAATTTTCTATTATTAGTGTAATAGAAATTTTAAAAATTGTAACTTTCTAGTTTGAGTCTCTTAATTAAGCTATAAAAAAAATTAATATCCATAACTATAGACACTATTTTATTCCAAAGCCAAGCTCTCATGTGAAGATCATTGGATATGTTGATTTCATTTAGTAATATAAAAGAGAATCATAAAGTTCAAATAGATGGACTAATTTACGTTATTTCATCAAATGATGATAATGAATCTATTCAGATATAAGTGATTAAAATAGAGACCAAATAGCATCAAGGAATGTGATAATTGATAAAAATAACCAAATTTTACATAGATGAAAGGACCAATTTGCAAACAGACTCATATTCTGGAAATTTTTTTACTGTAGCTCAAAATTGGTTTAGTACGCAATATCTAGTATGTTACAAAAATGATGTTATCAAAATAGTCAATATCTTAAAATTAGGATAACCACTACGAAGTATTTTATTTAGAAAGAGAATTTATCATTTAGTCTTTTTGTATGAATGTTGTGAAAGTGGATCAATAATTATGCTAAATAGTGTGCTACACTACGAAAGAGGGTAAGAACAAGCCACAAAATATTAATCAAATGAAGTAGGATAAGTCGTATTAGTGAATCGAATGCATGCATAGGCTGACACTGTGGGTAAACTGGTATCCTAAATAATCCATTAATCTGATCTTCCATCCACTTTAATCTATGTAATTTAATTATTATTCTTAGTTCAATCACTCAATCAACTCCTTTTTTAGGTCTAATTGATATGTTTTGGTTAGAATTAGTCCATATAAATCCCAATTTCATGAGTTCTACATTCAGGCCTTTTTTATTCCCTTTACTACTCTGACACATACACGTTTGTTTAGCACACCACACTTAAGTCTTGACAATTTTTTGGCACAGTTGCCAGGAAAATGGTAGCAGTGACACTATGAATGCTAAAAATGACCACTCTAGGCTAATTTTTTTTAATTTTCTATTTTAGTTAAAAATTTATCATAGATTCTTTTTCTGGTTATTTTTCTGTGATTATCACATTTAGCATACATTTTAGGTAATTGTTCGGGATCCCCACATGGACCACTAACTATAGTGAGTCTACACCGCACCACCTGTGAAAGATATAGAGATTGAGAAAGAGTAGGATATTAAACTCAAAGAACTTGTTGTAGAACCACAAGATATATATAACCATAGGGAGGATAGTGAGGACTTGAATGTTTCAAATTGTGAACATACCATATCAAAGAAATTCAAGGTTGTTGGATCAATGGTCTCTAGAAAGTGGGGTTAATGGAGCTTAAACACTTAAATGAGTTTCGTTAGACCTTCAAATTAATTCAAGGGATAAGATTAAAAATATGGAATTTGATGTGGAACTAAACATAAATATCAAGGATAATAGAGATTGAATGAGATCCGGAACAATCTATGTATAGTGGCTCCAAACTCCAAACTAGGACAGTGTACATCCACTACGTAGATAGGCCAACCTCTATGATTTTGTAATGATTCCATTATAAGACATTTAATAAGGCTTTCCTTTTGCAGGGCAAGGATACCTAGTTTTTCTTTTTAAGTATCAAAAGGATCCAACAAAGCTTACAAGATATTACCTATCCTTTGAGCAAGAGTCTTCAACATCTACAAGAGCTTACCCACTTTTGCAAGGAGCTGGACACCTTCACCAAGGAGCTCCCCTTATGAAACAAGTCTTCCACCTTGAAGGAATTACCCACTCTTCTCACGGATCTTCAACCTTCATCTTCTCCTTCACCAAGGAGATGCTTTAACCAACTATTCTTGAAGAAAGGGATAGGGAAAGGGAAGAATTGAAAGAATTACAATGACTACAAGGAAGTAGCTCTCTCACAAATAACCTATCTCAATCAAATTGATTTTTTGGATAGTAAGAAAGAGAGAGAAAGGGTCTCTTAGTATACAAATCCACTCAGCTATAGCTAGGATCATAAGTAGAAAACCTGGGATGAAGACCAAGGGTCCCTATTTATAGTTGGGGATGTCTTTTACCCTACATACACACTTTGGAAAGAATTCTAATCGTTTGGGGTGTTGAAATGGATATATTCTTGATGTTTGTTACACACAAATGACTAGAAAAACTTTTTCCACAATGGCACTTCATCTGTACACTCCATACAGTGTAGTCATCCACATTTCAATAAAGCAAACTCGATCAAAAGCACTATGCGAGAAAGCAAATTTGAAGTGTCTGTCAAATCTATGCTAGATGAAACTCGGCCAATGGCTTACATTTGATTTTCTCAATGCATGGTGGTAGCTGAGTTTGTCCAGAGGAAACTTGGCTGATGCTACCAGTTCCCAAAATCTGTCAAGGTTGTACGTTGAGTTTATCAAGAATGAAATTTGGATGACAAAGCTCTGTATAATGAATTTTGGAAATTTCCATTTGAGTGCTAAAAAATTCAATCTAAGAACTCCTACTTTTTTCTCATCTTAATTACAAATATTAGCATCAATGCAAATGGTAACAAAATTATCTTGAGGATTTTAGGGCATTTTCCACAAAAGTGCACTAGCACTGACTTTGGTTTGTATTTGGTCAAGTTAGGGCTTGATTGAATGGATCCTTTTCATGTACCTAATACGTAAAATCAATCTCAAATAGGCATATTAGATACATAAGAATGGAATGGTTAAGTCATTATCAATATATGGACAATGTATAATTTCTAGGTTAACATCCTCCCCTCTTTTGGAGATGACAAATCATTCCTCAACATTTTGAAAAGGACTTCAAATTTAAACTTTAACCTTATGAATTGTAAGGGGATACATGGATGAACAATAGAAATTAATCCCCTCAATTCATTCTTACCTTTTCTTGTATGATTAGTTTCTCCAAAAAGCATTACCATAACACATATATACTATTGAGTCCTTTTACATAGTAACATGACATGTCAGAGAATTAACTATAAAGGGATCACAATTCAATATATACCAAGATCATTTCTCCCCCTCTTTCATATCAATAAGGCAAGGAGGTAGAAGAGCTAAAACATATGTCTTATCTAAGGCACAAACGACAGAAGAAACCACCATATGCAAGCACCAACCACCAAACTAGAGAGAACAAACATACTAGAATTAGAATCAAAATATGAAATCACATACCCAAAAATCATGAGATATAACCAAGAATAGAGTTAAGGTACATATAATCCAATTACAACAACAGAAATGTCCTCTTTAGAGGAAAACTACAACAACAACTAAGAATACGACAATATATGAAAAATTGTAAACCTCTGATATTGCGCCGAAATGTTTAGTACATGAAAGACTACAAAATAATATAGATATGAGCACTCTATGAACTAAGAACTAAACATCAAGGGCATCTATTTCAAGGGCCAAATCATCATCGGGTTGGTAGTCTCCATAATCATTAAAAGGTGTGTCAGGGGCAAAAGGTGTAGCCTCACCAGGATCTTCATCATCACCGGATCCATCATCAGCATACTTATCTTCATCCACATCCTCCTCACCATCACCAACATCATCATCCTCATCAGCCATATCCTCATCCTCAAAAGTTCAAAAGGAATGAGTTGTAGGCTACTTGGCATGTTTCTCCTCCCAAGACACACCACATGTATGCAATGCATTTGCTTGCTTATAACTAGATGTAAAAACCCCATCAAAACCATCAAGCAATGTAGAGCCAGGACCAGGAGGTAGAGCAGTAGATGAGAGGCACATGGCTAAGTAGAGTCATGTACACCATCAGAGGTAGGGGGTACAGTGGAAGCAGCAAGCTGGTAGGCCAGGTGGAACTAACAATATGCATAAGAGGCATAGTCAGGAGCTGGGTAGGGCTGATAGGTGGGCTAGAGATGGGTGCATGACAAGTTCATGTATGACATTATCTAAACTAGATCCTAGTGTTGGTGCTCCAAGACCTTCATTTTGTATTCATGTTGATGCATCATGTAGCCCATCAGGGTTTCATTTGACACTGAAAAAGAGGCATGGTCAGGTCTAGGAGGAGCCTGCGAAGAGGTTGAATCACTAGCAATGGAGGAGATGAGTTGAAAGGATTTCTTTATTGTGGTGTCACTGATATAAACTCCTTTGCAAATAACTTTGTAAACCAGATCTTTGAAATGGGATTGACCTGTGTGATCTTAAAAGACACCATAAATAAGATTATGGTAGGGTGGGTGGGAATCTCTAGTATTCTTCTCAATATCCATGGAAGTCACATGGTGAAGAATGAATCTTGCCAAATTTGATATGGATATTCTTAATAAGATAGTAAATGATCACATTAGAGGTTTCTGCAACATCCATTTGATTCTTTTTTGGATGAGTGTTGCAGTTAACAAGGAGAGAAACCAAGCATGTCTTGATATCCAGAGAAGAAGACAGAAGGATGACTTTCTTCCTAAAAGGGACCTCAGTCTTATTAAAAATTTTGTGGATGTCAAAAAGAGACAACTTAGGGTCAAAGCTCTTGTAGATGGTTTTTGGGTCAAGGAGGTCTCTATAGGTAGGATAGGGAGTCATCCAACTAGGTGAGGAGCAAGATAAATAATTATTTAATGAATTCTTAGAGATAGTAAACTTGACTCCCTCTATCATGGAAGAAAAAACAACTTGGGTGTTAGGAGGAGGCACCAAGGTGGTGTAGTTCTAGGTTGGATTTGTGTAGAACTCATGAACTGCCTTCTTGCTCGAAAGGGATTTGTTATAGGTCTAGAATTTGTAGCAAATAGCATCAAGATGTCAACTAGAAAAGAGTGTCTTAACCTCTTTGAGTATCTCATTGCTAGGATTCAATAAGGGACAGAAAGGATAAGAGTTCGTAGGTAAGAGTTCCCTATAGACATTTACTTCTTGATTGGAGATAAAGGAGGTACTGAAGTATAAGATATGCCTAATGGTTGTGGAAAATGAGGTTACACCTGAAGGTTTGGTTCTCTTAGGCCTATTGGACTCCATGGAGAGAAGAGAAACTGAAGACGGCACCAAACAAGGAAGAGAACTCAAGCAGCAGGCCGCCCATGCTAGGTTAGAGGTTGAGGAAGGTCAAAATGGGTTGGATAGGACTGGGAAGGGGATTTGGAGACCTAGGTTTCAAGGATGAATAGAAGGGGTGAAGAAATAGTCATGTTTTCTCTAGTTGAGAGGGAGAAAATTAGCCGACATTTTATATTTCTATGCTACAATATCATCGGTTGAGCTTGAGATTTGGAAACTCGGTTTAGGGCACTATTGTGTGTTCAGTCCTTGCGGTTTGTTGTCGATCGAGTTTCCCTAGAGAAACTCGACTAACAAGAAAGCATGTCCAAAAGATATGAAATTTAATTCTAGGCTACTGGAGTGTGATATAAATTTATTTTTTTAGGCTATCCTGCATTTTGAAAATATTTAGGCACTTTCCACTAGTCATTGACTACTATTTTGAAATAAAACAAGTGTTTAAGATAAATACCCAAACAATCAAATAAGCCATTAAAACTAGGCATATGTAGCAAAAATAAGAATAAGGTGAGGAACATATGAGCAAGAACATATAGGTAAGAGAACATATAGCTAGATGACACATCATTATCATCAAGAGAAGCAATTTTCATCTAATGAAAGATAAATTTCTCTCTAGCTAGAGGTTTAGCAAGAATGTCCGCAAGTTTATTTTCTGTGTCCACAAGAGTGATAAAAATATCTTTCTTGGAAATGTGGTCATGAAGGAAGTGATGGAGGACATCTATATGTTTGGATCTAGTATACAATAAATGATTGTAAGAAAGATTGATATCACTAGTATTATCACAAGTGATTGGAGAAGTATCATAGTGAACGTTAAAACCTTGGAGCAAAAAAAAAGTCTTAGAGCATTTGTTTCATCCATAGGACTTGGGCACAAATACTCCTAACTGCAATGCACTAAGACTCGGTAGTTCAAAGAGTCATTGTGCCTTATTTCTTAGACAACCAAGAAACCAAGCATGGTCCTAGGAGGAAGCAAGCGACACTTGTGCACTTTCTATCAATTAAGAACCCAACATAATCAACATCACTATAAGCAATAAAAGTAAAGTCCCTTAACTTGGGATAACATAGTCCAAAAATTTTGCATTTTGTCTAGGTACCTTAGAATCATGTTAACCACTATAAGATGGGATTTTCTTGGGCTTGATTGAAATATACACACAAGCCAACACTACATGTAATATCAGGTCTAAAGGCAGTAAAATATAATAGGCTACCAATCATACATCTATAGAGCTTCTCATCTACTGTAATGGCCCCAGATTTCCACCGTCTAGAGACTTAGAAGGCCCGAGAGGACGAATCTGAAATCATTAGGCAATTGTTTCAGAGAGCGATGTGGAAGCAAAATATGCATACATGAACATTCAAATATAATGCATACACCATAAACAATCTCAACATTCAACATGTAAACTATTACATCAGGTTTTATTACAACATACATTTACATATTGAAAGAGAATATAATACAAGTCTGAATACGTATGCTTGGATCCTAACCCAATAGGTAAACCTAGAAAACTGCTCACTCTCATCTTTTCCTCCCATGCTATCTTTGAACCTAAAACAAACATTTAACAATGAATCAACATACACGATATTGTGTACGTGGGAAGAAAGATACATACTAATATGCTTGCAAAATTGAAATAACTTGAGAAAGAAAGAGTAAAAGAAAGCATTGTTTAAAGTGATAATCATGTAAATACATCTTTTATACATTTCATTAGATGCAGTTGTACTACAATTTTATAGGAACTTCTCATACATCCAGTATGGGCAAAATTATTTTATCATACATCTAACATGGGCAATTCATCATACATCCATGTTAGACAACATACATCCATATTTGGCCATCTGCACTAGTAGCGACAACTCATCAAAATGTCCATTTATGTTTCATTAAGTTTTGGCAAAGCATATAATACTAATACACATCCAAGAATTCATATGCAAATAAAAGCATCCAAAGTACATCATATCATTATGCATCCCCAAAAACTAGTCATATAATTAATAAAACCCACGTACCTGAGTTCAGAGAATCCTAATCATCCTGAATCATCTAAAACTTGTCCATGACCTGATTAAATATAATTAAGCATCATTAATATATGACCATTATTATTCTTAGCATTTTAGGTCTAAAATTAGGGTTTTGACCAAATCTAGGTTTTACTGACCTAGAACATATTTATAATATTTTTATACTAATCAGGTGGTCATTAGAGGGGTCTAGTCCGAATTTCATATTTTTTTTATGATGGGTCTGTTTTCTAGAATTAAAATGAGTTTATAAGCATTTGATTGGACACTAATGAGGAAAGACCTAATATTGAGCAATAAAAAAATAGATCAAAGTATAAATTAGGTTCCAATAATCATTTAGTGTCTATAAGAATTTTCTGAGAATTTATTTACAACAAATATCATTTATTGTGTCTCAAACAACCTAAAATGAAGCATCATTTTGTAAATAAAAACCACCAATAACACTGCTTAAAAGATCAGATCTAAGGGTTTCATAATAAAGAGGGAATTTTTCTGAGACTTTTGATATCTTATTTGTATTTTTTTGATAACGAAGCTAATAGCTATGTATTTTCTAAGATCTGTACATTTATAGGATTTTTGAGTGGATTATTACCTTTAGGCGAATCAGGCGCTGCCACGTGGCACATGTGGACCCCTTGGGCCTACTTTGGCTAGCCGGTCTAGTTTAGTGGTATGGACCCAGTTTGGGTGTGATTTGGTTGGTTCGGGGTTCTCACTACTTGCCCCTTTCTCCCTCGCGTGATGGCAATGCCTTCTTCGTCAGTTCTCTGCTTCACACCGCTGTAAGCGGCTTCCATCCTCCCGGTCTAGGGTTCTATCCTAGCTTCCTAGGAGTTGTGCAATCAGGACAACTATTTTTGACTGATCTAGATTATTATAGGATGCTTGGTCACCCTCCGCTGCCCTTTGCACATGGTTCAGGCCAATGTGATGCCTCATATGCATCAACAACCCCGAGTCGCTTCTGCCAGATGATTACCTCCTCCACCGAGATCGGCCTCCTGCACACTGGACTAATGAGAACATACCTCACTATCTTCTCTCAGACTCGGTCATGCACAACTGACAGGTTCATCCTCCCCTGTCTTTCCTCAAGATCCCTGCATCGCGTGCACGAGAGAGACCGCGCTTCCCCTGCTGCTCTAGGTTGAGTCCATACTGCCA
This sequence comes from Alisma plantago-aquatica, assembly GCA_963693085.1. NCBI lineage: Eukaryota > Viridiplantae > Streptophyta > Magnoliopsida > Alismatales > Alismataceae > Alisma > Alisma plantago-aquatica. The sequence goes on from OY856409.1 coordinate 1,297,971,244, forward strand.
CCACGGTTTGCTCCAACAAGTTTGTGAATGAGCAACAGATGGGCTGTTGTAGGTTTGGCCCTCGCATCTCCTTCTCGTCCCCTGATTGCATGGACTAGATGCATGGATCCCACTTCCTGTGTGCTGCTGTTGCGAGGTATGAACTCTGATGAGGAAGAAGTGTATGATCTTAGCACCTCGTGGAACCCCATGACATCCAACAACTTTGTGGGGTAGCGATAAGATTTCTCACTACCTCTATCACTCCTACGAGATTCACTGCTCCTAATCATCAAGGTTCGTCAGTTAATAGTTCGAGCAAGGGGGACCAACCTGGGGATTTACTCTCCTTTGTCCTTCATTACCTTCTTGGGGCTTCTGGGGTTAGGGCGGCTAGCTACGACAGTGAATCTCCCCAAAGAACTCCAATCCACCACAGAGAGGGAGAATACTAGCATAGGCTGAGTGGGGGTCTCCCTCTCCCTATAGACCACCAGAAAGTTTCTGATGAGGTCCCTGGGTTCATCTCAACAAGCCAGAAACAACTAAACATCCAGTCTTATGCTTGGATCCATTGTGTACATGGACGTCAGAAGATTGGGTCATATTTGTTGCCTCCGAATAATCAGGAGGTTAATGACGATTAGTCTCATTGGATTCCTAACTACATCGCCCAATGAGGTTGTGATTCATACACATAACCAATAATCCTTCCAATGAGGGGATCAGTTGCACTACATGGTTGGGAAAGGCCACACAGCCAATTCATATCAATGACTATGTGACTAAAACACCCAAATTAGATCAAATGTTACTGCTACCTAGGTTTTGAATAATTATATACTAAACTCCTTGTTGATTTCAGACCTTAATAACCTCCACGCGAAGGGTTTTGACCCAAATAAAATTGTCCCAAAGTCCTAATAGTGTATTCCACCTTAGATACACTTTTGATGCTCAAAATTTGATTTTGGTCTTCGTTCAAGATACTTCAAAGTGGTATATGTTTAGGGATATTGAACTCAAAGTATGCATCAATTCACCTCTAACATCATAAACACAATTTCAACTTACTGATTATGTACTGGATGCATCCTAGGTTCCATTGTTCAATCATATGAATCCATGTGTACTTTGTTGGATACCTAACTCCATATAGTCTCAAAATCGACTACTAACTGGTGTTAATCATCTCTATATGCGTAAATGGCCTTGATATCTATTCTGAACCCTTTAGTGGCATTACAATCTTATTTTTTGGGTCAAAATAATCCATGGTAAAATATAAGTCATCCTGATTTGGTATTTGCCAACTAGGAACAATCATGAGCTTCAAATAGTATATCAGGTATGAAAATCCTAAAATCAAGGTCATCACATTCACCCCACCTTATTTGAAATTTTATCCTTAAAATTCAACTAACCATATATTCAACGTGATATCAAGGAGTTTTTTTTTTCTACATCTAGGCCATCACTTTTGCTGCCAAGGATATCATTATTCTAGATTCATCCTAAGTTATCTTCTTAGGATATTTAATCATGTAGGGTGTGCCCACCCCACCTAATATAGGTTGAAGCATCATTTTTTTTAAAGAAATTATAGCATCACTTAGTGTCTTAGTCATTACATGACATTATTATATTTAGGATTTACATCCTCATAGTCACTTAAGGATAAGGATTTTATTCATACACATGGATTTAATATGGTGTTATTCAAGGTTCAATCTTTCACTCCACTAACGCATGTAAGGCGATACCAAGCATCATTTACTAGAATGTTGGCACTTAACATCACTAGTGTAGCTTTATGATCAACATCATATCATAATTTCATCATTTGAGAGGGTCTTAGTTGACATGCTTGAATATTAGGGTTTCACCTCATGGGGTAGTTAATTCTCAAACTATAAGCTTGGATTTAGAAGGATCAAGGTTAAGCACTATAATGTCATGCAATATAAGATCTAGAGGGACCTTTGTATCAAGATCATGCTTTCATACCTCATATCTTTCATGTATGACAAAAGGGGAACGAGAATATAGTAGGGCAATCTTATCATGATTTCAAACTTGGATATTACATGTATGATATAGGAAGGGAATATTAAATTGGTCAAGCGTAAATGAGTGACTCCTCATATCTAATTCATTTATATAGATCAAGTGAGGTTTTCATCATCATATATATAGAGAAAGAGAATAAGAAGAAGAAGAAGATGAAGAAGAAGGATCAATATGTATGAGAATTTCATTTACAAGGTACTCTACTCTAAGAGCCAGAGTTCCATATATTAACTCACTTGCAGCTAATGATGAACTTCACCAGCTTAAGTCACTCAAGCTGGGACCTAAATTAATCAAAGGATTGACTTTCTCTTTATGAGTCACCTACTCATCATCATCTTTTTTTAAACCCAACTCTCACATATAGGAATGCTCTGATACCAACTGTAACGTTCCCAGATTTCCGCCGTCTAGAGACTTAGAAGGCCCAAGAGGATGAATCAAAAATTGTTAGGCAATTGTTTCAGAGAGCGATGCGGAAGCATAATACGCATACATGAACATTCAAATATAATGCATACACCATAAACAATCTCAACATCCAACATGTAAACTATTACATCAGGTTTTATTACAACATACATTTACATATTGAAAGAGAATATAATACAAGTCTGAACATGTATGCTAGGATCTTAACACAATAGGTAAACCTAGGCAACTGCTCACTCTCATCTTTTCCTCCCATGCAATCTTTAAACCTAAAACATATGTGAAACAACGAATCAACACACAAGTTGTTGTGTACGTGGGTAGAAAGATACATACTAATATGCTTGCATAATTGAAATAACTTGAGAAAGAAAGAGTAAAAGAAAGCATTATTTAAAGCGATAATCATGTAAACACATCTTTTATACATTTCATTAGATACAGTTGCACTACGATTTTATAGTCACTTCTCATACATCTAGTATGGGCAAAATTATTTTATCATACATCTCACATGGGAAATTCATCATACATCCATGATAGGCAACATACATCCATATTGGGCCCATGTGCACTAGTAGCTACAACTCATCAAAATGTCCATTTATGTTTCATTAAGTTTTGGCGAAGCATATAATACTAATATGCATCCAAGAATTTATATGAAAATGAAAGCATCCAAAGTACATCATATCATTATGCATCCACAAAAACTAGTCATATACTTAATAAAACCCACGTACCTGAGTTAGAGAATCCTAGTCATCCTGGGTCATCTAAAACTTGTCCATGACCTGATTAAATATAATTAAGCATCATTAATATATGATCATTATTATTCTTAGCATTTTAGGTATAAAATTAGGGTTTTGACCAAATCTAGGTTTTACTGACCTAGAACATATTTATAATATTTTTATACTGATCAGGTGGTCATTTTGGGGTCTGGTCCGAATTTCATATTTTTCTGATGATGGGTCTATTTTCTAGAATTAAAATGAGTTTATAAGCATTTGATTGGCCACTAATGAGGAAAGACCTAATATTGAGCAACAAAAAATTAGATCTAGGTATAAATCAGGTTCCAATAATCATTAAGTGTCTATAAGATTTTTCTGATAATTTATTTAAACCATATACCATTTATTGCTTCTCAAACAACCTAAAATGAAGCATCATTTTGTAAATTAAAAACCACCAATAACACTGCTTAAAAGTTCTGATCTAAGGGTTTCATAATAATGAGGGAATTTTTCTGAGAATTTTGACATCTTATTTGCATTTTTTTGATAACCAAGCTAATATCTATGTGTTTTCTAAGATCTGTACATTTATAGGATTTTTAAGTGGATTATTACCTTTAGGCGAATCAGGCGCTGCCACATGGCACATGTGGACCTCTTGGGCCTACTTTGGCTGGCCGGTCTAGTTCAGTGGTCTGGACCCAGTTTGGGTGTGATTTGGTTGGTTTGGGGTTCTCGCTACTTGCCCCTTTCTCCCTTGCGCGATGGTGATGCCTTCTCCGTCAGTTCTCCGGTTCACACCTCTGTAAGCGGCTTCCATCCTCCCGGTCTAGGGCTCCATCCTAGCTTCCTAGGAGCTATGCAATTGGGACGACTATTTTTGATTGATCTGGATTATTGTAGGAAGCTTGGTCACCCTATGTTTCCCTTTGCACATGCTTCAGGCCGTTGTGATGCCTCATCTGCATCAACAATCCCTAATCACTTCTGCAGGATGATTACCTCCTCCACCAAGATTGGCCTCCTGCACACTAGACTGACGAGCATGGACCTCACTATGTGCTCTCAGACTCGGTCACGTGCAATTGACAAGTTCATCCTCCCCCGTCTTTCCTCATGATCCCCGTATCGTGTGCACGAGAGAGACCGCGCTTCCCCTGCTACTCCAGGTTGAGTCCATACCGCCGCCATGGTTTTCTCCAGCAAGTTTGTGAATGAGCAATAGATGGGCTGCTATAGGTTTTGCCCTCGCATCTCCTTCTCGTCCCCTAATTGCATGGACTAGATGCATGCATCCCTCTTCCTGTGTGCTACTGCTGTGAGCTATGGACTCTGATGAGGAAGAAGTGTATGATCCTAGCACCTTGTGGCACCCCATGGCATCAAACAACATTGTGGGGTAGAGAGAAGATTTCTCACTACCTCTGGAACTCTTACGAGATTCACTGCTCCCAATCATCAAGGTTCGTTACTGAATAGTTGGATCAAGGGGGATCAACCTGAAGATTTGATCTCCTTTGTCCTTCATTACCTTCTTGGGGCTTCTGGGGTCACGGAGGCTAGCTACGACAATGAATCTCCCCAAACAACTCCAGTCCACCACAGAGAGGGAGAAGACTAGCATTGGCTGAGTGGGGGTCTCTCTCTCCCTATACGCTACCAGAAAGCTTCTGATGAGATCCCTGGGTTCATCTCAATGAGCCGGAAACAACTAAACATCCAGTTTTGTGCTTGGATCAAATTGTGTACATGGACGTCAGAAGACTGGGTCATATTTGTTGACTTTGAATAATCTGAAGGTTAATGACGACTAGTCTCATTGGATTCCTAACTACATCGCCCAATAGGGTTGTGATCAATCCACATAACCAATAATCCTTCCAATGAGTGGATCAGTTGCACTACATGGTTGGGAAAGGCCACACAGCCAATTCATATCAATGGCTATGTGACTAAAACACCCAAATTAGATCAAATGTTACTGCTACCTAGGTTTTGAATAATGATATACTAAACTCCTTGTTGTTTCAGACCTTAATAACCTCCATGCGAAGGGTTTTGACCCAAATAAAATTGTCCCAAAGTCCTAATAGTGTATTCCACCTTAGATACACTTTTGATGCTCAAAATTTGATTTTGCTCTTCGTTCAAGATACTTCGAAGTGGTATATACTTAGGGATATTGAACTCAAAGTATGCAGCAATTCACCTCTAACATCATAAACACAATTTCAACTTAATTAGTATGTACTGGATGCATCCTAGGTTCCATTGTTCAATCATATGAATCCATGTGTACTTTGTTGGATACCTAACTCCATATAGTCTCAAAATCGACTACTAACTGGTATTAATCATCTCTATATGCGTAAATGGCCTTGATATCTATTCTGAACCCTTTAGTGGCATTACAATCTTATTTTGTGGGTCAAAATAATCCATGGTAAAATATAAGTCATCCTGATTTGGGATTTGCCAACTAGGAACAATCATGAGCTTCGAACAGTATATCAGGTATGAAAATCCTAAAATCAAGGTCATCACATTCACCCCACCTTATATGGAATTTTGTCCTCAAAATTCAACTAACCATATATTCAACGTGATATCAAGGAGTTTTTTTTTTGCTACATCTAGGCCATCACTTCTGATGTCAAGGATATCATTATTCTAGATTCATCCTAATTAATCTTCTTAGGATATTTAATCATGTAGGGTGTGCCCACCCCGCCTTATATAGGTTGAAGCATCATTTTTTTAAAAGAAATTATAGCATCACTTAGTGTCTTAGTCATTACATGACATTATTATATTTAAGATTTACATCCTCATAGTCACTTAAGGATAAGGATTTTATTCATACACATGGATTTAAGATGGTGTTATTCAAGGTTCAATCTTTCACTCCATTAATGCATGTAAGGTGATACCAAGCATCATTAACTAGAATGTTGGCACTTAACATCACTAGTGTAGCTTTATGATCGACATCATATCATAATTTCATCATGTGAGAGGGTCTTAGTTGACATGCTTGAATATTAAGGTTTCACCTCATGGTGTAGTTTATTCTCAATCTATAAGCTTGGATTTAGAAGGATTAAGGTTAAGAACTATATTGTCATGCAATATAAGATCCAAAGGGACCTTTGTGTCAAGATCATGCTTTCATACCTCATATCTTTCATGTATGACAAAAGGGGAACGAGAATATACTAGGTCAATCTTATCATGATTTCAAACTTGGATATTACATGTATGATATAGGAAGGGAATATTAAATTGGTCAAGCTTAAATGAGTGACTCCTCATATCTAAATCATTTATATAGATCAAGTGAGGTTTTCATAATCATATATATAGAGAAAGAGAAGAAGAAGAAGAAGAAGAAGAAGAAGAAGAAGGATCAACATGTATGAGAATCTCATTTATAAGGTACTCTACACTAAGAGCCAGAGTTCCATATATTAACTCACTTGCAGCTAATGATGAACTTCACCAGCTTAAGTCACTCAAGCTAGGACCTAAATTAGTCAAAGGATTGACCTTCTCATTATGAGTCACCTCCTCATCATCATCTTTTTTTTTAACCCAACTCTCACATATATGATTGAATCATGCTCTGATACCAACTGTAACGTTCCCAAATTTCCGCCGTCTAGAGACTTAGAAGGCCCAAGAGGATGAATCCAAAATTGTTAGGCAATTGTTTCAGAGAGCGATGCGGAAGCATAATACACATACATGAACATTCAAATATAATGCATACACCATAAAAAATCTCAACATTCAACATGTAAGCTATTACATCAGGTTTTATTACAACATACATTTACATATTGAAAGAGAATATAATACAAGTCTAAACATGTATGCTAGGATCTTAACACAATAGGTAAACCTAGACAACTGCTCACTCTCATCTTTTCCTCCCATGCTATCTCTGAACCTAAAACATACGTGAAACAATGAATCAACACAGAAGATGTTGTGTACATGGGTAGAAAGATACATACTAATATGCTTGCATAATTGAAATAACTTGATAAAGAAAGAGTAAAAGAAAGCATTATTTAAAGCAATAATCATGTAAACACATATTTTATACATTTCATTAGATGTAGTTGAACTACAATTTTATAGGCACTTCTCATACATCCAGTGTGGGAAAAATTATTTTATCATACATCTAACATGGGCAATTCATCATACATCCATGATAGGCAACATACATCCATATTGGGCCATGTGCACTAGTAGCTACAACTCATCAAAATGTTCATTTATGTTTCATTAAGTTTTAGTGAAGCATATAATACTAATATGCATCCAAGAATTTATATGCAAATGAAAACATCCAAAGTACATCATCTCATTATGCATCCACAAAAACTAGTCATATACTTAATAAAACCCATGTACCCGAGTTCAGAGAATCCTAGTCATCCTGGATCATCTAAAACTTGTCCATGACCTGATAAATACAATTAAGCATCATTAATATATGATCATTATTATTCTTAATATTTTAGGTATAAAATTAGTGTTTTGACCAAATCTAGGTTTTACTAACCTAGAACATATTTATCATATTTTTATACTAATCAGGTGGTCATTATAGGGGTCTGGTCTGAATTTCATATTTTTCTGATGATGGGTCTATTTTCTAGAATTAAAATGAGTTTATAAGCATTTGATTGGCCACTAATGAGAAAAGACCTAATATTGAGCAACAAAAAATTAGATCAAGGTATAAATCAGGTTCCAATAATCACTAAGTGTCTATAAGAATTTTCTGAGAATTTATTTAGAACAGATATCATTTATTGCGTCTCAAACAACCTAAAATGAAGCATCATTGTATAAATTAAAAACCACCAATAACACAGCTTAAAGGATCTGATTTAAGGGTTTCATAATAATGAGGGAATTTTTCTAAGACTTTTTATATCTTATTTGTATTTTTTTTATAACCAAGCTAATATCTATGTATTTTCTAAGATCTGTACATTTATAGGATTTTTTAGTGGATTATTACCTTTAGGCGAATCAGGCGCTGCCACGTGGCACATGTGGACCCCTTGGGCCTACTTTGGCTGGTCGGTCTAGTTCAGTGGTCTGGACCCAGTTTGGGTGTGATTAGGTTGGTTCGGGGTTCTCACTACTTGCCCTTTTCTCCCTCGCGCGATGGTGATGCCTTCTCTGTCAGTTCTCCCCTTCAAACCTCTGTAAGCGGCTTCCATCCTCCCGATCTAGGGTTCCATCCTAGCTTCCTAGGAGTTGTGCAATCGGGAGTTCTGGTTTTGACTGATTTGGATTATTGTAGGATGCTTGGTCACCCTCCGCTGCCCTTTGCACATGCTTCAGGCCGCTGTGATGCCTCATCTGCATCAACAATCCCCAATCGCTTCTGCCGGATGATTACCTCCTCCACTGAGATTGGCCTCCTACACACTGGACTGGCGGGAACAGACCTCACTATCTTCTCTCAGACTTGGTCATGCACAACTGATAGGTTCATCCTCCCCCATCTTTCCTCACGATCCCCGCATCGCATGGACGAGAAAGACCACGCTTCCCCTACTGCTCCAGGTTGAGTCCATACCGCTGCCATGATTTGCTCCATAAAGTTTGTGAATGAGCAACATATGGGCTGCCAAATGTTTGGCCCTGCATCTCCTTCTCGTCCTCGGATTGCATGGACTAGATGCATGGATCCCTCTTCCTGTGTGTTGCTGCTGCGAGGTATGGACTCTGATGAGGAAGAAGTGTATGATCCTAGCACCTCGTGGAACCCCATGGAATCCAACAACTTTGTGGGGTAGCGAGAAGATTTCTCACTACCTCTGTCGCGCCTACGAGATTCACTGCTCCCAATCATCAAGGTTCGTCAGTGAATAGTTGGAGCAAGGTGGATCAACCTGGGGATTTGCTCTCCTTTGTCCTTCATTTCCTTCTTGGGGTTTCTGTGGTCAGGGCGGCTAGCTACGACAGTGAATCTCCCCAAAGAACTCCAGTTCACCACAGAGAGGGAGAAGACTAGCATAGGCTGAGTGGCGGTCTCTCTCTCCCTATAGGCCACCAGAAAGCTTCCGATGAGGTCCCTGGGTTCATCTCAATGAGCCGGAAACAACTAACATCCAGTCTTATGCTTGGATCCATTGTGTACATGGACGTCAGAAGACTGGGTCATATTTATTGCCTCTGAATAATCAGGAGGTTAATGCCGATCAATCTCATTGGATTCCGAAGTACATCGCCAAATGGGGTTGTGATCCATCCACGTAACCAATAATCCTTCCAATGAGGGGATCATTTGCACTACATGGTTGGGAAAGGCCACACAACCAATTCATATCAATGGCTATGTGACTAAAACACCCAAATTAGATCAAACGTTACTGCTACCTAGGTTTTGAATAATGATATACTAAACTCCTTGTTTATTTTAGACCTTAATAACCTCCACGCGAAGGGTTTTGACCGAAATAAAATTGTCCCAAAGTCCTAATAGTGTATTCCACTTTAGATACACTTTTGATGCTCAAAATTCAATTTTGCTCTTCATTCAAGATACTTCAAAGTGGTATATGTGTAGGGATATAGAACTCAAAGTATGCATCAATTCACCTCTAACATCATAAACACAATTTCAACTTACTTAGTATGTACTGGATGCATCCTAGGTTCCATTGTTCAATCATATGAATCCATGTGTACTTTTTTGGATACCTAACTCCATATAGTCTCAAAATCGACTACTAACTGGTGTTAATCATCTCTATATGTGTAAATGGCCTTGATATCTATTCTGAACCCTTTAGTGGCATTATAATCTTATTTTGTGGGTCAAAATAATTCATGGTAAAATATAAGTCATCCTACCTTGGGATTTGCCAACTAGGAACAATCATGAGCTTCAAATAGCATATCAGGTATGAAAATCCTAAAATCAAGGTCATCACATTCACCCCACCTTATATGGAATTTTGTCCTCGAAATTCAACTAACCATATATTCAACGTGATATCAAGGAGTGACCTACTCATCATCATCTTTTTTTTAACCCAACTCTCACATATAGGATTGAATCATGCTCTGATACCAACTGTAACGTTCCCAAATTTCCGCCGTCTAGAGACTTAGAAGGCCCAAGAGGATGAATCCAAAATCTTTAGGAAATTGTTTCGGAGAGTGATGCGGAAGCATAATACGCATACATGAACATTCAAATATAATGCATACACCATAAACAATCTCAACATTCAACATGTAAACTATTACATCAGGTTTTATTACAACATACATTTCCATATTGAAAGAGAATATAATACAAGTCTAAACATGTATGTTAGGATCTTAACACAATAGGTAAACCTAGACAACTGCTCACTTTCATCTTTTCCTCCCATGCTATCTCTGAACCTAAAACATACGTGAAACAACGAATCAACACAGAAGATGTTGTGTGCGTTGGTAGAAAGTTACATACTAATATGCTTGCATAATTGAAATAACTTGAGAAATAAAGAGTAAAAGAAAGCATTATTTAAAGTGATAATCATGTAAACACATCTTTTAAACATTTCATTAGATGCACTTGTACTACAATTTTATAGGCACTTCTCATACATCCAGTATGGGAAAAATTATTTTATCATACATATAACATGGGCAATTCATCATACATCCATGATAGGCAACATACATCCATATTGGGCCATGTGCACTCGTAGCTACAACTCATCAAAATGTCCATTTATGATTCATTAAGTTTTGGCGAAGCATATAATACTAATATGCATCCAAGAATTTATATGCAAATAAAAGCATCCAAAGTACATCATATCATTATGCATCCACAAAAACTAGTCATATACTTAATAAAACCCACGTACCTGAGTTCAAAGAATCCTAGTCATCCTGGATCATCTAAAACTTGTCCATGGCCTGATTAAATATAATTAAGCATCATTAATATATGATCATTATTATTCTTAGCATTTTAGGTATAAAATTAGGGTTTTGACCAAATCTAGGTTTTACTGACCTAGAACATATTTATAATATTTTATACTGATCAGGTGCTCATTATAGGGGTCTGGTTCGAATTTCATATTTTTCTGATGATGGGTTTATTTTATAGAATTAAAATGAGTTTATAAGCATTTGATTGTCCAATAATGAGGAAAGACCTAATATTGAGAAACAAAAAATTAGATCAAGGTATAAATCAGGTTCCAATAATCATTAAGTGTCTATAAGAATTTTTTGAGAATTTATTTAGAACAGATATCATATATTGTGTCTCAAACAACCTTAAATGAAGCATCATCTTGTAAATTAAAAACCACCAATAACACTGCTTCAAAGATTTGATCTAAGGGTTTCATAATAAAGAGGGAATTTTTCTGAGAATTTTGATATCTTATTTGTATTTTTCTGATAACCAAGCTAATATATGTATTTTCTAAGATTTGTACATTTATAGGATTTTTGAGTGGATTATTACCTTTAGGCAAATCAGGCGCTGCCACGTGGCACATGTGGAACCCTTAGGACTACTTTGGCTGGTCGGTCTAGTTCAGTGGTCTGGACCCAGTTTGGGTGTGATTTGGTTAATTCTGGGTTCTCGCTACTTGCCCCTTTCTCCCTTGTGCGATGGTGATGCCTTCTCCGTCAGTTCTCCACTTGACACCTCTGTAAGTGGCTTCCATCCTCCCGGTCTAGGTTTCCGTCCAAGCTTCCTAGGAGCTGTGCAATTGGGATGGTTGTTTTGGACTGATCTGGATTATTGTAGGATGCTTGGTCACCCTCCGCTACCCTTTTCTCATGCTTCAGGCTGCTATGATGCCTCATCTGCATCAACAATCCCCGGTCGCTTCTGTCGGATGATTACCTCCTCCACTGAGATCGGCCTCCTGCACGTTGGACTGATGTGAACGGACCTCACTGTCTTCTCTCAGACTCGGTCACTCGTGACTGACAGGTTCTTCCTCCCCCGTCTTCCCTCACGATACCCGCATCGTGTGCACGAGAGAGACCGTGCTTCCCCTGCTGCTCCAGGTTGAGTCCATGCCGCCTCCATGGTTTGCTCCAACAAGTTTGTGAATGAGCAATAGATGGGTTGTCGTAGGTTTGGATCTCGCATCTCCTTCTCGTCCCCTGATTGCATGGACTGCATGCATGGATCCCTCTTCCTGTGTGTTGTTGCTGTGAGGTATGGACTCTAATGAGGAAGAAGTGTATGATCCTAGCACCTCGTGGCACCCCATGGCATCCAACAACTTTGTGGGGTAGAGAGAAGATTTCTCACTACCTTTGTTTCTCCTACGAGATTCACTGCTCCCAATCATCAAGGTTCGTTAGTGAATAGTTGGAGCAAGGGGGATCAACCTCGTGATTTTCTCTCCTTTGTCCTTCATTACCTTCTTGGGGCTTCTGTGGTCAGGGCAGCTAGCTATGATAGTGAATCTCCCCAAAGAACTCCAGTCCACCACATCGAGGGAGAAGACTAGTATAGGCTGAGTGGGGTCTCTCTCTCCCTGTAGGCCACCAAAAAGCTTCCGATGAGGTCCCTGGGTTCATCTCAATGAATCGGAAACAACTAAACTTCTAATCTTATTCCTGGATCCATTGTGTACGTGGACGTCAGAAGACTGGGTCAGATTTGTTGCCTCCGAATAATCAGGAGGTTAATGACGATCAGTCTCATTGGATTCCTAACTACATCGCCCAATGGGGTTGTGATCCATCCACATAACCAATAATCTTTCCAATGAGGGGATCAGTTGCACTACATGGTTGGGAAAGGCCACACAGCCAATTCATATCAATGTCTATGTGTCTAAAACACCCAAATTAGATCAAATGTTACTGCTACCTAGGTTTTGAATAATCATATACTAAACTCCTTGTTGATTTCAGACCTTAATAACCTCCGCGCGAAGGGTTTTGACCCAAATAAAATTGTCCCAAAGTCCTAATAGTGTATTCCACCTTAGATACACTTTTGATGCTCAAAATTCGATTTTTCTCTTCGTTCAAGATACTTCGAAGTGGTATATGTGTACATATATTGAACTCAAAGTATGCATCAATTCACCTCTAACATCATAAACACAATTTCAACTTACTTAGTATGTACTAGATGCATCCTAGGTTCCATTGTTCAATCATATGAATCCATGTGTACTTTGTTGGATACCTAACTCCATATAGTCTGAAAATCAACTACTAACTGGTGTTAATCATCTCTATGTGCGTAAATGGCCTTGATATCTATTCTGAACCCTTTAGTGGCATTACAATCCTATTTTGTGGGACAAAATAATCCATGGTAAAATATAAGTCATCCTGACTTGGGATTTGCCTACTAGGAACAATCATGAGCTTCAAATAGTATATCAGGTATGAAAATCCTAAAATCAAGGTCATCACATCTACCTTCTCACCTTCCTCATATCTATCAAGTTTAGTGATGTTTAACAAGGAGGTACCCATCGATTTGGTGTTCTTCATAACAAAGTGCTTCAAGAGTTCACTTGTATACTTGGCTTGGTTGATGAAGTTTCCTTCCTTTGGTTGCTTTATTTGGAACCCAAGGAAGAAAGTAAGCTCCCCCATTATACTCATATAAAATTCACTCTTCATAAGATAATTAAACTCCTCACAAAGATCGAGATCAGTTCTGCAAATATGATATCATCACTATACATTCAAATAATAAAAAAGTTGCGAAAAGTGTGTTTAAGACAGAAGACAGAATCAACTTTTCCAATGACATAGCTATTGTCTATAAAAAAGTTCATTAATTTATCATACCAAGCTCTAGGGGCTTGTTTGAGTCCATAAAGAGCTTTTTGTAGAAAATAAACATGGTTAGGAAGCTTTTTATTCTCAAAGTTGGGAGATTAAGTCACATAGACTTCCTCCTCTATTCTACCATTTTGAAACACACTTTTAACATCCATTTGGCATAGAAGGAATTTTATATAGCTAGAAAAGGTAAGTAACATTCTAATAGACTCAAGTCTATCAACTAGAGCATAAGTTTCATCAAAGTCAATACCTTCTTGTTGATTGTTGCCTTAAGCAACTAACCTTGCTTTATTCCTTAACACTTTGCCTCTTTCATCTATATTGTTGTGATAGACCCACTTGGTTCCAATAATCTTCTTATCTTTTAGTCTTGGCACTAAATTCCACACTTTGTTCTTTTCAAACTGCTCTAGCTCCTCTTGCATAACTAGGATCCATTCATTATCTTTAAGAGCTTTTTTAACGTTCTTTGGCTCAGGTTGTGAGATGAAGGCATTGTCGTCTTGTTCTTTGTTGAAGGTAGTGCACAACTTCACCCTTTCAAAAGGATTTCCAATTATGAGATCTTTAGGATGATTTTTTACAAATTGGGGAGTTGGGTCCTTCATTTCTTTTTCTTTCTCTTCTTCATTTGCTACCACCTCTTTTCCTTTGTCAATGATGTTGAGATCTTTTAATCTAGGAATCACTTCATCTGCAATATCATCATTTAAAATATTCTTGGAAATAAGGGGGTTAGTTTCAACAAATCTAAAATTTATAAATTCTTCTACTTTAGACAATTCAATGTTAAATAATCTATATGCTCTACTAGTAGTGTTATAGCCAAGAAAGAAGCCTTGTAAAATTTTTCATCAAACCTATCAAGAGAATCCTTCATGTTAAAAAAAAACAAGGAGAACCAACAATATGAAAGAAATCAATGGAGGGCTTTCTACCACACCATAACTCATAGGGGTTTTTCTTTAAGGAAGGGTGAGTGAAAACCCAATTTTGCAAAAACATGAGGTATTAAAGACTTTGGCCCAACACTTCTTTGGAGTGTCATAATCAAGAAGCATGGTACTATCCATTTCCTATAAAGACCTATTCTTTCTCTCTACTACCCAATTTTTTGAGATGTACGAGGGAAGAAAAGTGGTGCCAAAAATCAGATTTCTCACAAAATCTTCAAACATATGATTTTCAAATTCTCCCCCATGGTCACTACGAATAGATATGATTCCGAAAGAAGCATTATTTTCAACACATTTGCAAAAAGTAGAGAAAACATTGAGAGTATCTCTCTTTGAAACTAAGGAGAAATTCCAATGTCTCGAGACATCATCAACAATCATGAGCAAATACTTGCAACTACAAAGCGATTGAGTTCTCATTGGTCCATAGAACAATGTGAATAAGTTCAAGAGCTCTCCTGGTACTAAGGACTCCTTTGGTTTTAAAAGAGGATTTTGTTTTCTTTCCTTGTGTGCAAGGTTGGCATTCCACATCCTTCTCAAATTCCAATGTAGGAAATCCTGTGACCAATTGCTTTATGCTCAACTTCTTCAATTGATGCATATTTACATGACCAATCCTACAGTGCCACAAATATATATATTGCTTTTATCCACAATAGGGAATTTATTGAGAATAGGATTAAGATAATCATGAACAACAACATAAAGATTACCGTTTCTAGTTCCCTTATATATGACATTATAGAGGAGGAATCTAGAAGCAAGCATTCAAGAGAAGTAAATAACACAAGATATCCACTGTCACATAATTGACTTAAACTAATAAGATTAATAATGTAGGACATCCACAAGAAGAACATTCTTGGTTCATAGTGAATCACCGACATCACCCTAACCTACGTTGTTACCTTTATTTTTATCACAAAAAGTAACCGATCCTCCTTTCTTCTTTGTGAAATTGTTGAAGTGGCTCATCTCACCTGTCATATGCTTGGAGCAACCACTATAAACAATCAACTTCCCTTTTACCTCACTTACGTCACATAAATATTCGTTAATTGAGGCCATGAGAGCAAGGTGGCATTCTCCCTCATTGGAGATAGAATCAGTGGAAGAAGACTCATCCCATACAATGTGGGGCTGCATCTTTTCTTCTTCTTTCCTTCTTGTCCTTCCTCTTGAATTTTCTTTCGTGTAGTCCTCCTTATTCTTAGAGACACTCTTATGGTAGGACTTATTTTCCTTAGGGAAATCATTCTCGTAGTGTCCCTTTTGGCCACACTCATAGAACCTTTGTGTAGAAGAGGAGGAGGGTGTTCATTTGAAGTGCTTCCCCTTGGAGTAGTTAGCTTCATCATCACGAGGGTCTTCAATTGACGAGGGAGTAGCCTAGAAAGAAAGTTGTTATTGAAGAAAAATGGCCTCCACTTGAGCTTTGAAGGAATTTCCTTCATCTTCTTTGAATCCTTCTCTTCAAGCTTTTCTCCTTCTTCTTCTTCTTGCTTGTCAAGTCTTTTCTCACAATCTTGAACATTCCCAAAAATCTCTTCAGTTGTAATCTCTCAAAGGCTTCTTGTTTCTTCAATGGAGGTCACCTGGGATTGCCACCTCTTAGGATGAGACCTAAGGATCTTAGAGTTGATGGTTCCTTGATCTATGGTTTGTCCCAAGGAAGCAAGTCCATTCACAATGGTGTTGAGTCTTTAGTACATCTCAGCCACTCTCTCTTTCTTCCCCATGTTGAAGATCTGAAGGAGCCCTTTGAGCATGTAGACCTTGGACTCCTTGACTTGCCTGGTCCCTTCATAGGTGATGCAAAATCTATTTCATATCTCATGAGTTGTGTCCTAAGAGGAGATATGGTGAAATGTTGAAGGAGTGAGGGCTGCTTAAATTATGCTAATAGCATTTTTGTTCAATTGGGCCTTTTCAATGTGGCTTCATCCCAAGTGGATACATCTCCTAATGTCTCCTTGTAGGGAAGGATGACTACTTTACACATGTCGTAGTTGATCCCTTTCAAGTAGAACTACATCCTTCACTTCTAATAGATGAAGTTTGTGTCATAGAAGATTGGTGGTATCATGGAGAATCTACCCTCTGAGTTGAGAGACCCAAGATGGTTGTCACCCATCTTGTCATCTTGTGGGAGATATTGTCGGTAAAGACCATGGCTCTAATAACACTTGTTGGAACAATTCACTATAGAGGGGGGTTTGAATAGAGCGTAAACACTTAAGCAAGATTCGGTAGACCTTCAAATTACTTCAAGGGATAAGATTGCAATATGGAATTTTGATGTGCAACTAAATATACATAGCAAGGATAAGAGAGATGGAATGAGATCCAGAACATGCTATGTATAGTGGTTGCAAACTCCACACTAAGAGAGTGTATATCCACTACCTAGAGAGGTTTACCTCAAGGATTTTGCAACCGTTGCATACTTACATACCAATATAAGGCATATAATAATACCTTCCTTTTTCAAGACAAGGATACCTACCCTTCATTTATAAGGTTCAAAAGGATCAAATAAACCGTACAAGGTCTTACCTATCCTTTGAGTAAGAGTATTCAACATATATAAGGGCTTACCCATTTTTGCAAGGAGTTGGACACCTTCACCAAGGAGCTCCCCTCTTGAAACAAGTTTTTTGCCTTGAAAGAATTACCTACTCTTCTCAAGGATCTTCATCCTTCACATTCTCCTTCATGAAGTAGATACTTTCACCAACTTTTATTGAAGAATGGTATTAAGGAAGGGAAGATTTGAGAGCTTCACAATGATTACAAGGATGTAGTTCTCTCACAAATAATGTATCTCACTCAGATTGACATTTTGATTAGTAAGTAAGAGAGAGAAAGGGGATATTAGTAGACAAATCTACTCAACTATAGATAGGAGCATAAAAAGCAAACTTGGGATGAAGCACAAGCATCCCTACTTATAGTTGGGGATGTCTAATAGCCAGTAGAAGCACTTGGGAACAAATTCTAGTCATTTAGGGAGTTGCAATGGATCTATTTTTGATGTTCGCAACTCTCCAATGGCTAGAAACACTTTTCATGCACACTCTGTATAGTGTAGTCAGTCGAGTTTCAATAAAGAAAACTCGACTGATAGCATTATACGACAAAGAAAATTGAAAGTGTCTCTCAAGTTTATCCTAAATTGAAACTCGACCGATGGCATAAATTTGATTTTCTTAGTGCAAGGTGTCAGCCAAGTTTATCTAGAGGAAACTTGACCAATACTGGTAGCTCACAAAATCCATCAAGGGTTTCAGTCGAGTTCATTAAGGATGAAACTCGATCGACAAAAATCCCTGTAATGAATTTTGAAAATTTCCATTTGAGTGCTTAAATATTCCTAATTTTTTCTCATCTTAATTACAAGTCATACGATCAATACAAATGATTACAAAAATTATTCGAAGGGTTTTAGGTTGTTTTCCATAAAAGTGAATTTGCATTGACTTTGTCTTGTATTTGGTCAATCTAGGTCTTGATTGAATTGATTCTTTTCATATATCTTATACCTAAAATCAATGTCAAATAGAAATATTAGATGCATATGAATGTAATGGTTAAGTCGTCATCAAAATATTGATGATGTATAATTATTAGGTCAACAAAGGTTTCATCTACTATTCCATAGGGGGATACCATAAAAAAGCAAGCGGTCAATGTGGGAAGCTACACTATCAATCATTGACTTCTTTCTCTTATCAAGTCATAAGAATCTCGTGGGCATGCCAATGAAGAGCCAATGCATTATATTAATTTCTTTGTCAAAATATTTGATATGATAAAGATACATTGCGTACCAGATAATGTAATATATTTTGAACAATTCCCTTATTCTTTAATAGGTAGGGCCAAGACAGGGTTATTCTACTTTCTGAATCAATAGGATCATGGAAAGAAAGCATTTATGCTTTCATTCAGAGATATGTCCTCCTGAGAAGACCAATTATTTGATGGTAAAGATTAATAGTTTCAAGCAATACGTAGATGAATCTTATTCGGAGGCTTGAGAGAGATACCAAAACATGTTGAGGAAGGTACAACACCATGTGATTTACATGTATGGTCAAGACTAGACCTTTTTATATGGTTACACATGGGAAAGGGGACTACTCTTGATAGTGCCAGTGTGGGAATTTTTTCTAAATAATAAAACAACAAAGTGCCATGAAATCATGAAGAATATTGCCAACAATCAATTTGAGGCAAGAATCATGAGTGTTCTACCTCAGGTAAAAGCATGAAGGAATCACACAAGGTTATGGAACTCAAGACGCAAGTGGGCACAATAGCAAAGAAACTTGAGAAGAAGAATGGTCTTTCATCTAGAGAGGAAGAGGACTACATTTACATACAAAATTCTAATAGAAGAAATGAATATAATGGTCAATCCAATATATTCACGAAGGACCCCAATAACCTTGAACATGACCCATCATAGGCACATAAACATTACATCCACCAATAGCAGGGTCCTAGACTATTTCATCCTGAGTAAGACCCAAAGAAGATGATGACACGAGAGACATCTTTGCGAAATTCATCAACAAAAATGACACATATCTTGAAGAATTATCCAGAAGAAAGTAAGACATTGGGTGCTCTAATAAGGAATCTGACAACCCATGTTCACATATGGTGGAAGATTTGCAATAGTTGAAGACACCATCTCAACACGGGTTCCCGTGAAATAATGACAACCCATGAAACTATCAGCATGCAAAACAAGTCACACTACATAGAGGGAAGGTCTAGGAAAAAGGAGTAGGGAGTCAAAAGGGAAGATGGATTTGTAGATCAAGTTCTAAAATAGTAGCAGTTGAAGGTTTCATTGAGTCCAACTTAGGGGGTGAACAATCCCCTAACAAGGGCTACATTCCACCACACTCTAGAAATCTCACAATCACTGTGCAATTTCGAAACAACATTAAAAAGAATAAGGAATACTAACCATTTAAGAATATAGATATCTTGTGAAAACTTCATGTGAAACTTCCCTCGGTATAGGGTCTTGATAAAATCCCCTCCTATTGAAAATATTTTATGGACATAATCACCAAGAAGAGGAGGATTACAAATTTTGATGTAGTGGCACTTAACAGAGAAGTTACATGTGGATTCAAACAAATTTACCAAAATGGAGAGAAGATCTAGGGTGTTTAAACATCCCTTTCTCTATAAGACAACATCATGTTGGAGATTATTTATAAAATTTAGGAGGAAGCATAAATTTTATTCCACTAAAACCTTTCAAGAATATGGGTTTGTTGCAAATTAGGATGACGAATATAACCATTCAAATGGGTAGATAAGTATTTAGTAAATACCTATTGCATTTGTGATGATTCCTTGGTCAAGGTGGACAAGTTCATATTTCATGTAGACATTGTGGTGATGAATATGCAAGAAGACCATGGTTCCTAGTTACTCCTTGGTGGGCCATTCCAAGCCATAGAGGACGTCACTTTACAGATAGGGAAAAGAACAATGACATTTGGTATTGAAAATGACAAAATGCAGCTCACACTTCCCAAAATAATCAACAAGACAAATAAGGTAAGCACAATAGCCACATGTATCATAGTACAAGGTAGAGATAATACCTTACTTCTAGGGAAGCCTTTCTTGACATGGCTCGCACAATGAAATAAGTTGATAATGGGTATCTCTAAGTAGAGTCAATGGAGGAAATTGTTAAAGTATCATCTCATGAATCCATCATTTGAATAGCCAGATGATCTCCTTTTTCCTATTGACATATTTGAGGGTGTGCAGGAAGCCCTACAAAATATTTACCT
Organism: Alisma plantago-aquatica; assembly: GCA_963693085.1. NCBI lineage: Eukaryota > Viridiplantae > Streptophyta > Magnoliopsida > Alismatales > Alismataceae > Alisma > Alisma plantago-aquatica. The sequence goes on from OY856409.1 coordinate 1,297,992,076, forward strand.
AGCCCTTCTACTTATTGCATATATGATGAACTTGATAGAAGTATCCATTTTTGAGGACCTCATAGAAGAATGTGAATTATCTCTCAAGATGTTACAGGTACTTTATATGAAGAATTTGAAGGATTGGGTCAACTTTGAAATCATTTGATGACATCACTCTAGTACCCTCAAGATATGAACTAAATTCAATGCCTCTCCATAAGAAGTACACTTCCATCAACAGACTATTCTATGGAGACTATCATGAAAGAATGTTGTAAATTGCCCTGATTGTGCATTTTGTCCTCACTGTCGTGTGAGTCGGGATCAACTTCCCGACTGGTCACCCATCCTAGTATTACTACAACCTGATCAAGATTAACTATGGAGTTCTTAGTGATGGGATCCTTGATAAGGAGGTGTAGCTTGGTGATGTGGGTAGTCTAATTATTCCTTTTACGATTATTTTATTCAAGGGCTCAAATCCTGGGACATTAAAATCTTCCTCACTTAAAATTTTGATGTCACTATTAAGACTCAACTATAACGCCTCATAATCATTTCCTATTTCAGTGTAGACTTGAAATGACCTATGTACACCCCATACTGACCACAGATTCCAGCACAAGGGTGCCACATGTCCATGTGGGCCCCACCAATTGGAGGGGTTTTGGCTCAGATACCATCCTATAAGGAGTGGAATCTGAGAGGGGATCTACCCTTTAATTTGAGGAACGAACCCACTAATTGAAACATACTAGAATTGAGAAGGAAGCTGGTAAATTTCCATTTCTTAAAATAATAGTATACATGAATCATGACTACATAGTAGCAGAAGAAATTACTACCATTTTATTGTCACAAAAATAATCCATTTACATTATTCCTCACCCAACAAGGGTGACATGACATAAATGAAAAACCACAAAGTTAACTAATACAAAGAACTAGTTTTAGAGGGCAACATGGACATCTCAAGTTATCCTTGAAGTTCTACTCTCTGGTATGTGTTCAAATTGAGACATCTTCCTCAACTGAACTATATCTGGAAGGGTAAGGAACGTCACCCATAAAGAGGAAAATCAAAGAAAAGGGAACATACTATGGAAAAATTCTAAGATAGTCAGTTTACCGACTACAAATTGGCTTTGATACTATTTTTAACACCCGGGCCCACTTCCCAAGGCTCTGGTAGAGTTTGGGAGTGACTACTGACCCCAAAAACTACCACTAGCCTTGACTGCATGCTTTGACCTCACTCACACATAAGCTAGGATCAACTTCCCAACTGGTCACCCATCCTAGTAGTGCTCCATGCTGAGCATGCTCAACTATGAAGTTCTTAGTGATGGGCTCCCTGAAAAGGAGGTTCATCTTGGTGATATGGTTTGTATAATCATTCCTAATAAGATCATTTTATCTGAGGCCCAAAATCATGGGATGTTACACATGTTCTTTTGCGGACTTTAATCGTATATTTCCTAAATTGTTTGTGAAGTGTTAATGTATTATGCATGGATTTGGAAACTTTTGACTTTGCACATAACTTGACAATAATCACTTTGTATCATGTTCTAGAAATATCCCATGACAATTATCCTCTTTAAAAGTAGGATCTCATTAATGCGTTTTCCACAAGATCCACCTAGTACTTTTTTCAATAGTAGCTCTACTTCTTGGAGGCTAACAAATAGTAGCAATGTTTGATTGTACGACCATCAATAAAGTTCAGTTAACCCTAGTCATAGTCATGGCAAGAGATTTGTTTATAGTTTTTACATATGTTATGACTCCCTCCATAAATGGGCATCCTTCTAGGATCCATGATGACATAAAACCAAGCATCTTCTTTAGGTTCTATTGTTGATTCGATGTTCATGTTGTAAATTGATAGGGGCAATGTCTAGACTTTGATAGCTTCTTTGTATTCTTTTTTAGTTGAATTTAGGTGGATATATTTTCAATGGATTTTTTGAATGCATTCATTCTTTTGTTGATGGTGGTAAGATTGGTAGCTTGCAACAATGATGATAAGGACGTCAAAAAACCTTGATAAAGAATTAGGTTTTCATAATTGGTCTTCACAAGGCCATTGACCTGAAAGATAATAAGTAATGAACATTGTAGGACATGTATCAAACAAAATATCTTGTTGTTTCTATGATTGAATATAGAGAATACATTCATATTTATAAATATTAAATTGAGACTTTTAGGCATAGAATGTAATTTTCTATGGGGGTCTTCCAAAACATTTCCGATTTGTGAAGCCTATTTATTGAGTGCTCCATCAAATTATATCTTCCATGAGTCAATATCTACTTGCTCTTTTTGTTTTTCTTATTAATCTTGTTGATGCCTTCATCACATAACTTGAAGTCTTACTCTTTTACTATCTTAAGAAAGTGATCATATAAATGATCATCCAATGGTTGGACCTTGACAACTTTCATCGGTGCATATGAAATGTCAAACCCTAATAATATTACTTGGCATTTAGCACATCTACTCAGAAGAATATGATTCTCACATAAATATATAATGGTATATTTTGATGAGAGTAATTACATAGTGTATCTTATCAAATAGTTGCACAATTTTATAGTTTCATGGAACTAGAGATAAGCAATAGTTTTTGACAATAGATATCACACCACAATTTTTAAACCAACTTAGATCTCATAGTGGGGTTTCCCAAATAAAAATAGTTGAGGATTTAAATGTAAAAAGACCATGAAATGATATTTTTATAAGAAATTGAAGCAAGGAAAATCAAATGGGACACATTATATTTCCTCTTTCATATGTTCATTATGAATTACAAATAATTCAAATTGATGAACATTGGTTTTCCATCCCTTTTTATCTCTCCCCTAAGATAGTATTCCCATAAAGGAATAAAGAGGAATATAAATTAAATCTAGAATGGATATTCACTAATCATCTCACTTTTGGAATCAAAGAAAATATTTATGAAAAGATGTTACACATTATTTTATCTTTTATGTACATGGTGTGAGATAACGACTTTTAATGAATTCCAGCTTGTCGTAAGGAACATTTTTTTATCTTCAGTTGGATGTGTACTAGCCTTTTTCCTTGTTTTTTAAACTTCGAACTTCTCCTCTATTCTTTGTTTCTCCATCAAGATGATGGTCACCTGACCTCACTTCCCCGGGTATTGGTTCCCTTATTGTCTCTTTAGCCTAGCATAGACGTGCCTCTCATTTTATTGCTGCTTTCGTGGTTGTTCTTAAATTCTAGTTCCTTGCCTTGTTGTGCCCATTATAGGATGCCACTTCTATGGCCCCTATGCTCCTCTGACCATGAGTTTAGGATCATTGTCTTTCTCTTCTACTCACAAAAATGATTAGAATGTTTCTTTTCTCTAAGGAGAAGCAGCAGGGCCTTGGATTGAGTTCATGAAGCTCATGTATGGTGCTCGAGCCTTGGCTAATGGAGGAGGAAAAAACTAGGTTAGTAAATGTCCATGGTACCCCCAAAAGTATAATCAAATTATTAATTTTATAAGGTTAATTAAAGGTTTCTCACCTCCTCTTCTTTGACCATCAATGTGTTGTGGTGATTCTCCCTGCTAATTTGTCAACCCTAATTGGTCCAACTCAGGGTCAGCCCACCTCCTTATCAGGCCAGTGGATTCAGAAATTATACATGTGGCTTTTAATATTTTTTTATTAGTTTGTTCTTCAAAAATTCATAGTATTTATATCGTTGGTCAGAAAATTATGTTTTTGGAAAGGATTTCTGACAAGGAATCCATTTTTAGGGTTTTCAAACTATGTTTTTCTTTCCTATTTTGATGTTTTATTAGAAACCCTACTTTGACTCCTTAAACCCTAAAAGTGTATCACGTGATTAATGTGACCTAAAATAATAACCATCCAGTCAAGTTTCCTAATTAAAAATGTTGATCAATAAGCCTAACCCTAATGAACTCAAATCCTAATCTACCCTAATTCAACCTAGGATTCATAAGAAATATTTTTTTGGTGCTAAGATTAAATAGAAATATTAATCACTGGTGTTTAATGTTAATTGTAGGTGCTTAGGATCTGATCAAATCAAGAAGGGGTTTGACTAAGGTGTTTTCTCTAAAGGCAAATCGATCATGTTGTTGAGCACAAGTATGAAGTAGATATTTTTTATTCCAAGTTCAATGCTTTAATCATGTTCATTATATCGATTTCTTGATGATTGTTATTTCATATGGATACAATGTTCATTAAGATCAGATATTATGACAATTGATTCATGAATTTAAGGTTGATGTTTTAAGAAGGAGAAATCCCTTCATGTTAATGTTCAAACATCATGTTAATGTTGATTTTAATTATTAAGATAACTGAAATTTAGTCAATTTTTATTTTCTCTCAAATCATCGACCTCAATAGGTCATCAAGGTCTTTCCTAGCATCAAGGGCTTTCCTAGAAATCATGTTCTCTTAAATGGGTGTCATAGAGGGATGCATATATTTACTACTCAATTCTTCATGTTATCAATGATTCAATAATTCTTATAGTTAATTCATGTCAAATCTTCATACATGTCAAATATATTTATTTTGATTGTGTTATATAGTACCAATACCTTTTATGAATGTGATTTTTCCCCTTTGCATGGTTGGGGATGCGATGTCTCCAGGATTTGGAGCAAATAAGGATTAAAGAGGAGCAGCTAGGATTAGAAGACCTTCAAGTGAAACCTGGTGGGGTGCCATCTACATTAGGTGACCTATTATTTAGACAGTTTCTTTTCATGATTAAGTTATTCTATAATATGATAATTAGATCTTAGACTTGATATGGAAGTCATATGTAATTTTCATATTCCAAGAACAATGTATGAATCTTTTTAATACAAAGTATGTGAAATTATTTATTTATTTGCAATGATTATCTTAATGTGGCATTCCCCCTTCAAGATTAGTGCTTCCTCTTAATTATATTACTTATTCAAAGGTGGGGTGCTACATTAATAATATTAAAGACAAATAAGTAGATGGCCACCAGGAAACAATCTGATTTATATGTTCTAACCCTATGTATATGTGACCTTTTTCAGATGGCCTCTAAGAGAGACGATAAGTGAAAAATTAAGATGGATGATGGTTCTAGTTCCTTTAGTTAAGGGAGTTATAGTGAAATAATTCCTAAGGCAACCATATAAGATCTTGTCTAATCACTCACCACTGTCCTAGAACAAGGACAACATCAACCTAGACACCACGAGTTGACATTATTGGACTTATTTAAGATTAGGCTGGACTCTTTCTCCAGTGAAGGAGAAATCAGTGCGGTCACCAAAGTTGAGGATTAGATTAGAGGCATGCAAATTATTTCCATAACAAGGACTGCTTTCAATTGTCTAGGGTTCACTTTGCTACCCACATGCTCAAGGGAGCAGCCCTTACATGGTGGGACGACTTCCTACTCTCAAGGGAGCAACCCTTACATAATGGGACAACTTCCTACTCTCAAGGGAAGGCAATGCACCACCAATCACATGTGAGGGATTTGTTGAAGCCTTTGAGGATCACTATGTGTCTGAAGCCATGATAGAGAATAAGAATCTAGAGTTTCCCAAACTAGCTCAGGTGGGTGACATGACTGTGACCCAATATTCCATTAAACTCAAGGTCCTATAGAAGTATGGCTATGATTATGATGAACGACGCATTATAAAAAAGTCCATCATAGGACTCAAGCCCGACCTAAGCTTTGCCTTGTCATGAAGAAACCACAGAACCTTCAAGGTTATCCTGGATGCAACCCTATAACTAGAAGAACATCCTAGAAGGTCCTATAGGATGGAAGTCCCTCAAAAGAATAACCAATATCAACATCAACCTCCCAACAACCATAAGAGGATGGCACCTGATCCTGCAATAGAAGTTGAGAAGCCCCAATGTCCAACATGCAATAAGAACCATGCATGCCCATGTGGGTATGGTACGGGAGTGTGCTACTATTCTGGGAAATTGGCCACCTAGGTTGAATTCCCCAAAGCTGAAGAACGACCCAAAACATAATCCACCCAGGATCAGGATAGGAACTAAAAATTCACCTCCTAAGAGACAAGATAGAATTGTCACCATGGAAGTAGAAAAATAAGATGAGGAATGATGTAATAGTTAATTTATTCCCACATTAACCTTTTATAAAATACATTTAATTTCATGCAAATTTCAATATGATTAAATAAGAGGAAAGAAAAACCCTAAGGTGGGTAGTAGTCTAATAAATTTAGAGGATGAAATTGATTTAAAGGTGGGTAGAATTGTCACACACCAATTTTTAAAACCAATTTTAATCTTAGAATGTGGTTTTCCTGAATAATAATAATTAGGGAATTTAATGTACAAAGACCATGAAATGACAAAAAATCCATTATTAGGGTTTTCAAACTATGTTTTGCTTTCCTATTCTGATGTTCTAATATAAACCCTAAGTTGATTCCTTTAAACCTATAAGCATATCACAAATGATTAATATGGCCTAAAATAGTAACCATCCAACCTAGTTTCTTAATTTAATAATTTTGATCCATAAGCCTAACTCTAATGTGCTCAAATCCTACTCTACCCCAATTCAACCTAGGATTCAATACAAATATTAATTGATGGTGTTTGATGTTAATTACAAGTTCTTAGGATCTAATCAAATCAATAAAGGGTTTGAATTAGGTGTTTCCTCCAAAGGTAAATGAGTCATGTTGTTGAACACAAGTAAATATGGTTGATTGAATTCTAAGTATGAAGTAAATATTATGATTTCAAGTTCAATGCTTTAATCATATTCATGATATCAATTTCTTGATGATTTTTATGACCTATGGATATAATGTTCCTTGAGATTAGAAATATTTTGAGGAAGGATTCATGAATTTAAGGTTAAAGTTTGAAGAGGGAGAAATCCCATCATGTTAAAGTTCAAAGGTCATGCTAATGTTAATGTTAATGATTTAGATAAATAGAATTGAGTCAGATTTTATATTCTCTCGAATCATGGACCTCAAGAGGTGATCAAGGGCTTTCCTAGTAATCATGTGCTCGTTAATGGGCATCATAGAGGTACACATATATTTACTGCACAATTTGTCATGTTATTAATTATTCAAGAATTTGTATAGTTAATTCATTCAACTCTTCATACATGTCAAGTATATTTAGTTTGATTATGTTATAAAGTGCCAATACCATTTACTGATGCGTTTTTTTCCTTTTTATGGTTGGGGACGTGATTTCTCCAGGTGTTGGAGAAAATAAGGATTAAAGAGGAGCATCCAAGGATTAGAAGACCTTCATGTGCAACCTAGTGGAGTGCCATCTACATTAGGAGGTCATGTTGTTTAAAATGTTTCTTATTATGATTAAGTTATTCTATAGTAAGATGATTAGATCTATGACTTTATAAGGAAGTCATATGTAGTTTTCATATTCCAAGAAAATATATGAATATTTTTAAAACAATGTATGGTGATTTTTTATTTATTTGCAATGATTATCTCAATGTGACATCCCCCTTTCAAGACAAGTGCTTCTGCTCGATTATATTACATATTCAAAGGTGGGGTGTTATAATAGACCTACCTCACTTATACTATGTTAAAGTTCTTGGTAAGATAATATATGGTGTTCTATTTTTATCCATCTTCATTCTTTTAGCTCAAGACACCTACCATTAAATTGTAATTTTAGAGGACACAAAATAAGAGGTATTCTAGCCATCCTACACATTAGAGGATTCATTCAAAAGCTTTTTATCTTATCAAATGCTTCTTGGCACTTTTCATCCCACTCATGATCTATATTTTTCCTCAGATGTCTGAAGATTGGATCAGAGATCGGTGTTGACTTATTTATGAGCATGGTAGTGTATTGCAATCTGCTTATAATCCCTCAGATGTCTTTCTCAGATTTGACATGTGATAGATGAATATTGGCTTGTTTTCCCAAATGGATTTTAGTAACTTGCCGACTAAAAATATAGGTTGAAAGATTACTCAAGACCTAAAACTAGCACATAGCATGATGATTCATTATAGCATTAGGGGATACAATGGAAGAGAATTCATAGGATTGACATCAATAAATAGATAAATTTATTTGTGAATTAAATCAAGAAAAATATACTTCGATAGAAGAGGACTCACCATTCTATACTGAAGGATGTTATCTCCATTTATTCCTCTATCATATTTATCTAATTATTGTGAGATAAGGTCTCCATGAATGGTAAGAGATCATGTTTCATAATAATTTCTACAAGGACATAAATGTGAGGTAGTGGGAAATCATCTTTAGGACTACCTTGTTTAAGTCATGATAGTACACACAGAGTTTCACGTGTCCATCCTTCTTTGAAACTAGAACAATGTTTTCTAAATGCATAGGATATTTAATAGGTTTAAGTAATTCAACTACACACTTCTTGGTCACCTCTTCATTGATCTTTAGACTCCACTTTGGGGAAAATGCTCTACTCTTCTGCTTGATTGTTCATAAATCAAGAATAACTAGCCGACAATGCACATCCATATCTTCATTTAACTAAGAATGTTTTCATAACTCCATGCAATGATGTTGACATATTAGTACACTGGGTTTATGTGAGGACAATGTATATGTTGGTGAAGATGTTCCCCTATTATTAACAATCTTTACTCTTTTCCATAGTCAATGTTGATGACCGTTTTTGTCAAGGACATGGAAAATATGTTTTTTACATGTTGGAAGCGAAGGATCCACCTCTGTTTGATTATTAATAACTACCTCATTGATAGTATTTACATATACATGTGTCTATTTAGTATTGAGATTCTTTTGTGAAAAATTCTTTGTTGCTACTTTTTCTTTTTGTGGTCTTCTTTATAAATAAATGTACAAGTACACCCTTTTTAAGGAATTGTTTCAATGTTTTTTATTTTGTGAAGGGTGAACATCTTCATGCCTTTCCCAAGCTTTGTTCTCAATGTGCCATGCAGATCTATCCATTGATTTTATCACAGAAGTTGATGTGATTGTCTTAATTTATTCTCTTGGGACTGGAAAAAAGTTAGGGGCATCTTATACGATGACATGTTCTTAGGCAATAACAATTTTTATACCTACTTGAATGAATAAGGGTTCTCTCTCGATCTATAAAATCTTCTTTGAAGTGTGTCAAAGTCATTTGTATCATGAACATACAATGATGGGAGTGGAAAGCAGTTTGTGCACTCTATCTAAAAGTTCTAACATGGTTTAGACTATCTAAAAGTTCTAACAAGGTTTAGGCTTTGCTTTGGAAGATCAAAATTTTTTCCTTAATGGCTAAGGGGAAATTTGATGTATTTTAACTCATGCTTGTAATTTTTCTACTTCAGGACCATTATACACGTATAACATATAGGGGTATTGATATTTATTGAAAATTGGCTTTTTAGCACGGCTCCATTGGCCTTTGTTTTTAGAATTTGGGTTACTCTTCTATTTCCTTAGATGCATACTTTCCCCTAGTATGTTGGACATATTTTAGTGTTCTGGGTCTTATCCAGTTCCCCATTGATTGTTCATATAGACTTATAGATGATTGGGACGTCTCCATCTTCTACATCTTGATATGGTTTTTTAGTGGTCATAATGACATTTCTATTTATTATTGATGATTTTCCTTACTATGTAATTGTCATACATATTTATCCATATGATACTTTTGTGGTGGTACATTGCAAAAATCCATTTGCATATCATGGATTCCTTTATCTATACATTTGTCAAGGAGATAAAGCTAGACCCCTTAAGTAAGTTTAGAGGATTGAATCTCTCATATTAAGAAATTATGTAATGTAACCTAACAACATGAATTCTACTTCCCATGTCTTGTGTCTAGATGATTTTATTCTTGGGACGATAATATTGGATGGTTTCTATTTAGGACATTATTTAGGTATCACCGTGAGTTCCTTTGATCTAGCTTCCATCTTCCTTGATAGGTCACAATTGGCTTCACAACCGATGGCTCTAGGACCTTCTTGAATATTTTAGGAATAATGATAAGTTTCATATTCCATATGCATCAATGATCTTGGTGGTGTCTTACTTTTTTTTCACCTTGATTACATCCCTAACATCCTCTTTGGATGTCATTTTACTATCATTATCATTGTCTTTTTTCAAATTCACCTCTTCCACTTACTAAACTTCTTTTAATTGTAGCTCAAACCAACTTGGCATTTCCCCTTACTTTTTTGTCACCTTTATTACTTTCCTAAAATCCCCTTGGTTGTCTTCCCCTTACATGATTGGTTCTTCATCAAGAGTGTCTTCATTCCCCTTGATTAGATTAAGCTCAATCATGTGGACATACCACTTGTTTATAAGAGTGTCTATTCTGATACTTAGATATGTTGAATTCGACTCTCCTTTACATATAGTTGAGACCACTTCATTGTCTAGAGAAAATATTTTAGGGACTTCGACATGTATCTTTCCCTCTTTTGTTGAATATTCAATGGAATTATTTTGTGCCTTAAATCTATTTATGACGTGTCATGTAGACTATGGTACTCACAATATGCATGTGCATTGTACCAAGGTGATAACATGTGTGGCATCGACCTCCTGCAAGGAAGATTTATCAAGGACTTCATGAAAATGTAAGATATTATTATTGGTACCTCTAAGCAATGTGAACTTAGGTTTTTTCTTTATTCATTTGGTTTCCTTTGCTTCCAAGCAAGTGATATATTTTTTTTTGGGTGTTGTTGACTTTTTATATGGTTTCTAGGGTGACATCCCATAATAAACCATGGATTCATTACCCTTGTTATTCAAGGTTGTAAGCATAGTGATCACCCCAACCCTATTGTCAACTTAGTTTGATAGAGCAATATTGTTGTTTATTAAGCTTAACTGTTGTTATTGGGAATTTTATTCTTTGGTTAGTTGATGTGAGACTCTTGTTAGTTGACCATGCTCCATAATGTCTTATACAACATTATTTTTTTTTCTTGATGTGTGTTCATGATTTGATCAAATGGTTGTATAAAGAGTTTGACTAAATTAATAACCTTAATATTTACAAAAAATTTTCTTTTATGATCAAATTTATGGAGTCTTCATCTCATGATCCTCCTCTTAATAGAGAAGATAATTCTAGAAATTACCATAAATCTAGAATAAATGCATTATACATCTACTATAGGGATTCATAATTTTCTATGTTTAGAGTATTGTCCCTGTTAATAATATAGCTCTCTATGAATAATTCATAGAGCTTATCCTGGGATGAAATTTTCTTAGTCTCAATATTTTTCATACCACATCATCGTAGGTCCCTTTCAAGATCTTACAGAAGAAAAATATGAGCAGCTTTCCCTTCCATTGCAATATACCATGTTTATGAAATACACCCTCAATTGTATTGGTATCCTTTATCATTATATTTTTTAAACTTTATAAATTTGAAAATGTCAAGAAGGATCATTTCTTAGAGTAGCCATGCTCTTGGTAAGGGGTTCCTCCCATCTTGGATGTATGTAATTCTTTTAACCATGTCAACTGACATCTATACACTTTCTTGTGTGCTTTGAGAAATCATGCATTATTGTTATCGTGAAACACATGGTGATAATTATCATAGGAATGGAGGGTATATGTTATTTGGTCACTAGGATACAAGAGTTCTTGTTGAAAGGAACTAGAGAGGATTATTTTGTTAAGGATAAATAGTTGGAATTGGAAGGTATTGTGGGATGACAAAGAAAATTGTAGAGGTTGAGACATTTCATAAGTGATTCCTTGAAGAAGTTGCTAAAAGTGTAAACTTGGGGATGGGCCTTGAGGCATTTTTGCATTCAGTTTCACATATTCCCCTATAGATAGACATGCCTCCATAAGTATCTTAATACATATCTAATGATTATGCAATCATAATTTTCTTCTTCTACCCCATTATTTTTAGTTTCTTCATCATTATGATTCACTTATTCTTTTGTTGACACTGTTGATTTGTCTATTGTTATTGACCCTAAAATGTATTATTGAATGTGAGAGTTTCATTGCTATTTTGGAACCTATCAAACAAATTTGTTGAGGAAATACCATTCAATAGGAATAAATGACCCATGTGGTCTAAAAAAAAAGGATTCATTGTGTGGACATTGATCTATACTATGGCAACATCATGTTTGTTTCTCTAAAACAAACAAAATATCAGGCTTTAGTTGGACAATGAACATTTATTAGAACTTGGCATGAGAAAGAAAGCAAAAAATCACCAAAAATAAAAGGTGTTGCTTCAAGTTGAGTGGGTATATTTCAAGAAAATATCATTTCTAGATTGTTTAAAGCTTCCTTGTCAAATAAAATATTTTTTACTCTTGGGTGGACAGGATGGTGCATTTGTGTGAAGTTGTGAGGGGATAAGAAATGTAGGATATTCCCATATATAGTGACTCAAAACCCTTCATCATGACAGGGAATTCCTAATTCGTCTAATTTTGTATTGCTATTGGTTTATATGAGGTCACAAAGGATCAAAAAAGAATATCTATATTTTTGAGACATTTTTCCTAAGGAAAGATCAAAAGATTTGGCCTTGTTCTCTTGTATTTGGATGATAGAATAAAAGCTACGATGGTATATTGCATCAATGAAATATAAACAAGAAGTCTTGTATGAATCTGGGTAAGGGATTGCATATGTAAATAACACTAACCATATTCAAGAAGACATGCTAAAACTACATTCCATTGTCACAACTATTAAATTTGGGTAAGTATTCTTCTAGAAAGATTGACTTTTCTTTTTCTAAACAAAATCTCAAAAAAGTATTGATATAGTTGATTCTAGTTTCAAAAAAGGAATTCAAAATATACAGGAATTTAATATTTTCCAAAGACATGACATTCTAGAATATGATTCTTTTGTTCAAAAAAAATATTCAAACTTTGAGAAGAAAAAATTTATTTTTTAGGAAAGTGTTTTCGGAAGAAGATATCTTTTAGTTTATGAAAAGACATTTTGACTTTCAAAATTGTTTGAAACATTTATATTGACATTTAGTTTTTGAATAAGGATTATGACTTTTATAGATGTGATATTTGAATTTTTAGAAATACTTTGATTTTAGAAATTTATATAACATTGAAAAGACAATTTGATTTTCAATTCAGATTGTCAAAATACATTGAAGACTGAATGGGTTTCATTATCAAAATAGTTTGAACTTCTTAACCATTCTAAAGTTTGACAAGGTTTAGTGAAAAGTTTTGAAGTTTTAAAAAATATTAAAGTTTTAAAGTATTATATTATTTGTTTTGAAACCTTAACCATTAAGAAGAACTTTAATTTTCTGATAAAGGTACATAATCAGTTTGACCAAGATTGAAGTTTTTCTCATGACTATTAATCTTAATGATGGGTTTTGTAAGCTTAACTTAAGAAAGACAATATAGGGATGATATATGCCTAATTAAATCATGTCTTTTTTCATAATGAGATAAAGACAATAGGAATATAACTCCAAAATTTAGGATCAATCAGAGTTATTTTTGAAAGACATGGACTTTCAAAATTCGTATGAAGTGTCTATTTACGAGCTTTGACTAATTCATATGTCAATCAAATGTGAAAATTTAGAACCCACATACTTGTGAGGTTATGTAGTCAAATATTATTGACCATGTGATCAAAATTTACCCAATTAGACCCTACACCATTGTTGCTTCGCATGCTTGTCCAACCACATGATTAAATACTAGTGAACCACATGTCATTGTCCACATCAGAATCAATATAGAAACTATTAAATCATCTCTCTCTCCTCTCCAATAACTCCAATCTCCCTCCCTAATTATGATCACCCAAGAAAGCATGTCTTTGGCCTCCTATCAGTAAATAGAACCCATATGTGGGTTGATTCAGGGTGAGTGTCACATTTACCGCTAAGGTAGAGGACTAGTCCCCACTCTCTATCACTTCAGAAAGGCCAGTGACCATAAAACCTAATCATAATTTTGCATAAACCCTAAAATCACTTTCATCCTCACCTCCTCTCGTTTCCTGCCCTTTTGTACCAAAATTCCCCCCCCCAAATATCTTGCTTTCTCCCTCATCATCTCCTTCCACATTTACATTGCCTCCCCAAAGCTCTTTTGAAGAATTTGGCTCCATACCACTAAGAGCGATAATGAACACACCGTTCATCTTGCAAGTCCAGGTCGAGCATCTCCAACTAGCTTGTTATGATAATTGAGGTCTGGTACTCCCTCCTTTCGGACGAGAACCACCACAACAATCTTGCATTTCGCATAGGAGAACAAAGACACCTAGCCAAACATTATATATCAGGCATCCTTTGACCCAATCAAATGACGAAAGAATCAGTGGGAATCACCCTATCGCCTCTCTCGTCAAGTTAGTGGGGAAGATAATCTACAACTTTCGGATCAGTGCTAGAATGACATGGACATAGATATAATAGTTGTGCATCCACACTTTCCCACAATCATACAAAAGAGGGGAGGAACATTTGGAGCCACGAATCCTCAATGGATCACCATGGCCTCCCCATCCTACGATTCCAGTCTTTCTTCTATCTTGGAAAATATCTTGCCCCTATACTGGAGTTATTTTAAATAGTACAATCTTAAAGTAATCATAGAAAATGAACCCTAGTGCCAAAAAGTAGCAAATTAGTACTTTAGATTTATTAGAAAATACGAGAAAGCTAATAAAGCTAGTTTAAGAGGAAATTCAAATCCGAGTTCCATGAATTCTACAATATCCATTTCTTAATGCATTTCTTATAAATGAATAATCTATTGAGACAAAGGATCCCATGAACCATAAATCTAATAATAAAACTAAGTTTAAGTCTAATTAGAACTAATCATGTGAATCAATAATGACATTCCCAATACTATTGTGTGTTTCCTTTATTTAAACAATAAACATATGAAAAGGGAGTTGAGGTTCAATATTATTATAGAATGGGTTGTCCCCTATCTCTCCATTCATATGTCTCTAGTGTATCTTTGGTCCCAAATCTAGTGGTTTGTTATTCATTATCTTTGAAGATGTCATATGGCATTTGTAATCTAACTATACATGGCTATCCTAAAAATTGATCAACAAGATTATTTGGGGTTTCTAACCCTATTATAGGATCTATGGAACCAAAACCCTAGTAATCCATCAAAACCCTAAATCAAACCTCAACACCCCAAGACAAGGACTTTTGAGAGTTTGTTAACACTTGCATGTTTATATTGATTTTGAAATTAAATCATTGTTGTACATACTTCTTAAATACACTTGGACGTATTTTTCCTAGGATTAAGTATGTGGGTTAATCATGAGTAGTCATCCTTGGCTGATCTTTGCTTTTGTAGATTCCCAGAGTTGACTCAAACTTTACTCTTTATGAAAAGTTGCCTTTGTTGAGTTAATACTTATACTAGATAAATATCTATGTGAATGGATTATATAGTCAAGATGATACTTGAACTTGATAAGGGTGACTAAAGGAGATAATTACTAAGAAATATAATGGATGGTAACTAAGAGAGTGACAAAACCAATATAAATAGGTGAAAATACCTCACAGTTGGAACAATTTGTAACATGCCAAAACCTAGCATATTGACTAGAGTAATCCTAATCTCATGGATAATATATTGGTATGGTTGGTTCCTTAGATTTGACCAAACAAGGATAAATTTGGACCTTAATCAACATCACATATCATAATACATTCATATTAACATAATAAAGTTATTATGCGCTAACATGTAAGTATATTCATTAAATATGTCACACATGTTTCCATTGCTAAATAATATGCAAATAATAGCTAAAATATGATTAATAAGATGTATAATGTGTTTGGAATAACAATTGGCATTTTCATGTCCACAAATATGAATAATATACCAATATCTAAATAGATATTGAATTAATGGACATAATATGCTAAATAAAAAATATGGACTTTAATGCATAATAATATAACGAAAATATTTTGGAAACAATGTGCAGATGATAGGACTCTAAATGATAATTAATGATGGTAATAATTTAATGAAACAATATTATAACAATAATGAGCCTAACATGCTAATTGATTTAGAACTCTTAAAAGGAAATTGAAAACCCTATATATAATGGTAAAATCATGTTTGTTGGTTCCTAATTATCATTGATGACAAGTTTTACATTATTTTAACAATAATAACTATACTAGTTTAATTTAGAAACGAAAATATGAGATAAGGTCAAAAATATTAAATAATTTATCAAAAAACTTCAAAAGTGGAAGTGAATCACAATATTGTATCCTATATACCAAAATTAGCCTAGATGTAAATTTTTCCATTAATTGAACAATCTTATCTATCATAATTTTGTTTAGGAGAGAGAATATAAATTAAGGTCCAAAAATATTAAGTAAACTAGTAAATAATCCCAAAAGGTAAAATTAATGCCAAAATTGGAGTCTACACATCTTAATTAGCCTAGGTGACAAATTTTATGTTAAATGGAATTTGTTTGAACCCTCAAAGAATTAGAAAAGGAAAAGGATTTAAAAATGACTTAGTTAATGAGTTAATATATTTACTCAATCAATTCCCTATATTTTCTAAGCTTTTTTGTAGTACATGCCTATTTTCATGGATTTCCCTAAAGTTTGGGTTCTTTTAATGTCATGCTATTGTTTTGGGTCGGTCATCTCCTTGCCATATGTGACTTAATTATTGGCCATTGATTTTTCCATCCGATGATCACTCGCTTCTCTTCTACCTTCCCTTTCTATTTTGTTCCCTCTATATTAAAGCTAACTCCACTCTTTAAATATGCACATCTCTCTCTCCCTTCACTCCTTTTCCTCCAATATCTTCTTCCCCACCTTCCTTCTCTCCCCCTAAACTCAATGATCCTACAAAGCTTTGGGTTTCTTGGCTTCGGCGTACTCATGCATCCCGACTCTTCATTTCTCTATACCTCCATTTCCTCTCCCTTCATTTCCCTCTCCTCCCCAAATGGCACCTTTTGACCTCTAAGAAATGTGTCCCATAGCTTCACTGAGTTCCCTATAATCTTTTCATGGTGCTGCTTCATCCTTGTTTGACTCAGGTTTGATACCCCAACTCGACCAGCTGATATTGAATGAGATTGGGTTCCTCACCCTATCTCTGATGATTGTGAGGTCTGGAGAGCACTCAGAACCATTACTTGATCATGTGAGATGAATTTTTTACCTTCCATTCAGATCATGCAGTTGTAACTTCCTCTTCCCCGTTTTTGATTTCTGGTTTTATATTTTTAGAAGTTGAGTGCTTTCTTCTTGTCTAGTATATCTACCCTCTTATTTTTTCTCTTATCAATTCATTGAATACACGTGAACATCTCATAAAATTTCTTGTGGTGTAGTTTTCCTTCCTTTTTGTGTTCTGAGTTTTATCTTCAGAGCATTCATAGTCAAAATAACTACCTTTTCTCCCCGATTGTCTTGTGTCCCACCCTTGACTCGCTGAGATCATCCTAACATGGAGGGTCTGTGAGGATCATCATATGCTAATCCTTTATCATGGATTTTGATTTTGGTTGATCACGAGGGAGCTGTGAAGCTACTATGGATTCGCACCTCACGTAGTTTAATGAAGATGAAAGATAGACAACAATGTTTTCTCGTATTTGCCCTTGTTTTTAAAGTCATTCCAATGACATTTTTCATGGGCATAAAAGTATTTTTGTTGAGTCTAGTCGTGGGCCTGACTCAATGTAGGGCCAGTTCACTTGGTTGGCACTGATAGGGCCAACATAGTAGATTCTCAACTTTCAGGGTAATCATGCATGTGTGTATTTTTCAGATTTTCTAATTGGTCCAATAATTCTAAAATTCATAAAAAATTATATATAGCTCAGAAGAATAAAATAAAATAGGTTTTGGATTCAAGAAATTATTTCTTATCAAATGGTATATATTTTATAACCTAAATCAAATACAATAATGATGTCATTTGTTGAAGGATCTTTAAAATTATTTAATATTTCTAAAATTCATAACTAATAATCCACGAGTTAGAAAAATAATGTAAAATATGTTATAAATTCAATAAAATATAGTCTCTACAAGATGATCTGGTTTTGATAACATAACATCAATGACAAAAAGGTTTTTTTGTCAGTTTGCATAATTAAAAGTCATTGTCAGGGGAATGGATATGGATGATATGATCGGCTACCATGTTCTCGCTTCCTTTCTTATCACAGATATTTCAACTAAATCCTTATAACAAGAGGGATCTTTGATTAAATTTAGGATTGACATACTTATCATCATCAGATAGTGGATAACATCTTGGTCTGGTAAAACAATAAGCTTTAAACCAAAAAGATAAGATCAGAACTTGTTGAAGGAGTGCACAATGTTTAGCTACTCTTTCTTTTCCATGACATAGTTGTGTTGTGCCTCATCAAGCGTCTTTGAGGTTTGAGGACATGATATTTTTTTTCAATTCATTGGACTAAGATTGGCCCCATAGTGTATTTACTAGCATGCACACATGATCCCAAAATGTTGAGACCAATCTAGCTCTCAGATGACAGGCATGGTGGTGAGTGTAGCCTTCAAGGTGATGAAGTTTTCCATGAAACCCTCACCAAAAGTCAAGACAACTTCTTTTAGAAGAAGATTGGCCATTGGCTTTGCAATTTTTGAACATTCCTTGATAAAATGTGGTAGAACGTGGTGTATCCAATGAAAATGTGAAATTCTATGAATTTTGATGGCGGTGCAAGGTTTTCAAGGATTTTAACTTTTATCTTATCAACTTCTATCCCTGTATTGCTCATCTTGTGACCAAAAATAGTGCCCTCCTTCACCATGAAGTGGTAGTTCTCCCAGTTTAGCACTAGATTTGCTTCTTCATACCTTTCCAGCATAATGTATAAGTGATGCAAATAGCAGTCAAAAGAGCCTTCGTAGAAGGAAATATCATCCATGAATTCCTCCATTAGAGTTTCTGTCAAAGTTGCTAAGATGGAATCCATAAAATGATGGAAAATATTTAGGCATTGCATAACCCGCATGGCATCCTACTAAAGATATAAGTCCTAAGATGACAAACGAAAGTAGTTTCTATTGGTCATTGGGATGTAGGAGTTTGATATAAATTGGAGCAGACATCAAGATAGTAGAACAATTCTTGATGTTGCAAGTTCTTATGTACTTGATCAAGTAAGGGAAGAGGAAGTGGTTCTTCCTTGTAACTATGTTCATCTGTCTATAGTCAATGCACATTCTTCACCCTGTGATAGTGTTGGTGGGGGTGAGTTTCTTCTTATCATTCTTCACCACCATGGAGCCACCTTTCTTGGAACAACTTGCATGGTGATGACCCTAGAAGAATCTAAAATTGGTTAGATAAGTCTTGTAGTTATCAATTGGATAACCTCTAGACATACCACCTCCTTCATGTTGGGATTTAGTTTATGTGTAAGGTTCCTATATGATTTTTAGTATTCTACCATTGGAATATTGTGCCTACATATAGTCTGACTAATACCTATTAGATTGGTCATTTTATAACCCAAGGTTGCCTTTCACTTCTTTAACAAAATTTCAAACATCTACTCTAGAAAATGTGAATCTCTATCAGAGATGTGCATGGTACCCCAAACCTAGAAAAATAATATCCTTAAAGAGATTTATGATAGGCTTTGAGTCACTTTTGAATGTGGGCATTGCCTCAACTGACTTAGATACATAATCCATCACAATAAGAATGTATGAATACCTACAAGAAGGGGGAATGGACTCGTGTATTCCACCCCCAAACATCAAAGATATCTACCTCTAGACAATACATCAAAGGTATATCATCATGATTCTAAATGGTGTCATATCTTTGGCACTAATTACAAGAAAGAATGTATGCATAAATGTCCTTGAAAATGGTGGCCAATAGAATCTGCATTGAAAAACTTGTAGGGCAGTCTCCATAGCACTCAGGTGGTCCCCTATTGGACTCAAGTGGAATTGCTTAAGGACTTTGTGCCTTTCTTCCTCAGCTACACATCTTTTTACATGACATCAACACCAAGTCGGAAGAGTTACAGTCACCCAAGTAATCATTCTTGACATCGTGTAAAAAAATATTCTCTATCTAGCAAGTATACTAAGGGTGTGAACTCCTACAATGAGGTAGTTCTCAAAGTTTGTGAAACATGATCAAAAGTGGCCTTCATGAGCTGATCATAGGGAGGAGAATCGTTAATAGGGTTTTGATGCAACCCTATTTTAGCACTTCATCTTGTGTTTCATTTAACTTTAATCACATCTATACATGTTAGATTACATGTTATTTCCCTCAATATGTGTTTTATCATCAAATGCACTTATGGACATTATTTGCATTTTTTAGGTACTTGGACCATGCTTGGATGGAAGAGAGAGAAAGAATACTGATCCTAGGTTTTTATACCCTTAGAGAGACCCCAAAATGAAGGCAAAAACTCCCTCTACCTAGTGGCCAAGGATCAAATAAAGAAAAAAGGTCCAAGGAAACACAAAGGATAAACTCAAAGTGTTGCTAAAGAGATCACCACAGTTTTGGTATCATAGAATGGTCATACTGGTCCAAACAAAACCACATAGATAACGTTCTAGTTCAAGGCTAAAAAACAAGTTCAGAAGAATGATCATGTTGCAAAACATTGTTGTGTTGCATAGAATGGTCGTGTGGCCAAGCAGCAGAATGACCATGCTAGTTAGAATGGGCAACACCTTCCTCGGCAATGACAATCATGAAACAGAGCACAGTTGTATTGCCACGATGTCAGAATAGCCATTCTTCATAGAACGGGCATCCATAGCAAAAGACAAAACTACCGGGGAAACATCCACAACCACGTTACCCATGCCCCACCATGATCGTGGTGACCACCATAGTCGTACCACCAACAATCCAAATTCCCAAATTCAACCTGCAACTTTTCCATTTTTCTACCTCTCCCTTTCCATCTCACCATGGGCGTGTTCACCCCAACCCACCATAGTCTATCTATCCAGCATGGTTGTGCTACCAAGCATGGATGTGCTACATACAAATGTAGCATAGATTTTCACTACATTCCCTATTCTATGCCTACTTAACCTAATGCTTACCCACCACCTATATGTACATAGGTGGCGGCTAAAGTCGGGGTTAGCCATGTTGGGGAATCAGGGCGACAGATAAGGTAGAGGAAACAAAATTTTTAATGACTTATTCCCTAATCAGCAAGATCTTGTCAACAACAATGTATCTAGGAAGGAAGGTCGCAAGAGTTATACCTAGTCCTAGAGAAATTGTAGAGACAATACTTATTGCAGTAGCATGCTTCTTCTCCATGAAGTAATCGATTAGTCATCAACAACGACATCCTAGTCTGGCACCACGGACTATGGTTTACGACGCCCTCTTAGTAGTAGGCAAAAGCATCCTCACCTCTAGATTAGTCCACACATACCACTAGGAACTCCATGTTGTGCTACCAGAGCCAACAAGAACGAGTTGTCCCTTCAAATGTCAATCTTCTAGGATTGATTTTCTCTCCCAAAATTGTCTCTCCCTTGTTATCCCTCCCTTTCACAAGTAGGACTTGCTCGATCTCTCTTGATTACCACAATCAGAGGGGACAAAAATTTCCAGAGATTATTGTTGTATCTAGAAATCCCTCTATACCCCTCTATTTGTATGAAGGTCCAGGGTTAGGGTTTCTAGGCATTCTCAGAGTTGAAGAGACAGAGTTCACACATTTTCTAGAAACTACAAATAGTGAACCGATTGGTTTATTATTAAACCATTCGACTGAGAGGTGAACTAGATGGTTCATCTCTTAAACCACATGGTTCATGTACTTTCCTATTTTGAATCAAATCAGCATTCAATATTCAATTAATGTAAAACATGATGTTAACACCAAATCCTTGATCCAATCAAATTGGTCCTTGCACCGGAAAAACCAATGATGAACTAGTCATTTCACTATTAACACAGATGTTTCATAAGTGAAATGGTTGTTTCACTTGTCCAGATCGAACAATATTCAGCCAATGTTGTTTCCAATTCACGTGACAACTCCAATTGATCAGTTCAACACTTGAACCCGTCAGTTCATCCAGTTGGTCAATTTTGAACCTTAGATGTTTAAATTGAATACCTAAACACTTTTGTAATTAAGTTAAATATCATTCATGAATAAACTCCTATTCCAAGTCCATCCTATGTGTGTGGCCCTATAGGTCCCAAATTTTATCAGTAGGGAATGTCCATGACCAATTTATGACATCACAAGCAATGAGCAGTATCTAGCAACACATCGTTTCTACCCAAGTAATTCGAAAATTTGGAGAACAACTTCAACCTACAATCTACGATCAGTGTTATCCTGGTCACATAGTTCCTTTGTCTTTGATATCCGAATTGAAATTGAGGCATGGAATCATCATCCTCTCAATGTTCAATCCATGTTTCTTGAACTAAAGTAGACTGTCTAAGATGCAAGTGAGTTCACTTCTCACATATTGTATGACATGAGTATGGCCATACATTTTTTAGTCTTGCTAATCAAGTGGCATGGATATCAAACTCCTGTACGAGGGACAAATCCCATATACATCACTCACACTCAATCCCCATGTGTCATAGAGTACCCGAGTATCACTTTTATGGAAACCCTTATTCAAGGTTACATTGGGTGATGTCAAGGTACAATGAACGACATGTAATGAGCATAGTGACTTCAGGTATAAGAACCACTATTACTATGAGAGATGATTTTGACTACCATTCCATGCTCTCCATGTATCACTCTCTCTAATACACTATTCTCCAACATGTACCTATGTGCTTGACTTGATATCACATATCATGACTAATGAAACTCTGTCATTACTCAAAACACACTCTAGTCTTATGTATTATTGTTGCTATTTTGCTTCCACAATAACATCCTACTAGGTACATAACAAGAGTGTATGTACTCTTATCATACATATCATCTCATTATTTAGGTCCTCAATTTGAAAACATATGACATTGAGTAACATCATTCTTTATACATCTATTATATTTGAGTCATCATCTCTTGATTGAGACAAACATAATAGACAGAATTACCTTTTTAATTATCAAATCACCTATATGATGCCCCATCACAATCATCATATGATTGGCATTATGAGTGTTGTGACATCCCACTATCACACAGACAATGAGATGCCACGCAAAAATGTGCAGAACCTCCATAGACCACATATTACCAAAAACACGGATTAATTAAAACTGATTACAGAAATCAGATAATAAAGAAACTATTATGTCCAGATCCTTATCTTGTAAGGAAACAAGTTATATAAATATACATAAACTTTGATATATGTCCACAGCTCATATGACCTAACTGTCACATAGGCACAAAGAGTTCACCACCTATTTATATACAGAATAGGCCATACCAGGCCAACACTAGGATGAACAAGCTACATAAACTATACATCGTGAAACGTTCTCAAAACACCTCCAAGGACCTGAGAATACAGGGATGACACTAGGACTCTACTACTAAAACAACAGCATATCCATGTCTTGCTTCCAACTGTTCTTCTTACTTCTCGGCCGCAACCTCACGAACACCACCATGTCTAGCACGATCACCTAAAAAGGTTTAGAACCAGCGGGGTGAGACACACAGTCCCAGTGAGAAACATAACTCCCCGTTAAACTATAAAACATTAGGAAAGCTAGAACAGATAAAATAGATAATTGATATAAGCAGTTCATATATGCAACTTACTGAACAGAACTAACTTTATTAACAAACTTACCAAGAAATCTAGGAGGCATATAACCAGATATTTCTTATGGAACATGATCGACAAGACAAGTTATATAAGAACTTATCATAAGATATTAGGAATGTGTAATTAACTACAAGATATAACTAGGGAAACTACACAAGCAAGGCCTCAACCAATGTTTCATGTTTTGTCCTAAGCAATATATACTATACGGTTGGATTACGATTTATTATGCCCTGAGGAAGTGAGCCATACTGCTCAAATCCAACCTTCGGCTGCGAAGCCCAAAACCTGTGCCATACAAGGTTGATGGAAGAGTTAGACTCCACGACCTCACCTCCTCGTGGTCAGTGCACGATATTCAAAGCAGGACCTTAATCTCTTGCTTAAGTGACCTCAGTCACAGGGTCAGCTCTGCAAGCTACCCTTTTCTCTAGCCCACCTTGGTACAGGTCTCAGTGCTAGCATACCTTGAGCCACGGGCCTATTCACCATTCTCTGAGACATGAACACATTCATGCTCTATCATATTGAGCCATGGGTCTGTTCACCATGATCTAACCATACTGAGTCTACAACCGAAGTTGTACTCTAATCCTCCTATTTTCAGCTAGGAGAAACCCCACATATTCAACAATATGCGCTCCAGGTAATCCCGCAGGATAAACCTGTTTCACCATCACCAGCTACTGATGATGATGGATCTATCGCCAGGGCAAACTACATGAAATATTCCACTGTCATTAATTAGTATATTTTAAGTGAATTGTTGAGGAAACTAGGTTATAAAACATAAACAACATTGTGTTACATCATTACTGCCATTATCATATTGCCATGGGATCTCAATCCCTCATCTCATAATGTCACTGCCCCTCAAGGCTTCATCATCATACATCATCATGGGATATCAATCCATTATCTCATCATCATAGGATAACATCTCAATTAGGCACTCGACCTTTATCAGGTCACCAGACCTTTCTCATCATACTGGTGGTGCATGTTATCTCATCAACAAGGAAAATCATTATTTAGTGTTATACAAAACACATATGCATCAAAGCTCTTACCAGGGTATGGATTCATTTGATAATACATGCATGGTTAGAATGCATATCCAAAGAGATAACTTGATCAAAAAATACAAATCTTTAGAGAACATATTATGAATATCATGTTATTAAGATTTAAGGTGCATAGGATTGGAACAACATCCATTATTATAAATACATGAAGCATAAAGCTGTAGAGGATATGTCAAACAACTTATATTATTGTTACCAAACTGTGAGCATCCACCATTCCCTATATCTCATAACATCATGAACACAACCATGATCTTGTCATCATATCAACCTTAGGTAGCCACCACGTTACTGGGTACAACCCAACTATCATATCCTCTGATGATGAGATAAGGGATTGATATCCCATGATGATGTATGATGATGGAGCCTTGAGGGGCAGTGGCATTGTGTGATGAGGGATTGAGATCCCATGGCAATATGATAATGACAGTAATGGTGTGACACAATGTTGTTTATGTTTTATAAACTTGTTGCCTCAACAATTCTCTTAAAATATACTAATTAATGACAGTGGAATATTTCATGTAGTTTTCCATGGACATAGATCCATCATCGTCAGTAGCTAGTGATGGTGAAATAGGTTTATCATGTGGGATTACCTAGAGTGCATATTTTGGAATATGTGGGGTTTCTCCTAGCTGAAAATAGGAGGATTAGAGTACAGCTTCAGTTGTAGACTCGATATAGTTAGATCATGGTGAACAGGCCCATGGCTCAGTATGATAGAGCATGAATTCGTTCATGGCTCGGAGCACGGTGAATAGGCATGTGGCTCAAGGTATGCTAGCACCAAGACCTGTACCAAGGTGGGCTAGAGAAAAGGGTAGCCTGCGGAGATGACCCTGTGACTGAGGTCACTTAAGCAAGAGACTGTGGTCCTACTTTGAATATCATGCACTAACCACGAGGAGGTGAGGTCATGGAGTCCGGCTCTTCCATTGACCTTGTATGGCACTAGTTTTGGGCTTCGCAGCCAAAGGTTGGATTTGAGTGGTACGGCTTACTTCCTAAGGTCATAATAAATCATAATCCAGCCGTATAGTATATATTGCTTAGGGCAAAACACAGAACGTTGGTTGAGGTCTTTCTTGTATAGTTGCCCTAGTTATATCTTGCAGTTAATTACTCGTTCCTCGTATCTTATGATAAGTTCTTATATAACTTGTATTGTCAATCATGTTCCATAAGAAATATCTGGTTATATGCCTCCCGGATATCTTGGCAAGTTTGTTAATAAAGTTAGTTCTGTTCAGTAGGCTGCATATATGAACTGCTTATATCAGTTATCTATTTTATATGTTCTAGCTTTCCTAAAGTTTTATAGTTCGGTGGGGAGTTATGTTTCTCATTGGGACTGTGTATCTCACCTCGCTGGTTTTAAACCTTTTTAGGTGATCGTGCTAGACGTGGTGGTGGTCGGGAGGTTGTGGCTGAGCAGCAAGAAGAACAGTAGGAGGCAAGAGATGGATATGTTGCTATTTTGGTAGTAGAGTCCTAGAGCCATCCTTGTACTCTCAGGTCCTTTGAGGTGTTTTGATGACATTTCACGATGTATTGTTGATGTAGCTTGTTCATCTTGTTGTTGGCCTGGTATGGGCTGTTCTATATATAAACAGGTGGTGAACTCTTTGTGCCTATGGGACAGTTAGGTCCTATGAGATGTGGACATATATCAAGGTTTATGTATATTTATATAAAATGTTTCCTTATAGGATAAGGATCTGGACGTAATAGTTTCTTTATTATCTGGTTTCCACAATTGGTTTTAATTAACCCGTGTTTTTGGTAATATGTGGTCTATGGAGGTTCTGCACGTTTTTGTGTGGCATTTCATTGTCTATGTGATAGCGGGATGTCAAAATATGTTTTGGTATTAGATATCTAGGTTCGCTGAGTCTACATGGATCTAGGACTAGGATTGTGTCTGTTCTTGTGAGTTTTCTAGATTTTCTTACAATAACCTTCTGCCCCCAGTAGAAGATAAACCTTAAAGATGTATGGAAATCATGAAGAACATGTTGCCGAGTGCAGTGATGTTGCATCTGTTGATGGAGCACGAGTGTAGGCACATGAAGATCTGGTGCCTGAGGTCCCCCAGCTTGACCCGACAATTTTTGAAAACCCTACCTATCAACATCTCATGAGATAGGTAATGGCAATGATGAATCTCATGGTGTAAAGATTGTCAGTGCCTCAGCCAAGAGCACAGGCTCCCCATGGTGAATTTTTGGGTATGGGGAAGACCTTCGACAAGCTTCACCAAGGCAGAGCTTTAGATTATTCTGCAATGATTGATCTAGAGGATGCAGATTTGTGGCTGACAGGTCTTGAGAAGGCCTTCCGGATATTTGACATTCCCAAAGATGACAAAGTCAAGCACATTTTCTACCTTTTGAAAGGTAGTACTGGCCACTGGTGGGCTATTGAGGAGGAAAACAGCCTGGTGAGGTGATCGGTTGGGACGTCTTCCGGTGGGAGTTCATGAGTCGATACTTCCTGAAGACCTATCTGGAGGAAAAGATCAGTCAATTTGAGCGTCTGTGCCAAGGATGTATGAGCATCACCAAGTATGAAACCAAGTCTATGGACCTTCTAAGGTTTTATCCTCACATGGTGGCGACAGATGATGAGAGAATCAGACAGTTTGAGAAAGGTCTGAGTGCTGAGTTGACGACACATGTTGTTGCTTTACAAAATCGGGAGCAGTTTGCCACGTTTGTGGAGCCTGTTTGAAGGATTGAACAGTTAGTCAATGAGAAGAGAGAGACCATGTCCAATAAAAAACCTGCTTAGTTCCAAAGGTAGAGGTTTGATGGCCTCAAGAAGCTAAGGGTTTCTACACCTTCTGTGATGCAGAGCTCCAGTGCATCATCACAATGGTCTCCGAATAAAGGAAGAGGGCATGGATTTTCGCCATCTAGAGCCCACAATACAACTTTAGTAGCAGTGACAGGGCCAACTAGGCTGTAGATAGAAGATAGGTCATGCTATCACTATGGATAGATAAGGCATTTGAAGTCAAATTGCTCAAGGAGAGATGTCGAAGTGACAGAGTAGTCGAGGAAGAATCAATAGGGATCATATAGACAACAGTCCAGTTGTAACAGAGGGTGAGGACGCGGTCAAGCGTCGCAAGAAGGATCATCTTCTCAAGGAAGCAGAGGATGTGGACGAGAGTAAGGAACAACTCGATTTTATGCTATGAGTCAGCCAGAAGTGATAGTCAACCCGCGATTGGTGGCTGGTCAGATGGAGTTATTTCATTCTGATTTGTCTTCTTCTTGCTTTGTATCTATTTTGATTGACTCGGGTGCTACGTACTCTTTCATCGCTCGTAGAATACTTGATAGCTGTCTTTTACCTGTTAGCGGTAAGAAAGATAGCTTGTTGTTAGAAACACCTCTTGATGGTGCCTCGATGCTTCGCAAGGTGTGTCCATCTTGTGTTCTATCCTTTTTGAGACACAACGTACAAGTGGATCTCATACCACTAGATATGCATGGATTCGATGTAATCCTTAGGATGGATACCTTAGAGAGGTATAAGGTTCTGCTGGACTGTGGTTCCAAGCAAGCGGTGTTCACTAATGATGGTGAGAAGTGGATCTTCCAAGGAGATAGGAAGATTCTTCTGACGTGTTTGGTGTCAGCTATGGTGGCAGAGAAGTTGTTGCGGCAAGGTTGTAGAGTGTTCTTGGCTCATGTTGTGGATACCAAGGCAAAAGGTTCTAGCCTTGAGGATGTGCATGTTGTCAAAGAATTTGCCGATGTGTTTCTCGATGAGTTTCCCAGTGTTCCCCCACCTCGAGAGATTGACTTTGAGATCAATCTAGTGCTAGGGACACAGCCAGTTGCTCAGACACCATACAGGATGGCTCCAGTAGAGATGGCAGACTTGAAGAAAAAGTTACAGGAGTTGATGGATAAAGGTTTCATCAGACCGAGCACATATCCATGGGGTGCTCCAGTTCTATTTGTAAAGAAGAAGAATGAATCAATGTGTTTGTGCATAGATTACTGGCAGTTGAACAAAGTCACGATAAAAGACAAGTATCCTTTATCGAGGATAGACGATCTGTTTGATCAGCTGTGTGGTGCTACAATGTTCTCGAAGATCGATCTATGGTCAGGATATGTTCGTCTCATTGCGGGAGATGGATGTATAGTTGGAAGTCTCCTTGTTGGTAGGGTTGTTGGCACAGATGCAAGTGAAGCCTACTTTGTGGTAGCAGATCAGAGAAGCACAACAGGTAGATGCTACAGTTCAGTTGATCAAGATAGAGTTTGGCAACAAGAACTGTGATGGCTTCCATGAGTCTAAGGATGGACTAGTTTGTTATTGTAACAGGATGGTGGTCCCCGATGTTGATGATTTGAGGAATTTAGTGTTCGAGGAAGCACACACGTCAATCTATGTTGTGCATCCAGGTGTCACCAAGATGTATCATAATCTGAAGGACCTGTATTGGTGGCCTGGTTTGAAGAGAGATGTAGTCGAGTTTGTGGCTAGGTGTGCAGTATGCCAGCAGGTTAAGGCTGAGCATCAGAAGCTGGTAGGTACATTGCAACCCATGTCGATACCATAGTGGAAATGGGATCATATAACCATGGATTTTGTAGTTGGTCTGCTGAGGACAGCTAGGAGTCACGATTCCATTTGGGTGACAGTGGACAAGTTGACGAAGTCTGCTCATTTCATACCTATGAAGACAATGTATACAGTAGAAATGATAGTTTCCGATAGGTATATGTGGATGAGATAGTGTTTTTGCACGGTGTTCCTGAAATGATAGTTTCCGAAAGAGGCCCCCAGTTCACGAGTCATTTTTTGGAATAGTTGCACAAAGCATTGGGAACGCAGTTGAGGTTCAATACCGCTTTCCACCCGTAGACAGATGGACAGTCTAAAAGGACTATTCATACTTTGGAATATATTCTTCGAGCTTGTGTCTTGCAGTTCCTACGTAGTTGGGATGTGCATCTCAGTTTGATAGAGTTTGCCTACAACTACAGTTACCAACAAAGTATCGACATGGCACCTTATGAGGATTTATATGGAAGGAAGTGCGGATCACCTCTACATTGCTATGAGTCTGATGAGTATCAGCTTTTGGGTCCTGAGTTAGTGTAGAAGACAACAGAGAAGATCAAGGTGATACAACAATAGTTGAAAGCGGCACAGGACAGATAGAATTCGTATGCACATAATCGTCGACAACCTCTAGAATTCTAGGTGTGAAACAAGGTGTATCTCAAGGTCTCAGCATGGAAAGGCATGCTGAGGTTTGACCGGAAAGGAAAGTTGGATCCCAGGTATATGGGGCCATATCTGGTAGTAGCACATGTTGGCAAGGATGCGTAAAAGTTAGAACTACTACTAGACTTCCATAGGTTACATCTGGTGTTCCATGTCATTATGCTGAAGAAAAGTATCCAGGTACAAAGACAGTGATACAGCCGATTGAGGTTGAGCTTGATGAAGATGTGACCTACAAGGAAGGTCCAGTGATGATCCTTGACAGAAGAGTGAAGATGTTGAAAATGAAGGACCTGGTGCTTGTAAAGGTTCTTTGGCATCATCATGACGTTGAGGAAGCCACGTGGGAGCTCGAGGAAGAGATGAGGAGGAAGTATCCCTCACTTTTCTTTTCGGATTTTGGGGATGAAATCCTTTTGTAGAGGTTTATGTCTTGAAAGGACCCTGACCCTCATTTTGGACTTACCCTGTTTGCTTTTCATAAACCCTATTTTTAGTTGCTTGCTAATCTCCTGAAGTTGTGATTACGCTTTGTCTTGTGCTTTGTTGAGAGATGGAGGTGCAACTTGCAAATTACCTAAGTTTTAGGGTTGGTGTGCAAGTTTGTCACCTTGAGAGATGTCTTTCTCTCTCTTTGCATCCTCTAGGGTTGAGATGATGGGTTGGGTTCTTTGCTTGAGTAGCTTTGGGCTTTGTTGAGCTTTGTTGAGCCTTGTTGAGCCTTGATATCAGGTTGGACCTTGGTGTATCGGCCAAGGGAGTGTTGGTTGTATCGAGCAAGGAGGTGTATCAGCCATGGTGTGTTGGCTTGCCATCTTGGGCGACACACACCCTTCACCTAGCCTCATTTGTGTCACCTTCTTTGTACAAGTAGATATTGCTTTTCTAAGTGGGTGTCAACTCATGGGTGTGTTTTTTGGGGTGCTAGCATGTGGCACAATCCTTGGACAAGTGTTCTAGGGGCGGGTGCCACCTTGCCTTGCTCTTCACCTTCACCCCTTAGTATATAAATGACCCCCCAGCTTGCTAGGTCTCTTTGGTTCCTTTAGTTGCTTCCCTTCCTTTGGTGGCCGAGCTACGAGAAGAAAGGAGAAAGTGCCGGAAGATACAGTTGGTGTCTTGGGCGACACACATTTCTAGCTTACCCCTTTCCTTCTCTTGTGGTTGTTCCTTGGAGCTTGGAGCTTGGTGCTAGGAGCTGGGAGCTTTAGATCTTGAGGCAGGTTACATAACTCCTAACCCTACTATACTACATCTTTATCATGTTGCTTTTCTATATATTTCATGCATGTCCTCTTCTAGCTATGTTTCATGTTGTAATGGTTATAAGGTTGCCATAGATGTACCCTAGACGTTGTTGAGATGGTTGCATTGGGTTGGCTGAACCATTAGATGTGGAGTTCTTTGGGCAAAACCCCTCTCTCACTTAGTTGTTGAGAGGTGAGCCTAGGGTCTCCTAATTCAATGGTGAGTGGAGTTTTGGGTTGGAGGGTCGATATGGTGATGGACCTCCTTGTTGCCTGATAGGTGATGGAAGTTGTGCAAAACCCCTCTCTAACTTAGTTGTTGAGAGGTGAGCCAACCCTCTTGATCTTTTAGGGCTTCTTAGTGGAAGTCTTGAGGTTGAAGATGACCAACCCATCATAGCCTTTGAACCCTTGCATGATACCCTAAGTTGTGTTCTGCCCGACATCCCTCTTCTAGGGTTGAGTTTGGGCGATATGCTAGGTGAACACCTTGTTGACCTCTTGATCGATATGGACCTTCACCCAAGATGTAGTTGGGTGATATGGTGTTGCCCGATATGGAGTCTTGGTTGGTGTAACCCTGATGGGCGATATGGTGCCTTGACCGATAGAGAGTCCCAAACCCTACCTTGGATGATAGGGCTACCTTGGGTGGTATGGGAGCTACTTGGGCACCACGGTGGGCTTCCCATGATGTCGCTTGGTGGATAACAGTGGTGTTCCTTGGGTGATATGGTTTTGGTGGTTTCCTGACATGGAGAACCCTAACCCTAGCAGGTGATATAGGTTCTCAACCGATATGATGATAGTGCTACCTGATACACTCTTGTACTTGGCTTACCAATACCCTCTTATGCATGGTTGCACGATATGCTGGTTTCCCCATATGTTGCTTGGTGCCCTAGGGTTTTGGTGGTGATCGATATCGTTTGGGTGAGGGATGGTGCTCTACCTGATATCCCTATAGTGAGGGTAGGCAATACCTTCAGTGAGGGTAGACGACACCTTTGGTGAGGGATGTGCCTAACCTGGTAATCCTAAGTTGGTGAACTTGTTGTCTTGAGCCCACATATTTGGTTCTGATGATGAGATATGATAGTTGGGTTGTACCCAGTAATGTGGTGGCTACCTAAGGATGATATGATGATAAGATCATTGATTTGCTCATGATGTTATGAGATATAGGGCATGGTGGATGCTCACAGTTTGGTAACAATAATATAAGTTGTTTGACATATCATCTACAACTTTATGCTTCATGTGTTTATAATAATGGATGTTGTTCCAATCCTATGCACCTTAAATCTTAATAACATGATATTCATAATATGTTCTCTAAAGATCTGTATTTGCTGATCAAGTTATCACTTCAGATATGCATTCTAACCATGCAGGTATTATCAAATGAATTCATAGTTAGGTACGAGCTATGAGGTGTATGTGTTTTGTATAACACTAAATAATTATGTTATTTGTTGATGAGATAACATGTACCACCAATATGATGAGAAAGGTCTGGTGACCTAATAAAGGTTGAGTGCCTGATTGAGGTGTTATCCTCTGATGATGAGATAATGGATTGATATCCCATGATGATGTATGATGATGAAGCCTTGAGGGGCAATGGCATTATGTGATGAGGTATTGAGATCCCATGGCAATACGATAATGACAGTAATGGTGTGACACAATGTTGTTTATGTTTTATAACATGGTTGCCTCAATAATTTACTTAAAATATACTAATTAATGACAATGGAATATTTCATGTAGTGTGCCCTGGCCATAGATCCATCATCGTCAGTAGTTGGTGATGGTGAAACAGGTTTATCCTGCGGGATTACCTGAAGCGCATATTGTTAAATATGTGGGGTTTCTCCTAGCCGAAAATAGGAGGATTAGAGTACAACTTCAGTTGTAGACTCACTATGGTTAGAACATGGTGAACAGGCCCATGGCTCAGTATGATAGAGCATCAATGCATTCATGGCTCAGAGCATGATGAATAGGCTCGTGGCTCAAGGTATGCTAGCTCCAAGACCTGTACCAAGGGGGCTAGATAAAAGGGTAGCCTGCAGAGATGACCCTATGACTAAGGTCACTTAAGCAAGAGACTGCGGTCCTGCTTTGAATATTGTGCAATGACCACGAGGAGGTGAGGTCGTAGAGTCCGACTCTTCCATTGACCTTGTATGGCACCGGTTTTGGGCTTTGCAGCCGAAGCTTGGATTTGAGCGGTACAGCTCACTTCCTCAGGGCATAATAAATCGTAATCCATCCGTATAGTATATGTTGCTTAGGGCAAAATATAGAACATTGGTTGAGGACTTGCTTGTGTAGTTGCCCTAATTATATCTTGCAGTTAGTTACATGTTCCTCATATCTTATTATAAGTTCTTATATAACTTGTATTGTCAATCATGTTCCATAAGAAATATCTGGTTATATGCCTCTCGGATATCTTGGTAAGTTTGTTAATAAAGTTAGTTCTATTCAGTAGGTTGCATATATGAACTGCTTATATCAGTTATCTATTTTATCTATTCTAGCTTTCCTGAAGTTTTATAGTTCGGTGGGGATTTATGTTTCTCACTGGGACTTGTGTGCCTGACCCCGCTGGTTCTAAACTTTTTTAGGTGATTGTGCTAGACGTGGTGGTGGTCATGAGGTTACAGCCAAGAAGTAAGAAGAACAGCAGGAGGAAAGAGATGGATATGTTGTTGTTTTGGTAATAGAGTCCTAGAGTCATCTATGTACTCTTAGGTCCTTGGAGGTGTTTTGACGATGTTTCATGATGTATAGTTGATGTAGCTTGTTCATCCTGCTGTTGGTCTGGTATGTCCTGTTCTATATATAAACATGTGATGAACACTTTGTGCCTATGGTACAGTTAGGTCCTATGAGGTGTGCCCATATATCAAGGTTTATGTATATTTATATAACATACACTACTATAGAAACAACATTCAATGTCGCCTTTCTGGGCGTCGGTTATTTAGGAAACCTGACGCCTATAACATTCAACGTCGATTATTTAGGAAACATGACGTATATATTCGAAGACCATCTAGACACGGGTATCGCTTTGTATTTAGCGTCGGCTGGCTAAAACAGAACTGATGCCTAAAATAGCCCGCGAAATCCAATTTTCGGGCGAAAAAAAATTGGCCCTAAAGTGTCACATACAACATCGGTTTTTTAACTGCTAACCGATGCCTATATAAGATGAAAATTTGTGCGAAAAGTTCCAATTTCGGTGTCGGTTATGCTTTGATAACCGACGCTGATAATGGTTCCTGCCAAAATATTTAGGGCAAAGATTGTCTAATTGGACATCAGTTTTTAACTATCAACCGACGCTTAAGAGGAAAAGGTGTCGGTTTTGTAGATAACCGACGCCATTTACAAACAAAAATAGACATGTATCACCTGAGTCTTCCCCTTTCTTCTGTTTCATCTCAATAATTTTCTCTATTGCTCGTTGCTCGCCTGAAATCGCCCGACCACCCCCGCTGTTGCTCGCCACCGTTGTTGCTGGTGCGCCTCTGCTCGCCGCCGCCGCGTCTGCTTTCTCCTACTTCTGCCACTCACTGCTAGTGTTGCTCGCCGCTCTGCTCTACTCTTCTCCTGGTGTCATTTTGCTCACCGCTCGCCCTGGTGTCATTCTGCTCGCCGCTCGCCGCCTCCTTCTCTGCTCATTGCTCTCACACCGTCGTCACCGCTCTTCTCCACACTAGCTCCAGGTAGCCCTAGCCTCTTTTCTTCCTTCTCCCTAGCTCCTTACCAATAGAAAGCACGGTCGTGGTTGTGTTGGCCTACCATGGTCGTGCTGCCCAGCACAGCCGTGGTAGGGCAACACAGCCACGACCGTGTTTGCTATTGGTAAGGATATGAACAAATATTTATGTAATGCTTTATGTAAAT
Organism: Alisma plantago-aquatica; assembly: GCA_963693085.1. Lineage (NCBI taxonomy): Eukaryota > Viridiplantae > Streptophyta > Magnoliopsida > Alismatales > Alismataceae > Alisma > Alisma plantago-aquatica. The sequence continues at coordinate 1,298,027,423 of OY856409.1, forward strand.
CCTAGGATATGAACAAATCTTTTGCTTGCATATATTTGTGCTTCTAATCCTAATGTTTGACCTAATTCAGTAAATTTTAATGCATATTGAAATAAGATTTAAACCTATCCATTCAAGCATCCTAATTTGATTTGATTAAACTCTAACATTGATGAAACCCTAACATCAATTGTGATGAAACCCTAACATGTACATATCTATTATTGTGTTTTTTGGCCTAGAAACCCGTGCAAGATTTACTCATTAGGAGTAAATCTTGGATAGTCCCCAGTTTGGGACTGTTCTTGAACACCTAATCTCACTTAGGATGTAAGTGTATAATATTTATTGGGTTTTTGAGAAACTTTTGGTAGCATTTCCCCATTTGTTCTCTAAGTACATATGTACTTAGAGAACAATGGGGAAATACTGCCTAAATTTTCTAGAAAACCCAATACACATTATACACTTACTAGTGAGATTAGGTGTTCAAGGATGGGATAGGTGGTACACATTTATTATATATAAGAATGATATCACATGTATTTGTTAACCGTAGACCGTAATCTTGTCCTAATATATACTTGTTTTCTCTTTGATCATAGAATCTATAGATCATGGATGTCCATTCGCAATCGCTGCACCCCAGAGTTTATATCTGGTCTTGATCAGTTTGTTAGATTTTTCGAGGAACATAGGAAAGAACCTGGAGATAGGTTCTACTATCCATGTAGGCATTGCGGTAACAACTTGAAAGTAAGCACTGGTGACGAAATCAAAAGTCATGTCATGTGCAACGGGATTGTACAAGGCTATACAGAATGGCACTGGCATGGAGAGATTTCAAACTCGAAACCAGTGGATGTCGATAGCAGTGCTTGGGCGGAAGAAGAAATTGTCTCTAATTATGTAGATGTAAATGAACCAGTTCCAGTAGACATCGTTGATGTGATGCTGGATAGTTGTAGGGTAGAGCACACCGATCCACCTCCTATCTTTAGAAATATTGTGCATGATGTTGAGATACCATTATACACAGGTTGTGCTAAGTTTACAAAGCTTAGCGCTGTGTTGAGATTGTATAAGTTGAAAGCTAATAATAGATGGAGCGATAAAAGCTTCACTTCATTGTTGACTTTGTTGAAAGAAATGCTTCCTGAACGAAATGAGCTGCCAATCTCAACATACCGGGTAAAGAAATTGTTGTGCCCAATGGGAATGGAGGCCAAGAAGATACATGCATGCCCGAATGATTGTGTATTATTTCAAAAGGACTATGTGGATTCGAAAGATTGTCCAAAATGTGGTGCGTCACGGTATAAATTGACGACTTTGGGGGAGTCCAAAACTAGTTCTCCTGCCAAGGTGATGTGGTATCTACCTATAATATCACAGTTTCAACACTTGTTTGCAAATCCGAAAGATGCGAAGAATTTGAGGTGGCATGCAGATGTTATGGAAAATAATCATGGGATCCTACGACATACGTCTGATTCCCCACAGTAGAAGAATATTGATCTATTGTACCCCAAATTTGGTGAAGAAGATAGGAATTTAAGACTTGGGCTTTGTAAAGATGGGATGAGTCCGTACGGGACATTGAGAAGCCAACATAGCAGTTGGCCAGTCATGCTTGTTATATACAATCTTCCTCCCCGGTTGTGTATGAAAAATAAGTACGTTATGTTGTCGTTGTTGATATCGGGCCCTAAACAACCCAGAAATGATATTGATGTTTATCTTGAACCTCTGATTGATGACTTAAAGAAACTTTGACCTGAAGGTGTGATGACCTATGATGCTTCAGGAAGAGAGACATTTCGTTTGCATGCTATGTTGTTTTGCACTATTAATGACTTCCAACATACGGGAATTTGTCTAGATATAGTGTCAAAGGAGATAAAGCGTGTCCTATATGTGAAGAAATCACTAATTCAATGAGACTAAAACATGGAGGCAAGACTGTATATCTTGGTCATCGAAGGTTTCTTTCAAAATTCCATCTGTATCGTAGGAAGTACAAAGCATTCAATGGATGGAATGATGAACGGAGTGAACCTAAACCTATACCAGGGGATGTAGTTAATGAAAGAGTAAAATACATTGTCAATGAATTTGGTAAGAAATCACAATGTAGTATGGCCACACGGAGTGACAATTCTTCATTCAAGAAGAATTCAATATTTTGGGATCTTCCTTATTGGAGTTCTTTGACAGTCAGTCATTGTATCGATGTAATGCACATTGAGAAAAATGTATGTGATAGTGTCATTGGTACTCTATTAAATATACCAGGTAAGACTAAAGATTGGATAAAATCCAGACTGGACCTACGTGAAATGGGAATAAGGTCAGAATTAATAGAATTACGTGAAATGGGTAATAAAAGAACATACTTACCTCCCGCTTGTTACACGTTGTCTAGAAAGGAGAAGAAAGCTTTTTGTGAATGCTTGGTAAATGTTAAGGTGCCACAGGGTTACTCATCCAACATCTGTTGATTGGTATAAATGAAACCTCTAAAGTTGATAGGTCTTAAATCTCATGATTGTCACACTCTAATGCAACAAATATTGCCTGTGGCAATTCGATCTATATTTTCGAAGCATGTAAGGTTTGCAATCACCAAACTTTGTTTCGTTTTCAACAGTCTATGCAGCAAAGTTATTGACTCTGATACTCTCGATAATTTGCAAAGAGAAGTGGTTGTTACCCTATGTCAGCTTGAGATGTATTTCTCTCCTTCATTCTTTGATATCGTGGTACATCTTATTGTCCACTTGACTAGGGAAGTGAAAATGTTAGGACCAGTTTTCTTGCATTGGATGTATCCCTTTGAACAATACACGAGCATTTTTAAAGGTGATGTTCGAAACCGTTATCGGCCTGAAGGGAGTATTATTGAAGGTTATGTGGCGAGAGAGGTTATGGATTTTTGTAATGACTTTCTGAGTGGTAATAACACTCTTGTTAATGACAAAAATATTGAGGAGGGAAAAGGAATTTTGGGATCACGGGTGAAAGTAATCAGCCATGAGCAGTTGGAACAAGGTCACTTGTATATTTCACACAACATGGACAAAGTGAGTGTTTATATCAAGGAACATACCAATTTCATCAAGAGACAACATCCCCGAGAAAGTTCAATGTGGCTTGCTAGAGAGCATAACAAGACTTTTACTTAGTGGTTTGAAGATAAAGTCTTACATCAACTATCTCAAACACCAAATGATATTACAAAAACTATCAAATTCCTCGCCTTTAAACCAAAACTGAATGTTATGTCTTATGAAGGGTTTGACATTAATGGGTCCACATATTACACAAAGCGCTAAGATGATAAGAGTGTCATCCAAAATAGTGGGGTCGCTCTTCAAGCGTCGACTATGTATTTTGCAAGTGCAAAGGATAAGAGTCCACGTGAAGCTAAAATGTCATATTACAGTGTCATTGAAGACATATGGGAGTTTGACTACATAGATTTTAGAATTTCACTCTTTAAATGTAATTGGGTTGGTAACACCAAAGGAGTTATAGTGGATGAATTGGGTTTCACTTTAGTGAACTTTGAAAAGATTGGCGAGAAGGGTGAACCATTCATATTGGCATCACAGGCGAAACAACTATTCTATATCGATGATCCTACAAATGATAAATGGTCGGTTATTCTTCATGGTAAAAGACAGTTCATTGAAGATCCTATAGATGAAGAAGAGTACTATGATAAGTATGATGACTCCAGTCCATTCTCAGTTAGGTTGCCAACTCCACAAAATATTGAAGCTAATGATGACTTATATGTGCGCGAAGATCACAATGAAGCTTTGTTAATTGATAAAAGATCACAATTTTAGAGGCATGCCTATTTATATTTTTTTATTGAAGATAAATGTTTGTTTTTTTAATATCAATATCATTTTCAGATTTGATGTTTTATTATCTTCTAGTTAATACAAATGCTAGATGTTTGCCTTTTTAATGACATTTTCAGATGGCTGACCATGATGAGCATGATGTTCATGATGAGCATGAAGTCCATGATGAGCATGTTGTCCATGATGAGCATGGTGAGGATACCAATGTAAGTTCTAAAAATATATCCTGTATTTCTATAAAATTCATTATCTTCTAGTTATGTCAAATATCCTATATTTCTATATTGGGCTCATTCGGTGTGTTTATTTTTGTCAAATTTTAGGTTGATGATGCACATGTACCCACTGAAGCACTGGAGGAACTTGATGCGCATCACCAAACACTTAACAAGAAAAGGGGCATCACTCTGTTGAAGAACTTAATAGTGCTAAGTGGTAGTGCATCCAGATTGGCTGTGGAGTTTGATAATGGAGGAAATGCAATTGGTTTGAACCGTAATAATTTTGTTACTTGGGGTTGTTACTTGAAGCCATTGTGGTGTTAAGTATGATAATTGACATAAAGTTCCTCTAGAGAAGAAAGACATGATATGGAAGGATTTATGCGTGAGTTATTATTATTTGCAATTCTATTTTGTAGATTATTTGCAATTATATTTTTGGATACTAGTTAATAGCAATTCTATTTTACAGAATCTATTTGCATTGGATGAGAAGCTACATCGTAAAAGCGTGATGCAACGTGCTAGAAAGATGCTAAGGAACTATAGGACAAATCTCAACAGATAATACATAAAAGATGGTGATAAGAAGAAGAAGTCAGCCCTTGAACAGTGGAACTTCTTGGACAAAGAAGATTGGGACACGTTCGTTGCTTCAAGAAAATTTGAAGAATTCAAGGTATTAAGTGAGGCACAAAAAGCAAGGTGTGCACTGAATGTGCATGACCACACTATGGGTCCAAAGGGCTATGCAAGCGTTCTCCAAAGACTATAGGTGGAGTATGCTGCTACTCAGGAGTCCTCTACTACATGTTTGACACCCATGCCTCGCCATGATGTCTGGATAACTGGGAGGCAAAACAAGAAGGGTGAAATAAAGAAGCTTGTAACTGCGTAGGCGGCTGCAAAAATGGTAAAATAAAACTCTTAGAGAAATCGTTTGAATATTGATTATTTGTGTTGTTAACTTACCAATTTCTGTTGATGGTGATTAGAGGGAGTTGCACGAGGAGAGGAAACATGGCACGTTCATCCCTCAGGGCATAAGGGATGAATTGACAGTTTCTCTGGGTAACCTAGAGCATCCTGGATGTGTTAGGGGTGCAGGCACTGGTGTGGGCATCAAATCATTCTTTGGGCCATCCCAGCACAAACCCAGAGTGGGACTTTCACAAGAAGAGGTAACCTATTCTTTTTTTAGAATGTTACTGCAAAAGGGAATTCAATAATAAGAAGCTAATGTTTCTTTTATCCATGTATAGGAGAATAAAAGAGTCCAGGATATAGTTGCTAGGAAGGTCAAGGAAGAATTGTTGCGGTGGCAGGCATCTCAGTCTTCCAATCAGCCTATGGCGACCCACTCTTCTCCTGATGCACAGACTGAGAGTAATCCTGTAAACCCATCACCTAACACATCTATTGTAAGTATTGTTTATGACATTATAGCTAGTCTTTTTAAGATGATATGTTTTCAAGATGATATGTATATATGTATAACATTCTTTACGTAAATTTGTAGGCATTGAAGCCATGCTGCTTAAGAATGCAAGACTATGTTGTTGCAGAGGCGCATGCTTACCTGTCCCTTGTTGGGGCAACATTTCACGGGATTCCAATGCCATAGGGCTACGTTCGTGTGAGTCTGATATGTGTATTACCCGATTGGAGGGAAGCTACATTGCCAGATGCCCACTCGGATATTGATACACTTGCTGAGGCAGAAGGCGGGGTGATATTGTGGCCCAAAGCAGATGTTGTCTACACTACTAAAATTGTAACATAAATTTACATTACTTTAGATCGTTAATGTGAATATATGAGGTAAATTAATCTAAAATTATATATACAGGTTAAAAAGAAGACACCCGGAGCATCTAGGCCTCCACCTCCACTTCCTGCATTACCAAGTTGGGTTCCAACTGACCTAAAATACTTGTTAGGTCCTGCTTGTAGAAGAATGCCATGTTGGCTAGGGGTACAGAATATGCATTGCCCTATAATTGTTTCTTTAGAAGTGAATTATGCAGGTCAATCATACGAAAGCTCTTTATTTATACAAGATATTATTGAGTTGTTTATATATGATTGGCTTAATACATCAATGATAGAGACATGGATAAGATGAGATCTTGTTTATACATCCATATACCTTATATAAGATCTGGTGATCTTGTTTCTTATATATTAATGCATACGTAATACATGTTTTGCAGCTACTTAGTCAAAAATCAATGTAAACAATTTGCATTTGACCATGTGGGATTGTTGATTCCATCATTGATTAGTATGGTAGCTAAAGACCCTGATAGTGTTCAACAATATTATATAGATGCTTTTACAATTTTCGATCAGCAAAAGAAGACGATAATAATAGCTCCATTCAATGTCAAGTAAGTTTACTTTACTTATAATTTAGACTTAAGAAAATTACATTTTTATTGTGTATTTTGAGTTATTAATTTTTAACTTTTTTACCTCTAGCGGTAGGCATTGGGAGTTACTAGTTATTCTCCCCGGGACATTCACTATTTATTATCTAGATCCTGCGGGGAGTACATTGAATACTAAAATTGGACTCGTAATAAGAATGTCATTATTCTGGTGAGAAATATTTCATTTTTATATCCGTTAACATATGTTATTATATTAATATTTAATTATGCAATTTATTGTGTTACATTAACATGTAGGGGTTTAGATGCATTCAAAAAGGCCGGAGGAAAGGTCCCCAGGAAAAAGTACCAGCCAATAATTTGGGAGAACGTGAAAGTAAGTTCCCGACTCCAATGTATATATTATTTATGTGAACTGTGCTTAGTTGTATTTTATAATATTTTGTATGTTTCAATTTATAGTGTGCTACACAAGACAACGGCTGGGCATGCGAGTACTATGTGATGCAATTTATGCAGATGATTATCCAATATGCCGCATTGGACATCGATACCATACATGAGGTATTATATATAGTCTCATTAGTTAGTATGAAATATATCAATCTTATTTTTATATTATTACTTATATATATACATCATTCTCTTTGCAGGTGTTTAAAACTGACCACACTATAGGTAAACACTTAAAAGATGTATTAAATGAAGTAAGAGAAGAATGGGCAAGAGCCATACAAATAGTGAGGACTGTAAAATATAATTGGGATGCTGATAGCGATGTTGAATGATATTTTGTAAATGAATATTTCTGAATGTTTATACATGTCTGAATGTTTCTATATGTATTTGAATGTTTCTACATGTGTGAATGTGAGAATTGAATTGATGTCTGAATGTATCTACTTGTGTGAAAAGTATATTTGTTGATTTTGCAGGTTTGTGGCATGTTTGTCGGCTGATATCAATGGATGTCATAAACTTGCAGTTCAAAACTAAACTGCAGGTTATCATCCTGCTGACCAGCCACAGCAGGCCTACAAACTGATAAGAAAAAAAATTAAAACATAGGCTTCGGTTATTTATAGAAAATCGTCATCAAAGGCTTACAGTGTCGGTTATTGGATAAACACCGCTGCCTAATGTGACAAACAACCTGACCATGCAGGAAAGAACGACCGTGGCAGTAAAAGTGTTAGTTATTAGTATAAAACCGACGCCTATAGTACTAAATACGGCCGTGCATGGAAGCACGGCCATGGCGTCTGGGAATATGGCGTCGGTTTTTTAGTTGCAAACCGACGCAGATATTGTCCTAGATGGCACCCTTTTTTTGGTGTGAAGCCTTTTGGCATCAGCTTACTATAAATAACTGACGCCTATCGGTTCCCTACTGGTGCATTTTTGGTGGTGCAGAACCCTTTGGCTTCGGTTATAAAACTGACACCGAAGAGTTCGACATTTAGCGGCGCCCACATAGGCGTCGCTTTAGAATCGTCGCTAAAAGGGCATAAACAACCGATGCCAAAGGCCTATTTTGTAGTAGTGATATTTCCTTGCAGGATAAGGATCTGGATGTAATAGTTTCTTTATTATCTGCTTTCCACAATCAGTTTTAATTAACTCATATTTTTGGTAATATGTGGTCTATGGAGGTTCTGCACATTTTTGTGTGGCATTTCATTGTCTGTGTGATAGCGGGATGTCACAAGTCTCTCTCCAATGAGTCAAGATGTAGTGGATTCTTATTGTGGAGAAGCTTTTATGGCTAAGCCACATGAGGAGACATGGCCCTTGTTTGAGAAGTTAGTAGAATGTTTAGGGATCTAATTTTCTGGCATGATGACTGATGGTGACCTCCCCTTTGGTGTGAAATCTCCAGCTCATAATGATTCAAACCCATAAATGGTGAATATATTTAGAGACATAGTGAGTTTATGAAGAATGCAGTGAGAAGTGTTCCTTGTTGTACAATCAATTTTGTTGAGTCCTTTGGTTAAGAAGAGAAAACACCTCATCCTTATAGCTACCTTGATCAACAAAGTCTAAGACACAACTTAAGGTTTGAGGAGGAAGTGCTCTCTAGGTTGAAACGCATTGATGATGTGCGTATGATTGTGATAAATCTTGAGAAAAAAGTAGAGCAACTCTCTTCAATTCTTTCTCTTCTAGTAGAAGTGAATTTGTCCCTCCAACACATAGTCAACTTCAATGAAAGAAGTGGATCAATGCATTCTTCTTCAATTTTCTATATTTCACTGCCAATGCAAGTGCATCCCATTTATGATTATCAAGGCCATCCCAAGCATTATATGCCTCCACCACCCTCATCACAATAGCATTTCTACTAATTCACCTACCAACCACAATTCTCTCCTCTACATCAATTCAAATACCATCTATCACCTCGACCTCCTTCATAACCCCAACAAGCTTCCCTCCACCATGACAAAGGAAGCACAAGGGTGATATTTTGATTGAATTTGCAGAATATGCTACAGTGACACCTCATGTTGAGAATGTATGTGTTCCGCCTTCTACTCCATTTGCAGGTTATAAAATTCAATTTGGGATTCCCAGAGTCCCTCATGTCATGCCACAACAAGTACATTTTGCATAAGAAAGTGAGACTCCATTCCCCAAAGATATGGATGAGACACCAGTAGTAAAAAGGAGGCTTAAACACAATGTTGACATTCTAGAAGTGTTTCACTAAGTGGAGGTGAGCATTCCATTGTTGGATGCTATCAAGTAGATTACATCCTCTGCCAGGTTTATCAAGAACGTGTGTACTATGAAGAGGAAGTCAACAGGGAAAATACCTAAGAAAATTAACTTGACTGAACGAGTGAGCTCTGTCATCCAACACTCACTTCCCGTGAAGAGGAAAGACCCAAGGGCCCCACTCATACCAAGATACATAAGGGGACATTGCATAGACAAATCCCTACTTGATTTGGGATCTAGTGAGAATTTGATGCCATATAGTGTCTATATCAAGATGGGTTAGGCGAGTTGAAACAGGCTCATTGCACTCTCCAATTGGTGGATCACTCATTGAAAGTGCTCAGAGGAAGAGTAGTTGATGTTTTAGTGATGATAGACAGAGAAAGGGCAGCAGTGTTCCCGGTAGATTTTATTGTTCTTGACATGGACCTGGAGGATAGGAAGATTACCATCATCATGGGAAGGTCATTCTAATCCACAGATGATTCTGAGATACATGTTTGCAGTGGAACAATGACAATCTCTTTCGTGGACATGAAAATAAAGATAAACATGTACAAGACCCCAACCTAGTGAGATCAAAATGAGAATATTGAACATGGTCTCCTGATGAGTCTGACTAATCATTTGAAAGAAGTCGATTTGCATGGAAGACTTGATGATAACTTTTGTGGTCAATGGGGCATGATAAAAATTTTGAATGCAAATGAGAGATGCAACTATTGTAAGAGTTGACACATGATGATGCCAAATGGATGAATGATGCAAAAATCAAAAAGCCTAGTTGAAGGCATGGAACTTAGCGCTAGTGGGAGAAAACCCACCTAGGTTTGGGTAATTTTTCACCAAACTTTCCATTTTTATACTTTTGGTTCTTTTTACACTTTTCCAAGAAAGCACACACGCACTTGTGTGTAATATTTTTTTTAGTTTTAAGATGTGTAGGTTAAAATAGTAGTGAAATGAAGAAATATGAATAAAATTAAGAAAAAGATTCATGTAAAAACCACTTTTGACCAAATATTTGATGTCTTGATGAAGTTCATATTGAAATAGCCTCCTACAATGTCCACCACGGTTGTGGTATCATGAAAAAGTCATGGTGAGACAATCACAATCACAAGGAAATCAGTGAAGTCAAAGAAATGTTGAACAACATAAGAATAGCCATGCTTGGAAGCATGACCATGTGACATACAAACAACCATGGGTGTGTGGTGTAGCATGGTAGTGGTGCCAGCAACCCAACATGGTCATTCCATGTAGCACGACATGTTGAATCCTGACCCAATCACTTAAAACAACTAATCAAATAACTTTCAGTTCACTTGTTTTTTCATTCTCACGAGACAGAACACGCGTGCAGTGGCTCCAGCAGTCATGTAGTGTCACACAAGCATCTCCTAAGCTTGATCTCTCCACTATTTCACCTGCAATCTATCCCAAATCACTCCCACATCATTCTCCCTACCTCCATCGATCATTCACACCCATTTTCCTCCACCAAATCAGTCCACTCCTCTCCATTCCGCCCAACAGTCCACAAATTCAAAAACAAAACCTAAATTTCTTCATTTCCTCAATCAAAATCCATCCATAATAAAGAAAGTTGCTAAGAAGGCTATAAAGAAGACCAAGGGCATATCTCCTATCAACTTCGCCACAAGAATGGATCATGTTCAACCATGGTGTCATCTCTAGATCCTTCACCACCACCGTCCACCTCTAGTTCACATGGAGAATCACCTCATATGGCAGTGTTGGTGCATCCTGTGTTGGAGGAATCCACTCTGCCACCCAACAGAGGTCAAGTAGTAGCTCGACAATCTATTTCCTCTAGGGTAGAAGCACTACCTTCATCTGCCCAACTATCAACCTCATCTTGGCCATCAAACTCATCCTGGCCATCGACCTCCACTGCTTCGTAGCCACAACCCCAGCCGCAAGTACGAAGGTCACTACTTCTGAATGGTGAGGACAAGGTTATACATGATTATCCACATGAGGGTGTTCCCAATGAGTAGCATTCAAACTCACCCAAAGTGAGGAGCAGTCAGGTGAAGAAACCAAAGCACCTATATTGCCTGAGGCATAGGGTGATAGCCACCTGCTACGTGTGCCAAGAGACAATGGGGACTCTAGGTTCTTCAAGTATTACTAGGGTGTTATGCAATCCATGGGCTTATTTTAGGTTCTGACGAAAGCACATGAGACATATGTACATTTGAGATGTTAGTTCTTTGCCACTTTAGAGAAGGTCTATGATGATGGGGAAGATGTCATTCGATCTAGAATTGGAGATAGAAGTTGGGTCCTTAATTCATCCATGATGAACAAAAATTTTGCACCAAGCAATGTAATTGTAGTCCTCCTAGATCAAGGGAGGATAGATAAAGACTCCAGTTCTAGTTACACTACCATGAGGAAGGCAGTCTCTGGTCATAAAAACTTTGTAGCGAGGAATTCAAAGATGAGTTTGATCCACAACACATCCTTTCCTATGTTCAAAAATTTTAAACACAAATCTTTGGCAGGTATAGGGAAGTTACATAAAGAAGGACTTGTTTATTTTTGGATGGATGACAAAGGGCAAGAACGTGAATTTGGTAGCATTACAGATTGATCATATGAGGATATTCCCCTCCAAGACTAAGAATTCTTTTATTATGGGGTTATTGCAACTTCCATTTCCCTTACCCTAGATCATGATGTTTCTAGATACACCAAGGCAGAGAGGGGTAAGTGGTGGACCAAAAGTATCTCATCTGTTCTTCCATGATTGGAATAGTTGATCATAAAATCATATATCAGGTCAAACTCCCATACACAGGTGTCTCACTGGAGCTACCCTACCATACTACACCTTACCTAGGTGAGTATGGCCCGACTCCATATTTCTTGGATACAGTGAGGAGGAGGAAGAGGATCATCCCTGGGACACACATTCTAGAAACTAGAGATTGTGATATTTCCTGAGGGACTAGGAGTGTTTCATGTAGTTGCTGAGTGGAGAATAATAGTGGAGGATATAGAGGCCAGTAGGGTGAGGAGACGAGAGGCAGAGACAACAGATCCAATAACATCCCACAATGAATGCAAATGATATGTATACTATACATGTGCAGCTATAGGGTATTCATAGGATGCAATATTGAACCTTGAGGGTATAGGAGGGCTTCTAACACACACATGATATGTATCATTTTCAGTATGCCTTGGTACAACAGAACCCCCAATAGGGGGATGATTGGTAGGGTGCATTGTTTGGTTACCAGGATGCCTACCTGCCTCCATAAGAGGATTACTAAGTTAGTTACTACCAGTATCCTCCACCAGGGAGGAGCTCCATTGAAGCCACCACTGGAGTCATGATTGTCTATCCTATCACTCCTAGAATTTAGCATCATGTTCAGGACAACCTTATTCAAAAGTTTGGGGTGACAGGCTGATATGCTCTCATTTCACTCTTTTTGCATTTCATCCTTCCATTTACTTTTGTTTTTTTGCTCCTACTTTCTAGATTAGATTTTACCTACTTTGAATACTTGCATTCCATGTAATTTACTTTCTTGCATTTTTTGCATACTTTTCAAAAAAAAAATCTCTTTTTTCCATGCATTGCATATCATGTAGATCTTTGTAATTCTTGCATGTTTATAGCTAGGATTTGCTTATTTCTTACTTTATGTTCCATAATGTAGGCTTAGTTGTGATTTGAGGAAATTTAGCACCATTTTGGACAATTTTTCCCAAATTAAAAACTTCTTACCTAAAAGTGTGTTTTGACCCAATCTCTACTTATTTGAATGAAAATGACGACCTTTGACAAATGCAAATCAATTATCATGGTTTATTTCTACATGGTGTCAATGCTTGATTTTTTACATGGGCATCACCTTTCTCATGCTTGTGGATTGTTTTTTGTTGAATTGTGACTAAAGCAAGCTACAAATTATTAGGGTTTGTAGAATCCCATGATAGAAGTGTGGTTTTCATATTGCTCATTCGTGTGGTGTTTCATTACTTGATGAAATTGTTGGAGTAGCTTTTATGCAGGAGATCTCATGTTGAAATCCATACTAGAAACCCCTCGTTAACTCACTTTTCTTCTATTATCTTCTTACCTCTCGACCTCATTAAAGGATGACAAAGTGCACGTATTTAGCCTTAGCTGCCTCAAAACATTTTGGTTGGACATATGTATATCCCCCTTCTTCAATCTTACACCCATGTACCCTAGATACACCAAGGGAAAAATGCAAAAATAAAATAAAAGATGCTCCTATTTAATATAATCTAAATAAAGAAACGATGAGTGCTCCTATGTAATAGAACTCCAATCTCTTACTATAACCCTTCTTCCATTTGCATGCCAATTGATCTAGGAAACATCAAACCTAGCTCACTTTTCCCTTTTTCATAGACACATGGGTTACTTAGTGTGGATTCATATATGAGATCAAATGCATGAATGTAAAATAGAAAATTTGGTCATATTTTACCTTCACTACCATGAAACAATTTACCAGAATTACAACGCAGCCATATGGATTGATTGTGTATTCTGTGATCTATATGTGAAGTTTGTATGATCAATGATATAATCATGATTGGTTTGTGATAGAGGATACGAGTGAGGTGGGATTCGTGTACCTAGTCATCATTGAGACGATTTAGTCAATATGCATTTGTTGCAATGCACTTGTCATCTTTTGTTTTTTCAAAAATTGAAGAGAGATTGAGTTGGAGCATACTTGAGGACACGTATGTTTTAAATTTGGAGTGTGATGCAGCCTATTTTAGGGCTTCATAATGTGTCTTACTACACTTTAATCACATTTCTACATGTTAGAATACATGTTATTTCCCTCAATATGTATTTTATCATCAAATGCACTTATGGGTGGTATTTGCATGTTTTTTAGGTACTTGGACCATGCTTGGATTGAAGAGAGAGAAGAATGATCCTAGGGTTTCCTTACCCTTAGAGATACCCAAAGTGAAGTCAAAATCTCCCTAAACCTACTCCTAGTGACCAAGGGTCAATCAAAGCAAAAAAGATCCAAGGAAACACAAATAACAAACTCAAAGTGATGGTAAAGAGACCACCATTGTTGTGGTACCACAAAATGGCTGTGCTGGTCCAAGCAAAACCACATTGACAATGTTTAGTTCAAGGCTAAAAAAAAGTTCAACAACATGGCCATGTTGCACAACAAGTTTGTGTGACAAAGCAGCAGAATGACCGTGCTACTAAGAATGGGAAGCACCTTCCTCAGCCAAGATGACTGTGCGATGGAGCACGACCTTGTTGCAAATATGTCAGAATGGCCATTCGTCATAGAACAAGAAACCATATGCAGAGCCAAAATGACCACAACAACCTCCACAACCGTGTTTCCCATACCCCACCATGGTTGTGGTGACCGCCACAACCGTTCTACCGCAATCTAAATTCCCAAATTCAACCTATAGCTTTTCCATTTTTCCACCTTACCCATTCCATCCTTCCACGAGTGTGTTCACCCCTACCCACCATAGTCGTTCCCGCCACGAGTGTGTTCACCCCTACCCACCATGGCAGTTCTCCCCAACAAGGTCGTGCTCCATACAAACCTAGCACTATTTTTGCATTGTGTTCCCAATTTGACCCCTACTTAACCTAATGCTTCCCCCACCACCTATATATACCTAGGTGGTGGTTGGAGTAGGGGGTTAGCCATTAGTAGTCCATTTATAGAGCCCCCATATCGCCTCCCATCTATTCCTACTTCATTCCACCTCCAAGCATTCATCTTCCACCCCAACAAACATATTTTTGGGGTTTGGCCACTTTCTACGATACACCCATGCCATCCTACCTTGGGGAGGGAGGTGCTCGACTTGATGCGTCTAGGAGGTGGAGAAGTAGGAGTCCTCATTGAGCTCATCATGGGTTACCACTTCTCTACTCGTTCTTACTTCCTTTCTTTTTGTATTTTCTTGTTCTATGAGTAGCTAGGCCCCTTCGGTGGGTTGTTTGGGGCTAAAAATGTTACTTTGATACCATGTTGTGGGGAAATGATATGTAAACTTTGAAATTTCAATTTCAAATGATTATTTTCTATTCCTATCTCATTCTACATGAATTGATTTATTTTTTGTGCTTTAAATCACCTAGGATTGTACAAATATTGCTTATATGTGGCTAATTTGTGAATTGCTCCTAAGTCCTATCAATGGATCTCTAGTTAGCTTTTCACCTTTCTACATGATAATTTCTACTATACCTAAGTGAGAGATCTAAGTAGGTAGTGTAGAAGAATTTAGTGTAATTAGCTTGGATCCTTCCCAAGGTTGGAATGTGGGTAATACGAGGTCAAAAACCTCACTTCCACCTTAAGTTACTACCCTCAGCCCCTAATTGTCCTAACAATTCCTATCCTAGAAACCTAGGCTTGACTAGACCCTAACTAAATTCCACCTATACCCTAATCCAATTGATCCTCACAAGGTAGGTAGGAGGTGTTAAGGACTAGTTCCCCTATAGAAACCTTATCTTATCCATGTCTAGTTAGTAGGTTAGGGCAATTGACACTTAAATTACTCAGATTTAGGGAATTCCTTAGGATTGTGGTTTCAGCACAGATAACATCACAATCCATTCCATACACCAATATCTATTACCCATGTCTCTAGATAACGAGCCTATAGTCAGAACTTGTAACATCCCCAGATTTGAGGCCTCAGATAATATGATCTTAAAAGGAATGATTGGACTACCCATATCACCAAGGTGCACCTCCTTTTCCGAGAGCCCATTACTAAAGAACTCCATAGTTAAGCGTGCTCATCTTGGAGTTGTATTAGGATGGGTGACCAGTCGGGAAGTTGATCCTGGCTTACACGTGAGTGAGAATAAAGCACGTAGTTAAGGCTAGTGGTGATCTGTGGGGCCATTCGTCATTTCTGAAACTCTACTAGAGCCTTGGACAGTGGGCACGTGCGTTACAAATGGTATCAGAGCCATAACCCCTCCAGTAGGTGGGCCCCACATAGGCATGGCATGCTAGTTTTGAGTCGTGCGGTCCAGGCATGTAGGAAAGGGTTGTCCATGGTTGACGTAGCGACCCTTGCGCTGCTATTTCATGGTCGGGAGCTGGGTGTCCATGGGCCATTGTGGGTATGCAATGAAATGGGGTCAGATTATGAGGCCATATAGTTGAGCCTTGACGAGGACGTCAAGAGTCTAAGTGGGGGAGATTGTAACATCCCAGGATTTGAGGCCTCGAATAATATGATCTTAAAAGGAATGATTGGACTACCCATATCACCAAGGTGCACCTCCTTTTCCGAGAGCCCATTACTAAAGAACTCCATAGTTAAGCGTGCTCAGCTTGGAGTAGTATTAGGATGGGTGACCCGTCGGGAAGTTGATCCTAGCTTACGCGTGAGTGAGAATAAAGCATGCAGTTAAGGCTAGTGGTGATCTATGGGGCCAGTCGTCATTCCTGAAACTCTACTGGAGCCTTGGACAGTGGGCCCAGACGTTACAGAACTACTCACTCCCACATCGTAGTTCGTTACATATTCTAATGCCAACCCCATTTCCATAGCAATTGGTTGATTAGTTGGGTGCTTTATGATTAAACTATGCGTTTCTCCTCCTGTTTATTCTCCGCCTTTCCCAAGGGGTGCAATAAACGGGTAAATCTATGCTTTTCAACCCTTAACCCTCTCCTCAAATGATTAAGTGTCTAATCATCTATCTATGTTAATTAGGCATAAATAGAAAAATGCATCTTCATAGATTTATATCCAGAAAATAAGGATAAAGATGATATTAATGCATGGAAATCAGTTATAGTGCATATCTGGGCTACTCCCAAGTCCTAAGGAATCAAGGGGATTAGCCCTGCATGGTTTTCATTGATGAATACATGGTAGAGAAAGAGAAAATGTGGGAAATATTATAAAACTAAGTAACCCCTGGTGAATAGTTGATTTGGACAATCCCCTACGTCGTTTGTGCACTTGGCTGTCTTCCGACTATCGATTTGCCTTTCGGAGGTGTTTGGATCATCCTAGATGAAGCCTTCAGTTTCTTTCTCCTCTTATCTCTCTCTCCAGTGTCATGAAATGGAATATGACTGCCTCCTTCAGTATGGCCGAACTCCCCTTAGGTCATAGGAGTCATTTATAGTACGAAATAATGTCCACCGTTGGATTAGATTTCCATCTTCAGATTTGCCAAATCGGACAGACTCAGTAGTACCAACTTGGTAGTTTACTGCTAACGAGATCTTAGGGTAGCTGCAACTCTTGACAATGTCGGTACTATTGACTTGTCTCGATAGCACCGAGTCTTTAGGTCGCCTGAGAATTTTTTCCTGACGTCATCTCGGTAGTACCGAGTTTGTGAACTTGGTAGTACTGAATTTTCACGATTCTGAATTGGAGTGTCAGTAACACTGAGTCTGTGCGAGTCTTTTTTGGGCAATTTATGACGTGAAGTTAGTGCCTCTGACTTTTGGTGTCAGTATTATCAACTCTGTGAAGTTCCATTATACCTAAAAATACACAAGAATGTAGATAAATACTCGAGATAAATATTAAATCATCTTAAACATTAAAAAATAGATAATTTGATGCATTTAAATACCATAGGACATTAATAGAATTTCATGCATTATTGATCAGATAAATGACAAAACAACACATAAAATCAAGGAAAATATGTCTGTGAAAATGACTATAAACCCATGCATCGAACTCCCCTAACCTTAAATGTTGCTCATCCTCGAGAAACACTACTCTTGGATCTGTTTGATGTATGTCAGTGGAAGGATACAACACATGAACTCTTTTCTTAATCAGTTCCATCGGACAGTCCCAGAACCGGCCTCTAATGACCACTGAACCAATAAATGCTCTACAATGACCAAAAAAATTCATAGAAGAAGTCTATCTTTTAATCAATGAACACTATCAAGAAAGTAGTTAATATCATAATAATTCAGTCATTCTCTTGGTGGAGTAAGTGATTCCCTTATCTAAATTGCTCTCTCCTAACTACCAACTACTTTGAAGTAGATCTCCTTATAATAATGGATGAGGAGATGAATCATTTAAGTGGCCTACCAATGAGAGTAATCAATTATATGAGTTGGGTGGCAATTGAAGAATCACAAGTACATCCAAATTATTTATGCAGTAAAAATGACGACCTACGTGAGTGAAAATAATGTTATGCATGAGACATAATGCCTACTAACTTTTTCTCTCTCTTTTTTTCTTGTTGACACATGATACATGTATAAGGCTATCTCACAATAGAAAATGAGACTATTAAAAAAAATTTGTGTCATGTGAATTAGTTCATCCCTTCAAGAAGACTCAAGGACATACTTTCTCCTTATGAAATCTTGAGATCCAATTTTTTCTAGCCCATATTTTTCCTTATCTTTAGCATGATGGAATTATGCTCGGGCTTTCACTTCATTTTTTCATTTATTTTGTTCCTTTTTTATTTTTTTTTGATGTGGAGGTCTGCCCCTGCTTCAACTTTCACAATTAGAGACTACAATCCACATGACAAAAAGGAATGAATGTGATGGAATGTATTCAATCTACATGCAATATCAATGTAACTAAGATGGTATGCACTAAGATTGGTCCTGCATACAAATGCAAAAATATTTTTTTAATGCACATGAGGATAAGTGCTAACCTACCATGTTACCTATCATCCCATGCAATGCAATCAAAAGAAATAAGTTGGAGCACTTGTTTATCTTAATGTGGTTATTCAAAATTGGATGGGAAGGATGGATGGAATCACATAACTAAGAGACAACACCTTTCATTGAATTATGATATGTCCATCCTTAATGACCTCTGCATAGGGTAATCTTAAGGATTTTTTCTTAAATTTCCATTTAAGATCTCATTAAAGGTTTGATTAGCTTAGGCTCAACAACATCTTCATTCACTTTCCCATTTTGATTATATATCCATTCATATCCTATATCCTAGAGTTTACTTAACCAAACACTTCCCCGATTGGTGATGCACACAGATGTCACAAATTAAGCTATTAAGACACAAGCATTTCCTTGCACTAACACCGATGACTTGACAAATGCAACCATACATTACTGCTCCATGATTACACTAGATAGGTGTGGATCCTAAAGATGCATGATTCAAACTAAAAATAAAACAACTAAGATAAAATTGTAAGAAAAACTATAAAAACGAAGATAGAATATTGTTCCAGCACCCTCCCTAAGCTTGAATATGACTATGTCCACATAGTCGATGCTCACACTCAAGAGGTGGAATAGAGGCACCATTGCTCAAAATGGTGGTGGTTGAGGCATGTCAGGATTGTGAGGGGGAACATCCCCTGAAAAGATAGACTAGGTGGTTGCATTTGTTGCGATTGTAGCTACCCTCCAAAGTACCCTTGGTTCCAATAGTGGTCAAAGAAGGGTTGTTGGTACTGCTCCATCCACTATAGATGCATGTGAATATTCTCTTGGTTGGCAAAGAGAAGGTGTTCATCCTCATATATTGCATGTTGATTTTGGTACAACCTTCCTTGAATGTCTTGCACACCAGCCCACATCGCCTCATGTCACTGCTGTCCAGTTTAGATCTCCTACAACATGGTATACATACCCTCCATGTTGTATGAGTCTTGCTCTTCCTGGGAATGGGGTGGGGCAGAAGAAGTTGAGGCTGCATAAGTGTGGGCCCATTTGCATAGGACCTCTCTCCTAATGATGGGGAAGGTGGGATCCAAATCCTCAACATCATCAGAGTCATCATCGCTTTGCTCCTCGTCATCAACCTGAGTTTCTGCCCTTGGTGGATCTTCTTCCTCCCCCTCATTCAATGGCCAACAGAGATGGTTTACTACACGCAAGTTGAAGATGGGGTCGGGGATGATCCTCTCCTGAAACAGTCCTCAACGAGTGTAATGCGCATAGAGCACATTGTGGTGGAAGCTGAGGAAGTATGCCTTGCGAAAGTCCAGGAGGTCTAGCTTATTTATATCTTCCAATGGCACGAGGGTGGACAAATCAAGGAGAAAATGTAATGCAATGGGGTGATGAGACCCCCAAATAAAATCGGCACCTTTCTTGTCACATTATTCCAAAAAGAGTCCCATGAGCTTAACTGGACTGAGCAAATATGGTGTTGGTGCAGAGGTAGTGAAGGATTTGAGCAAACGGGTGCTCAATGTCAGTAACAAAGTTGATATTCCAGTTTATGTGAAAGCCCTCTGGCACCTCAGTCAACTGCTCCCAAGCCAAGTTGAAGTCAAAGTTAGAAGGGGCCAAGCATTCTGGGATGGGAGCCCAGTTGAAGATGTGGTTGAAGGCCCATAGAGTGATGGAATAGTTGTTGCTGAAGAGGCAGAAGTTGACTTTGCCTTCCCACCAGTCGCCTCCTACCTTCTACTCGGGGGTGACAAGAACATCTAGTGATGCCAAGTACTATAGGATGAGTTATGGGTAAGTTTGTCAGTCATTGAAGAGAGGATTATCTCCCTCCATGAGCTACTTCTGACATACCCATCGCATGTTTTCAATAAAGCTCGCCCTTTTAATCAATGTGTGATATGTATATCGCATTGGTATTATTGGCCTCGTCTGCAGCTCCTCATAGATCTTCCTCATCTCCGAGGACAGATGTTGGATGCGGGTTGGTCAAGGGACAAACTCAACTTGATCCGCTGATGTAGAAGGGCCTCTCCTTGGTGCCATGATGCCAATGCAAGAAAATGATTAAGAAAGAGAAGCTCGGTGAAGATCGACGGCTTGGTGAAGATCGTCGGCTCGGTGAAGATCGTCGGCGCCTAGTACAAGTCTGCTCTGATTTCTGGGAGGAGTGAAAAGTGGTGTGAAGAAAATGGGTTAACCACCCCTCCTTGTATAGTTGACTCGGGCAGAGTCGGTAGTACTGCCTTTTGTGTTGGTAGTACCAAGATACAGGAAAAAATCTGGGGCTCATATGTATCGACAGCTGACATTTGATGATGTCTTGGGCGCGGATCACTCGAAGTCAATTGTACCGAGTTCAAGTCAGTAGTATCGAATTGAGTCATGGATCAGTGATACCGAGTGTGCGATGAAGCTTGCATCTGTCATTGAATCGAGCATCCATGGATTGTTGACGTCATGCGTTGGAACTACTCACTGGAATGTTGGTACTACCGAGTTGGCAATTTTGGCTCAGTACTTTCAAATTTTTCATCCTGATGTTTCGATTCTGGGAGCAGTAAAAAGTTGGTGGTGCCGACTTGTGTATTGATACCACCGAGATCTTATTAGTTAATTATTAAACATCTTTAGAGACTCAGTAGTACCGACTGGGAGAGTCGATAGTACTGAGTTTGGTGTTCTGGTGCAGATGGCTCACTGATGTAATCTCAGTACTACTGACTGGGTGTCTAGGTAGTACTAACCTGGAGAAAAATCTACACACTCCACACACGAGTGAAGGTACCATTTTTAGAAAAAAATAAAAATACTAAGACAAATACAATGTGAAAATCAACATGAATTGAAGGAAAATGAAGGTGGGTTTCCTCCCAACAAGTGCCATTGTTTAATGTCCTAGACTAGACGTTCCTAAGAGCAAGAATCTAAGGAATCTCCATAAGTTGTACCTCTTCTATTCCCTGCTCCACTTCCCCACCATAGTAGTGTTTCAATCTTTGGCCATTAACAAGGAATGACCTAGTCCCATCTAAAATCTTCATGCCACCATGGGGGAAAACTTGCTCAATCACAAATGTTCCACTCCATTTAGACCTCAGTTTGCCCAGATGTAACTTAAGTCAGGAGTTAAAAAGGAGAACCTTTTGGCCTGGAAGAAACACCCTATTCACAATATGACTATCATGAATCTTCTTTGGCGTCTCCTTGTAAATCCTTGAACTTTCATAAGCATCCATCCTAAGCTCATCTAGTTCATTAAGATCCAAAAGTCTTTTTCTACCTGCTTCATCCAATCCAAAGTATAAATTTCTCAAAGCCCATTTTTCCTTATGTTCAAGCTTTAGTGGTAAATGACAAGCATGATTGTAAACAAACCTAAAAGGTGTCATCCCTATATGTGATTTATAGTCCATCCTATATGCCTAAAGAGTATCATTAAGCATGAAACTCCAATCTGTCCTATTAGTGCAAATTGTCCTTTCCAAGATCTTCTTCACTTATCTGTTGGACACCTCCACTTGGCCTTGTGTTTGTGGGTGATAAGGAGTACCCACTCGGTGTTTCACCCCATACTTGCTAATTAAGGCTCTAAACTTCCTATTGGTGAAATGTAATCCACCATCACTAATGATTAGTCGAGGGACACCAAACCTGTAGAAAAATGTTATCCTTCACAAATTGCACACCACTTTAGCATCATTGGTGCAGGTTGGAATTGCTTCCACCCACTTAGGTACATAGTCAACCGCAAGTAAAATATAAAGGTTAGAATTAGACAACACAAACACACCCATGAAATCAATGTCCCAATGATCAAAAACTTCAACCTCCTGAAACACATTTGACAACATCTCTTGTTGCTTAGAAATATTACCTACACGTTGACATGCATCACAATGATGAACGAAATCATATGCATCTTTAAACAATGTTGGCCAAAAAATCCATTCTCTAACACTTTGGCCACTTTCCTAGAGCTAGCATGATGCCCTCTCATATGTAAAGAATGGCAGTGTGCCAAAATACTCTCTACCTCACACTCAGGTACATACTTTCTCAAAAATCCATCCCTACATTATTTTAGAAGAATAGGGTCATCCCAAATGCAAAACCTCAATGAGTGGAAAAAATTCTTCTTTTCTTAATACCCCCAATCTGCAAGAAACTCTTTGCAGGATAAATAATTAACAATATCTACAAACCATGGATCCTTCACCTTGATCGCAAAGAGTTGTTCACTTGGAAAATCCTCAAAAATGGGAATATCTACATCTTTTTCATTCAATCTTTCCATCTTAGATAGGTGATCTATTACCACATTTTCCACCCCTGCCTTATCTTTAATTTCTATGTCAAATTCCTATACCAACATAATCAACCTAATCAATCTGGGTTTTGCATCTTTCTTTTGTAACAAGTATTTGACGGCAGTGTGGTCAGTCCAAATAATCACCCTTCCCCTACTAGGTATTGGCATAACTTCTCAAATGCAAAAAGACCGCTAAAAGTTCTTTTTATAATGTTGTATAATTAAGTTGTGCATCATTTAAAGTTTTGGACGCATAATATATGATGGTAGGAGCTTTATCTTTGTGTTGTCCCAACACATCTCCCACAACATAGTGTGATGCATCACACATCAGCTCAAATGGTAGTCTCTAATGAGGAGCCTACACAATAGGTGCAAAACTTAGCTTTTTCTTTAATGTTTCAAAAGAAATCAAACATCGATCATCAAAAGAAAATTCAGCATCTTTTTCTAAAAGTTCCGACAAGGTTTTAGCTATTTTTGAAAAATCTTTGATAAATCAACGGTAAAACCCAACATTGTTGACTCAAGGTCTAAATTGAGTAAACCCTTGTTTTGATGATTACTAAACCATTGCACTTATTTGTGTCTAATGTGTCTACTTGAGTGATTTTAGATTAGGTAAGGACACACACGAAATACCCAAACTTGCACATATCAAATTGGAGAAAAGACAAGTCAAAGTCAATACAAGTGTATGTTTTTGTAATATGATGTAAATCCATTAGAATCGTGTTGTAAATCACTTGTAATGATTGTATTACATGTAATTAAGCTTAGAAAAAATCAGGAGCACTTAGATCGAATATTTAAACACTCAAAAGCCATTTTCCAAAAAATCAGGAGCATTTACAAACTCGACCGATCCTAATTGGATCTTGAAAATGACTTTTGACCGGTCAGTTTACACTTCATAGAACTTGACCGATCCCTCTACTTCCCAAAACTAATTTAAGTGAATTGGTCGAGTTACCCCAGGACAAACTCGACCGATGGCCTAAATTGGTCTTGTCTTTTAGTGAGATCGATCGAGTTACCTTTATAGAAACTTGACCGATTGCACTGCACGGAAAAGTGTAGAAAAGTTCTTCTAGCCTTTATGGATTCAAACAATAAAAAATATATCCATTGCAAGCCACAAAATGGCTAGTTATCATTCTTAAGTGTTCCCAAAGGCTAAGAGGCATCCCTAGCTATAAATAGGACCCCTTGGGCTTCATTCCAAGGTTGAGCATTCTATGCAAAACTCTATGTGAGGTTCCTATTCTAGAGTTGAGTGCTTCCTACAACCTCCTCTCTCTCTCTAAGCTTAATCACTTTCTACATTCATTAGAGTGAGTAGGAAATTTGTAAGAGATCTAGTCCTACATGTATATCTTGTGAGGCTCTCACTTCCACCACCTCCCTATCTCTCATTTCAACCATGACGATGAAGGCTCTCTCTCTTTGCTAAGAGAGGTGAAGAAGAACAAGGGAAGGAGTCTCTTGGTGAAGATCAAGGCTGAAGACTTGGAATAAGAGTGGGTAAGACCTTGGTGAAGCCAGAAGACTCCTTGCTCAAGTGGGTAAGTCCTTGGTGGAAGCTTCTCCGAGTGAAGGTGAAGTCAAAGGTTGAAGATCCTAGAAGAGTGGTGAAGTATGTGAAGGCGGAAGACTTGTGCTTGAGTGGGTAAGACCTTGGTGAAGGCTGAAGACTCTTGCAAAGTGGGTAAGTCCTTGGTAAGGTGGATATTTTTTGTATTGGATAGGTAAGCCCTTTGGTCTTCATGTATTGTGAGTCTTATGAATGAATATAAAAGTGTGATGGTTAAGAAATCCTACAGGTTGACCTCTCTAGGTAGTGTACTGACTCACTTCTAGTTTGAAGTGTGGAACCACTCTACATAGCTTGTCACTTGGTGTATGTTAAACCTCTCTCTCCCTTTCTATGCATGTTTTAGTTGCACTAAAATTTCCTATTTCGCAACCTTATCTTGTGATATATCTTGAATGTCTAATGAATTTTGTTTATGTGCATTTATCTCTATTCACCCCCCTCTAGAGCATCGAATCACCCATCTAGGATCCAAAAATTGGTGTCAGAGTGGGTTTCTCCAAGCATACTTCAACAAGTAGGAGAAGATGGGTGACTACCAAGGAGGGAGATACTTGATCAACCTTCCAATCTTTGATGGGAGTAACTTTCTCTATTAGAAAAGAAGGCTACAATTCTACATCCAAGGATTAAGTCTTGAGCTATGGCAAATGGTGGACCATATATACAAGCTACCAGTGACAAAGATAGAAGAATTGGATGAAGCTACCATGAAGAAAGCCACCTTGAATGCAAGAGTAATCAACATCCTCTGTGCCACCATGACCTCCACCGAGTTCAACCGAATTTCTTCTTGTGAGACATCCTATGAGGTATGGAGAAATCCATGCATCACTTATGAGGGGACTCAACAAGTGAAGTAAAGTAAAGTCTACATGCTCAAAGGGCTTCTTGAAAACTTCAAGATGGGAAAGGAGGAGAAGATAGCCAACATGTACTCAAGTCTCAACACCATTGTGAATGGTCTTTCTGTTCTAGGACATCCTATGAGTAGAGGAGAGATCAACTCAAAGATCCTTAGAACTCTCCCCAAGATATGAGAACCCAAGGTGACTTCCATTGAAGAAGTAAGGTCTCTTGATGATATCCCCATTGAAGAGCTCATTGGAAATCTACAAGCCCATGAAGCCACACTTGAAAAAAGAGAAGAAGTTGAAAGATAAGAGGATAAAGAGCTCAAGAGAATGCATAATTCTAAAATCAAGGCTCAAATTGAAGCTATTATGGGACAAGCCTCTCCATCCTCTCATGTTGAAGAAGATTCCATGTACTCCAAGCGTAGATTCTACAAAGGCAAGAATTCCTCCTCCATCTGGTGCCTCAAGTGTGGAAAGAAGGGTCACTTCAAGATAGATTGTCTACAAGGCAAGAAGACCCATCATCACAAGGAAAGAGAAGAGAAGTATAAGAAGAAGGAAAAATGGCACTCAAGCTCAAGTGACTCCTCCAACTCAAGTTCAATGAAGAATCAAGTGGAGGATCTAGCTCAAGTTCTAGTGAAGAAGGAGAATGTCAATTTTCTCTTATAGCTTCTACAAGAGAAGACTCAAATGAGGTAAATATAAACTCTTTAGATAAAGAACCTTTAATTGCTATCATTAATACTACTTGTGCCTCTCTTAAGTGTTCTAAAAAGAAAAGGAAAACTCTTGCTAGAATTGTTGATAATATGCATATAGAATTAGATGATCTTGAACATGTTAATTCTTGCTTGCTTGATGACAAAAATGCATGTCTTAACCAAGTAGACTCTCTTAAACTTGAAAATTCTAGTTTGCTTGAATAGATTAGATTTCTAGAAGCTTAACCTCTTATGCCTAGTTCTAATAAAGAGCATACTTTAATTATTGATTCTCTCATGCATGATATTGATGTTCTTAGATCTAAAAACAAGGACAAAGATTTCGTATTGCAAGGATCACAATTTGAAAATGGTGTTTATCTTTCTAAGATTGCTTTGCTTGACATAGAAAATGTCTCCTTGCTTGCTAAAATCAATGTGCTTGAATATTTTTCTAGTTCTACTGGTAGAGAGAATAATGTTGCCGCTCTTCATATTGATAGAGATTCTTATTTAACTAAACCTTTTTGCTTAGAAAATGATTTTTTGCATGCTAGAGATAATATCAACCATTTGTCTTCTACTATTTCCTCTCTTATGCACGATAATGATAGTTTGTGAGATCTTATTTGCAAAGATTGTTAGTTAGTAAAAAGAATCTTCATGATATCCTATACCATACTACTAAACAAATTGGTATACATGGTTTAGGGTATGATGGTAGTCAAAGGAATAAAAAAGGTAAAGGACCTCCAATATTCCATGGAGAATCCTCTAGTTCCAAGACTATGGGTACATGAAACTATTGCAGTGATTTTGGTCATTAATCTACTTGTTGTCCTTTTAGGAAAGCACCCAAGAGTAATAGGACTTGGATTTCTAAGCTAACCCCTCTAGACCCAAAAACATGATTGGGGACCATTTCATCTTTCCTCTTGTAGGTATCTTGATAATGGATTTACATGAGCTATGGATTTGCAAATTGACTTCTCAATCCACATGAAAGTAGTAAGGTGAGATGTGTATGAGGTGAAAACAAGTGGAAAAGCAATGGTAAGAATAAAGGTAATGTTTTTCTTGCTTATAACCAATCCTAACTTGTTTTTGTCAAGATAGTGTGCACTATACATATGTTTTTTGAGTCAAAAGTGGTATTTTGTGTTTCTCTTCACACTCTTGCTCAAAAACTATTTCAAATGCTTTTATAGTGCATTACTAACTTGCTTACACATGTTTGGATATGGTTTGTATTTTTAGCATGCCTTTAAATATGTTTTTATGAAATATATGTGCCTTTTGACAACAAATTTTTCAGTCGAGTTTATCCTATTTGAAACTCGATTGATAGGCACCAATGGGTGTTTCCAATAGTTGTCATCAGTCGAGTTGTCAATACACAGAACTTGACCGACAACACTATGTACAGAATATACATTTGGCTTATTGAATGAGAATTTATCTCTCAACTAGATTTTCTCAACCAATAGCCTTATTCTTTGGCACTCCCTTGCTACCTTTATACAAGAATATTGCAATGTTCTAAATTTCCTATTTAGTTTACAACTCAGTCTCTCTAATTATTCTAAATTGGCATATCTATATCTTGCAATTACTTTCTTTGAGTTGTTTTGTAGGTTTTGATGATGAGATCTTTGGATCTCTTGGTTGTGTCATAAATTACTTCCGTTGTGCTCTAACTTGATACATCTATCTAGGTGTATATCTTATTTTGATTAAACCTTTAGGTTCTTAGTGGTAATCATTGTTTGGTAATGATGCATACTTGTTAGTGAGTTATATCCTTTCATGCTTCTAAAATTGCATATCTCTTTGTTTGGATATATCTCTACATCTACTCATAGCTAGCTTTATCTTGTATCTTTTGGTATCTCTTGCTATGATCTAGATCTACTAGTAGTCCTAACTTGTGATATAATCCACTAGTAGTTCATATACATGTAGTTCTAGCCCTATTCATCAAGTGGTATTCAACTATATGCTATGCTTCTATCTTGTTTCAAACTTGATCAAGCTTGTTCCTTTAATTACATATCTATTATATTGAGTTTCTTGCATAATATTGTGATGCACGATGCATAGATCTACTTTATATGTTGAAATTGGAGCATTTTTGGGTTTCATATAGCCTTTGCTCCAGTTTTAGTTTTTGGTGCAAGACTAGTGTTTTTTATGCAGAAACTACCTTCTGAGCAAGGCTCATCACTATGCCATGAGCCCTGACACTTTTTGGGCGAATTATGTCATCTTGAGGGTCAAAATTGTGATTTATTGTTTTCCTACAACACTTTATCTTACATTTTTGGGTTGTTCAAGTGCATGCTTTAACTTGTTTTCCTTTCTAAGCTTGGACAAGCCCCTATCTGTGCTCTTATACTCTCACTATATAACTTTTTGTTATCTCCTTTCTCTTAACAAGTGGTGTTTCTTATTTTTTCATACCCCCACTTTTTGAAATGACAAAGGGGGAGTGTTACAACCCCGATTTTTGGGTTCAATTGGTGAGAAATGTAATTTCTCATATTTGAACAAATAATGATGTAATTTCATTTACAATAGCCTTGATGATTGTATTGTGGGCTTTATTGGCTATTTGGCCCAATAACAAGGAAATTCGATTAGTAAATGAAAAATTGAGAATTTGAGAACAGAAAGATGTGGAATCCTCTAGAAGGCAAAAGAATGTGATCCAAAGATGGACTCATGCCTCTTGGATTCCTTAGGTTCCAAGGAGTCCAAAGTTGCAAAGAAAAAGCAATAACAAAAGAAAAGATTAATTAAGTGTTTTTTATTAAGAAAGAAATTGAAAACAATGATAAAATGTGGAAAACCAGTGAAAAGAGGTGTAATTGAGTTATTATTGGTGGAATTTCGTATCCCAAGGATTCCTAATGATAAAAGGAATACCAATGAGGAAAATAAAAGAGAAATAAAGAGAAATCCTCAAAAGGAAATATTTTAATAAGAAATAAAACAAATTAATGAAGAATAATGCATTTAGATGCATCTAGAAGGATAATGAGTATCCAATAAAAAGGAATTTCGAATTATTATAATTCGTTGGGGTCTAAGGAGCCCAATGAATAAAAAGAGGAAAGAGAAAATACCCATAATAGAAAATAAGAAGATAATATGAATATACAATTAATGTATTATGTGGTATTGCTGAAAAGAAAGTAAGTTTTATTAAAGGAAAATAGGATTTCGTTCCTATGGATTAAAAAGCAAGAACAAAGAGAATAAGAGGGATGTTTTTCGAAATCCTAATATCAAAATAAGAAGGGATATTAAAGAAATATTAAAGAGATAAATAGACTTGCTTCTTCATGAAGGAATCACATTCCTTTTAGAAAAGGGCTTTGCCAATTCGTGGATGAGTACCATAGGGCGTGGACACCCACCCCTATATAAGGGGTAAGCCCTTAGGATGAGTCCAGAAGATCTGACACGTTATCTACTCCTTCTTCAACCTTGAAACCATGCTAACCCTAATCGGAAGGTGTTGGTGCGATCCCAGGAGATATGAGAGTAGTTGAAGGATTGGCAACGCTCTTACGACATCATAGAAGGCTTGGCGATCATTTTCCTAGGATCCTCACACCGGCGCGACGCCTGCAAGTAGGCTGCAGGTTGGCTGTATGTTGGCCGCAATTGTAGACCAGATGGGCTTGTTTATGACCAACCGGCTGCATGCCGGAGACACCCTCACCTGCGAGAGGGTGCAGCGGAGGCAGGGAAGGAGCTGAGGGGGCCGACGGGTCCATATATGGGGGATGAAGTCGCGCCATGGGTGGCTAGGGCAGCAGTCGGTCGAGTTGTGTAAGGTTGAATATGGAGATGGCATTGGACAGAAATGCCCCTCTGTGGGATGAAGGACTCACTATTTACTCAAGGGTAAAAATGACTTTTGGTTATGTTTCCAAAGAAACAAGGCAACGCTGCATGAAGCAGGCTACGTGGCACCTCCTCATTGGCCCACAGTAAGTTCTTTTTGTTAAATTCATATCTCAATAACCGTAGCTCAGATAGACACACATTATACATGAATTTTTCTCATAAAAACGAGGGGAATCCATTAAAAATATAATTGGAGCCTGATTCTTCTTGCAATTCGAAAAGTAATGGAAGTTGTTAACATTAGTGTAATAGTGATTAAGAAATGCTATTTGGATATGGTTATTGTGATTAGTAGGGTTTAATTTATGGTTAAAGTTGATATTAACATGTTACCGATAAAAAGGAACATTAAGATCGAAAGAGATGAACTTTTCATGTAATTCGGTTAATTTAGAGTTTATGTGCATAAATAGGCTTTAATGGGCCTTGAAACCCTAATGTTGGTAATTAGGATTACTAATGACTTTAATTATTCAATTTCATGTATAGAACTGAGTTTTCATGGTTATAAGCTATTTCGAGCGTTAAAGTTCCTAATTTGTGGATAAATACCCTTAATGTGGAAATTAGGGTTTCCTAGTGCACAAAAGGTAGAATTAATGATAAATAATGTTCATATGTGGATTAGACCATGATGAACTATGAATTACGACTAATGACCTTGAAATAACTTAAAAGGATAAAGATGGTAGTTTTGATATAAAAGAGAAATAATCGACTTTAATTGGGTTTATAATGTTGAAATTAGGGTTTGTGAACTAAGAAAGCATTAAATGTGATAAAAGTATTATGGAGGCTAAAACCCTAAAGTGATCTAGAAAACCTAAGGTGGAATCCAAGTCTAGCTTTTGAATATTCTGGATAAACTATAACACTTGGATCCCATGCATTAATTTCAGGATATTATTGATTGCTTGTTACTTGTTCTTTATCCTTATTGCTTGCACAATCAAGTTGCTCTGGATCAGGTATGTGGTTAATTATGAATAACCGCCTTAGTTTCCTGAGGATTTTCTAGATGGTTAATCGCATTGAATGCAAATTATCAGTTTGGATGTTCATACTTGCAAATCATAAAGTCACTATGATTATCACATTAATAATACAAGTATGTATTCTCGCACCTACATGCCACCCTAATGGATGACGCCAAAGGTCAAGCCCAGATGGGTAGACCTATGGGCACCATGAGTGGTGACCCTAGGCACCACGCTCGGGAATGAGAAGGTGGCCTATGATATTGAATGACTAACGGGAACTATGAAGGGTGACCCCAGGAACCAAGCTCGAGAATGAGAAGGTGGCCTATGATATTGAATGATTAATGGGCACTATGAAGGGTGACCCCAGGCACCAAGCTCGGGATTGAGAAGGTGGCCTTAAGTCATTGTTGAAAGAAACCCTAAGGTGGGTATGCCAGGGTTAGGGAAAAAGCGGTGGAGACTGTCATACTAAAAAGTGTAAATTAACTTGTTAATTAACTTGATTGTGATAATTAGATTGTTATCCGTATGTGCAAACTTTTGGTTGTTCCCACATACCCGTATATTTCGATATGTTGACCGACGTTTTGTTTATCGGCATTTTAGGTACAAGTGAAAAGAACAAACAGTAAAGTAGAATATGTGGAATTAAATGAGGAGTAATGAGCAAGGAGGATTAGTTAGAATAATCTCTCATATGGATAGAAGTTTAGTAATACAAGTTTTTCAAAGGTATGCAAAAAGTTTTAATTTATACCCGATATCAATATAGTTGGTAGAATTTGATAATTGTTATTGATTATTTGTCGAACCTTTGATCAGGGTTATTGGATAACGGCTTTGACCTTTCGGTCTCCCTTAAGTGGGGGTTACCGGGAGGCGGGGTCGTTATAGGGAGAAAGGTATGTCTTCTTTTAGAAAAAAGAGGGAGAATGCATGTCTTACATGAAGAGGGGAAGCATGTCCATGTAAAGGATAAGGTAAAAGGGGGAAGATATATATGTGTAGAACATATATCAGTAGAAGACATAGTATTCTATAAATGTTATGAAAACTAACCACGCAGGAGAAATAGCATCAATTGAGGCGGAGTATGAGAACTCCACTAGCATCAATTGAGGGGGATCGTATGAATTCAATTCTATTGAAACCCCTAGGTTTCTCCAAATGTATGACTTTACTTAAATGCTTTCAATACATTTATGGAATGGTTTGTCATCTTCAAAAAGGGGTAGAATATTGACTCAAGGTCTAAATTGAGTAAACCCTTGTTTTGATGATAACTAAACCATTCCACTTATTTGTGTCTAGTGTGTCTACTTGAGGGATTTCAGATTATGTATATACACACTCCAAATGCCCTAACTTGCACACATCAAATTGGAGAAATGACAAGTCATAGTCAATACAATTGCACATTTTTTTAATATGACGTAAATCCATTAGAATCATGTTGTAAATCACTTGTAATGATTGTATGACTTGTAATTAAGCTTAGAAAAAATTAGGAGCACATAGATTGAATGTTTAAGCACTCAAAAACAATTTTCTAAAATTCACATCAAGCTGTTCATCGGTCGAGTTGCAAACTCGACTGATCGTGATTAGATCTTGAAAATGACTTTTGATCGTTCGAGTATACACTTCACAGAACGCGACCAATCCCTCTACTGACCAAAAATGATTTATATGAATCGGTCAAGTTACCCCAGGACAAACTCGACCGATGGCCTAAATTGGTCTTGTCCTTTAGTAGGATCGGTCGAGTTACCTTTATAGAAACTCGACCGATTGCACTGTACGGAAAAGTGCATAAAAGTGTTTCTAGCCATTGTGGAGTTGCAAAAATCAAAAATATATCTGTTGCAAACCACTAAACGGCTAGTTTTTGTACTTAAGTGTTCCCAAAGGCTAAGAAGCATCCCCAGCTATAAATAGGACCCTTAGGGATTCATTCCAAGGTTGTGCATTCAATGCAAAACCCTATGTGAGGTTCCTATACTACGATTGAGTGCTTCCTACAACCTCCTCTCTCTATCTAAGCTCAATCACTTGCTACAATCGTTAGAGTGAGTAGGAAATATGTAAGAGACTACTCCTACATGTATATCTTGTGAGGATCTCACTTCCACCTCCTCGCTATCTCTCATTTCAACCATGAAGATGAAGTTTCTTTCTCTTGGCTAAGAGAGGTGAACAAGAACAAGGGAAGGAGTCCCTTGGTGAAGATCAAGGTTGAAGACTTGGAGCAAGATTGGGTAAGACCTTGGTGAAGGTTGAAGGATCCTTGCTCAAGTGGGTAAGTCCTTGGTGGAAGCTTCTCCGAGTGAAGGTGAAGTCAAAGGTTGAAGATCCAAGAAGAGTGGCAAAGTCCTTGAAGGTGGAAGACTTGTGCTTGAGTGGGTAAGACCTTGGTGAAGGTTGAAGACTCTTGCAAAGTGGTTAAGTACTTGGTAAGGTGGATACTCTTTGTATTGGATAGGTAAACCCTTTGGTGGTCATGTATTGTAAGTCTTATGAATGAATGTAAGAGTGTGATGGTTAAGAAATCCTACAAGTTGACCTCTCTAGGTAGTGGACTAACTCACGTCTAGTTTGAAGTGTGGAACCACTCTACATAGCTTGTCACTTGGTGTATGTTCAATCTCTCTCTCCCTGGCTATGAATGTTTTAGTTGCACTCAAATTTCCTATTTAGCAACTTTATCTTATGATATATCTTAAAGGTCTAACAAATTTTGTTTAAGTGCATTTAGTTGTATTCACCCCCCCCCCTCTAGAGTATCTAATCACCCATCTAGGATCCAACAAGCATGTCCCAGAAGACTCCTTACTCCTTTCACTGATGTCGATGGAGGTAGCTTGGAGATAACTTCTATCTTAACTGGGTCTACTTCCATACCCTTGTTGGACACCTTGTGTCCCAGCACTATTCCCTTGTTCGCCATCATATGGAACTTCTCCCAATTTAAGATTAAATGAGTGTCCTCACACCTTTGTAAAACTTTATCCAAATTGTAAAGACAATCACTAAATGACTCCTGATACACCAAAAAATTATTCGTAAACACCTCCAAGCACTGCTCTACCATTTCAGAGAAGATGGCAAGCATATAGCATTGGAAGGTATCATGGGTGTTACAAAGGCCGAATGGAATCCATCTATATGTAAACGTGTCGTAAGGGTATGTGAAAGTAGATTTCTCTTGATGGCTTGATCGACATCTGATTGTAATTGGAATACCCATCAAGGAAACAAAAGTGTGAATGACCGGTGAGTCATTCCAAAATATGATCAATGAAAGGTAGTGAAAAATGATCTTTTAAAGTGACGACATTCAAACGACAATAATCTATGGAAACACGCCACCTCATCATCAACCTAGTTGAAATAAATTCATTAACTGTGTTGGTTGTGATAGTGATCCCCCCTTTTTTTTGGAACTACCTAAGTTGGGCTAACCCACATAGAATCAGAAATTGCATAAATAATACATGTCAAAAGGAGCTTTCCCACTTCTTTTTTCACCACCTCAGTTATGATTGGGTTGAGTCACCCCTGAAGTTGAACTATTGCTTTAGCTCCTTCTTTCATCTGGATCTTGTGTTGGCACAAACTTGGGGAGATTCCTTTGATATCCTCTATAGACCACCCAAAAGTAGCTATGTGGTTCTTCAATACAACAAGCAATTTCCCATCTTCTTCATTGGTCAAGGACAATGACATGATCACCGAGAGCTTTTCTTCTACAGCCACGAATACATACCTCAAATGTGGCGGTAATGGCTTCAATTCCAACTCAGGAGGGTTCAGCAGAGATGGAACTAGTAGAGGGAGAGGTGGTCTCAAGTCTTCAAAATATCTTGTGTAGTAATAGGGTACCACCTTCAGCATCAATACACACTCCTCTAGAGAGTTGTTGTGTGTGTTGTCGTCTACTCTATTCATCAGACATGCTTCTAGAGGTAATAGTTAATATTTTTGCATCAGTGAAGCAGTAGTGATAGCCTCTATGGTAGCTGGGTCATAGTTTTCTTCTCTATCATCTAGGTAATGTATTTCTTCTTTCAATGAGATCCTATTGGTGTTTTCAATTATATCAACTACCAAAGTATCTTTCTCCACCTTGGTCATCACGTGAGCCATATCAAAAAATGGCTTCCCTAGACACAAAGAAATCTTACCCTCCATGTGCCGCACCATGTTACACTGTGTTGTATCCCCCTTTTATTTTGAGTGTTCATGCAGCTTTATTTCAAAACGATCATCATAAGTTCCCATCGTCAGACTTCCTCTGCCCATTTCCAAGATCATGTCAGTTTTGGCTTGGAATGGCCTACCTAGAAAAAGTTTGTTGCATTTATCCTCTTGCATTTCCATTACCACAAAATCAACAGGAAAAACAAACCTATCCACTTTCACTAGGACATCTTCACAAATTCCATATGGCCTAACCACAGAGTTGTCAGCCAATTCAGTAGTCATAGTACTTTTTCTTATCTCCTTAAGACCTAGATTTTTGAAGGTTGACAAAGGGATAAGGTTGAAACTGTCCCTGAGTCACATAGGGCCTCACCAAACTTAGTCTTTCCTATGTACCATGTGATGTCGAAGCAACTAGGATCTTGTCTTTTGGGAGGTAGAGTTCCTAGAATAAAAGTTCTCACCTACTCCTTTAACACTACCACATCAGCCTCAGGTATCTGTCTCTTCTTATTGATTATGTCTTTCAAGAACTTTCCATATGATGGTATCTTCTCAATTGTAGCAATAAGTGGGATATTGACATATAGCTTTTTAAAACCTTCTAAAAATTTCTAGAATTGTCGGTCTACTTTGGTTGCCTTCAAGCAGTTTGGAAAGGGTACTGGTGTCCTCTGGTGAGGCGGGGCATAT
This sequence comes from Alisma plantago-aquatica, assembly GCA_963693085.1. NCBI lineage: Eukaryota > Viridiplantae > Streptophyta > Magnoliopsida > Alismatales > Alismataceae > Alisma > Alisma plantago-aquatica. The sequence continues at coordinate 1,298,063,583 of OY856409.1, forward strand.
GCTTTTGATCTAGTATTTTCCACATCATTAGTTTGCTCTTCAGATGTTTTTTCCTGTTCCAACTTATCTGGATCAGTTTCCTCTTCTGTCACAGTCTGAGTTGTTGTTCCGAAAACTTCAACTACATCTGTGGTTTCTAGTGCCATATTCAATAGTGTCTTACCACTATGTATTAAGACTTCCTTGACATGTTGATTTCCAGAAGACATGTTGGTATTAGTAGGGAACCCCTATTGGTTCAGATGCTTCAAGGTACCCACATCCGCTACTATTTGAGAAATCTAAGTTTATATGTTGTGGATACTTGCCACTTGGTTCTGGAGTTCTCTTTGTGTATGTCCTATAAGCACTTCATTTTGACTGACAAGCTTTCCAAGCATTTCTTTAATACGGTCAATCTTCTTTTGTTCATGTTGGTATTGTGCCTGGCCACCAAATTGTTGTGGCTTTGGTTGTTGCACCTGTGATGGGTCTTGTTGAAAATTGTTAGGATCCCTCCATGAAAACTTAGGATCCTTCCTCCATGCATAATTGTTGCCCCTATACTACTGTTATTGGCTAACAAACTTACACTCTTCATCTTCTCCTTTAGAAGGTGATCCATCGTTAGCACAAAGCTTTTTAGCAATCAAGTCCAACTTCTCATTTAATGCAGAGATGACCTTAGACTCACCTACACTTTTGATGGTTGTTGAAAGCTCTCTTTCATCTCCCCATGATTGAGTTTTGGACATATTCTTTAATATCTCATGACAGCGGGTAGGTTTATTGTTGAGGAAGAACCCTTCTCCCGCACTATTGAGTGTAGTCCTTTCTCCCTTGTGCAGGCCATAATAGAATATCTTTGCATGTCCCAGAAGATCAATTCCATGATGAGGTACTTTCCATAGCATATTTTAGAACCTCTCCCATGCTTCCAAATGGGATTCATCGACTTGTTTTATGAAGTTATGGATCTTCTTTACCAAGTCATTGGTCTTTTGTGGAGGGAAATAATGCTCAAAGAAGGTGTCAATCATCTGATCCCACATTTCAATGCATTCATCATTAAGGTTATGAAACCATGACTTTGTGTTGTCTTCCAATGACGATGGAAAAAGCTTCAGATATATCATAGTTTTCGGTATTCTGTCTATCTTGACCATTCACAGTTCTCCACAAAGTTGCTAATGTACACCATCGGGTCTTTAGAACTATGGCCATAGAAAGCTTGGGATTTGACTAAAGAGTTCAGCCCTGGGTCAATCTTGTAGCTACCCACATTGATGGTTTGCCTTTTGATTGACCCTTTTTGAGTTGTTGTGGCAGAGTCCCTGATCCTCTCCCATATTGTCTATTCTTTTTCTCCCACCATTTTTGTTGCCTCAGGTTCTTTTGGTGTTACAGGTCTTTTAGGCGGGGGTGTCAGTGGTGGAGTTTGGTTGAATCTATCCACTGACCATCCACCTTCTCTCTCTGTGTGAAGGAATTCTACTTGCCTAAACCCCAGGGAAGATGGCTCTCTGTAATTGTGGGCTAGAGTATGCACCATACACCAGTACCTGAAACTAGCAAATTAATTTTCAGAGTGCAGTAGCAGAGATATAAGCAATAATTATTATATAAATAATCTCTAAGTGAAATGGAAAAATAAAAAAAAATAAAAAGGGTTGGTCTAGAGTGGTCGACCACACCACTCATAGTGTTGGATGTTTCCGTTTCCCTGGAAACTGGGCTAAAAACTTCACACTTACATTACTCAAATTTAGGGAATTCCTTAGGATTGTGGTTTCACCACAAATAACATTGCAATCCATTCCATACACCAATATCTATTATCCCTATCCCTGGATAAAGAGCCTGTAGTCAGAACTACCCACTCTTGGAGTGTAGTTCACTACCTATTCTAATGCCAACCCCATTTCCATAGCAATTGGTTGATTAGTTAGGTGTTTTATGATTAAACTCTAGGTTTCTCCTCCCATTTATTCTCTGTCTTTCCCAAGGGGTGCAATAAATGGGTAAATCTATGATTTGCAATGCTTAACCTCTCTCCCAAAATGATTAAGAGTCTAATAATCTATCTATGTTGATCCAAAATAAACATAACAATGCAATTTCATAGATTTATATCCAGAAAATAAGGATAAAGATGATATTAATGCATGGAAATCAGTTACAATGCATATTTGGGCTACTCCCAGGTCCTAAGGAATCAAGGAGATTAGCCATGCATAGTTTTCATTGATGAATACATGGTAGAGAAAGCAAAATGTGGGAAACATTAGAAATACTAAGTAACCCCTGGTGAATAACTGATCTGGGTGATCCCCTACATTGTCTGTGCAATTGGTTATCTTCCGACTGCCAATTCGCCTTCCAAATGTGCTCAGATCATCCCAAATGAAGCCTTTAGTTTCTTTCTCCTCTTCTTTCTCTCTAGTGTCTTGTAATGGAATACAGCTACCTCCTTCCATATGGCCAAACTCCCCTTAGGTCATAGGAGTCACTTACGATATGAAATAATATCCACCATTGGATTAGATTGCCATCTTCATATTTGCCAAATTAGATAGACTCGGTAGTACCGACTTGGTAGTCGATAGTATCGAGATCTTAGGGTAGCTATGACTCTTAACAATGTCGGTACTATCGACTTGTCATGATAGCACTGAGTCTTCAGGTCACCCGAGAGTTGTCCACCTGACATCATCTCGATAGTACCGAGTTTGTGAACTCAGTAGTATTGACTTTTCACGCTTCATCCTTGTATTTCACTTGCATGATTTCAGTGCTACTGACTTGGAGTGTCAGTAGTACCGAGTCTGTGCTAGTCTTTTGTGGGTAATTATTGACGTGAAGTCGGTACCACCAACTTTTGGTGTTGGCAGTATCGACTCAAGTTGCATTGCACTTGAAAATACACAAGAACATAGATAAATACTCGAGATAAATATTAAATCATATTAAACATTGAAAATTAGATAATTTGATGCATTTAAATATCACAGGCCATTAATAGAATCTCATGCATTATTAATCATATAAATGACAAAACAACACATAAAATCAAGGAAAATATGGCTGTGAAAATCACTAAAAACCCATGCATCAACAATTCATTGGCCTCTAGCTTGTTTTGCTTCGGTAATCTAAATGAAAGAATAATGATAATATGTTATCACCCCCAACCCAATTGACAAGTGCATTCCCCCAAACATCCCACACTTTTCTTAATTGCATTAAAACCCTAATTGCCTTCTTTCTTAGCTAGCGTTAGCCTAATTATCTCTTTACTTTCTTAGTTAGCTTCTTACCTTGATTTCTTATTCTTGCTTGTTTAGGTCTTTAATTTCTCTTGTGCTTAGTTTGCTACTTAGTGTAGTGTATATCTCTTCTTGCTTTCCTTGGTGTAGTTTGCTCCTCTTCTTGCTTAGCTTGTCATTTCATGATCATTATAATTAACTGTCAAGGTTTAACTTAGATTTTAATCTTGTTTGTTCTCCTTTAATTTCTTGTTCACTATACTTATAAGCTTGGTGAGATGATAACAATGTGTTTCTCATCAGTCAATGGTTTCTCAGTGATTATTTGCTTCTCGGTGCCTGATGGTTTCTCAGTGCCTGGTGGGCCTTTGGTGCCCAAAGGGGTCATTCTCTAATCCACCATGATTTCCGATGTCTGATGGTTTTTTTAATATGACATGCTTTTGTGTATCAGACCAACAACGTTTTATGAACACATGTGAACCTGATTGACAAATTTTGACCGACAATGTTATGATCAACGAGCTTTTGGTGCCCAATGTGTCTCCTAAAGTCGTTGAATGATGAGATCCAAGATGATGGGATCCACACCTAATGGCATGATTGGTTTTACACTAAACCTCCATCTGCCTATAAATACCCTCTCCCTCCCCTCTTTCCTCTCTCATTTGACGAAGCTTCAGTAGCGATATGAGGAGCCTAATGAGGATTGGAGAAAACTGACCAAGGTCCAGTGGGATTGTCAAGGTGTTGATCTTGGATGCATGTGCTAGTTCAAGTTGCTTGTGGACGATCTGAAGGATTTTGACCATGATTCTTGCTTCCTTTGTGTAATATTTTTGCTCTTTGACTCATTTGACCTTAAAACCCTTAACACTAGACTCTACAGTAGGAACCTAGCTAAAACTAACCTAGCTCTAGTGCTCCCTTTTATCTGTTGGGTTTGTCCCCTAACTTGCTATTTTCCTATACTATAACATGAACTGGTGCACTTGCACGTGAAGTGTGTTAGTCTATGTGAGCGAGCCTATTAGGTATTTATAAATCTAAAAGATCCCAAGTGTGTCCAAGCCCTTGAGGCATGCGCATCTAGTCAAGATTCAGTTGATCTAGGTGTGTAAACCTCGGGGTTTGGAAAAAGATGCCAGGTTGCAGTCATTGTCAAGGGAATTGATATGGGTGACATGATCATCCACCGCACTCTCTCTTACTTTCTTATCACAGACATGTAGAAAAAAATCCTTGTAACAATAGGACCGGTTGAATCAGTCTAGGCTTGGCATCCCTATTGTCATTATGTAGCGCATGCTAAAGTTGTAATGACAGTCATCAAACTGACAAACAAATCATTACTAATTAAGCAAAATAAACATAAATAGTGGATTAACAAAAATCACTAAAATTTAAAACCATTTTGCAAGGAGATCCTTGTCTAGAAAACTTTTACTAAAAGATCAAAAACTCATACATATCATGATTTACATTGTACAACATTATTTCATCTCATCTCGAGGACAACATATAATAGTTTCTCTATCAAAACACATACAGGAGCAACATAAAACCTCAACGCATTCAAGCCAAAATCTTAGATCATTCATGAAACTAGTACGAACCAACTCCAAGGGACTGAGAGTACAAAGACGACACATAGGACTTCTATCTACAAGTCACGACAGATAGTACACTCAACCTAAGTTGATACTGCTGCCCTAGTTGTTGTTCCTCCTCTGCAGAAAAGTCTCTACCGCCTCGTACATGTCCACCTAAAAAATTGTGGATCCCACAGGGTGAGACAATTGTCCCAGTGAGAGATATAACTCTCTGTCGACCATATTATTATTGTAGATAAACATTATAAAACTGAGCAGGGGTTGTTTTATATTAACAGGTAGGATTAATCATTGTATGAACAGAATAAGATAATCTCCTTTCATAAGGAGAACATTGCATCTACCCATGGTAGAGTTATAAATCATCTATCTACTTTGCAACGAATGTAAAGAAACATAAATAACATCAATCAACTAAGATGTATAACTAAATTGCGCATCAAACAATGTTTTTCATATTCGATCCTTAAGCAGATATGCTACATGGCTGAACATATTTTACAATCACACTTATGCCCTAAGGAGATGAAGTAGACCTCGTGCATCTCCAACCAACCACACACTTCTCACAAGTCAGTACCATACAAGGTCAATGGAAGAGCTAGTTTCTATGACCTCCCTTGTCTCGGTCAGTACGAGACCACTTCAGCTTAACAAGACATCTCATGTCAGCTGCAATATAGCTGTGCCAGGGTATGTAGGCATCCTCTCCTAGAGCTATAGCATCAACTATGCTCTCTTAGAGGAAACATCTATGACAACAATCCCCAGTTATTGAGTTATGGTCACTTAGGCACCATACTCTGAGCCATGGTCACATAGGCACCATGCTCTAGAGCCATGGTCACATAGGCACCACGCTTTGAGCCACAGGTTAGTTCAATGTGCTATGTTGAGACATTCTTATGATATTATTGAGTCATGGACACTTAGGCTCCATGCCTCCACATATTCAAAAATATGCATTCCGGGTTATTCCACGGGGAACCCGTTTCACCATTCAACAAATTCTGATGCTGATGGGTCTGTGGTCAGGGCAACGTTTCATAGTTCCTAATGATGTATTACATGTATTACAGCATTCTTTTAGCATTAAACAAGTTATTATTATTAATCACAACAAATACTACAAAGAAAGGTGTAATACATCTATAACGTACTTTTCAAATCATTAAAACACATGATACTTGGGATCTCAGTCCCTTATCACAATACTGGGAATTCTCATCCCTTCACATCATCATTATCATGATTACTAGATATGGGTATTCAAACCCTTAAGTCATCACATAGCATTGTTACCTCTATAACAGGTAACCATTACCTCTAGGTCCTCAGACTGAGGTATTCATTTCACTTTTTGTACAAGTATTCACATGGCTAACAAGGCCATTACACATCTTGTCACCTCTCACTAGGCAAAAACTTATTCACATGGCTCACAAGTCCATTACATATCTTATCACCGCTCATTAGACAATAACTTATTCACATGGCTCACAAGGCCATTACATATCTTGTCACCTCTCATTAGGCAACAACTTATTCATATGTCTCACAAGGCCATTACACATCTTGTCACCTCTCATTAGGCAACAACTTATTCATATGGCTCACAAGGCCATTAATCATTATACTTGTTATACAAGTATTTAACATGCCTCACAAGGCTTATGTAATAAAATAAATACAACCTTCCCATCATTAGGGTTAGGGTTTCCCTTTATAGCTGAATAGGGTTTCATGTTCATATTATTAATCCAAACCCTAATTCATTGCTCCACACATTTAGGAGCATACGTTGATATCATAAGTATTCAATCATACTTATATATTTTCTCATCATTTATCATGAAATGATTAACACCACAAGCATGTGTTTCTATCTCTTCCTTATTAGGATATTGAATACATCATACTTTTGATTCAATCCTCCTTTTTAAAGAATATAAGTCCATCATTAACAATTCGCATTATCTTTCATTTAACACCACGTTCAACATATGTCACTCAATCAATCACACATGATTGAAGTGTCACTTCCATATTGGTATCAAGATGTGGGTGTTATCAAATTATACTTTAAGACACATCCTTTACTTTATGTCATATATTCATATCGACATGTAGTATAACCACATCACCATGTCATGTTTTGACGATGTAAACCCTAATCAGCATATTATGTACTCACATCAGATGGACTATCACTTAGGTCTTATTACTTCAGATTAATTTTGTATCGGGTATGATCTAGATGCTTGAACCCATATCGAATATAAGCTTTGTGTTTAGTGCCATATCGTGCACAAGATATGCCCCATATCGGGCATCCATCTTAGGTAGCATATCAGGTTACCATTTTAGGTAGACCCTGAAACTCATATCCCCTTCATTCCTTCAAGGATCATCCTTATCATATAATTACTTGACAAGATAATTATCTTATTAAATTCTCATACCATGATTCATTACACAAAAAAGGGGTATATCGGATTCCAATCCCTTATCTAGGGTTTTCCATTAAATAGGTTACATAATGCCATATCGTGCATGAAGTATGAGTTTGAACTTCATATCATTGAAAAGATAAAAGTAGTTCATTTAAGCATAGCAATTTAGGTGATGAATAATAACATGGTAGGGTTCAAGTTATATAACCCACCTTGTGAGTAGCTTCAAAACTCCAAGCTCCAAAGCTTCATGTACTAAGGTTGAAGAAGAGTTTCTCCAAAGTCTAGGCTCGTTCACAACTCCTCCATGGACAATAGATCGCCATAGTTAAGCACTTGGGTGAAGAAGAAAAGAAAAGAATATCCATAACCCGATATCCTACTTCAACCAAGGTTGAAGGTGACCAAAGCCTTACCTAAATCTTGGTGCTCGAGCTCTCCTAGCTTCTTGAGATGCTTTTCATGATACCTAAGGGTCTTTGCACAATATCCCCAAGTAGAGTGGTTATGAGGATCGTAAACTTTCATAAGTTGGTGAATGGTGAAGTATATATACTTGGATTCAGGAGATAAAGCATATAAGAGGTGTCTTCACCTTAAGCTACTAGATGACACATGGCCATGCATGGTTAAAACGTGTCCATGTATGCACACATGTATATCTTTCCATGCAAAGGTCTTGAGGATAACCTAGAAACAATATCTTGGCCCTTACTTATCTTGTTGGGCAAGTTATATCATCTTTATCTCATTAAATAAGCAACATGATACACTTTTTGTGAGGATCTTTGCAACTTGACATGAGCCACCTCCTTTAGGTTCTCTGCCCGTCATGGCCTTTGCCAAGGATGAAGAAATTGATAGAAGGCTCCCACTTTGGCTCCTTGGCCAATAGGCTCCTTATATTAAGTCTACAACTCGATACAACACATATCAGGCTCTTGCCTTCAACTCATTCTTGGTCTTTCATTACCAAGAGTATCATCACTCAATGGTGATTCAAACATATATCCCCTTCTTTCTCTTTCCTCTAAAAGATGCATAGAGGGAGTAGGGACACTCTAGAGGTGGTAATTTACATTTTAACCCCACATATTGGGTAAATTACAAATTGTACCAAAATTGGTGTACAAGGTACTAGCATTGTTCAAACGAGTTGTAACTTGGGATTTAGGCTTTCCACAAGCCACCACTTAGCATCACTCTCTTTCTTATGATACCAAAACACTTAGAACACATTCCACATGTATCATTTGCAATGTAACCCCTAATCTTGGGTAAATTTCACTTTTCACTCATACTTTTATATAATGCACAAATAGTTTGCATTTAAGCTCAATCTTGAAAACAAACTTCACTAGAAGCCTTAATTTATTTTCACAAGATTAAAATCAATTTGTAAGTATCTTACTTAAGCAAAACATATAGGGTTAAGCCATAACCTTGGTCAAGGGTATTACAATTATAAACCCCTAACAAGGATTCCGTCCCCAAAATCCCAGATGGAGGAAGACAATTGTTGTTCATGAATCATATCATCAAGTCTCCACATAACATCTTGATGTCATGGAGATGCCAAAGAAATTTGACCAGCACAAACCCCTTTCATAAAAGATCATGATAAGATCTGTCATACATGATCCATACTCAACTATTTTATCCACCACTGACTATGAAGTTAACTTTTGTGTTAAGTAACACTTTCTAAGTCAGAGAATTATTATGAATAATTCAGGTGTCAAACCTTATTGACTCACATCTTTTATGTGACAAGATGCTAGGGAGTTTCCATACTCCTCACTCAATTTAGAATTTCTCTTCCTAAGAGAGATCAGGATTAAGTTTTGTCACCCACTTGGGTCTTTACAAGTCTTATCATATATTTTCAGTTCAATTCTAATTCTATTTGACACAACATAAACCTTTCTTACGACTTATATGAATTTTCTTATTAGTTGTACATTCCCTTATTATAAGGAGAGGCCATTTATTAAAGAGGAACTTATCTCATAGATATCTCTAGATGTTATGAGTAATCTGCTTCAACAGATCTAGATAGGGACACATTTTAGGAATTATCCTTAGCCTGATAATTTTCTTCCCAAAATGATTCTACAATTGTTTTTTTCTTCAAATAATACATCTTCACCAAGGTTATGTTTATGTAGAGCATAAAACCCTAAGATATGATTTTCCTACTAGAGTTATCTCAAGGTTGGCCCTTCTAGATAACCAAATATTATTCGTCTTATCAAGAGTCATATTCACACTCTCACATACCTTCTAGCACGCCTTGGATACTAGAATTTCTTATCTTGCTATCCTTTACATGTGTCAAAAACACATCGTATTTTTATCATATCCATTTTTCTATTGTTAATACCATAGTCAACATACAAAAGGATCTTTCTTTTATCTTGGGACATAATATATTACACATATCTTTATCTTGGAACTAAACTCCCTAAAAACTGATAGTTTTCTAAGTATCCATCATAGATCACTTCTAACTCATGCACATCAAGTCTCCTCAGACTCACTTGATTTCCAGGTTCCTGAAAGGAAATAATAGAAAGGAACATATTCCTTTCATCACCCTGTCATTACCTAGGGTTGTTTATCAAAGAGGAGACATCATCATCTCCTAAGATCATTACATGAACTTTCACTGTTCATGAGTCATTTACACTTGTTGCGTCTGAGGTTCCTTTCCATCTGCATAGGAATTATATGGACAATTACATATCATCATCCCTTTCTTTATTATTGGCTAACATGTTTATGAACATTTCATGGTTTTATCACATTCCCCATTTCCACATTATGGGAAAAGATCTTTACTATTCACATAGACTTTATCCAGCAGGGATCATCTCCCTTGTTCTTATTCTCATTTCATGAGGATTATACTCTTTACTTCCTCATACATACAGATTGATCTGAGAACATCTCATATTCCTCTTTATTGCACTTAGGATGTGATACAAATGTCCATGCCATATTTCTAGTTTTGTTATACTCACTAGATTGTTTTAGAATGACTACTTGATCAGAGTAATTAGAAAGATAACAATCTAAGAGTTCCATACTCACCTTATCATCAATAGTTGAATACCTGGCCAACGTATACAAGTACTGAGACTAGGTAGTATGCACTTTGTGTACTATCATATTCCTTACTTTTCGTATCACCACAAACACATGATTTAAAATTCCTAGATTTTCTCCAGGCATCACTTCTATATCTCATCCTCTTCCACACAAATAAGAGCATTATAAAGCATTTAAAAGAATATTGAATAGAATATAAATTCTAGTCATCATCATTTCTTCCTTGTGTTCCCATAGGGCAATCAATAGGGGAGTCAGTAACACCAATCCTTCTTATGATTATCAGATAACATCAAGAGAAGGCATATTAAAATGAAAAAGCTCTATCTGACAGTTATCCCTTGCAGTCATATTCCACTTCAAGTTGACTCAACACATAGAGTCTAGTTGTTTCATGTTATTGCTTTTGGCTCTTTACATTATTGGGTTGTAACTTTCATAAGCCATGCCGAGTTTGCCTCGGTTGTTGAGTCATTTCTTCCCTTCTTTTTAAAGAAAAGAGTTTAGTATGCTCAACATATCCATATCTATAACATGTCTTATCCTCGTACCATGGTCTTATCGGTCTTATTACCGATGTAAATGCTAAGTCAGGAGTTCTTATAAGTGGAAAGTTAGGACTTTTGCCCTCACATAATGACTATTGCCCTAGTACACTAGGCATTTATTGCACTGGTGGCACCAAAAACTTTGGCTTTTAGAACAACTAGGAAAATGTCTCTATAAGTGTAGAGACCTTTCCTTCATTCTTAGCTTAGTGCCCTTCCTTGGGCACTGTCATCATAGATGTACTATCTGTCTATACTTATGGAAGAGTCTACTTTCTTTCCATATGTCAATCCTTCCCACATTGTCCACTGTTCTAACATGACTATGTCATTCAAGAGCCTTTTCAAAACCCAAAGTTTTTATATTGAGGACCGGTAACCTCAGTTGCAATGCTAGTATCCAGTCTACTATATGCATCGTTGTTGTCCCTACTTGCCTCTCAAGAGCATAAAAAGTAGGATTCTCTATCCTGATTGGGTCAAGATGGGAATGCAAAGGCACTCATTCTTTTCTTGCATGTTCCCTTGCACCCTTTCCTGGTACAACAACATTGCCCTCAGCCATGTGTCCCTCGTGTTCTCCAGTCATTTTTAAACTTCACCCTTCCTTCTACATAAGTAGAAGTCACTATTGGGTGTACTAGAAGACACTAACACAAACTTAACATCTTAGTCCTATGTCTCTGTAGACTCAACAAACTTTAAGCTCTGATACAAAACTTGTAACGACAGTCATCAAACTGAAAAACAAATCATTACTAAATAAACAGCGGATTAACAAAAATCACTAAAATTTAAAACTATTTTGCAAGGAGATCCTTGTCTAGAAAACTTTTACTGAAAGATCCAAAACTCATACACATCATGATTTACATTGTACAACATTGTTTCATCTCATCTGGAGGACAACATATAATAGTTTCTCTATCAAAACACATAATGGAGCAACATAAAACCTGGAGGCATTCAAGAAAAAATCTCAGATCATTCATGAAACCAATACGAACCAACTTTGAGGACCAGAGAGTACAGAGACGACACAAAGGACTTCTATCTACAAGTCACGACAAATAGTACACTCAACCTGAGCTATTACTACTGACCCAGCTGTTGTTCCTCCTCTGTAGAAAGGTCTCTACCGCCTCGTACATGTCCACCAAAAAAAATGTGGATCCCACAGGGTGAGACAATTGTCCCAGCGAGAGATATAACTCTTTGCCGACCATATTATTGTTGCAGATAAACATTATAAAACTGAGCAGGGGTTCTTTTATATTAATAGGTAGGATTAATCATTGTATTAATAGAATAAGATAATCTCCTTTCTTAAGGAGAACATTGCATCTACCCAAGGTAGAGGTATATATCATCTATCTACTTTGCAAGGAATGTAAAAAAACATAAATAACATCTATCAACTAAGATGTATAACTGAATTGTGCATCAACAATGTTTTCTATATTTGATCCTTAAGAAGATATGCTACATGGCTGAACATATTTTACAATTACACTTATTCCCTTAGGAGATGAAGCATACCCCATTCATCTCCAACTGACCACAAACTTCTCACAAGTTGGTACCATACAAGATCAATGGAAGAGTCAGTTTCCATGACCTCCCTTGTCTCGGTCAGTATGAGACCACTTAGGCTTAGTTGGACATCTTGTATCGGCTGCAATATAGCTATGCTAGGGTACGTAGGCATCCTTGCTTAGAGCTACAACATCAACTATGCTCTCTTAGGGGAAACATGTAAAACAACCCTCCCCAGTTATTGAGTTATGGTCACTTAGGCACCATACTCTGAGCCATGGTCACATAGGCACCATGATCTTGATTCATGGTCACATAGGCACCATGCTCTGAGCCATGGGTCAGTTCACCATGCTCTATTGAGACATTCTTATGAGATTATTGAGTCATGGACACTTAGGCTGCATGCCTCCACATATTCAAAAATATGAATTTCGGGTTATGTCGTGGGGAACCCATTTCACCATTCAACAAATTTTGAGGCTGATGGATCTATGGTCAGGGCAACGTTTGATAGTTCCTAATGATGTATTACATGTATTACAACATTCTTTTAGCATCAAACAATTTATCATTATTAATCACAAAAAATACTACAAAGAAAGGTGTAATACATCTATCACTTACTTTTCGAATCTTTAAAACACATGATAATTGGGATCTCAGTCCCTTATCACATTACTGGGAATTCTCATCCCTTCACATCATCGTTATCATGATTACTGGATCTGGGTTTTCAAACCCTTAAGTCATCACATAGCATTGTTACCTTTGTAACATGTAACCATTACCTCTATATCCTCAGACCAAGGTATTCATTTCACTTGTTGTACAAGTATTCACATGGCTCACAAGGCCATTACACATCTTGTCACCTCTCACTAGGCAACAACTTATTCATGTGGCTCACAAGGCCATTACACATCTTGTCACCTCTCATTAGGCAACAACTTATTCACATGGCTCACAAGGCCATTACACATCTTGTCACCTCTCATTAGGCAACAACTTATTCATATGGCTCACAAGGCCATTATGCATCTTGTCACCTCTCATTAGGCAACAAGTTAGCTCACAAGGCCATTAATCATTATACTTGTTATACAAGTATTTAACATGCCTCACAAGGCTTATGTAATAAGAGAAATACAACCTTCCCATCATTAGGGTTAGGGTTTCCCTTTATAGCCGAATAGGGTTTCATGTTCATATTATTAATCCAAACCCTAATTCATTGCTCCACACATCTAGGATCATACATTGATATCATACTTGTATATTTTTTCATCATTTATCATGAAATGATTAACAACACAAGCATGTGTTTCTCTCTCATCCTTACTAGGATATCGAATACATCATACTTTTGATTCAATCCTCCTTTTTGAAGAATATTAGTCCATGATTAACAATTCACATTATCTTTCATTTAACACCACGTTCAACATATGTCACTCAATCAATCGCACATGATTGAAGTGTCACTTCCATATTGGTATCAACATGTGTGTGTTATCATATTATACTTTAAACCACATACTTTACTTTATTTCATACATTCATATTAGCATGTGGTATAACCACATCACCATGTCATGCTTTGAGGGTGTAAACACTAATCAGCATAGTATGTACTCACATCAAATGGACTATCACTTATATCTTATTACTTCAAATTAATTTTGTATCAGGTATGAGCTATATGCTTGAACCCATATCGGATATAAGCTTTGTGTTTAGTGCCATATCATGCCCAAGATATGCCCCATATCGGGCATCCATATCGGATAGCATATCGGGCATCCATCTTAGGTAACATATCGGGTTACCATTTTAGGTAGACCCTAAAACTCATATCCCCTTCATTCCTTCAAGAATCATCCTTATCATATAATTACTTGACAAGCCAATTGTCTTATTAAATTCTCATACCACCATTCATTACACAAAAAAGGGGTATATCGGATTCCAATCCCTCATCTAGGGTTTTCCACTAAATAGGTGACATCATTCCATATCGTGCATGAAGTATGAGTTTGAACTTCATATCATTTAAAAGATAAAATTAGTTCATTTAAGAATAGAAATTTAGTTGATGAATAATAACAAGATAGGGTTCAAGTTATATAACCCTCCTTGTGAGTAGCTTCAAAACTCCAAGCTCCAAAGTTTCACATCCTAAGGTTGAAGAAGAGTTTCTCCAAGGTCCAGGCTCGTTCACAACTCCTCCATGGACAAGAGATCACCATAGTTAAGCACCTGGGTGAAGAAGAAAAGAAAAGAATATCCATAACCCGATATCCTATTTCAACCAAGGTTGAAGGTGACTAAAGCCTTACCTAAAGCTTGGTGCTCGAGCATTCCTAGCTCCTTGAGATGCTTTTCATGATACCTAAGGGTCTTTGGATGATATCTCCGAAGGGAGTGGTCATGAGGATTGCAAACTTTCATAAGTCGGTGAATGGTGAAGTATATATACTTGGATTCATGAGATAAAGCATATAAGTGGTATCTTCACCTTAAGCTACTAGATGACACGTGGCCATGCATAGTTGACATGTGGTCATGCATGCACACATGTATATATTTCCGTGCAAAAGTTTTGGGGATAACCTAGAAATAATATCTCTGCCCTTACTTATCTTGTTGGACAAGTTATATCATCTTTATCTCATTAAATAAGCAACTTGATACACGTTTTGTGAGGAGATTTGCAACTCGACATGAGCCACCTCCATGAGGTTCTATTCCCGTCATTGCCTTTTCCAATTCTCAAAAAGCTGATAAAAGGCTCCCACTTTGTCTCCTTGGCCGATAGGCTCCTTATATTAAGTCTACAACTCGATACAACACATATAAGGCTCTTGCCTTCAACTCATTATTGGTCTTTCATTACTAAGAGTATCATCACTCAATATTGATTCAAACATAGTGCCCCCTTTTTTCTCTTTCCTCTAAAAGATACATAGAGGGAGTAGGGACACTCTATAGGTGGTAATTTACATTTTAACCCCACATATTGGGTAAATTACAAATTGTACCAAAATTCGTGTACAAGGTACTAGCATTGTTCAAACGAGTTGTAACTTGGGATATAGGCTTTCCACAAGCCACCAATTAGCATCACTCTCTTTCTTATGATACCAAAACTCTTAGAACACATTCCACATGTGTCATTTGCAATGTAACCCCTCATCTTGGGTAAATTGCACTTTTCACTCATACTTTTATATAATGCACAAATAGTTTGCAATTAAGCTCAATCTTGAAAACAAACTTCACCAGAAGACTTAATATCTTTTCACAAGATTAAAATCAGTTTTTAAGTATCTTACTTAAGCAAAACTTCTAGTGTTAAGCCATAAACCTAGTCAGGGGTATTACAAAAGTGGTCAGAGTAGACAATCACCTTGAAGTCAAAAATATAAGATCGGGATTTGCCGAAGGTGTAAACAATGGATACCAACTCTTTCTTGGTCATGTAATAGTTCTATTGTGCCTCATCAAGTGTCTCAAAGGTGTACAACACATGATGGTTTTTGTCAATTCCCTGGCCTAATATTGATCCCATATTGTAGTTGCTAGCATTGCACAAAATCTCAAAGTTTGGAGACCATTTTGGTGCTCGGTTGGTGGGCATAGTGGTGTGTGTAGACTTTAATGTGGTAAATATTTCCATGAAAGCCTCACCAAAATTGAATACAACTTATTTCAGATGAAGATTGGTCATTGATTTTGTAGTTATTGAGATTTCCTTGATGAAATGTTGTAGAACCCGATGTGTCCCATTGAGACACAAAATTCTTTGAAGGTTTAGGGTGGTACATGATATGAAAGGACTTTAATTTTTGCTTTATCAACTTCTATTCCTCTATTTCTCACCCTATTGCCAAGAACAATGCCTCCTTCTCCATAAAATGGAACTTCTCCCAACCAACACCAAATTTTCTTATTCACACCTTTCGAGTACAATGTATTGGTATTTCCAGTGGGAGTCAAAAGAGTCAACATAGATGGAAAAATCATCCATGAATACCTCCATCATATATTCCATCAAGCCTACAAAGATGTCGTCCATACAATGATGGAAAGTGGTTGGGCATTTCATAACTTGAAAGGGATCCTCCTAAAGGTATAAGTGCCAAAAGGGCATATGATAATGGTATTCTCTTAGTCATTGAGATAAATACAAATCTGATAGAAATCAAAGTAGCTATAATGATAGAAGAAGAATTCTTGATTTTCCAAGTCCTAATGTACTTGATCAAGTAAGGGAAGAGTGAAGTGGTCCTTCCTTGTAACTATTTTCATCTTTCTGTAATCAATGCCCATTCTTCACCTTGTGATAGCATACATGGGGATGTGTTCCTTCTTGGCATTCTTCACCATAATCATGTCACCTTTCTTGGAACAACTTGCATGGGGATGACCCTATGAGAATCTAATATAGGTTAGACAAGTCATATAGTGATCAATTTGATAACCTCTAGACACACCACTGCGTTCATGTTGGGAGTTAATTTGTGTGTAAGGTCTTTAAATGGTTTGTAGTCTTCTACCTTTGGAATATTTTGCATATAGATAGCTTCACTAACACCTATCAATCCGATCATGTTATAACCAAGGGCTACATTTCTCTTCTTTAGCTCGATCATCAACTTGTCTTCTTGCTCTTGTGTAAGATCTAAATCTATGATCATTGAGAAAACTTGCTTCTTATAAAGAAGAACATATGTCATCACTTCATGTAAGGCCTTCATCTCTGGAGCCTGAGGTGGTTTAGGTTTCTCTTCAATAACATATATCATTTTCTACTCTTCAAATTCTACCTTGGGCTCTTCTTAAAATGGGTTGAAATGAAACATGTGTTGTTTGATTTGTTCATTATCAAAATCCAACTTGACTAGAATGGTGAAGGTTGTTTGCAAGGGGTCTTCTGTCACTTCATGATTCTATCCAATATCAGATAGCTTATCGATACAATCAATCAAGAAAACATATTCATGAATGTCTGGGGCCTTCATGCTTTCAAACACCCACAATTTAAATGTTTCCCTTCTAGCCTCAAAAGAATGGTCCTTGTCTCTACATCGACCAAGTCTAAAGTTGTATCTAGGAATTATTTGCTAAAAATGAGAGGATACCAAAGATCCTCCTTGATGTCCATAGTCACAAAGTCACAGGGGACATAGGCATCTTTGCCCACCTTCACT
Organism: Alisma plantago-aquatica; assembly: GCA_963693085.1. Lineage (NCBI taxonomy): Eukaryota > Viridiplantae > Streptophyta > Magnoliopsida > Alismatales > Alismataceae > Alisma > Alisma plantago-aquatica. The sequence goes on from OY856409.1 coordinate 1,298,081,302, forward strand.
GGAACATCTTCTATGATACCCATAGGCTTCGTCATGGAGGAATTTACTAGATGAACAGTCATGATAGTAGGAAGCATCTTAGTGAATCCAAATTGCTGGCATAAGTTGTATGGCATGATGAAGAGTCTATCACCCAAATCATAAAGTCCGTCCCTACAAGTGTTTCACCAAGGTACCAACCAATCTCAAAGGAGATGGGATCTTTTTTCTCTGTAGGAATTTTATTGAGGATGATGTTATAAGTTATTCTTTCTAATATTATTTTGTTGTAATCTTGAATGGTTCACTTCGTAGTCAATGGAGTTTTAAGTATCTAGACAAAGCATGCATTTTAAAAAGGGTATCCAAGAAGGAGATGTCCACATGAATCTTTTTTATAGCTTCCTTAAATCTCATGAATCTAACATATAGTCTTGTTTTCTTGAGACATGTTTGATAGGGAGGCCTTCGATTGTATATTGGCATGTCAGTCTCAAGAGTGTCAACTTGTAGTTTTTAACACTAGTATCTTTACCCTCATCAATATCAATAGTTATGTTTTATACCTATTCCTTCCCAACCATTACATTATCATCGCCATTGATGTCAATATAAACAACAACTGGTTTCACAAGAGGGGAGGACCATATACATTGCCTAAATGTAAGGATATGACTTTTAGCTACTCGGGGTGCTTGGGATAGTTCTTAGGTTTTCCAACAAAGGAACTTGTAGGAGGGCGCAAAGTGTATGAGAGATGGACCAACTAAGACTCTTGTTTATTGAATAACATTGTTTATTGAGATAGAAGCATCTTTTCCATGGAAGCAATATTGTCATTTGTGGAAGAAGGAATGCGTTGCGATATTTGTGGATCTTATTCAGATTTTAAAATTGTTTTCCTTAATTGTTTCCATTCTTCTAGAAGTTGCCCTGGTAATTACTTTAGTTCCAAATTTTTCTTTTAATTGTATGTGAACCGGGGAGGACCACGAATTTGATTATTTTCTTGGGATGGTTGATGATGTGAAGCATTCTCTACACCTATTGGATTTCCATACTAGAAACTAGTATGGTTTTTTGTTTGGTTGGGGTTGTAGTACCCCTGGATCGGTATGTTGTGGATGGAATTCAGATCTTCCATATGTTCATCATCGTATTACATTGGTATGTTGTTTAACCTGGAATTGTACAACAGTTGGAAACTAATAGTGGAATGATCATGTCCCTTGAAAGCCTCATACCACAAATATACAAACTTAACTTACTGTGAATTCTTATGGATTTTATGTTCTATGATATGCATTTAATGAAGTTTCAAGGATGACTTGCTTTAAGGCTAGCTTCTTGAGGAATTCTTCTATGGAATTTGATCTTTGAGCTATCTTCATCCTTGGCCACCTTGAGAACACCACCTTATCCATGGATGGAATGAGACATGGACTCATTTTTTAGAACCCCTTATAACAACCTCCCATATTGTCAAAGTTTTAAAATAGGAAATTTCCTCCAGATGAGGAATCAAGAAACTTCTTAGTGTTTTCATTGATGCCTCTATAGAATGACTCTATAAGTTAAACTTGTGAGATACATGATGTGGGCATTGGTGAAGTTGCTCTTTAAACCTTTCCCAAGCCTCATCTAGAAACTCTATTGTGACTTTATTGAATCATGTGATATGGACCCTGATCTGGTAGGTGAGGGATGATGGGTCATACTTCCCTATAAATTTGTAATATAGGTTGTTCCAGGTGGTGGTGTGGTCTCCCTCCATGGCATAATACCTACTCCTCACCCCATCTGTCAATGAATATTTGAATAGTCAAAGTTTGAGGGCACATTCAGAAATGATGGGTTGTTTATTAGAGTGGAAAGGCTAGAAAATAATTGTATGTGATCTCGGCAACCATTGCCTCTATTTCTAGTGAAGGCACTACTCAGAAACATGTGGATCCATTGAGTGTAGATCTCAAACTTAGGGGTGGTGATGGAAGGAGGAACTACTAGATGGTGCATCAGTAAGCTTAGGGACTGAGAAGTCTTATAGTTGCATCTTCCACTCTTCGTCAAGTGTTTCTTTCACTAGAGATTTGTTCTCGATCACCATGGATGCTCTTATTTCTTGGACAAGAGATTCTCTGTGGGTGGCCCTATCCTGATTCACCATACATTTTATCTCACCCTCATCCATCATGTTTTAGAAATCTCGGTTCTGGCTATGAATGTTTTTGTCAATCTCTGGATCAAAATCAATGGGTGTACAATCCATTATTTGTGAGTGTAGGCCCAAAAGACATCATTAAACTTCATTTACTAATCTTTCCTTATCTTCTCAATAGTCTTCTCATGGATTGCCATGATTTCTTAGTTAGACATTTTGACTTGACCACTAGTTTACAGATAGTATGGTGTAGCTACTCAGTGATGAACGTCATGTCTTTTAAGAAAAAGCTCAAACTTCTTATCTAGAAAATGTGAATCTTTTTCAAAGATGTGTGTGGTATCATGAACATACAAACTATAATATCCTTGAAGAGATTCATAATAGGATTCGAGTCACTTTCGATATTGGGTATGGCCTCAACCATCTTAAATACATAATCTACTGCAACAAGAATGTAGGAGTAGATGCAAGAAGGGGGAATGGACTCATGTAGTTCACTCCCCAAATGTCAAAGATATATATGTGCTTACAAGATGTCAAAGGAATCTCATCATGTTTCAAAATGTTGTTGGATATATGGCACTAATTAAAAGAATGAATGTACTCATAGAAGTCCTTCAAAATAGTGGGCCAATAGAATTTGCATTGAAACGATTGTAAGGTAGTTTTCTTAGCACCCATGTGGCCTCCTGTTGGACCCGAGTGGCATTTCTCAAGGATTGTGTGCCATTATTTTTAAGTTACACATCATTGGTATAATCCATCAACACCAAGCCAGAAGAGATACAGATAATACAAGTAATAATGTTTGACATTATGTAGAAAATCTTCATAGTAAAGTTGGTTACTAAGGGTGTGAAACTCCTACTGTGAGGTAGCTCATAAAGTTTGCTAACCACATACTATCAGACGAGGCCTTTAGTAGATGATCATTGAGAAGAGAATCATCAATAGGGTAGCACTCATTGTCAAGGGAATGGATATGGATGAGATGATCGGCCACCGCATTCTTTCTTCCTTTCTTATCATGGATATCTAGACTGACTCCTTGTAACAAGAGGACTTGTTGAATCAATCTAGGATTGGCATACTTGTCATCATCAAATAGTGGATGGAAACATTGTTAGTGTAGACAACCACCATTAAACCAAAAAGATAAGATCATAACTTGTTTAAGGTGTACACAATGGCTAGCAACTCTTTATAAGTCATGGTATTGTCTCATGAAGCATATTTCAGGTGTCGAGGACATGATTTTTTTTCCAATACACAAGACTAAGACCGATCCCATAGCATGTTCACTAACATGCATACATGATTTTAAAAGGTTGATACCAGTCTGGTGCTAGGATGATGGGCATGGTGGTGAGCGTAGCCTTCAAGGTTGTGAATCTTTCCATGCCAGACTCACCAAAAGAGAAGACAGTTTCTTTCAGGAGAAGATTTTTCATTGGATTTGCAATGTTTGAGATTTCCTTTATGAAATGTGGTAGAACATGTTGTGTCTTGTGAAAACTCAAAATTCTTCAAAGTTTTACGGTGGTGCAAAATTTGCAAGGACTTTAATTTTTGGTTTATCAACTTATACCTATCTATTTGTCATCTTGTGGCCAAGAAAAATGCCCTCCTTCACCATGAAATGCAATTCTCCAAATTCAACACCACATTTGCTTCTACATGTCTTTCCAACACAATGTATGGATGATGCAAACAGGAGTCAAAAGAGTCACAGCAGACAGCAAAATCATCCATGAATACCTCCATCATAGTTTCCATCAAACATGCCAAGATGACTTCCATACAATGATGCAAAGTGGTTGGGCATTGCATAACCCGCAAGGCATCCTCCTAAAGTCATAAGTGCCAAAAGGGCATGTGAAAATGGTCTTCTCCTGGGCATCAGGGTGAATAGAAATCTGATAGAAAATGAAGTAGCAGTCAAGGTAATAGAACAATTCTTTATGTGCCAAGTGTTCAAGTACTTGATCAAGGAAGGGAAGAGGAAGTGGTTCTTCCTTGTAACTATGTTCATCTTTCTATAGTAAATGCACGCTCTTCACCCAGTTATAGTGTGAGTGGGGATGAGTTTGTTCTTGTCATTCATCACCACATTTTTGCCACCTTTCATCAAACAACTTGCATGGAGCTAACCCTAGAAGAATCTAAAATAGGTTAGATAATTCATGTAATGATTAATTACATAACTCTAGGTGGACCAACTCCTTCATGTTGGGATTTAGTTTGCATGTAATCTCTCTATATGGCATTTATTCTTCTACCATTAAAATATTTTGCGCACAGATATTTGACTAAATCCCATTAGATTGGTCATTTTATAACCCAAGGCTTCCTTTCTCTTTTTCATCTCAGTCATCAACTTGTCTTCTTGCTTTTGTGTGAGATCTAAATATAGATCACTGGGAAACTTATTTCTGATCAATAAAATCATACTTAATCCCTTGAGGTAGGTTCTTCATACATGGATCCTTTTGTGGTTTTGGTTTCTCTTCATTAACATATATCATTTTCTTCTCTTCAAATTCAACCTCAAGCTCTTCTTCAAAGGTGTCCAAATGAAACATGCTTTGGTGGACTTCCTTGTCATTGAAATCCAACGTGACTAGAATAGTGAAGGTTGTTTGTAAGGGGTCTTCTATCATTTCAAAACCCTATCTAATCTAAGATATATTATCAATAAAATCAAGCAAGGAAAACTCTTCATGAATGCTCGGGGCCCTCATGCTTTAAAACACCTGGAATTTGATTATTTCCCCTCCTAGACTCAATATAATGGTTCTTGCTCTACATCAATCAATGCTCAAGTTTTAACTAGAAACAACTGGCAAAAAATGAGAGGATATCAAAGATCCTCATTGATGTCCATAGTCACAAAGTCACAAGGGACATAGGCATCTTTATCTGGCTTCACTAGAACATCTTCGATGATACTGATAGGTTTTGTCATGGAGGAGTCTTCTAGATGAATATTCATGGTAGTTGGAAGCATCTAAGTGAATCTTAATTGTTGGCATAAGCTTTATGGCATGATGGAGATTCTAACAAAGAATTCAAAAAATCCCTTCCTACATGTGTGTCACGAAGGTAGCCCCCAATATCGAAGGACTAGGAATCCTTTTGCTCTTTAGGCATTTTATTGAAGATGATGATAGTGTTGTTCTTGCTATTTCACTGTGTTGTACACTTTAATGTCATCTAGACCGAGAATGGATTTTAGAATGGGTATCCAAGAAGGTGATGTCCACATGAAGCGTTTTGATAGATTCCTTGAATCTCATGAATCTAGCATCCAATCTTTTTTGCTTGAGATATTGTTGATTGGGAGGCCTTAGATTGTACATAGGCATGTCAGGCTCAAAAAAATCAACCATTGGTCTTACAACACTGGTAGCTTTACCCTCATCAATATCAGCAATTGTGTCTTGTGCCTATACCTTCTCAACTATTACATTATTATCATCATCAATGTCAATAGGAACAATAGCTAGTTTCACTAGAGAGGGAGGTGCACACGTGTTTCCTAAATGTTTGGAGATAACTTTCAACTACTTTGGGAGCTTGAGATTGTTCTCAGGTTGTCTAGGAAAGGAACAAGTAGGAGGGCAAAAAGTGCCTGAGAGCTATGCCAACTAAGTGTTGATTGACTTTTGATAGGATTGTTGATTGGATAAAATTACTACTGAGATAGGATCATATGTTGTATGGAACAAATCTTTTGATCTTATGAAGAAGGAGTAGTTTGTGGGATTTGTGGTGCTTGATTCAGATGCTAAAACTAATGGTGTTGAATGTTGCCATGACTCTAGAGGATATCCCAGTAATTGTCTGGGATCTGGAGTATTTTTATTGTATTGGAACTCAAGGGGACCATAGCCTTGGTTATTTTCTTGGGATGTATACTAATGAGAAGCATTCTTTACTCTTGTTGGATTTCCACACTAGAAATCAATGTGGCTTTCTGTATATTTGGAGTTGTAGTACCCCTGTCTCAATATGTTGTGGCTGGAATTCACATCTTCCATTGGTCCATAATCATCTTGTATGAGTGTGTTGTTTACGATGGCATTATACAATAGTTGGAAACTAAGAGTGGAATGGCATGTCCCTTGCAAGACTCAAAGAAGAGATCTACATGCTTGATTGGTTGAGGGAATTTTTTTGGATGTCCTCTTCTATCATATACATTGAATGAAGCCTTAAGATTGACTTGCTATAGGCTAGCTTCTTAAGGGATTTTTCTATGGATTTAGCTCGGATCTTTCTTCAGCCTCGATCACCTTAAGAACACCACCTTGTCCATGGTTGGAATGAGACATAAACTGATTTTCAAAACCTCTTCTAACAATCTCACGTGTTCTCTAAGTTATAAAACTTGAAATTTCCTCTAAATGAGGAATTAGAAAACTTCTTAGTGTTTCTTTTGATGTCTCTATAGAATGACTCTATCAGTCAAACTTGTAAGATGCCATGATGTGGGCAATGGTGAAGAAGCTCTTTAAACCTTTCCTAAGCCTCATCTAGGGAATCTCCTATGACCTTGTTAAATTGTGTGATATGGCCCCTCATTTAGTAGGTGAGGGGGAATGGGTAGTACTTCTCTAGAAAGTTGGAATAGATGTTGTCACAAGTTGTGTTGTGGTCTCCCAACATGACTTAATACTAACTCCTCACATTGCACATCAATGAATATTTGAATACTCAAAGTTTGAAGGCATCTTCAGAAATGATAGGTTCCTTATTTCGAGTGGAAAGGTCAGCAAACAACTACAAGTTATATTGGCAAACATCACCTTTACTGCCGAAGAAGGTGCTACTCTATAACATGGTGATCTGCTGAGTGGGGATCTCAAACTAAGGGGAAATTATGGTAGGAGGAACCACCGGATGGTGTGGATCAATAAGCTTAGGGACTGATAAGTCCCTAAGCTTCTCTTGCCTATCTTCTTCAAGTGTTCCTTCCTCTCTAGCTCTTTTCTCGACGGACATGGCTACTCTTGTTTCTTCAACAAGAGATTCTCTCTAGGTGGCCAGACCCTGATTCACCCTACAGTTTATCTCTTCCTTTCCATCCTGTTCTAGAAAGATGAATTTAGGCAATGAATTTTCAGTCAATCTCTGGATCAAATACAAAGGGTGTGCAATAAATGCTTTGTGACTATGGCATACAACTTTTGTACCTGAAAAGAAAGTTGACAACGTTAGAAATTGAGGAAGGAAAAATTCAATTACATAAAAGTAAATATCAATTGGAAATAAAAATGCTAATTTTTCAAAACAACAGGGTTTGAAGTCCATTTTTTTGTCCCCTACAAAAATGCCAAATTTTATGTGAGTCTATTTCACACATAAATTCTCTAAGAAGAATTATCTTAGGTTTCAAAACTTTATCACAATCACAATTAAACTCAGTCAAAAGAGGAAGGGTCAATCACAGTATAGTAAAGGGTCAAACCCAAAACATAACATTTTTAGCAAACCACCTTTGAAACCAAAAAATAAGAACAATAAATAAAATTGTTTGTTTGAGAATGATTACGAACTAATGATCAAATTAAAGATCACAAGGGTAAGAACATATTAAACTAAGGGTTTCATCAATACTAAGGAAACACTAAAACATCTGGGTTTCACCACCAACAACTACGTACCTATCCAAGTTGTTACAACTCAATTACCTCAATAGTAAAACTAGGACCGAGTGACTTTACCTCCTTGCAAAATGTGAATTCAAAAAGGACTAAATCTTATGTGGGGTCAAGGTCTCTTGTTACTCATGGTTCATAATTTAGTCATCCTATAGGATCTCTTCTGTGATCGCATCCAGAATCCTAGACATCCATTAGGGGTATGTAATCCTAAGTAAAATGATCTCTATGATCAGGATTATATCAAACATGCTAAATGGGTTATCAATTTAGGAAAAAAGAATAAATCAAATGGAGATTAGTAAAATATAGTGAGGAAAATTGAGTTTAATAAAACTAAGATGGAGTAGAGGTGATGGTGATACTTCCCATGCCCAAGTGAGAAGGTTTACTCACTTATTTTCATGGGAAGAGCATAGCTACAAAAAGACAAAGAAGAGATCATGTCACTGATGGAGATGAAAGAAGCAGACATAGGTCTCTGACTTCCTCAATCTTCTCCAACCACGAAAAGTCCAAAAAATCCATAGAATGATCTTCTTCCTTGTCTTATCCTCTTGCTCCTTGATCTCAAATGTGCTCTGGGCTCCGAGTGAATGGAAAGGAACAAAATATTAGGTTGGGCCTCCCTATTGTTATAAAATAATTATGCCAGCAACTATCTAATTGTGCTTTATCTAACATAGTAATTAGGTGGTAGGGTAGCCTGGTCCGCTGGTCAACCACATGGTGGCACGACTGATGGACTTCTAATGGGCTGACTAGGGTGATTGATCAGCCAATCTCTATCTGATAAGGCTTTTAGGGAATTTGTTTATTGTTCAATCCTAGGAATGGATCGCTCGATCTGTTGGAGATCGAAGTTGATGTGAGGCTCTAAATTGGAAGATATTTTGACAGGTTGGTTCACCACTAACGTGGAATGGCTGATTAGCACTATCATTGAGGGAGTCTTCTACATATGGATCGGTCAATCAAGGGGGTGAATTGGTTGATCACTCAAACATGAAAATTATTTAGATTTATTGTAAGATTTAAGGACATGATGTTCGTCCAATATAAAATGGTGATCGCCTGATCTAGAGCTTATATAGGAATTCCTGGAATGGGTAGGGTCGTCGGTCGACCAGGAGATTAGGTCACCTGATCGATTGTCTGGTTTGTGTTGTTTAGATCTAATTTGTTGTGAATTTGTTCCCATTTCTTGAACATGAACCCAGGAAAAGAATTCTCTATAGCTCTTGATTTGATGTGAGATATCATCTACATAACAACTAGTGTTTTAGTCAAAACCTTGCTATCTGTAGATAAGAACAAATCTAATGAAACTGAGTAAAACATTATGCAATTGAAAACTAAATTGAGTAAAACTAATCAAGATATTGCAATGAAAAGGTGATGAATATGCATTCATCAGTTGATCGATTGGTGTATTGTTATGAACACTCTTTTCTCTCTACTAATGGATTATGATTACCCCTCCTTGCTCTTCCTTACTCATTTCATTTGTGCAATTTGGTCATGGTGTTGAAGCAGCGTGAGAACTCATCGGTTGAAGTCTACTTATGAGACTTCTACTTCCATAGACCTTTGTTGGGGTTGTTTCTTGCTTCCTTCCTCTTCATATGTAAAGATCAACACCCATCCTTGCGTCTTTAGAACCTAGAATTATGTAAGTCGATTTTCAATCATATGTAATTATGGCAATCCTTTACCCTCTTCCTCCTTAGACTGTTCTTGTTGGTTTCTTTTGGTTTCAGTGACCATGTTCTTATACCCTACTTTCCTCCCTTAATCTTGTTCGAATTTCCTTTAGAACAAGTATTTGTTATCGTAGTGGGCCTTGATCTTGTTCTAATTTCCTTTAGAACAAGTATTTGTTGTCATAGTGGGCCTTGTGAGAAGAAACTTCTGATCATGGTGAGTTTGTTGCTATTTTCGATCTTAGTCATGAAACTTATATATTTGGAAATGTTTTCTTTAAATGGACCCATTTCCAAAGAATTAAGGAGAGTGGTATACTTTTGATACATTTTGTTACAACCCCAAATTTTGGGTTCCTTTGGTGAGAAATGTAATTTCTCATATTAAAGATATTTGGACAAATAATGATATAATTTGTTGTGAATAAATGGATTTCGTTTAAAATAGCCTTTTTGTTTGATTTGTGGGCTTTATTGGCTATTAGGCCCAATAACAAGGAAATTTCAATTAATTAATGAATAAATGAGTTGTTGAGAAAAGAGAGATGAGGTAGAAACCTCTAGAAGGCAAAGGAATGTAATCCAAGAATGAATTTTGTGCCTCTTGGGTTCCTTGGGTGCCAAGGAGTCCAAAGTTGCAAATATAAAGCAACAAGAAAAGAAAAAGACCAATAAAGTATTTCCTTGTTAACAAAGAAATTAAAAACATTGATGAAATATGGAAAATAAGTGAAAAGAGGTATAATGGAATAATCCTTGGTGTAATTTCGTATTCCAAGGATTCCTAATGTTAAGAAGAATACCAAAGAGGAAAATAAAATAGAAATAAAGAGAAATATTCAAAAGAAGATATTTTAATAAAGAAGAAGTAAGATAATACGAAAAGGGATGAAAAAGAGGGAAAGAGACTAAGGAAATATTCCCGAGAGAGGATTTCGAGCCATTAAGGTTCCCTGAGGTGGAAGGAACTCAAAATAATAATTTAATATCAAAGGAAAGAGAAAATAGGTGAAACATACATATAATTAAGAGATAGCTTGCACTCAAAGAAAAGTAACGTTTTCTTTGAGATAATGAGTCCAATTTTGGTAGAGAGATAGATTAACTCATTATGGACTTTCCCTCAAAATTTGGGATTAAATGGATCCATGGTTTGAGAGTTATGATTTTTCCAAAATTATCCTAAAATGAAAAGGATTTCCCTTAAAATAGAAACCAGTTTTTTTTTTGTTGTTTTGGGTGCGAGCGATATGGATCGTTGGATCCTAATCCAACAAAAGTTGAACGTCTTCTAGTTCTCGCTGGACTAGGAGTAGGCCGCCAGCAGAAGGATTTTTCCTTCGTTTTATCTCACGATATGATCATGGTGCAGACAAGGAAAGTCAATAGGTAGTTTCGGGAGGGTGTTTCGCACCCAAATAACCTAAGTTTTAGGGGATTTCGAGGGTTCTAGAAAGAACGCCTAAATCCCATCGGGACAAGGCCTCGCAGCAGTTTGGGGAAGCCATCCCTAGACCCCCCGCCTATATATAATGACCCATATCAATTCATTTTCCCTCAAGAACTAGGACGGCACCCTGCCCCACTCCCTAATGCTCTGAGTTGAAGGGATCAACTCTCTCCGGTGAGATCTCCATGCGGCGCCGCCGCATGGCTTTCTGCTGGGTCAAGCAAGAATGAAGAACAGCAGCCCTTCGATCAAGATCTACCATGGATCCAGGGCGAGGATCAATGGCCCTGGATGATTCGCGAGTTCCATAAGATGGTAGTGGGTGCAAGTCCTGTGGGCCGCGCGATCGGGAGGGGTCTAATATAGACCCGCGATCCAACGGATGTCATTTTTCTGAACAACTCAGGTAATTCACCTCTCTAACCAGAAAATCCATAAAATGCGTAGTAATTAGTAGGAAGGTCAGATGAAGGAACTTAATACATGAAAGTTGATCAGAAAAACATGAAGAACCCAATAAAAATATAATTAGAGCCTGATTCTACTCGAAATTCAAAAAGTATATAGAGATGCTATCTTTAACAGTTTAATCAATGAAAAACCCTAACCTTTGATGATTAACGAATTAGAAAGGGTTAAATGAATGTTTAAAGTTGATATTAACCTGTTAATGATGAAAAGGTATATTAAGATCGAAAAAGATGAACTTTGCATATAATTAGTTTAATATAGAGTTTCATGCACATGTATATACTTTAATGGGTCTTGAAACCCTAATATTAGTGAATGAGACTATTAATAGCTTTAATTGATTAATTTCATGATTAAAGTTGAAATATGTTGAATCTAAGCTATTTTGAGCATTAAAGTTCCTAATCATGGATAGATACCCTTAATATGATGATTAGGGTTTTCAAAAGTATAAAGTTAGAATTAATGATAAATGGAGTTCTCCATAGGTGAATTAGATCATAATGAATTATGACTTGTTAATCCAAAAGAAACTAAAGGTGATAATTGAGTATAATGACCTTGAAATAACTTAAAAGGATAAAGAAGGTAGTTTTGGTATAAAATATAAATAATCGACTTTAATTGGGCTTATGATGTTGAAATTAGGGTTTATGAACTAAGAGAGCATTTAATATGATAAAAGTGTTATGGAGGCAAAAACCCTAATAAAACCCTAATGTGGTCTAGAAAGCCTAAGGTGGAATCCAAGTCTAGCTTTAGAATGTTCTGGATAAACTATAACACTTGGATCCCATGAATTAATTTCAGGATATTGTTGATTGCTTGTTGCTTGTTCTTTATCCTTATTGCTTGGACAATCAAGTTGCTCTGGATCAGGTATGTGGTTAATTATGAATAACTGCCTTAGTTTCCCGATGATTTTCCAGATGGTTAATCGCATTGAATGCAAATTATCTGTTGGATGTTCATACTTGCAAATCATAAAGTCACTATGATTATCACATAAAAAAATAGAAGTATGGATTCTCGCACCGACATGCCACCCTGATGGATGATGCCAAAGGTCAGGCCCAGATGGGTAGACCAATGGACACCTTGAGTGGTGACCCCAGGCACCAAGAAGGTGGCCTATGATATTGCATGACTAGTAGGCACCATGAGTGGTGACCCCCAAGCACCAAGCTCGGGATTGAGAAGGTGGCCCTAAGTCATTGGCAAAGGGCACCCTAAGGTGGGTATGCCAGGGTTAGGGAAAAAGCGGTGGAGAATGTCATACTGAAAAGTGTAAATTGGCTTGTTAAATTAATTTGATTATGATTATTAAATTGTTAGCCATATTTGCAAGTTTTTGGTTGTTCTCACATACCAGTATATTTCGATATACTGACCGACGTTTTGTTTATCGGTGTTTTAGGAACAACAATTGAAAGAACAAACAGTAAAGTGACACATTGCGGAAAAAGAAATAAAGTGCAAGGAGGATTAGATAGAATAATTCAAGACCAGGATCGATAGATTTCTAAGGTTTTCAAAGGTAAGTAAAGTTTTAATTTTATACCAAATTCCAGTTAGTTAGTAGAATTTCATAATTTTTATTGATTATTTGTCGAACCTTTGATCCTGTTAATTGGATAACGGCACTGACCTTTCGGTCTCCCTTAATTGGGGGTTACTGGGAGGCGGCGTCGTTACAATTTAGTACTTATTTTATAAAGGCAAAATGTTATTTTGGAGTTATCTCCCTTGAAACAATGAAAAGGTGAAACTTTGTTTTGTCTTAAACTAGTATCTCGAGGATGTGAACATGAATCTTGTATTTTGACTTCAAAAAGTAAATATTTTAAACAAGAAATTTGATAGGTCGGTATAAGCTTATGTAGATTCAACTTTTGTTGGGAGGAAATCCCTAATTGTTCTATATGTGTGAGTTTAATACATTCTATAAGTATATGGGGTGTTATGTTATGTCACTTTTGATTTCAGTTCTTCTATATAAGTTTTATAGAGATCTTGTATTAGTTATTCTTCTGCTAAACATTTAAATTAACACAGAAATGTGATGTATCATCAATGCATTCTGTCTATATTTTGAAATATAATCTTTCCATGCTCTCAAATGATGAATAGTCTTGTGTTGACATAATAGGATACTTTTTGATGTGGATTGGACTTGGGTATAGTCCTAGGTGGTCTAGTAGTTTGATGGTATGCCATTCTTATTGAATTAATAATATTAAATAATATGCTTTATGTCTTATATAATTACATGGTATGAATCACTTTTGTAGTTCCATTTTTATGGTTTTATATAACTTGATTGATGCAGCCATAAATAATAACAGACCTAACTAATCCAGTGAAGTTTTAATATCATAGAGCCTAGATTCAGTATATATCTATTTCATTGAGTTGTTAGAGGGAATAGTGAAATGAGTCAATCTTTAGCAATATAAATAATGAGAAGATACTTGGACCCATATATTAATAAATATATGGGGATGCTTCGGGATGTATATTTTGATATCTTTAAACTTTGTTAGGGGCTCGATGAAGGCCAATGGTCCTAAAAGGAATGGTATATGATGTTGTGATGGGTTGATACCCTAAGATTGGGAGTCATCACATTTATGCCTAGTACTGGCATGTGACTTATGGATCTACTTGTAAGAAAATATCCATGTTAGACTTAAATTATGAGAACTATACATTGTGGTTACCTTATTTCCAATTGAGGTTATTTGGAGAGATCTAGTAGAACAGGATATCCCTATATCTTGTAAGGATTTCTAGTATGGCTTAGTAGCATCTAGCTAACAATGAGAGTCATACGATTTAAGTTGCATGGGGCATAATAACATAAGTAACTCAGCCGTTTAGTATACATTTGTAAGATTATTTGATAATAAATATGGATGCACTTGTGGTATGTGATTTTTAATTGAAACAAATATATTTCTTATATCTTTCTCAGATATCTCATCCAATTCTACGATAAGTGAACCTTAATGTACATTATAGTACTCATATCCTTAAATATTCAATGCTTAATCTTAATGCTCATTAATTCTATTTAAGTAATAAATTTGGTAATCATTATATCATATCCTTGGGACTTAGAGTCTAACCGTGTGCTTTTCTACAGTTTTTAGGTGATCATCAGAACTTCCTTAGTAGTAGAGGAAAGGATCAGTCTGGAGGAGGCATATCTTAGTTTTTAGGTTAGAGATGTTTGTGTGAAGAGATTCATGAGGTAGTTGATGTTTGTGTGACCTCCTTTGTGTACTAAGTGGAGTTTATGTATAGGGGTTAGTGGTCTAGTGGTACTCTTGTACTCTCAGATCTAGGCATATGTGTTTCTTTTATTTATTTTTGATGTATGTTTAGTCTACGATTTAGATATTTGTGCACATCATGTAGAGATGTGGTAAAATGAATTGTTAGGTTTTATTCTTGTTCTTGGAGTCATGCATATTTATGTAAATGCAAGAGAATATTTACAAAGCTTGGACGATGTATATGAACTGTAAAGAAAATTTTATCATATATAAATATTTATTATGATCATATCTTTTGATAATAGAAATTTTCTAGGACCCATGTCCTTATAATGTGATTAAAATATTGATTATGATCATTGATTTTAATTGTGATTTATTTTGAATAATCTCAATTTTGAAGGTGGGACTTCCCAAGTTTTTTATATTAGATCCTATGAGTCTAGAAGCACATAGGATCAGTTAGTTGTTTATATTCTTCTGAGTTCACAAAATCCAACCATATTTTATGGTAATGCAGATATGATTGGACATCATGAAGAGAATGCAAAGAGACATTTTTTTATCTAGGGGCTCGTGGAATGAACAGTGTACTTGTAGGAGAGATACCTGAATCGGAGCTTGAGCAGCCCGTGCCAGTCCACCCCCAGCCTTTCAGGCTATGTTTGAGAAGGAAATGTGTGTGTTTTATTACCTTGCTAAGAAGGTAACAACTCTTTCCACTAAGGGAACTTCCTAAAACATCAAATCTATAGGTTTGAGTAATATTTTGAATGTATAAAGTGAGTAGGGGCCTTGGAGTACTCAGGTATGCAAGATGTTGAAGTGGATTTGTGGGTGGATAATTTGGATAAGGCTTTACGGTTGCTTGATATACCTAATGAGGATAAGGTGAGGCATGTGATTTTCCTAAAAAAGTGTAATTATGGTCGTTGGTGGGCCATTGAGGAGGAGAAGATGCCCGATGAGGTCATCATTTGGGAAGAGTGTAGGAGATAATTTGAGAATAGGTACTTCTCTCAATCCTACTCGGATGAGAAGATTATTTGGCTTCAATAGTTGAGGTAGAGTGATAATGATAAATGAGTATGAAGCATAATTTGTGGATCTCTTGCAGTTTTTCCCCCATATGGTGCCAACAAAGAAGGAAGGATAAGGTAGCTTGAGAGGGGGGTGAATGTAGAGTTTGATAGAATGGAATCAAATTAGGAGTAATGCGAGTAGTTTTCTACCTTTGTGGAGGCAATGAAGAATATAGAGAGGATAGTGCTTGTCATTCATGACAATGATACCAAGAGTATGTTGACATAATTGTCCAAATAGTTTTCTAGACAATCTGAGAGAGAAAGGTTTTATGAGCCACCAAGGTGGTAGTTCTAGTAGTCTCAATAGAGCACATCTATGTTACAGCAGAGAGCACAAAAATAACCATTGTGGTCATCGAGTAAGACCCACGGTGGAGGGCTTTAACTTTCTAAAGCGTACATTTATGGGTCATCATCAGTAAAGAACCATCTCAGTAACACACCTCCCCATAGAAGAAGTGCTTGTATTTCCATCAACCTAGGAACCATAGGATGTTTTGTTCACGACTAAATCAAGAGACATCCCAACAACAAATTAGGAGCCAACAAGGCCCATAGTAGCATGGTAGTGGTGGAGTACAGGTCCAAGCTTCAACAAAGGACATTAGGATTTGTTGGAAGAAGACAAGATGAAATAGGCAACGACCCATTTCTATGCCATGAGTCAGCATGAGGAATTTAGCATCCCTCAATTCGATATAGGTTACATGGAAAGTTTTCATTCTAATAATTTACTTCTTCTTATGTATCTATTTCGGTTGAACCATGTGTTAGTCACTTGTTTATCACTCGAAAGGTGACAATACATTGTAACTTAAATGGAAGTTGTCATTCCTAACCATTTTTTTCCTAAAAGCTCTCTAGTTGGTTATGTGATTTTGCAAGAAGTATGTGCATCATGTATTCTTACATTAAGTAGTAGATGTAGCATTCAAGTGGTTCTTATGTCACTTGAGATGCATGGATTCGATGTGATCTTTGGGATGAATTAAGTATAAAAGTATAGGTAGTGTTGGATTGTAAATCCAAGGTTGCGGAGTTTTGGGAGGGAGGCATCTCTTAGACCTTCCTTCCATGGAGATCGAAATATTCTCCCTACATGTCTTTTGTTTGCTTCTATGGCTAAGATGTTGATGAGAGAGGGTTTTGAGGCTTTCCTGGTGCACGTAGTTGATACTAAGGTAATGAACCCTTATAACCTAGATATACCCATAGTCTGTGAGTTTGAAGATGTCTTCTATACAAGTTTCCAATGTTCCACCCTTTTGAGATATTGCCTTTGAAATCAATCTTATACCTCAAATTCAGTTTATAGCGCAAGTACAGTATAGGATGGTCCCAATAGAGATGGAGGATTTCAAGAAGAAGTTTAAAGTGTTTCTAGATAAGGGGTTTCATTCAACCAAGAACGTCCCTTGGGACAATCCATATTTGTATGTAAAGAAGAATGATGATACTATGAGTCTATGCATATACTATTAAAAGTTGAACAAAGTTATAATAAAGAACAAATACCCTTTGTTGAAGACTAATGATTTGTTTTATCAGTTGAAGCTTCGAATAATGTTTTTTAAGATAGATATGAGGTCAAGAGACCACCAGATTAAGATCCAGACATAATACATACCTTAGACAACCTTTATGACTAAGTATAGTCACTATGATTTTGTGTTTATGTCTGTCGGGCAAACTAATGCACTTGCAACTTTCATGGACCTTATGATTAGGGTGTTCAAATAGTATATAGATCACTTTGGGGTTGTTTCATAGATGAAATATAGATTTACTCAAAGGACCAGGAACAACATCTGCTTGATGTTAGAATTTCTTATGCACCATCAATTGTATACAACGTTTAATAAGTATGGGTTTTGGATGACATAAATTTGTTTCTATGGTCACATCATGTCAAGCAAAGAGATTTGTGTAGAACACAAAAAGGTAGACTCAAGCTAATGTTGGAATGGCCAAAGCCATCAACTTAAGTACAAAGTTTTCTTTGCTCATCTTGTAAATATAGGAAGTTCTTCAAGAACTTCAATGCAATGACCCTAATGTTAACTAGACTAACCAACAAAGATGTTTGCATTGTGTGAATAGAGAAATATCAAAAAAGGCTTAATTTGTGGAAGGAAATGTTGACATGTGCACCTATTTTGGTGTTGTCAAAACCTGGCAAGGTTTATATAGGTCTTTGTGATGCTTCAAAGGAAGATCTCAGTCATGTGTTGATGTAAGACAAAATTTTGATTTATTTCACTAGAGTTGTTCCATCTTGTAAGGATGTAGCTCCACTACTGAGAGAGGTCAACCTCTATAGTTTTCTACCTTGAGTATCATCTTACATTCCACAATATTTTATTACACCAAGAGACCCCTCTTTATCGTTCAAGAGTATCTATCTTCCCTTTTCAGAAAAAGGGAACCAACAAGTGAACAAAGGGACTTACCACCCTTGTCTTTGTCCAACTTCCCTTCACCTTCCTTCCTTAGCCAAGGAATATCTTTAAATCATCACCTTTGAGAGATAGATTGTAAGACAGTCGAAGAGCTTCATAAATAAAAAAAATACAACTAGATCTCCTACGACATTCCTAGTTCTAGTTGTTGTGTAGGATTTTCACGCTCAAGAAGTGATTATGGGTTGTAGAGAATATATCCTAACTATGGCTTTGGAGCAAGATTGGTAACATTGGAATGAAGTCCAATAGGTCTGATTTATATTTGAGAGTGCTACCTATCCAGTTAAAGGATTACTTTTAGCAATTTTTGGGTGATGATGAACTTTACTAAAAGCAAAAACTACAATGTGGTTTTTATAATTAAAGTAGGATGAAATATTAATAAATTCTAATCAACTTTATCAGACATTTGATATCAGTTATAAGTTTACAAAATTTTTACAATAAATATCCATGAGTTTTCTTGATATTAATTAATTCTTTAAATTTTGAGTTGTATAACTTCATATTCGCCAATCTAGGGTTAGCAAATTTGATATGTTTGATTTTATCTATCAACCTACAATAATCTCATAGAAGTATTAGGAACATATGAATGGAATGATGAAGTCATCATCAATTAATCTATACATATGAAGTCAATAATGTTTATCCTTCCATAGAGTAGTAGTCCACCAGAAGAATGTACACACAATTCACAGCAACATGTGAACATGAGTTGATATATCTTGTAGAGAGTAGTGAATAGAAAATGAGAAGAGAAGACATGAATTAGTTGTTGCAATGGAGTGATTCTTTTTTAACTTTGGGAATAGTGCGGTAAAAATTGATATAATTATGGGACCATGAACACAATAGATAGGTGTTCAATGATTGACAGTTGCAAACTTAGCAATCACTAAAGAGAGGAGCACATCCCTTGTAAATATGCAACATCTGATAAAAATAAAATGAAAATAGGGGTGGTATTAATTGGCAAAATCATGTCATGGCCTCAAGATAGGATTTTCACCCACTCAGCCTAAGGGATGCGACATGGGTTGACACATCTAATGAATGGTTTTTTGTACCTGACTCAAGAATTGGTTGCTTATCCAAAAAATAAGAAGAAAAATAAAATAAAATGAGTTGTCCCAATCAAGCGATGAAAATATATTCCTTCTTACTTTTTGGAATAGTGCATAAAAAATGTATATAATTATGAGACCACTAACACTATAGAGGCGGATTCAACGGTTTATAAATTGCCCAATTCGCAACGATTGAAGGAAGGAAATCAATCTAAAAGAGAAGCAACTTCTGAGAAAAATAAACTAATATTATGAGTTGCATTGAGTGACAAAATCAAATTATGTCCACAACAGATCCTACGAAGTCTGATTTGTACCCCTTTAATGTGTTATGCAACATGCATTAATGCATTCAATGAAAACTTTTCAAATAGGGCACATCTATTGAAAGGTTTTCCAAAACTAGATCGACCCAAAACCATTCTCCCTATCTTGACATGTGTCTTGGGGACGTATATGTCTTTTTCCTTGGTTAACGCTTGGCTAGTATCTATATAAATGGTAAGAGAGATCTAGTGTTGATGGAGGTGGGATTAAATTCTCCTCATTTTATTTTTAAATATGTGTTGTATTCTAGAATAAAATTTAGGGTGTGTATTGGACCCTACTTTTAATATAAAATTTATATTTACCTGAGTAGACTAAAGAGTCAAATAAACCAATCCAGAAACATCAAAAGATTATGGGGGATGGGGCATTATAAACATCAAGGTTCATGCCATCTGTCTTATTACCAAAATCATTCATGTCCTTACTTCTCGAACTAACAAGATTTGAAAACCGCTCATCCTCCAAATATACTATAAAAACTCCAATCCTTAGCAAAAAACAAATAAGAACATATCTTCACCTCCTTGGAAATTTATCAACAAATCCTTGGAAATTTATCAACACTCTACCTCATGCTTTTACCAATAATAATGTTTCGGCTGACCCATGGTACCACAACAACTCGATTCTCAATCTCAGTACCAACTTCCATCTACCAAAGCCTCTTAGATGCATCACTATAGCCAGGGTCGTCAAACTTCTTACTAGAAACAGACAGAACTCCCACAAATCGTACCTCATGCAATATATCGGCCCACACACATTGTTGGACATCATCCATAAACTTGAATTTGATTCATCTAACAAAATTTCTTGAAAATGGGGAGCCATTTACACCCCTAAGAAAGTGTACCAACACTTAACTATTAGAGGACATATTTCGGAGTTGGCCACCATCTAGAAGATGCATTGGCCTAAAAAATATAAGATTTTTTTTGCTCATAACAAATGATAAGATTCTCACTGACCAAAACTCAACAAGTGGGGTTTTCAGGGACCTTGTAGATGTTATCTCTGTCATTCAATAGTAGAAATTATAAATCATATTTTTGTCACATGTACTCACACTACACACTTCTTGCACAAATACTTCTTACCCAACACCATCACAGACTTCATCCATTCACCGAACCAAATGGCACATTTAAGCCTATCAACTCAGACCACTCTACACCAAATATTTTGGTTGATATCTGTTTGAACATTTGGATGGATAGAAACCTCATAAAATATAATAATATCACATGCACTACACAACATGTTCTTAAAGATATTGAACACTCCTTATACATTATCTTCCATTGCAGGATGACCATATGACTATCTTTGGAGACAACAATGCTGAAAGAAGGTACTCCCAGGAGGAAATCCTTGCAGATGACTCAGACTTTTGAGCACATCAGCTTCTAGATAGCCTAGGGAGCTTTGCATCTTTTATTAATTTATATATTCCTAATTTGAGGCTCATTGTTTAAGGGGTGTCTCTCCTGGAACATTTTACTTTTGTGTCTGCATCATGTTTTCTTTTCAATTTTTGCATCACCACTAGGCATACATCTTCAAAATGTTATTCCCTGTTATCATGTATGTTGCACGTTTACAGACATTTTAGATTGTAAGCATTTATCTATATATTAAACTTTTATCAGAAACAACAACAAAAAAACACTGGCTAAGCACCGTTATTATTGATGTGTCTCTTTGGAAATGAAAGGGCCGCCCAGCCCCTCGCCTTAGGGCTAGCTGAACTAAATAAACAAGCTCGGAACCAACTGCAGCCTCCGACATTCAGAAGAGTATCTCAAAATTATTGAGAAGCCCTATATATAGAGCCACCTTAATACTACTGGAGAAACTCCTCGGTGGATTCACAATGGATCGAAGGATGTAACTGAGTGCTGCCAGTGTCACAAAGAAAGTTTTCTTGAAGCGAGTATAGATCACGAATGCCTTTCTATCTACTTTGAGGACGCATTGTAATGCCGGTATACTATATATATAAAAGCCATAGGAACCTAAAGCGGGGTTTGTACCCTCTAGCGCAACTGAAGACCTAAACTTCAACTTTCCCCCAACCCTTAAAGATTGACATTGCAGTTGTAGCATTGGGGCTGAGAGAACGTCTCCGGAGTTTTGTACCATGGCTGGCAATTCTGAAAGAGACATGGATCGTACAATTCTTTATTTCCAGAAAATGACTTATATACGGGACTGCACTTGTGGTCCTTTAGACGCTATTTTTGAAGAAGTTGACTACGATATAATTTGTCGATTAAGATACTGAAAATGGTCTGTGTTTTCATTCACAGAGATGGGGAGAGAGCGATGTTTATGCCCCCTGTTGTTTCGAGGCTCGGTGTATGCCGTACAGTGCACAAATTTAAGAATATCAAAATATTTTGCAGACGTAAAATGTAGTGTTACGTTACTTTATTTAGATAAAGAACAAAAGGCGATAATGTTAGAGATAATGGGTAATTACATAGTAAGTAAAGGATGTTGGAAAAAAAAGACATGTATTAAAACTTGTCTCTAGTACTGCTGTATCTACACATCATTAAGGGAGATAAAAAATATAAAAAGAGAAATATGAAATAAAAAAATTAGTAACTTTTTTCTAGTATCGAGCGTGGATGCTTTTAAGTGACACGTTAGAGAGACCACATTTTCCACCTCATATGATTTTGATTGCAACATACTCCAAATCCTAACAATCACAAAAGGTTATTAAGGAGTGACTGGTTTGGTATAATTTGTCCAAAAAATCTTAGAAGTAAAATTCCTTTTAAATTTTAAGTGATTGGTTTGGTGGAAGACAGGAATTTGAATTCCCTAATTTTCCTTGAACTTCTAACAATATATATACGTTTATGAAAACTGGTTCCGTAGGAAAGTATCCGGAAAACAAGTTTCATTGCAAGTCGTGTCTTTGTTCGTTCCCTTCTTCCTCTCGTCCAGCCGCGTCTCGACCACGCCAGCGGCCACAAAAAGTGGAGCTGGCAGTCCTCGACAGTTTTGCTGCTACCTATTAACCTATAGACTTGGCGGCGTGCTGCTAGCGACCAAGACTGTAACAAGAAACAGCGGCATATATCTCCAGCCACGGCCTCAGCCCACAAGACACAACCAACTAGTGTGAAGGCGGTGGGGATTATTCTTCAAGGTGTTAATCTTTGTTCGGGTCCGCAAGAAACTCAAATAGTATTAAATCTTCATATGTTAATCTCTGTTCCGAGCCAGCAGGGAATAGGATTAATAATTCCCACACCCACGGCGGCGCCGCTGCTACAACTCACTCAATCAAGCTATAAACTCTCCCCTCAATGTTTGTCCTGACCCCCAATTTTTGCCCTATTTTAAAAAAGAAACACAAGTTTCAAATCAATCATGGGAACTAGTTTTTCAGGAACTCAGTTTTCCTTTTGTTAAAATGAGTTCTGTAATTTTGGACTTATACCAAACCAGTCAAACCCTAAGAGTGTGCTCACACTACAACATTACCTACAACCTTGTTAGGATACACACGACCCAGTAAGTATTTTAAAGACAAAGGTAAAATTTCCATACAATTGTAGTTTGAAAATCTAAAAATGAAAATAAAATTCAAGCCTCATAGGGCCTTCAATATAAGATTATAAGAATACACAAATACAAACTTTTAACTTGGAAAATCTATACAAAAACTACATCAAAATTGCACTCGCATGACTTTCTTATTAAATTTAAAAATTATTTTAACTAAAATAAAATCATAACATATTATAATTCCAGACTCTTTTCTAAACAATACAACTTAGAATATATGGACTATTTTGTAATTTAGAAAAAATATAAAAAATGCAACTATCGGTTGTCTTATGTAGTATAGTAGTAAGTCAAGCTCCAAACTATATTTCAAACATGTAGAAGTAAAAATTACACTTAACCTCCTACGATGTTTCATATAGTCCTATTAGAATAGACAAGGATTAATTATTGACTTACAAATGCTATAATAAAAATCTTGCATCCATATCCTTTTATGCTCTCGCATGACTTCCTTGTTAGAATAAAGAACTGGTTTTCAACTAAAATAGATAAAGAAGTACTTAAGATATCCCCACAATCATTATTATATAGTATAAACTACAATATAATGACAATTAAATATTAATAAAATATTTTTTGCAGAAGTAGCCTTCAATAGATTTTTCTATATAATATAGTTGAGCTTGGATCTCATAAGAATCTTTTCAAAACAAAATCTACAGATAAACTACATCAAAATTTCACTCACATGACTTTCTTATTAAAACTAAGAATTATTTTAAGTGACATAAAATTATTTCATAATATAATTCCCGCACTCTTTCTTAAACAATATAATTTAGAATATAAAGACTATTTTGTAATAAAAAAATGCAACAACAGGCTTTCTTGTGTAGTATAGTCGTAATTCAAGCTCCAAACTATATTTCAAACATGTAGAAGTAAAAATTACACTCAACCTCCTACGATGTTTCATATAGTCGTATTAGAATAGAAAGGATTATTTTTATATTTAGAAATGTCATAAAAAAAGCATGCATCCATACCCTTTTATTCTCTCACACGACTTCCTTGTTAGAATAAAGAACTGATTTTTAACTAAAATAGATAAAAAAAATGCTTAAGATACCTCCCACAATCATTCTTACATAGTATATATTACAATATAATGACAATGTAAATATTAATAAATATTTTTTTGTAGAAGTAACCTTCAATAGATTTTGTTCTAAAATATAGGTGAGCTTGGATCTCATAAGAATCTTTTCAAAACAAAAGCTAAAAAGATTCCACGCTGTCAATTAATCAAGTTGATCTGTACGTGGGCCTCAAGACACAGATACAATGATTTTCTTCGGTGCCGACGACTAAATAAACTGGAACCCACCTGCTTAGATCTAGTGGGTAGACAATCTGGCTCGGCATATGATGGGAGGGAATCAAATTATAGACAAATTTACATCAACATGTGATAATGAGTGGGGGAGGAATTCCGCTGCCAAAATTTTGTGATTTTGGATAAGAATCACAGTGGTCCGAAAGTGAGAGAGAACTTTTGAGGTTGAGGTCCTTCAAAACTGATTTGACGCCCTTCGCAGTAACACATGTGGACCACATTGTGGATAAGATCATTGAACACGTGAACCTCAATCAGGCGAGAACAATGTGCTGTTTCAGATTAGGGTACCTGCTGACCAGAAATATCATAAGTAATCAGGTGCTCCTCAACTGGGGGCGTGAATTCGCTCATTGAGCACAACGGTGCTCATGGATGCGCGATTGCATGTCTCTTTACATGTAAAACCAAAGCCAGTCACGGTTAATGATTGGCCGAGGGGTGGGTAGGGTCTTTTATATATATAATCTCTTAATTTGTGAATGGCTTCACAATTCCATTGTAATCGTGATGTATGATATTTAGTTGTTTCTAAATAAACTTTTGTAGGATTCTCCAACAGATTTTGAATCTATACTCTTCACTACAACTAGCTGCATACTTTACCGACTATTAAATACAAATGGATCTTTAATAGTGAAACATATTATAAACTCACTATTTGACAAAAATAAACATCTTAATAGAAAGAGAATCTATTTTTTGGTGAGCACAAAAAGTGATTCTTGAAGATGATAATAAGTATGCAAACGTCATTACCTAGATTCCCTTAATGTATTACCAACAAATAGTTTTTGCCTCTGCCTTTATATATTAGTGTCACATAGATAAAGTGGGGTGTTTATAAGAAACTAGTGAACGCACACGTGCACATTCACGTGGCAAATAAAATTTTTTGGAAAATGTGCGGGGAGAGGACTCGTCCGTGAAATGGTCCCTACGCTAAAAGATATTTGTGTTGGTTGTTTAAAAGGAGAGAATCAAGGAACCGTTTTCGTGGGATGAAGAGAGAAATACAGAATTAAATATAATAAAAGTTAATAGGAGAGTGTGGGAATAAATATTTGTACGAGCAAAATTCTTTGAAAAAAGGAGAGAAGAGAGTGAATCAAGGAGAACGCAGCATCAAACTCGCTCTTTTTATAGTAGTATAGATGTAAAACTATAGAAACATTTTGCCAGGTTTGAAGCAAGGTTTACGGATTGTAAGACATGGTAGCGTAAATATTTATATATGTGGTTGTTGGTCAACATGGAAATTCCTCTGTTCCATAAGTTTTCATTAATGATTGATTTTATAGAAAGGCATAATGTTTGCATTTCTGAACAAATCTTTCATGATGTCTCAAAATTACATAAATATCTTTTATGTTTATATTTTCACTTTTTATTAGAATATAATTCTATTATTGGTCAACCACTTTTCCGCTAGTTCATTGCGTTCATTTTGGATACCAATTAGTGAGTTACTATGTATTAACCCTTATGAATGCACATGCATCTTAGTTTTGTTACATTTATTGGTTTTTGTATGATTTTCATTATTATTGTGATTCACTTTAATTTTCAATTAATTTGTGTCATTTACACCATTTTTTATTAAATTTTGTATTTTAATTGTAGGAATGATCAAATAGAAGATGGATATGATCAACCTCCCACAAAATGCCAAGAAATGATCCCAATTTCTCTAGATCTATAATCGTAAGTCCACATTCATATTGGAAATGCTAGAAATCACAATGTCATATTGAAAAATCTTCAGATCGGCTACCCAACTCACTAGTACTAGTAGATGGCCAGTTAGCTAGCCACCCACATGAAGTAGATTGCCAAATGTGTTGGATGGTCAATTACAACTATTTGATTAGACCCACTAACTAGTCAACCACTAAGAATCAATGTTATCATAGAGAGTGAAAATAATTTACAACAGATCGCCTAGCGTTGCTAGTTGATCATATATTAAGAATTACAAGATCCATATCAGTAGTACAATCGATCGATTAGCTTCGTTGGTTGGATGACTCTAGAATCAATAATACTACCTAATAGTCAAGTATTCAATCAACTGGAAGTTCCATCCAACCGAATCATAAAGCTCCATCGAGTCAAGAATGTAGAGCAGTTATCTAGTTAGCTCTCCTAGTTTGGCGACTATAAAATAGATAGTCAGAACCTAACTATACTTGATATGGTTGGTTAACATCACCAATTGGATGGCTACCTAAAGATAAAAGATGTCATTATACAAAAAATATGCATGGCTAGTCTTATAGATGATCAGCTATGCCATCCCAATTGCAAAATACAATAGATGTTGTTGCCACTACTTTGAGTGGTAGGCTCATTGATATCGTATAAATGAAAGACATGTAGTGGGATGAGGGGACCAGTTTCACAAATGTTTAACCCTAGTTTTGGATGAAGGGGATGAGAAAGAAATGTGGATACTTTTATGACCTTCCTAGAGCATCTCCTCTACAATTTTTGAATATTTCTTCACTAGATCATTGTGAGTTGTTATTTCTTCTCTTCATTCTTTGATGATGATATCCTATCTTTATTTTTCTATATGTCAATTTCTTGCTACACATAGTGAGTAGTTTCTTTAGTGGGGTACATGAAGTATCCCTATTACCCATGGTTCTTCATCCGCATTAGAATTTTTTATTCTACTTACAATTTGAATGCTATTAAACTATGATTTATCATTCTACATTCTGGACTAGCCATCCTATTACTTTTCTATTAGGTTCTACAATATGCAAAATTCTTGAGTCAAACGGTGCATATTTGTGATGACCCAGAATTTAGGATTCTGATACTCAATATAATATTTGAAATTATGTTGGGGTAAAATATTTTAATGATATACCTAGAGGTGTAATGTGGTCATATAATGAAAGTTGCACTTTTAGATCAAGATTTGATGATGAATCGACTTGTATGTAAGGTTTACCACTTATTTATAAGGTTATTTGAGGAATGTACTTACATGATCATAGAATAGAATGTTTGGCCTCAAAACATTGCTAGATGAGAAATTATACGACAAGGGATCTATGTGTAAAATTTGTGATAATTCAAGGTCCCTATTGGTGGCTATTAAGATATAATGATGTGAACTATTGATTTAAATAAGTTAGAAATAAGTTCAATTTTCATGTAACGTCACAAGTCAACCCAATCAACAGAGGGGCACAAATCTGTTAGTTGTGATAGGCTGAGTGGTGTGGCACACTAATGGGCCTTGGATACATCTGAAAGATCACAACTTACCAACGTTTTCAATAGAGAAACTGGTGTATAGGAGACCAAGTCATGAGGAAGACATATCAGGTGGTTAAGAGTGTTTGGAGATAAGTCTTCGGATCTACCAAAACTCCAGGAGCAAACCAACTAACCAGGCATCGTGGACTATAGGGTGAGATCCTCCCTTCTCACTCTCATCCCTCATCATCCACAACGCAGCGGCAGCATTGAGTAACAACACCAGGTCGAAGGAAGAGATCTTAGCTAGTGTTGGGCAAGAGAGATAATCAATAAACTTGACCTCCTCCTCCTTCCTTTCGTATGAGGGTCGAACTGAAACCAGCGCCGCCCAGACCTCCTACTATCCTCGCTTACACATCATTGCTACCAATAAGCAACATGCCTCACAACAACAATCAATATCACACCCGTCATCACCTGCGATGGCATCGAGGATCTTCCAGTCTTCCCTCATCCAATCTGGATGCCTGGAACCCACCCCCGACAGCCACAACTGAAAGTCTAGCCACCACGATTCTTCACTGTGTTCAAGTCATTAGGCCTCAACTCGCCATAATATGCATATCTGACTCCTCTACCATGCGCCCCGCTTAGTCTAGTAGTCTGTAATATCAGGGATCACAGCCGCGACTAATGATTGTCTCCTCCCTGTTAGCAAACCCCATCTGCGATGGCGCCCTCCTGAACCGTGGTACTCGACCTCCCTCTGCTTCGCCAAGACCGGTAGCACCCTCCGTGCCTGGTGCTCACCCACCAACCTCCTTCATCGCACCTCCTCCTCCGTGCTCTCCCCTCCAACCTGTTGTACTCTCCAGTCGGTGTCAGGTTTTGTTCCACCACGGCAGGCCGACGACCACTCTCAGTAGAACACCAGCGCCCCTTCCTCTCTTCATCACGAGGATCTACAGAAATTGCAGATCATGGAAGTCAAATCTTCACACGATGTTCTGAACCGCCACGGACGGCTGACGATCCATCATTGCAAGCACCATCGGCCCAGACACCTGCAACACTGGCCGACGTCCATATCTGAAATAGGGGACCTGCAGACGTCGTAGTAGGGCGCACATCCGCTGCCCGTTCCACGTCGACACATCCTCCCCCCCAGTGCGGAAGCAGCACACGCAGGAGTGGGACGATGGAGCTCTACGTGACTGAGTCCAAGGATTCGCGGCTCCCGAGATGGCGTGGAGGATGACATGTTGCTCGTCGGATGAGGGCCAGCGGCGGCGATTTGGAAACCTGCGGAGAACGCGGGTCGCGATGCAAGAGAGAGAGCCCGAAGGAGGCTTTTGACCCTGGGCCAATTCAGCCGAGTTATCCCCTGAACCGGACTGACTCTGTAAAGATGAAAAGAGAGAGCCAATTTCCTTGACTTGGCGCTCATCCAGATCCTAGGCGCAAGATCTGATGGCTATGTTAATTTCAAACAAGGTAACTATCTCAGTTAATATACAGATCTTAGATATACTGTTAAAAATAGCTTCCTTGGCCTATAAATCCCCCGAAAATACCCCTGGACTCAGCATAGTATCCTCTTTATTTTGGAATCCGTATATCAGTCTTTTGAGATAGTAATATCTATGATATTTGATTTAGATGAGAATATTTCATTTAAATGGTATAATTAGAAAATGGCTGAGATTAAATCTGAGAAAAATAGTTTTGAACCCTGATATAATCTAGAAACTAAATGTGGACTCCTGTCTTGATATAGTTGATTAATTTAAGGCCTTTTCTCATTATTACCTAATTACATGTTTAATCCTTACATTAATTGTAGAAAATAGGGAAAGTATCAGAAAATTATGAAATTCGTACCAGACCTTAATAATGACATATATATCAGACTAAAAATATTATAAACCCTCTCTTACATCAGATTGATCTAGATTTGACCAAAACCCTAATATGGACCTAAAATACCATTAATGATGATGAACCTTGTATTAATGATGATTAATTGCTATTAATCAGGTGATGACCAGAAATGTAGATGATCCAGAATATATATATATATATATATATATATATATAGGAATCTCTAAACTCAGGTACGTGTGCTTTATCTAAGTATATGACTAGTTTTCTTGTGTGCAATAGCTATGATGTATTGCTTGTCTTTACTTGAGAATATTGCTTGGATGTACTATGATTGTAGTATCTACGCCATGTCAATAAGAACCGCAAAGAGTATAGATGGTTTGTAGCTATTAAGTGGATATATGCTCTCTCTCTCCCTCAATCCTCTCTCTCTTCCTCTAAATATAAGGTCGGCACTCGGTCCCCATAGCCCAAGGGGCGAGGAAAAATGAAGTGTGACATCTCTCTCTCCCCTCTAAATATAAGGCTGGCACTCAGTCCCCATAGCCCAAGGGGTGGGGAAAAATGAAGTGTGACACCACTTAGTAGTACAAATGCATCAAAAGACATCTAAAAATATGTGTTTACCTGATTATCGCTCAAAATAATGTTTTCTTTTACTCTTTCTTTCTCAAGTTATTTCAATTATGCAAACATATTAGTATGTATCTTTCTACCCACATGCACAAAACCTTGTGTGTTGATTCGCTATTTCATGTATGTTTTAGGTTCAGAGCTAGCATGGGATGAAAGACGGGAAGTGAGCAATTTTCCAGGTTGTACCTATTGTGTTAAGATCCTGTTAGCATACATGTTCTTAGACTGTAGAATTTTCATTCAATATGTAATGATAAATTGTGTTGTAATAACTCACATGGTAATATATACATGTTGAATGTTGAGATGTGTTATGGTGTATGTATAGTTGTTTGTTCATGTATGTGTATTATGATTCCGCATCGCTCTCTGATATAATTGCTAACATTTTCGGATTTTATTTTCTCATCTCCATGGGGTTTTGAGAAGGTGAAAATCCGGGGACGTCACAGTTGGTATCAGAGCATGAACAGTAGCTACACCTAACAATTTCTCACCATGAAACATAAAACATAATTTCACCCTTCACATTAAACCCTAGAAACTTAGTAAGTTGTTCTATAGGAATAAGGTTTGACTTAGCCTCTAAGTTAGAACCTAGATGTTCGAGAACTAGGTATAGATAAGTGTGAGAAACCCTTTCTATATAGAGCTCATATGTATTGGGTAGCTACACTAATCTACACCATGTTCTCACCATTTCACTAGGTTACATGTTACCAGACTATCGGTTATGTGTTGGACACTCGGTTTTGCTGATTTAGTTTTGTTTTCCAATCAGCTCGAGCCTCGACAGTTTTCTCTGACGTCTTCTTTCTCAGAGAAAAACTATGTAATATTTTATTAAATATATGTAAATATAAAAATGTGTCCATCACACAGGAGAGTAGTGGGTGTTCATGCAACCTAAGTGAAAAGGAGTGACATCAGTCTAGAAGAGAGAGTAGTCTAGATTAGATGTCTAGAGCCTTATCAAGATATGTGATACATAGATTAAATGATAGAACGATAGTTGAAATAAACATGTGAAATCTTATCTAAGTTTGATCTCTGATGGTATAAGTTTCCTTATAAAGTTTTAAGTTGTATACTTGTTGAATCTAATTTTGTAGAATTTATGCAAAATCTTGATGATGAAAGTACATTCCTTTTTCTTACTTAAGATAAGCTAAGTTAAGATAGAGATGATTGTTCATTAGCCTCAAGCTTTTATACAAGGAGGATGTCTAGTTGTAGGATGAGATATGTGGCGAACTCTAGAGAGAGTAAGACCCACAGGGAGAAGGTCATAGGACCTAGCCTCCAATATATGAGATATGTGTTAAAAAAATGTCCTACACTAGATTACTCTCAAGTGTTGAGTTGAGTCCTTATGCATGATTCAAATCTATATGTGAGAATTGGGTAGATGACCCATATGATAAATTCAATCCTTTGGCTGAGTTAGGTCCTAGCTGGAGTGACATATTTTGTGAATCTCATCATTAGTTGCAAGTGTGGTATTATATGAACTCTAGTTATGAGATTATGATGCGTTGTGCAAACGATACTCAAAATACATGTTCTCCCTTCTTCTTCTCTTTCTTAATATACGATGATAGAAACCTTACTTGAGCTATATAGATGATTTATATATGAGGAGTCACTCGTATAGGCTTGACCTATTCTATATTTCCCCCCCTATATCATACATGTAGCACCCAAGATTGAAATCATGATAAGTTTGACTTTAAAATATTCTCTTCCCCTTCATATGAAACATTAAAGATATGATGATGAGATCATGGGATAAACTTAGTATATTCTCTTTTTCCCTTCACATAATACATGTAAGACATAAAAAGTTGAACTCATGAACTTGATATAAAGATATTTTTGGACCATATGATATATGATCAGAAATATAGTTCATAACTTTGATCCTTCTCAATGTATGCTTCTAAGTTGGGTATGAATATCACACCATAGGGTGAAACCCTAATGGTCAAGCATGTTAAGTAAGCCCTTCTCAAGTAATGAAATCCTAGTATCAAAGATGAAGAAAAATCCCCTCTAATTATGAAATCTTCATACGATGTTGATCAGAACCACATTAATGATGCTAGATTTGAACGATCTAAATATCATGACATATAAATGAATTCCTCCTAAACATTAAAAGTATGAACAAAACATGTACCCTTAGGGGTGATGTGATCCTAAGATATCCTAATGTCCTGTTATGGCTAAGACATTAAATGATGCTTCAATCTATATAAGGTGGGGTGGGTACACCTACATGCTTAAACCTCCTAAGATGACAACTTAGGATGAATCAAAATAATGATACTCTTGGAACTTAGAGTGGTGGTTTAGAGACATCCACAACTCCTGAATATTAGCTTAAGAATGAAACCACTTGAATTTCGAGGACGAAATTCCATATAAGGTGGGGTGAATGTGATGACCCAGAATTTAGGATTATGATACTCAATATAATATTTGAAATCATGTTGGGGTAAAATATTTTAATGATATACCTAGAGGTGTAATGTGGTCATATAATGAAAGTTGCACTTTTAGATCAAGAGTTGATGATGAATCGACTTGTATTTAAGGTTTGCCACTTATTTATAAGGTTATTTGAGGAATGTACTTACATGATCATAGCATAGAATGTTTGGCCTCAAAACATTGCTAGATGAGAAATTATACGACAAGGGATTCATGTGTAAAATTGGTGATAATTCAAGGTCCCTATTCGTGGCTATTAAGATATAATGATGTGAACTATTGATTTAAATAAGTTAGAAATAAGTTCAATTTCCATGTAACATCACAAGTGAACCCAATCAACAGAGGGGCACAAATCTGTTAGTTGTGACAGGCTGAGTGGTGTGGCACACTAATGGCCCTTGGATACATCTGAAAGATCACAACTTACCAACGTTTTCAATAGAGCAGCTGGTGTATAGGAGACCAAGTCGTGAGGAAGACATATCAAGTGGTTAAGAGTGTTTGGAGATAAGTCTTCAGATCCGCCAAAACTCCAGGAGCAACCCAACTAACCAGGCATCGTGGACTATAGGGTGAGATCCTCCCTTCTCACTCTCATCCCTCATCATCTACAATGCAGTGGCAGCATTGAGTAACAACACCAGGTCGAAGGAAGAGATCTTAGCTAGTGTTGGGCAAGAGAGATAACCAATAAACTTGATGTTATAACCCCAATTTTTGGGTTCAATTGGTGAGAAAAGAAATTTCTCATATTAAAGATAATTGAACAAATAATGATGTGATTTGTTTTGAATAAATGGATTCCATTCACAATAGCCTTGATTGGTTGTGTTTTGGGCTTTGTTGGCTATTGGGCCCGAATAACAAGAAAACTCAATGAATAAATGGATAATTGAAGAAAAGAAATATGTAGAAACCTCTAGAAGGAAAATACAAAGAGGATTTCGTGCCTCTTGGGTTCCTTGGGTACCAAGGAGTCCAAGGTTGCAAAAAGAAAGCAATAAGAAAAGAAAAGATTAAATAAGTATTTCTTTATGAAGAAAGAAATTGAAAACATTGATAAAATGTGGAAATTAAGTGAAAAGATGTATAATTGAGTTACCCTTTATGGAATTCCGTATCCCAAGGATTTCTTATAATAAAAGGAATGCCAGTGAGGAAAATAAAAGAGAAATAAAGAGAAATTCTCAAAAAGAACTATTTTAATGAGAGATAAACAAGATAATGTGAAATAATGCATAATGATGCATCTAGAAGGATAATAAGTATCCAATGAAGAGAATTTCAAAATAATGGAATATCTTGGGATCCAAGGAGTCCCAATGAAGAGGAAAGAAAGAGAAAATACTAAAAAGGAAAAATAAGAGGATAATGTGTTGCTTTATTAATGTATTATGTGGTGTTATTTAAAGAAAAGTATTTTCTAATAAAGGAAAATAGGATTTTGTGGCTAATGGATTAAAATCCAAGTATAAAGAGTAAAAGAGAAAGAGTTTTCGAGTCCCTAATTATCCAAAGAATATATTTATCTTAGGAGATAATGATGATAGAGGAGGTGGCTTGTTGTTTAAGGAAAACATGTTTCCTTTTGGGAAAAAAGGACTAAGTCCTCGTGGATGCTCTTCTTGGGGTGTGAATGCTCACCCCTATATAAAGGGAAGAGCCTATGGCTCGAATTAAAGGGAACTTCTACGTATCTCTCTCTTCCTCACCTTCTTCTTGTTCCTTTGAATTTGAAACCCTAACCAAGGACATATGGGACTACCTCGATGGCATCCAGCATCAGTGGAGGGATCTCGATAGAAGGAAGAAGCACCCACGTTACTCTGGGGTGGTTGGCCATCCTTTCCTGGCCGCTATCCTCGTGCGACACCTGCAGCACGGCTGCAGGCCGGCTGCGGATGGCAGGCCCGGCTAGCTTAAGCCAGTCGCCATGGCTGCGAGGATGGAGCACCAGCAGGTGGGAGCTGACGATACCATGAAGACGGAGTGAGGTCGAGTTTGCATCTCTGTGCCCTGCACTACGCGGCACAACAGTAGCACAGCTGCTTGGGCGGCCGGATGTTGCAGGCCCGCACAAGCCAAACCGGCCACCATGGCTACAAGATGAGGATGCCTAGAGGTGCGGGGAGGTCCAACGGAGGTAAAGGAAGGAGTTTCTGAAGCCTTCAGGTCCGGAGTTGGGAAGGGGAGGTGCACCTAGCCCTGCGCGCGGCGACAACAACCTCTGTCGAGAGGTTGAAGACGAGGGATCGGTCCTTGGACCGTTTTGCCCTCCGAGGTACAAAGAAATGCAGAGCCGCGCCGGGGGTAATTCAGTAACTCGGTTATGTTTCCCAAAGCCGCCTACAATGTTGAATGGAAACAGCCACGTGGCGCCCTCCGATTGGCCAGAGTAAGTAAATTTTGCTAAAATCATATCTCCTGATTCGTAATTCGGATTAAAACAAGTAATATATGAATTTTGCTCAAAAAATCGAGAGGAATATAAATAAAATATGTTTATAAGCCAATTCCTCTTGCAATTTGAAAAGTGGTGTAATTTATCAACTTTAGCATAATGATGATTAAAGAAACCCTACTTTGATATGATTAGAGTGATTAATAGGGTTTAATGAATCATTGGAGTTGATGTTAACCTATTAAATGTATAAGAGTACATTATGTTCAAAAAGGGAGAACTTTGCACATGATTAGTCTAATCTAGGGTTTATATACATAAATATGCTTGAAATGTGTAAAGTACATAAATTTATCATCTTTAATGATTTGATTAATGGAAAACCCTTAATTTTGATTAAAGATGGATTTAATATTGTTCAATGGATAATTCAGGCCAATATTAACATATGGTTAATAAAAAAATGAAAATAGGATTTTAAAGATGATCTTTTTTATAATTGGCTTAAGTTAGGGTTTTGTGCATAATTATGCATTAATGAGCTTGAAAACCCTAATTTGGGAGAATATGTCTTTTAATTGGATTAATTGTCCAAATCTATAAATAAATAGGGATATGATGATCCTAAGTCGATTTGAGTATAAAAGACTATTAAAATGGATAGTTTGAGCAATTAGGGTTTATATGAGTAGAAGATAGTATTTTAGGGTTGTTAACCAAAAAGGGATAAAGTGTGAGAAATTGATCTAAGAAACCCTAATGAATATCAATGAAACCTTAATATGGATTAGAAACCCTAGAAAGTGAATTCAAGTATATAGAGTAAATTCTTGATGAAGTGTGTAACAGTAGAGTACAAATTCTTTTCAGGAACTATGTGATGATTCAATTACTTTCTTGGATCTGTTGATTGTCTTGATTGTATATACATGAAGTAAATGTTGAATAATCTGCATGATTCATCAAATCAGGTATGTGGTTACGCTTATGAATAATCGTTTTAGTTTTGCGGCGATTTCCGAATGATTTATCGGTTGCTTAAAAATAACTGCTGAATGTCTATTTATTTCATGCAACTATAAAGTGACTATGATTATCACCATAAGTATGCATATAACTGGCTAGATCCGTGTTCACCTCTGTTGCTTTAAAAAGGCTGAAAAAGGGGTAATCCTAGAGTAAGGTCTAGGTTACCGAGAGTTATAAACTGAGCTGCCATGTGTGGTTCATGAGACTCTTCAGCATACCATGAGTTAAGGAGTGGTCTGCCTACAGGTAGTTCCATGTGACTCAACCCTAGAAACTGGTTCACTTATAGGTGGGACCATGAGGGGTTTAATGGGGATCTACCATAAGGAAGGTAGTGTCCAAGTCCACTACAGGGACAACTCAGAGGTTAGGGAACTTGTGGATCGCGGAGTTATATTTAAGACGTAATCTTGATTGTTAAATGATTAATTGAATGATTACATGGTTATCATAATTGCAAGTTTATTGTTTCCCCAAAATACCAGCTTCGGTTGACCAACATTTTGTTTGTCGGCATTTTGGGTACAAGCCAAAAGGACAAACAGAAAATCGTCACATGGTGAAATACATGAAGAATAATACAAGGAGGATTAGTTAGCATAGAATCATTAAGTGGATAGAAGTTAGATATCCAAAATTTCAAAAGGTATGCAAAGATTATTTTCTTACAGCTTTTCAGTTTAGTATGTTAAAATTTGATAATTATTCTTGGTTAATTGCCGAACCTTGATCCGGAAGTCATGGGTGCGGCTTTGACCTCTTGGTCTCCCTTAATTGGGGGTTATCGGGAGGTGGGGTCGTAACACTTGACCTCCTCCTCCTTCCTTTCGTATGAGGGTCGAACTGAAACCAGCGCCGCCCAGACCTCCTACTATCCTTGCTTACACATCATTGCTACCAATAAGCAACATGACTCACAACAACAATCAATATCACACCCGTCATCACCTGCGATGGCGTCGAGGATCTGCCAGTCTTCCCTCATCCAATCTGGATGCCAGGAACCCACCCCCGACGGCCACAGCTGAAAGTCTAGCCACCACGATTCTTCACTGTGTTCAAGTCATTAGGCCTCAACTCACCATAATCTACAGATCTGACTCCTCTGCCCTACGCCCCGCTTAGTCTAGTAGTCTGTAACGTCAGGGATCACAGCCGCGGCTAATGACTGTCTCCTCCATGTCAGCAAACCCCAGCCGCGATGCCGCCCTCCTGAACTGTGGTACTCGACCTCCCTCTACCCCGTCAAGACCGGTAGCACCCTCCGTGCTTGGTGCTCGCCCACCAACCTCCTTCATCGCACCTCCTTCTCCATGCTCTCCCCTCCAACCTGCTGTACTCTCCAGTCGGTGTCAAGTTTTGTTCCACCACGGCAGGCTGACGACCACTCTCAGCAGAACACCAGCGCCCCTTCCTCTCTTCATCGCGAGGATCTATAGAAATTGTAGATCATGGAAGTCGAATCTTCACACGATGTTCTGAACTGCCACGGACGGTTGACGACCCATCATTGACAACACCATCAGCCCGGACACCTACAACACTGGTCGACGTCCATATCTGAAATAGGGTACCTGCAAACGTCGTAGTAGGGCGCACATCCGCTGCCCGTTCCACGTCGACGCATCCTCCCCCCCAGTGTGGCAGCAGCACACGCAGGAGTGGGACGATGGAGCTCTGCATGACTGAGTCCAAGGATTCACTGCTCGCGAGACGGCATGGAGGATGACATGTTGCTCGCCGAATGAGGGCCAGCGGCGGCGATTTGGAAGCCTGCGGAGAATGCGGGTCACGATGCAAGAGAGAGAGACCAAAGGAGGCTTTTGACCCTGGGCCAATTCAGCCGAGTTATCCCCTGAACCAGACCGACTCTGTAAATATGAAAAGAGAGGGCCAATTTCCTTGACTTGGCACTCATCCAGATCCTAGGTGCAAGATCTGACAGCTATGTTAATTTCAAACAAGGTAACTATCTCAGTTAATATACAGATCTTAGATATACTGTTAAAAATAGCTCCCTTGGCCTATAAATCCCCTGAAAATACCCCTGGACTCAGCATAGTATCCTCTTTATTTTGGAATCCTTATATCAGTCTTTTGAGATAGTAATATCTATGATATTTAATTTAGACGAGAATATTTCATTTAAATGGTATAATTAGAACATGGCTAAGATTAAATCTGAGAAAAATAGTTTTGAACCCTGATATAATCTAGAAACTAAATGTGGACTCCTATCTTGATATTATTGAGTAATTTAAGGCCTTTTCTCATTATTACCTAATTACATGTTTAATCCTTACATTAATTGTAGAAAATAAGGAAAGTATCAGAAAATTATGAAATTCATACCAGACCTTAATAATGACATATATATCAGACTAAAAATATTATAAACCCTCTCTTACATCAGATTGATATAGATTTGACCAAAACCCTAATATGGACCTAAAATACCATTAATGATGATGAACCTTGTATTAATGATGATTAATTGCTATTAATCAGGTGATGACCAGAAATGTAGATGATCCAGAATATATATATATAGGAATCTCTGAACTCAGGTACGTGGGCTTTATCTAAGTATATGACTAGTTTTCTTGTGTGCAATAGCTATGATGTATTGCTTGTCTTTACTTGAGAATATTTCTTGGATGTACTATGATTGTAGTATCTTCGCCATGTCAATAAGAACCGCAAAGAGTATAGATGGTTTGTAGCTACTAAGTGGATATATGCTCTCTCTCTCCCTCAATCCTCTCTCTCTTCCTCTAAATATAAGGTCGGAACTTGATCCCCATAGCCCAAGGGGCGGGGAAAAATGAAGTGCGACATCTCTCTCTCTCCCCTCTAAATATAAGGTCGACACTCGGTCCCCATAGCCCAAGGGGCGGGGAAAAATGAAGTGCGACACCACTTAGTAGTACAAATGCATCAAAAGACATCTACAAATATGTGTTTACCTGATTATCACTCTAAACAATGTTTTCTTTTACTCTTTCTTTCTCAAGTTATTTCAATTATGCAAACATATTAGTATGTATCTTTCTACCCATGTGCACAACACCTTGTGTGTTGATTCGTTGTTTCACGTATGTTTTAGGTTCAGAGCTAGCATGTGATGAAAGACAGGAAGTGAGCAATTTTCCAGGTTGTACCTATTGTGTTAAGATCCTGTTAGCATACATGTTCTTAGACTGTAGAATTTTCATTCAATATGTAATGATAAATTGTGTTGTAATAACTCACATGGTAATATATACATGTTGAATGTTGAGATGTGTTATGGTGTATGTATAGTTATTTGTTCAGGTATGCGTATTATGCTTCCGCATCTCTCTCTGATATAATTGCTAACGTTTTCGGATTTTGTTTTATCATCTCCATGGGGTTTTGAGAAGGTGAAAATCCGGGG
Source organism: Alisma plantago-aquatica (assembly GCA_963693085.1). Taxonomy (NCBI): domain Eukaryota; kingdom Viridiplantae; phylum Streptophyta; class Magnoliopsida; order Alismatales; family Alismataceae; genus Alisma; species Alisma plantago-aquatica. The sequence goes on from OY856409.1 coordinate 1,298,120,961, forward strand.
ACGTCACAATATTGATCATTTCATTCTAACTCTTCGATGTGAAATTAGGGTGGATAGACATGGAGAGATGGATGGATTGACTTTAGAATAGAAAAGTAGTATAGTTGGGGTGATATTGGTCCATGCATAATTCCCTATTCAAACGAGTCAAAATTTTGCATCAACTCTGGTAATTAGTTTTTCATGCTAAATCCATGTAGTGAGAGATAGAATGAATTGGGTAACATAGAGGAAACCCCTTGTCTGACTCCTATAGTCATTTGACAATTCAACCTTTAATCGTGAACAAACCTATTGGGAGTGGTGATAGTCAAACCAATCAACCATTTTATTATAAATACTAGTTTTAATAGGATCTTCATTAAGTTGTAAATTGTGATTTTTCTTAATGACACTAAGACAAATTTTGTTCAACCTGTAGGTGGTATTTTGTATCAGAAGCCAGGTTAACCTAGCACTTTATTAAAACTAGTAAATTTGAGATATGAGAATTGTCACATAAAGTGTTTTAATCATTTTCCATTATCATATCAACTATATTAGAATTATTTAGGATTTTAATTTACCATCGATACTATTTCTTATTGTTTAAATTCATTATTTTCTTTAGTTTTGATGTGTGTGTATTTGTTCCCTTTAGGAAATTATCTGACCTAGTGTATTCAATGTCCATCCTCATTGACTCAACGCAATATCTCAACCTAGAGATAGACCAAACCTACCACATAATTCATAGAAAAAAAAAAGAGTCGAACTGATTAAATAAGAGACACACCATCAGGAACAAGAAACACTTGAATCATAGAGAGACATATTAGTCAAATAGGCCTGAGTTGTAGTACATAATGAGACTAGAACAACTTAGGAGGATGAGCAATTGAGTGATCTCATATAATTATATATCCCCAAATCTGTGCATTTTGGACATTAATGATCTACGCAACAATTGGTACTCCTAATGATGAGATGAGGACACAATGGGTTCATATGATGCAGAGCAACATATTTGTAGGCTGGTTAGGGTACAATGCACATGACCACTTGCAACACTTCACAAATTTTCTAATATGAGAAAACAAGCATGTGATCCTACTAAAGCTACCATAGTACATTTACTTTATCACTCCCTCACAGACAAGTACAATATTTGACTCAACTCTCTAATACCATAAAGTATATAGATATGGGACCATTTTCAAATTTATTCTTTGAGATATGTTATCCACCCTTGCTTGCCTATCACCTCAAAGGAAAAACATTCAATTCCAACAAACTCTCAAAGAAGCTTTATATGAAGCATGGAGAGTAGAATGGGCTTTTGGAGGGAGTCCTAATCATGCATCTACTTAGTCATGCTTACTTAAAACATCTACAACATAGTTAATTTTGACATTAAGAATTTCCTAGTTTCTTTCTCAGGGGGAAATTTCATTCCACAAGGGTTGGAAGACATGTAAGGTAAAAAAATTGGGTTGCAACCAGGTTTATGAAGCCACCATATACATGTACCAGCCATATTTTGACAATGGATTTCCAGAAGAAGTTAATTCTATTAATTTTATACCAACATCACAAGAAATCATCACACATCCCAACATGGGAATCTAGTTGGAGTAAAGAATGAATAACAACTTAGATACAGATACAATCTAGGTCAATCTTAGGGTCCACCTAGTTTTCTACTATTTAAGAATTTTTGACTGAAAAACTAGCAAATATGGATAATACCAAAATATCCAAAATCAAGAGCTACAACTTCAAAACCTTAATTAAGGACATGGAAGATGATAGAATTTATCAAATCCAGTTGATTAGGCCTAGTTTGGTTCTATTGATAAGATTCTTGCAAATTAGAAACCCCACAATAATTCCTTTGAAGCTTAGACGGAATAGATAGAAGCAACATTTCACCCCTATAGGGGCAATGCAGGTCTACCACATTATGATCCAAAGCACCCAGAGAAATTCAAGGCAGTGACTATGAAATAAGAGTTGTTTTTCTTTATAACGAGGAGTTCCAACCTATGGTTCAATCATTTCAGTTGAGGATGATATTGGGATATACTAGCATAGAGTTATATAGGGCATAATGGACATTGAGAAAATAGTAGAGGCTACACATATCACAATGGAGCCAATAAAACCTATGTACAAACCATTTCCACCATTCTAAAGTAGGTTTACATAGACTCCTGTAGACACTCATTCATGAAATCCAAGGAGGATAACAAGAAGTTGCATGTTGGGATTACTTTCTTGTATGTGCATGCTGAAATTTTCTCCTGGTCAATATTTTTAAAACCTTTCTCACTCATAAGTAGAAATTTGGAAGAATATGTGATTGATAAGCAAGTGGAAAATGCTTCAGATATAATTTAGAATAACAATCCATGCATGTCAAGAATCTAGTATCCTTCAGTGTTTCCTACTTCATAGGTGATTCTTTTGCAATAAAGTATTGATTGACTTGGCAAAAATCATACATATCATTCCCAAAAGACTTAATAGGAGGGTGCATTTTTTGGATTAGTTATCCACTTGCATGGTTATTCCATTATTTGATTCATCCATGAATTCTCTTGTAGGAATGATGTAAGATGTTCCATGGAAATTGAGAAGTGCCTACTTTCATTATGGTGGGCATTAATAAAAATCTTCTCTAACCTCTCATCTTTGATGGGCCCTTCCTTTCTATTGCCAGAGTACTATATCACATTGAAATTGTGGATGGGAAAATATGACATAGATTTTAAATTTCTTGATAGCTTTAAAGGACTGGACATTCAATAAGTCTATTTCTTGGATATTGTAGATATATTGGCACAATTCTAGAAATATCAAGTTCCCAAGAGAAGACCCCATTCACTTTCCACCTTAGGACCTACACCTTTCAATATATGCCTTTTGGGTTATGCAAAACCATGTCATATTTCAAATTTGCATGTCAATTATTTTAGCAGGCTACTACGAGAAAATTATGAAAGTCTTCATAGACCAAAATTGTATATATGGAGACTCAAGTGAAGCTTGATTGAGTCATTATCCTTGGTATTCGTGTGTTGTAAAGAAGCATTTATGGTGTTTAATTGACAGAGAGTCAACTTCATGGTGAAGGAAGGCATAGTTCTAGATCACTTGATTATTTTTTTGGGACATTGTAGCTGACAAACCTAAAATAGAAGTGATTTTAAAATTTACAACTTAGGTCATCTTGGTCCATGTAATCTTATATTGAAAGTTCATTTAATATTTTAGCATCATTTCCATGTCTTTGACAACTCTTTTGCTAAAGGGTGCATATTTCATATTTGACAATGAGTGATCAAAGAGATTCACTTGCATGAAAGAGATTCTAGTGTCCATGCCCATCATTTGTGCCTCAGTTGGATTTACCATCCAAGAATCATGTGCAAATGCTAGTGATAATGTAGTCTGAGAAATCTTAGGACAACATATGAAGAGGAAAAGTCATGTGACTTATTATACTAGTAAGAAATGTGGTGAAGCAAAAAAGAATTATGCCCAAATATAGAATGTGCCCCTCACTATTTTTATTCCTTTAACAAATTATAATCCTACTAGGTGAGCTCACAATTTATTATTTGCACTGACCACATGTCGATCATGTATCTACTTTCAAAGAATGGAGTGAAGCTACTACTTAGTCACACCATATCTCTAATGTTTTTTTCATGATTTAGAGTCCCTTGCCTTGTTATATACAATAGAGATGCCCATTTTCTAGTGCATAGTTTCAAATTACTACTTTTCAAGTATGGATTCTCCCACTGCATAGTCACACCATGTCATTCATATACCAATGGGGAGGCAAAAGTGCTCACATTGACTATTTAAAGTTGTAGTTGAGAAGATAGTCAACTAGACTCATAGATGTTGGCCAATACATTGAATGATGCTCTCTGGGTTACCGAATAACCTATGAGACTCCATTGGATATGACTCTTTTTAATTGATATAAATGAAATCTTTTCATTTCCCCTTATAACTCAAGCATAAGGCTTGGTGGGAAATCAAGTAGCTTAATTTTTATCTAAAGACAATAGGGTAAAATAGATAGTTCCAATTGTAAGAGTTAGAAGAACTCCACATGTTTGTGTATGAGAATGATCACATCTAGAAAGAACAACACCAAGACATGGCATGATGGCCACATGAAGATAGATGATATGAAGGAAGGTAATCAAGTCTTTCTACATAAGTCACACCTTCAACTCTTCCCTTGGAAAATGACAACATGATGGCATGGTCCTTTTATCATCAAGCATTTATACCCTCATGGGATATTCTCTGTATAGAGGTATTAGATAGTCCATTTCATACTAAACATGCTCATATTTTATTTTATTGCATGTAGATGATTATTCATTATTGCATAATCAATTCTATAATTCATCAAAACTAATTGAACAAGCAACTTTTGAGAATCTATAGTGTAACATCCCTGACCTGGGTTATATCTTAACCCTAGATGTTTTTCTCAATGAGGTTGATTATATGCTTGCTCTTATCTTTTGAAAAGTAATTAAGGCTCAAGAGGAACTTACATTTTAATTTTAGTTCTTTTTGAATAATGTTGAAATAATGTTTTGTCTATTTTGGACTAAAGTGCAAATTACCCAATTTGAGGGGTTAACTTGCAAATTGAGCATGGAAAAATGTTCCAAATATGTTGAAGCATCATAGGAATGAGTATGATGTAGTGGTATGGCTTCCAAAAGCTTGAGCACCAAGATAGAGCTTGCTAAACAATCTTTGTGCATTAAAACCTAGTTTTGGTGTAATGTGCAATTTACCCAAAACCTAGGGTTCAATATGCAAAATACCACTTCAAGAGGGTCCCTCATGATTCTTGGCATCATTTAGAGAAATTAATTTGAGAGGGGTGCCTCATTTAAATCATTTTGGAAGAGAGAGAATCTTGATATTAAAATAATCAAGATTTAAGCATAATTGGAACTTTATTTCGATTTAATGCAAAAAAATAAAAATATTAATTGAAGAGCCCTTCAACCAAAATGAGATGGCTGATATTGCACAAGTATATATGATAGTTTTCCTTGAAAAGGCATGAAAATATCCCAAGTGAGTGGAGAGCCCACTCCCATTAAGTTAATAAAAAGTAATATCCACTAAAAATGGGATATTAGTATTATATGAATTAAGGTGCTTAATTGCTTTTCCTTTAAATTGTGGATAATGAAGAAGCATTAAAGGCAAGGGAATGTGCCTTCGTTCACAAGGAAGTGAGGGGAGTGTGTGGCATAATTTGGGGAGATAAAGGATATCTTTTCTACTTTCTCTCTCCTTGGAATTCCTTAATAAATACTTCCTTTTCCACTCAACCAAAGATCGTTTTTCAGATTTTCTTTATTTCTTGCCTTGGACGAGCTCAAGGGGACTAAGGAGCAACAGGAGGATGAACTCCAACCTGTAGGTAAGCTCCTTGATCACTTTCAACCATGATTTCATGGTGGAAATCGAAAATCAATGATGGATTTCTTCTTTTCTTCCATCAATCTTCCAGTCTAGCCAATCCTTTTCACTCAAAAGCTTGAGGAACGAACTTGTGTAGTAAGAAAGCTTCTTTCACCATTACGGAAGTGAAGTTGGAGCTTTGAAGCTTCATTGAATGAGGTTTATATAACTTAAACCCTTAAATGTTGTTATTGCATTCAATTCTCCATTTCTTGTTGATCATTTTGTTCTTCTCGGAATTCCTTTGATCAATTGATGCAATTACAATGAGAACGGAAGTAGCTTTTGAAGGATCAAAGTTTGATGATGATGACATCATCCTAAGAACACACCTTAACAAAGATCTAGTGCAAACGGTTTCAATGACTTGAGACCAAACAGTCTCAAGATCGTTTGAAACCAAACAGTCTCAAAATCGTTTGGGATCAAACGGTCTTACATCGTTTGGAGGTTAAGTGTTATTGTTGTTGAACATTAATCCATTTGTCTTCAATTGAATTGATGATAATAGTTCCATGTTTGGATGATCCACCAATTGTAAACTCTAATCAGGTTGAGTGTTGAATCCCTAATTGAATTCAAATAAATTTGGTGGTTGGATGGGTCAAACGGTCTCAAGACCGTTTGACACCAAATGGTCTCAAGATCATTTGAGGACAAACGACATCAAGACCGTTTGAGGTCATTTCATGTTATGGTTTGATATTGATTCAATAGTTTCAATGGAAATTAGTTCCATTATGTCAACAATTGATAGGTTCTTGATTTCAAAAACCTAGTTGAGGGTTCAATTGAAGGGTGACTCAATGGTTCAATTGTTGAGGATTTAATGGTTCAATTGAAGAGTGATTCAATGGTTCAATTGATAGGTGGTTCAATGATTGAAAACCTAAATTGACTTGATAGGTGGAAACCCTAATTGGTCCATTCGGTTTTGAGAGGATTTGGACCAAACAGTCTCAAGACCGTTTGAGTCCAAACGATCTCAAGACTGTTTGAGTCCAAACGGTCTCAAACCGTTTGGAGACCCAAGTGGTTTCAAGGGTGATTTACTCATACGGTTTCTATATAGTTTTGTTTACATGGTTTCAAGGGCTAATTGCCAAACGGTTTCAAACCGTTTAAGGTCTAAGTGACCAAGACCGTTTGAGGTCTAAGTTGTTGGGTTTTAGGGGAATCAGAGAAGGTAGCGGAAACAAAAAATTTCTCCCCCAAACCCAGAACAAGGAAGCGCGTCAACGTCTATATAATAGGAAAAGATGGTTTCTGGAATCATACCTTGTCCCGAGGCTTGCTCGGCGACAATACCTTGCGCCTTGCATGATCTTCAACTCTGGTCTTGGACGGTGTCTGTGCAGCTCCTGGTTGCACCGGGACTGACGACTCCTCCTTTCACTGGACTGTCAGGATTGACAGTTTTCCTCTTGAGCGGTAGAAACCTCCCACCTCTGAAGTAGTCCACACAGACCACCTGGAACTCCACACTCCTTGTCCCACAAGGAAGTGGAAGGAGTCACACCCTCCTGTTGACGTACTAGTCGCCAACACACTCTCCTTCCTCCAGTTGCAACTGCAGTTGTCCTTCCCTTGCTGCACCTCCCTTTGCGGGTAGCACTTGCTTGGGCTCTCTCTCGGTTACCAAAACCAGTGAGAATGACAACTTTGCAGAGCAACTGATTACACTGAGTTGTACTTTGAGAAGCCCCCAATACCCCTATATATATAGGAGGGTCATGGGACAGGGTTCTCCATCCCGGGCAATATGGGACTAAAAGTAGGAGTAGAAGGGTTCGAGATTTTCCACAAAAGCAATCAACTCGCAACCTGAACCGACTGGTTCACAAGTGAACCGGTCTGTTGGGGATCTGAACTGGTCGGTTGGAACACCAACCGATCAGTTGGGACCAATGAGCCGATTGATTCACTTCTGAACCGGTCGGTTCGTGGTCCTGATCAGTTCCTGATTGACTTTCCTTCTTTTGTTTCTAATTGGTATCGAATACCAATCCTTGTTCCAATCAAATTGGGCAAGTGAAACGCAAGGAAAATTCTCACCGACCTGACTTTCCCAACTTGCTCGGTTGCACCAGTTGAACCGATCGTTTCAACACTTGAATCGATCATTTCACTCTGACCATGAGCCGATCGACTCAACACTTGAGCCGACCTGTTCAACACTTGAACCGATCGGTTGGGAGTACAGGTTGTGCAGAATCAGTCAAAAGCGATTTCAATCAATCCGATACTCCAATCAATATGTCCAACACCTTGAACAATATGATATTGAGCTATCAATTGATTGAGTGTTTAATTGAACTACTAAACTCCTTTAGTAATCAATCTAAACATTGTTTGTGGACAAAACTCCTCTTTCAGGTGAAATCCTATGTGTGTGACCCTGCAGGTCCATTTCACGTTGGCAGTGAAAGTCCAAAACACTTATGACTTCACAAGCAAAGAGCGGTGCCTAGTCACACATAAGTGCTACCCAAGTGAAAGTAGAAAGTTGGAGAACAACTTTCAATCCTACAATCTGTGAATGGTGTTACAGTGAATGTATAATTCCTTTGTCACTGATATCCCGAATGAACTGGAGGCATGGAACAGTCATCCTGTCAATGTTCATTCACTTTCTTGATCTCAGAGTAGATTGAACGAGATATGTATGACATCAATATCACATACTGATTCACACATGCGTGCGCACGCCTATCTCAATCCTACTCATCAAGTGGCCTTGGATATCAAACTCCTTCAAGAGGGACAAATCCCATATCTATCACTCACCCCTCAAAAGCCCCACGTGTCAAAGCCACCCAATCATCAACTTTATAACAACCCATGTTTCAAGACTGTGTTTGATGATGTCAAAGTGTGCCCAACGACATGTGTTGAGTGTAGTGATTTTAGGTCTAAGAATCACACTCACCACCATCACTGTGAGTACTGACTGTGACTACCATGTCATGGTTCCATGTGTCAAACTCACGGTGGATCTGTCTGGTACACTTGTTCTCTAACAAGTACCTATGTGTTTGGTTTGATATCTCTATATCATGACTAATGAGATTCTGTCATCAACCAACACCACAATCTAGTCTTGTGTGTCATTGCTGTCTATCTACCTTCCACGATGACATCCGACTAGGGACAAAACAAGAATGTACAAACTCTTAGCATCCGTATGATCTCATCGTTCAGGTCCTTAACCTGAAAGCATACGTCATTGAGTATTGTCATTCTCTAGACATTCAATCTGTTCTATCACTATCTCATATGACTGAACCAGAAAGAATTGGAAGCTTTCCTTTATGGTTTATCAAATCAATCTTGATGTATCCCACCAATCATCCCATGATTGGCTCTCAGGGCATACATACCAACATAAGTGACCAAGACCGCTTGAGATTTAAGTAATCAAGACCATTTAAGATTCAATTGGTCAAACCATTTGGACACCTAATGTGAATAAAGTTCAATTAACTACTTTATTATTAATGATGTAAATCAAAGGTGATTACAATAGTTATACCTTTGAGGTACTAGGGTAATTAGTACCTTTTGAGTGGTTAACTCTTGATGCTTATGAAAGCAATGACTTAATATGTTGTGACAACGCTTCAGTCAAGTTGATTGGACCTAATCTAATTAATATTGAAGTAATTGACATCCTAGAGAGGATGAAAGAGCGAGGAATTCCTACATGAATGATAATCATGTAATGGTTAAACCTCAAAACTTTCAACATGAATAGAGTATGAAATTAGGGTATGATCCTTGATAAATAGATCATGAAACCCTAATTGAGAAGGTTGATGAATCACAACCCTAATTTAGGGCAATGCTAGTTGTAACCCTAATATAGGAAATGGTGTAACCCTAACCTACGGTGATGAGATGAGAAATCCCAATTTAGGTTAATATAATGAGAAACCCTAATTAAGGGTGATGTCATGTGAAACCCTAATTAAGGGTAAATCTATGTGAAACCCATATATGGGGAGATGTCATGTGAACATTAATTTATAAAGATGGAAAACCCTATTCGTAATAATGGAATAGTGACTAATATATTGACAAGTGAAACACCTAAATAGGTTGATAATGGATATCATTATATCAATAGTTCCTTAACTCAAAGATGAGTCCATATCATTGGAAATGGTTGTATATTCTAAATAACTGACTTATGACCAATACATTACATGATAAATGTGATGAACTATTGCATAAAGTATTAGGATGGGAAATACCCTAATACAAGCTAAGTTGATGAACTCAAGAAAGATAAAGGTGATGAGGGAAGTGATACATCAAGATATGATAGATATCACATCCAACACCTCAAGATTGATACACATTGATGTATTTTAAATCCGATATACTTGGATGAGTAACACATGAAGTGTGGCATGTCAATTGTCACATTGAGATGTAATGCACTTTGATAAGTGAAGGCTAACATGCCTTATGAAAAGGTTGATCCAAATCAATAAAGTATGATGTAATCGTATTCTGGTAAAGTTGAGAGAGGAACTTATATCTTGTGTTGATAATTCATTCAATGAAAAGTGATGAGAATAAATAAGCATGATTAAATGCTTATGTTATCAGTGTTGGCTCCTAGATGTGTGAAGCAATGAAATAGGGCTTGATCAATAATAATATAATCTTAAGAACCTAAATGGCTATTTATGGAAAACCCTAATGGAGGGTGATGATATGTAAGAGAAATCCTAATCCTAAAAAGGGAATAGTGGTATTACTTTGTGTTGCATAGTGCTAATATGTAAGCATTATAACCGTTATCATGAAGTACTAACCATGCAGGTATCATGAGAAGATGAACATAGCCAGGTATGAGCTATGATGTTTCTTTTATTTAAGTTGTTAATGAGCCATAATATGCCTTGTTGCCTACTAAAAGATAACAAGAGGTGAAATGAGCTTTGTGAGCTATGTAGAATGCTTGTGTAGCAAGAATCATGATTACCTTGGTCAGATGACCTGAAGGTATTAAGTTACCTGATAAGTGGTAACAAGTATTCTATGATGAACTAAGGGTTTGAATACCCATATTCTTTAATCATGATGATGAACTTGTTAAGAAATAGAAATGTACCTGATGAGATGAGGGATTATGATCCCAATACTTCATTAAAGAGTTGAACAATACTTGATGAAAGTATTACCCATTCTTTGTAGCAATTGTCATAATGTTTAATGTTTGGAAACTTGTTTGATACTAAAAGAATATGGTGATACACTTAGTTAATCCAGTGATATTATATAATGTAGATGTCCTGGTCACAGATCCATCAGCGTCAGAATTTGTTGAATGGTGAAACAAGTTAAACTCAGAACGCATATTTTTGAATATGTGGGGGTAATTGAGTAATTATATCATTATGCCCCGTAGGGATGACTGTGTGTTATCATCTATGTACAGGATAGGTTGTGTTCCATAACCCTGAAAAGAGTATGGCTACAGGCCATGACTCCACAAAACAATACCAGGCATTAGTTGTGTGATATAAGCCTGAAGAGAGTATATGCTACGACTATAACTCTATAGCAAAGATGTCAATATACCCTGGAAAGCTAATTATAGTTTGACACATGATGTCTCTACCATATAATCTCGTACTAACTGAGAAGGTTGATGTTACTCTGCTTAACATATCCTAGAAGGATAAATGTTATATATATGTACTTCAATTCCTCATTGAATAAGTATCATGTTGTCTTATCAAGTTATAGATGAAATGCTCTTAATAAGAATACTGCTCTAATTTATTTAGATATTGATCTATCTATTGTTGAATATATAATTCCTCTGAATAGTTTTATTCAATTAAACTACAATAATAATGTTTTGGTAGAGAGTTATATCTCTTGCTTGGGAAATTTACAATTGTCTCACCCCCGTGGGATGCACATTTTTAGGTGGACGTGGACGAGGAGGCAGGAATCTTTCAATAGGTGAAGGACGGAAACAACAGCAGTAGAAGAGAACGGTAGTGATTTCTCAGGTGGAAACACTGGCTGTCACATCTTGTATATATGTATAGAAAGTCCTATGTGTCATCTCTTTACTCTCAGGTCCTCAGAGTAATTGTTAGTGCTTTTGAGATTTTGGCTTAGTGCCTCGATATTTTATACTTCGTGTGTTTAGTTTAACAGGATAGTTGATGCTTGTAATTCTCAGAAAAAGATGATACAAGACATGTACTTGTGAACTAGTATGTAATTAAATTTCTTCAGTTCTTTATGGACCTCTCTGAAAAATGGTTTTAATTTTTAGTGATTTTTGGTAATCCACTACTAATGAACGCTTCCGCTTAAGTATATCTTGTTTCGTAATTTGTATGCCACATATAGTGCACAAGGAATCAACTCCATTTGATTAGATACTCTTCCTAAATAAATGAATGGATCCCTAATAGAGTTATTGACCTTGACGAGGAATTTTATAGTCAATCGTCTGACTCGATAGTCAGTCATTTAACATTCGTATTCTCTTCCACCGACATGGTGCTAGATGATTATCTTGGAACAATCACAAACTGTGTACTTTTAAGAGACATTTTATAGTTGACTTAGTAACACACTACTTGGATGAATAACCTAGAGATCACCTTTTTGAACAACATTTCTAATTCCCTGACAAGCTCAACTAGCTAACTGGCTACCACTCACTAGGACGCAATGACATTGGATAAGCATTAGCCAATTGACCAGCTACATTACCAACCAATCAGCTTACACAAATAGAATCACACCATCTATACTGCTAACCAACTTCCTATATTTTCTATTTAACTGACTCGTAGTGATCATAATATACTACTAAAGTTGGGGGTAATTATGTGATTCAAATCTACCTCAACTTTATTAGGGTAGAAACCCTAGTATTTAGCTCACTAATGGTACAACTGATCACTTGTAGCAGGATGGATCTAATCATAGTATAAATTAACATACAACCCAAAGGACAATGTTTTTGACAATTTATTGATCAAGATTACAGAACAAGATAGTGTATTCAACACAAGTGTTTGATTTGGGTATTAAGCCAGATCAAAATATTGCAAAGGTTGAAAGTAAAGCTGAAATTATCAATGGATGAAACACTACGATGAGTGGGTTTTGCCATTGCTATTCATGTTCAATCTCTCATTACGCCAAAAATAAGTATGAGCTAACTAAAATTGAGGTCATGAGAATTCTATCCTTTCATAATGAGTTTCTAACTTGGACATATATCATTTTAGGTCCCATTGCCTTTGGAAATACCTATCAAAATATTTCATCGATGGTTAAACAAGAAAAGCAATCAATATCCTAGATCAAGGATTCAATTTTTTCTACATCAAATATTTTATAAAGATGTAAAACTACTAATCAAACAAGATTGCAAGCATAAAACAATTAATCGAGATTCATTCCAAGGTTTATACTTGCTTAAATGAAGTAGAAAATAATTAATAAAGGTAGATGGGATACTCCATGTGTAAGTGGAGTGAAATCACCCCTTTACTAAAAATTTGAAGAATTGACATCCATTCCAAACACTCTTAGAGGTATGATGGAATGGGCATAAATTTTCCAAATTTATTAAACATTGGTATACAAAAGACCATTAAAAAGTAGCGGAATAAAACTAACGGACTATATTCAATTTCATAAAAGGTTTACAAAATACATCAAATTCTCCCATTAGGGTTTACATCAAGACACACAATCAGGATCTAGATAGAGGGAAGTCTAGACTACTACAATCTTGTCTCCAAGCAACATCTCCATCAACTAAGTCTAAGCCAAAACTAAGATCTTCCTTGTCTTATCCATCACCTTACTCAACATCTGGGTGGTTGGGAAGGCACCTAGCAAAAAGGGAAAGGGAAGAAAAGTATGTGTCACAAAACTAATCTCGGATATCAATATAAGTAAAGAAAATAAGAACATGCTAGGGTTCATCATAAGATGAAGATAACAAGAGTATGAGGCTATATATCAAAAGAAGCTTGCCATTAACAATTATATCAAAAAGGATTTTCATGTAAGATAAGTATGCCTACCTAACTAAGTAGGGTTGAGGCACCTACCGGACCTCTAACCTTAGGTGAGGGGAGAATAAGACATTCCTAGTCACCTACAATATTATGGGGAGTATAAGACATTCCCCAGGATGATTATTTACATGCCATCTATGGGTGGTTGTACATAAGTACCGCTACTTCAAATTAAATAGAACATAAATCCACATGCTAGAAAAGTAGTCATGGCAAGAGTAGTCATAATATTCAATAAGCATGGCAGTGGGGTATAAGACCCAAGCAAGAATAAATTATAATCTAATTTGAGGCATGAACAATATTAGGATTCAAGAATAGAATATTTAGGGTTCATTTAAGCCTCATTAGGAAAATATAGGATTTGGCTGCAATTATCCCAACATAGGGTGCAAGGAATGCACATACATAAATAGGGATTGCACATACATAAAGAAGGATTACACATACCTCTCTTACTGATATCAATTACTAACGTTCACCACTTTAGTTGAGTCCAAGTTCCACTTTGCCTATTTTCAATGTATTAACATGTACTAGAGTACATAGTGCACATTAATATATAGAAACCCTAATTTTAGATATTTTTAGAAAAAATCGGATTTAGCTTTTGAAAATATCACCAATGAACTTATTAGGTTCTCCTGATCAAGAAAACATATTTTTATGTTAATTTTGGACTTAAGATGATTAAGATGTAATTTTTATGGATTTTATGTGTTAAATTCATTTTACAAAAATCACCCTTCGTAAAACCACGAAATCATACCTTGAAAATATTTTTATTAGATAGATATTAATCTTCCAATTCCAAAACATATTTATTTGTCAAATTTGGATAAGCAGTTTAGAATATATGAATTTTTCAATACTGACCAATAGGAAATTGCCACATCATCAAACCGATCGAGATAATTAGAGAGAGAGGGGGAGGGAAAACACCATTTGACCTAATATCATGGTTTTAGATTAATATTTATACAAACTAGATCTTCTATAGATGGTAAACTGGTAAGAAACCAAAACCCTAGATGAACATGGTAAATAAAGATGGAAATCATCGATTTTAAACATAGATGCATGAATTTTAAGCATGTAGCAAGCAATATATGAGAAGTGGGTTATGAAACTCGCCTCTAGGGAAGATAAGAAGGTCCAAACAGCAAGGATCCGAGCTTATAAGGTTTGGTTGCTCCAAGGCTAGCTCCTTTCTTGGACGATGATCACCTTCTCAGCTTAGAGGTGATAAACCCTAGCAAAAGAGCATAGAGATGAGGTGTTTTAGGGTTCTAGGTGGGGTTTCACCTTGGAATTCCATGGTTACGACCTATAATAGGGTTTAAGGAAGACTAATAGTATGAAAATAGGGAAGGGAGGGAGGAAACTTACTAGTTTTGGTTGAAATTACCAAGGAGGAGCTTTAGAAACCCTAATAGAGCAATTTGGAAGCCCTAGGAGCCTTCTTCACCAAGGTAGGCTCCCTCTATTACCTTGGGATAGAAACTTCGTGGCCAAATACAGAAGGAACTATTATCTAAGCTAGAGGAAAGAAAAGGAGAGCAAGAGTTTTCGAATTGTGAGTTGGGAAGGGGTATACATGGCTATATAAAGAGAGAGGTGAAGCATGAGGTGTCTTAAGGGACTTTCCATGTGTCTTTAGCCTAGGGATTGATGGCCATGCAAGAGGACAGATCATAGAGGCTTCATGCATATCAAAAGTCGGTCCTAAGAGCCCATAGATCCTTCTAGGCCATCCCCACCATTTTTCAAGAAATAAATAGCCTCATTGGTTGATAGCTTTTAGGGATAAGCATCTTTATAAAGAGGGTAATCCCTATAATGCCCTTGGAAAGAAATACCATCAAACCAAGGTGAAACTAGGTTCTCCAATGGTTTAAAATCTCGTTAATGGTAAGGGAATATCTAAGG
The DNA here is from genome assembly GCA_963693085.1 of Alisma plantago-aquatica. Taxonomy (NCBI): domain Eukaryota; kingdom Viridiplantae; phylum Streptophyta; class Magnoliopsida; order Alismatales; family Alismataceae; genus Alisma; species Alisma plantago-aquatica. The sequence continues at coordinate 1,298,136,461 of OY856409.1, forward strand.
ATTAAAATTCAGTTGATAATTTGCAAGAAAAACCTCTCAATTGGGTAAATTGCATAAAAGTCCATAATGTACATATAATTGCATAACTTGCACAAACAACATCCAAATCGAACAAAATTTGAAGCTTAGGATCATTTTATGTTTTAAAATCATATAAAAAAGTTAGATTAAGGTTTAGAGCACTTAATTATGGTAATTAATCTTTCACTGATGTATTTGTGCATAAACCATTATATTGGTACAATTAGTGAATAAATGTTCACTAAATGACTATAAATTCCACTAATTAAATAGAAAGTCCAATAAGGATAGAAATGAAAGGAAAAGATGGTAAAGTGGATCAAAAGGCAAAATTTTAGAATTTGGTATGTTACACCATGAACCATTGATGAAATGCTCACTCATCATGTCAAGGTCAAGATGAATAAGAGAGGAGGAGTAGAGATCCGACATCACATTAGAGGAAGGAAATATAATCATGGTTTTGTCCATGTGAGGGCACATCATGTGAGTTATTGAATGGAGGATATGGACTATAGGAACTTTGGGCATTTTCAAATCTAACTGCTCTCAAGGTCATTATTAGGATGATCAGAAACATCCAGAGGAATAGGCTGAGGGTGTAGATGATGTGAAAAATCAATGTAGAGATAAAACATGGAGTTGGGAAGTGCTTCTATGTAAAGAAAGGATGCCCTTCTCAAGGATGGAGGGTCAATACTTGGGAATAACATTCATGTGAAGAATATACCTCCCCTTGACATTTGAGGGTCGATATTTATGGATGCATGATAGGTTTTATAGTTCCAACCTCCAACTACCTATAGTATGTGCACTAATAGAGGGGAGAAGACAAGTAGTCACCATGTCAAGTAATGACTTTGTTGGGCAATGAAACACATTGCACTTGGTTTGGCTTTAGGAAATGTTTGCAATGGGGGAAGGGCATTTCCACATGGTTTCAGGGTCATTCTCATAATAAGCCATAATGGGGCATAAAGATGCATCAGGTAGTGATTGGCGTCAGTGTGTTAGGCTGCCTCAAGTAGTTGGTGCGGTCTAGTAGTGATCCATATCATGGTGTTAGTCATCTCAGTTGGTGTATGGTGTTGGTGGATGTGGATAGTGATGAATGTGTATTCATCCAGGTTCATTCACCATGTTGAGCCCAGTTTTGCTTAGTATTTTCATGTTTATTGACCATATCTTCTAATATTTGACTTGTCTTGGTTTGATCAGAATTGTCCATATTTTTATTGGATTTTTGCACCTTTGTGCAGGTCATTTTGGGCATTGGGCCTAATCTTCTTGGCCCAATACTCTATTTTGGGCCTTGGTCTGTTCGAGCATGCTTGGGTCAGCAGCAGTCAGTGGGTCCCCTTCTTCCCCCACTAACCCAGCTGGCACTACCACCTCTCTCCACTGCGCTCACGCCTCCTACCCTCATCTCACCCTAACTGTGGGTTGAGGAACCAACATCACTGTGACCTGAACTCCCAAATGACGACCTCCCTAACAACTGCAACTTGAACTCCTAATAACCGCGGACACCTGTCCGCAGTTCCTAGATCGCAACCTAACCCCCTTTCAATAACTGTGATCACTTCATCACACAATCATGACCTCCCTCTGGTCTCATTCTCCTGCTTCTCTACCTTAGCCGCTCACCACCACACATCACCTCAGCTTCACCCTGCCTCAACTATGACCCGTGACGCTTCCCCCTCAGCCCATGGTTCCCCTCGCCTTCTCTACACCCCATCTTCTCAACCTTCCCTTCATCACCATGACCCTCTTCCACCATCAACGTAGCCACCTGCCCTTCTTACCCCTACGACCTACCCTAGAAGCGACCACCACCATCAACTCCACCTCCCCCGCGGTCTCTTCCTCTAAGGCACGTCTTCATCCACGTACACCCGCCAACACCACGACCATGGTGTGCATGACCACGACTGTGGCCATCTTCAGGCTCTATCGTGATAGCATCCTCCACCCTTACACGCCTCTACGACTCCAGCATCAGTGCCGGCTATTAGGGTCATCCTCTTCCCTCACTAACATTACAGCAAAGACCGCGACCCACAGTTCATCCCTCTCATAACTGTGACCTGGAGCAGTCATAACCACGACCTGCTAACTGCGATCGCAGTTCCCTTCCCTTCCTTCCTCTCCAATTGCAAACAACTATCCACCCAAACTGCGATCACCTCTTCACCACCTGACCCACGGTTCCTCTCTAGCCTCCTAACCGTGATCGCGGTCTCCTCAAGTAACCGCGACCCGTCTAGCACAAAGTAACCGCGACCGCGGGTTAGCTTCCAGAACCATGACCACAAGACAGCCATAACCCACGGTGTCTCATCTGTCAACAACTACACCCATGGTGTTCCTTCCACCAGCAACGATCGCGACTCCAAGAGACCATGACTTCCATCATAACAGATTGTGACGTCTCTTCTCCAAACTCAGAAAATGTCACGACTCCACTTTCACCATCACGACCTGCTCTCTTTGTCCGCAATCTCCTCCTCTACATCGCGGTCTATCTACAGCAACCAACCGTGACCTCCCCCCCACCTCCTATCCTCAAGCTCGCGATCATCTTCACCCTAACCACAGGCTCCCTCCTTCTCAACCAGCACTACCATCATCATCCAGGATCACGACCAAGTCAGGTGCGAGAGACCGTGACCTCAACTGCATGTGTACAAGATCGTGATCTATAAGGAACTGCGACCACCTCACTAGCAAACTGTGACCACGGCTTCTCCACCCTCAAACAACCGTGACCCAGATATCAAAGGGCTACAACCAAGGCCTAAAGACAACAGACTCGAGTACCCAGTTGTGCCTATAAATAGGCCCATACCCCCTAATATTCATCATCCTCTCGAGATGCCGTCAGGCTACATGTCTTCCCTGAGCCTAAGGAGATAATACCCACAGCCAAGAGTCGGCCTTCGTGGTGGTCTTGTGCCTCGTTCACCCAGATCTGAGGTGCAAACCCAGATCTGCAAGCTGCTCCATTCAAATCTAGATCTATATCTAGATGTAGATCCGGATCTATATCTGCTGCATCTATGTCGTTTCTATGCCGCCATCATGTCCACGAGTTGCTCCTCCTACAGTGAGCGAGGATTACGAGAAGAAAGAGAAGGTGGAGAGAGAAGATCTACCCCGTCTACCGTGGTGTTCTTCCCTCCTCGTCCAGATCTACCCCGACACTGTGTAGAAGATCGTTTCTCCACCGAGCTGTGATCAGCTTCTCCACCATGATCATGGCAGAATCTTCTCTCTCTCTTGTTTTTCTTGTTTCTCTCACTATGAGCGAGTAGTTTCCTTTCACTGGGGTGCGGGGACTAGCCCCACTACCCATGCTTACTTGTTCAAATATTAAAAATTCCATGGCATGTATATAACTTTTCATTTTGTTGTTAATCGTCGATGTGTGCGTGTGGATTGATCACCTGCTTGCATTTATCTTGTTCGTTCCTATGTTGAGAGAGCTTCAATATGTAGGTTTGAATGTCGATTAATGTGGTTGACTCCCTAACTAGAAATAGGATGGGATTCCCTGTGGTTGTAAGTGAATGATCCGTGAGGGGACGACCCATCTAGCCCACGGTGATGCTTCTGTGTGACTAAGCATCCTAACGGAGGGTAGCAGCTTCAGTTGGATATCTGTATCTTCGGAACTGTAAGTGCATGATCTGGATGGTGATGAGACATCTGATGCCTAAGGTGATGCTTACGCGAACCTAAACATCCCTCTGGGAGGGTTCACAACAGTTCCTTTTGGATGGTTGCATCTTGCCTAGATGTTTGTGTTTGGATATGTAAGCATGTGCAGTGGCGGTGAAACCTGGGACCATCCCAGCCATTCCCATCATTAATCTTTAATCAACCTTTAATCATGCTCTTTACTTTCCTTACACTAAGTTTAATTAAACTCAAATCAACCAACCTTGTTCTAAATATTAGTCTTGATTCAACTAGATTCGACTAGTAAAAGATTCTTAAAAACATTGTCCCTTGGGATTCGATCCTCAACTATACTGTGATAAGACCCGTCCACTTGTGGGTGGTATTATTGCACATGTTTTGGTAAAAACCTAGGGATTTTAGCCCTGGGTGAGTTTGTTAGTGCGATAATATTCCACGTCAGATAGTTGGTCTATGCAAGTCTTACAGGGGTGATTCAAGTGTGTTGTTGGATCTATGTGAGACAAAATGGTGTATTGGTCAATGCAATCCATTGTCGATGTAGATTGATCACTGGGAGTTTTAGAATGGTTAGGTTGATGACTCCAGAATTGAAGTGATGATTTCGTTGATGTCTAAAAATGTTCTGAACTTGTTCACATTTTCCTTCTAGACCACCATCTTGCACTGGTAAGCTGAGATCAAGCTCAATCCTATAATGAAAACAAAAAATTCTTCAAAACCTAGAAAATTAACATAAAAGTAAAGAAACCAACATGAAGATAATTTGTAATGCAAATTATACAATCTAAATAAAAAACTATTATGAAAATATGACTAAACCTAGGATGACTATGAATTCATCAAAAAACACCAAACTTAAAAGTTTATTGTTCGCCAATAACATAAAATCTAAAATAGTCACCAAATGAATACTTTCAACTAATGTAGTTGACTTAGCATCACATCATGGTGACTTCCCTATCAAATTATATGGTCAAGATTCCAAACTTTCTAAGATCATGAAACATATCTAGCCATGTCATGGTTCCCGATTTTTCTTCCCAAAAATATTTCATCACATTGTTCATAATATCAAACATTTCTTAGTTTTTTGTTGCAGTTCTAACTATCCCTACCTAAAAATGGTAAAGAACTAGATGGAAAGAACCTTCTCCATGAAAAATTTACGTGAAGCATCATATATCCTAGGAATTAATATATATAGAGATAGATCCAGAAGGCTTCTTGACCTAAGCCAGAGTACATACATTGACAATGTGTTGAAGAGGTTCAGCATGAAGGACTCAAAGAGATGGAATTTTCCCATGTCCCATGGAATTAGCCTCTCTATAGCCCAATGTCCCAGTTCTTGTGAAGAATGAGAATGCATGAGTAAGATGTCATATGTGTCCTCAATCAGATCTATCATGTATGCAATGTTAGTCACTCATCCTGATCTCTTGTATGCTTTCAGCATGATGAGAAGATATCAGTCAAATCCCAATGAAGGTCACTGGACTGCTGTAAATAACATCCTTAAGTACTTGAGAATAATTGAGGGTTAGTTCCTTGTTTATGGTGGTGCGGAAGAGTTGGGTATAAAGGGTTACACTGATGCAAGCTTCCAAACTAACAAAGATTATTATTGATCCCAACCAGATATTTTCTTTGCCTTGACAACGAAGATGTGAGTTGGAAAAGTTACAAGAAAGAGACAGTTATTGATTCTAGAATAGAATGTGTGTACATTGTTTCCTTGAGTGCAACAACAGAAATTGTTACGATCAAGAAGTTCACTAGTGAACTTGGAGTGGTTTGAAGCATTAACAATGCAATAGATTTGTATTGCGACAACAATTGAGCTATTGCACAAGATAAGGAAACTAGATCGGATCAATGTTCCAAGTACTTTGGTGCTTCCATCTCATATGAGAGAATACAACAAGATGTGAAGGTTTGCAAAGTACCAAATCGAAGAAAATGTTGCTGACCCACTTACAAAAGCATGTGTGTAGTAGAAACATGATGGTCATGTTAGATCACTTAGAATTGGATTTGTATGTGATTGGCTCTAAGTGCAAGTGAGATTTTGTTGGAATGTATGCACATTGAGCTAATCATATGATGATTGTATTGGGGCATCATGTACTTGATTTTATTATAATAAATGTATTCTCGTCTTTTATGTTTGCTCATTCATGAGATGATGATAAAAACGTGATAGATGTTTAAAGAATGATGTTACTCAATCACATATGTCTTTAGGTTAAGGACCTGAACAATGAGATCATATGTATGATAAGAGTACATACATTCTTGTTATATCCCTTGTTAGTTTGATTGTTGAACAAAAATAGGAAATAATAATACATAATACTATAATGTGTTTTGACTGATGACAGAGTCTCATTCGTCATGATATTGGATATCAAGTCAAACACATAGGTACTTGTTAGAGAACAATGTACCAGATAGATTCACCTAGAGAGTGATACATGGAAACCATAGGATGGTAGTCAGAATCATCTCTCAAAGTGATAGTGGTGATTGCGGTTCTTAGACCTAAATTAGCTACACTCATCATATGTTATTTAATAAAATTTGACACCATCCAACGTGACCTTGAATAAGGGTTTCCATAAAGGTGGTGCTCGGTTACGTTGTAACACATGGGGATCGACTATGAGTGATGTGAACAGGATTTGTCCCTCCTAATGGAGATGATATCATGGCCACTTGATATGCAAGACTAAGAAATGTATGGAGATACTCATGTGAGTTAATATGTGATATGTGATCTATATGCATATCATACAATCTACTCTAGGTCAAGGAACATAAATTGAATATTAAGAGGATGATGATTCCATGCCTACTATTTAACTTGGACATTTGAGATAGAGGAACTATATGATCATGGTAACACTCATCACAGATGTAGGTTGAAGTTGTTCTCGAACTTTCCAATTACTTGGGTAGCAATTATATGTTGTTAGATATTGATAATTGTTTGTGATGTCATAATCTGGTTATGTAGATTCACTACCAATGTAATTTGGGATCTATAGGGTCACACACATAGAATGCACGTCGAATATAATTTTACTCATGGATAAGATTTAACTTGATTACTTAAAGTGTTTAGATAATTGAATTAAACAACACAAGTTGTCAGTTGACCGACTAGAGTGTCAAGTTGATCGACCGATGTGTCAGTTGATCGACTGGAGTGTCCAGTCGATTGACTAGACTACCTTTGAAACCAAATAGTTGGACTGGGTCAACTAAATATACAAAATGACCAGTTTGACTGGATCAAATGATCAATGATATGTGTAATAGTGTGCGTTAATTGTCGCATTAAAAGCCAATATTATTGCTCCACTAACCATGTCGATCGACCAACTGTATTGTCCATTCGGCCGACCGTATGGTCCAATTGACTGACTGGCCACGTGCAGTAGTCGTCAAATAATGAGATCTGACCTTTTGTATCCCCTAATTTTTAGAAACCCTAGCCCATCCACTCCTACATAAGGAGGGGGTAGCAAAGGCTCTTTGACACAAGAATTTTCTTCTCACAAATGTAGTAACGTGTAAAAGAGCCTAAGTAGTCTTCCCAAGGAATGGAGAGACAACAAGGGGAAAGGAAGTCGATGCTAGCAGCTTGAAAAACAAAAGGACAACTCCTTCTTGTCGACTCTGGAAGTAAGACATGGAGTTATCAGTGGTCTATGTAGACTACATAGAGGTGTAGAAGCTATTGTTTCCATGCTCGGAGGATGTCGTCAACCGCCGTCTGTGGTAGTTGTGACATAAGTGTGTCGTTGGTTACCATCCATGTGGTACTTGTGAAGGAAGCACATCACTGTGCAAGGAATGTCATTGGACTTTCTCTAAGATAAGTACATCTTGCACCCTCTTTTTTCATATATATATATTGTTGTTGGCACGATCTACTCATTAGAATATATGGACATAATTTTTTGTTTCCACTACCTACTCACTCTCCATATTCCCGAACATATTCTCCACTCGTCATAAAATCATTGAACCCAGTCTTTGGTCATATTTTCCTACTTTTCCTTACCCGCCATTTGGTGGAGTAAATTTTGAATTGTCTCTCAACCCCCACCCCACCTCGATTTAAATGCATATGCTCATTTTTCTGTACTATACAAATAAAATCAAGTGAAAATTATGAGTTTTAACATTTTTATCCTTTCATTGAATTTTATGTGGATGGTGGATTAGATTCAATGTGAGATATTTTTAGGTGGGTAAAATAGTTGTGTCACATAGCTAATAGTTGTTTCTAAAGCTCAATGCCCCACTATATTCTCCCATTCTACTATTTCTACATCATTCTATAAACTTATTTTCAAACCCATGATTTAACTTAGTATATTACAGACAAACCTAGAAAGAGCTATGATATAAAGTTATTAACCTATATTCGTATAAGATTAACTTTTTCATGGAAAAGAAAAAAAATTATTCATATGTTCTGTTGTTTTAGTAAATGAATTTCTAGGTCATAGAAGCACGGTTATAACCTACTCACGTATGATTGTGAAACATGTAAGAGTGGGTTCTACAACAAAACTACTTTGAGAAACCAGAAACACAATTGATAAGCCAAATGGCTTGTCACTCAACCATTCATATAGAGAAACCATTTTAGGATCGCTTTTCCGGCTAGATTGGCTTGATTGGTTTGAAACCATAATCAAGTGAAGTGACATGAGATACCTCCAATAATTAAAGTTGAAGTCATGCTTCTTCATAGAATGGGTTGTCAATACCTTGTACTTAGAATGATTTATAAGTACAATTAATATCAAAATTTATGTTATATCTTTGTATTTCACAAAAAAGTAATATGAAATAAAATTCACACACACATATATATACATATATATATATATATATGTGTGTGTGTGTGTGTGTGTGTGTGTGTGTGTGTGTGTGTGATTGTGTGTACGTGCATTAGATAGAGAGTTGGAAGTCAAGTATTTAAAATTTAAATTATGTAGTACAAATTGTATTTGTCCATTTTATAAAATAGAGGTGTTATATTAGATGTAATTTATTTGTTTATTTTTCAAGTTATAGTTGTTTCTTATCTATTCCCTGTATTCTAGCCTATAATGCTTATGAAAGAGTATAAAAAGGATTCAATGTGATTTTTTTATTTTAATTCAATAAGAGACAAATGAGTCTTTGTGTATTTTGATGAGACAATACAAAAGGACATCAAAGGAGTTGGAACCATTTTTGCCTCTCTATTTTTAAATATGAATTAGCCCTTGTTTTATTATATATTGAAGGTCGTAGGAAGGATTGTGTGTCTTTTTTATTGAATAAGAAATTATTCTTTATGTATTCTAGTTATGTTGTATGTACAGTCACAATGAGATTTGACTTAATCAGTCTCTACACTATAGATGATCTTGTTGGGAATTCTTGGGTTGGGATTGTGGATGAACAATGGTCGAAGAGAGTGGAGGACGCAATCACTCTCATGTGTTGATGATGAAAATGATCTATGTTATGACATTGTGAATGTCGAGAAGCATTCAGCATTCTTTGAATGTGTTTCATAGTTAACTTCGATTCCTTTTTGTCCTTCTTTCTCTTTGTATCTATCTTTTTCTTTCTCTTTATTAATATTGTGTATCGAATACGATACAAATTGAAATATTATTTGACAATAGTTTTTTATTGTCCATAATATTACAATTTAGTTGTATTTAAACTCCATTCATATCTCTTTATTTTTTATGTAACTAGTCACAATGATGCAATACCATATTTACATTCTTTAGAGTAATATTATGTTCTCAATTCCACACCTGGTACATATTAAATGAGCCGATCCAAATAGTTGAACGGCTCTTTAGAGGCCATTTGAGTGCCATATCTTTAAAATACTCCATCTTTGTAAGTTTTAGGATTCTTATTGTATCAAAATCAAAATCAAATCATGTAGATTAACATTTCTGTTTGGAGAGGTAAGAACCTGGTTGCAAGTATTGTTCCAACAGAGAGGACACAACCACAATAGGAACTTATGACGATCCACTCTTGTTGCTGAGGGTGACAACATGTGCATGTGCGGCCATCTCAGGTGTCAGGAACGTCTCAATCCATACCCACGACTTCTAGCATGGTTCATGCATTAACCAACACCCATTTGCCCGAGTTGCACCTCCTATTGTGCGACATACGGGGTAATGAATGTCGTCCCATTCCTTGTACTTGTTAGTCACCACTGAAGAACCCAATTATATCTAGAAAGTTGAGGACATACAATCCACTCTTGATGCTAAGGGCAGTGACGTCATGTACATGTGTTGTCATCTTAAGTGATGGAGATGGTGATTGGTGGGAGGGAGAGGAGCCATGATTCCAGTTATAGATTCAGTGCAAGGAGAAACATGAGGATGTAAGAGACAGAGTCGTGAAGGTGGGTGTCAAGGAAAGATGGAGGTGGCAGACAAAGAAAAAAAAAAGACGAATGCTGGTGAAAGGAGAGAAAAGCGATGAAAGCCAAGTTGAGAGCAGGGAGGGTAACAAAGGATTTTGGGGTCTGGGACGCGGCAAGCTGTGGACTTATAAAATGAGGAATGATACAGAGAATAGAAGTTGGACCATAAATGGGACCCCATTTGTCATTATATATGTATAACAATAAAAATGGAGGATAATGACAAATGGGGTTCCATTTCTGACTAAGATTCTGGTATATATAGAAAACCTCTTATAAAATTACGTCAATACAAAGGTGTTTTAGAAGGCTGCATTTAAGGTTGTCAAAATACGACCACGGAACTGCCATTTATCACAGAGGACTCTGTGAAATATTCAAACTACATCATTATTATAAGTACTGGTGTTTAGAATATTAATTTTAAATACTATATCACCATTTCATACCGCTTTCAAATGACCCCTTATAGTGTCATTGAAATTCCGATTTGGATTCTCCAAGATACGAGTAAATAAAAGGACTCGTAGTTGGATTGTGCGCCAACCAAAATAGATAGCGGTAGACTTTACGTACAAGAAACTCTTGGACCTGCAATTATTTTACAAGTAACTAAGATGATGTAGCAATACACAACTAAGATTATATTTTATCTTATCAGATTAACCATGAGCGCAACGCGTGCTATGTGGACGCAACGCTTCGTATAAAAGCGTTGACTTACATCACATCAATCTTGTGGTTTTACTTGCTTAGGACGGGATAAGAAACGTGGTTCATGTAGTCGTCAGCCTAATATGGTTGTGGTAGTGCCAGGTCGGGTTGTTGCACCCGGGTTTGAGAACTGAGATATGGTAAATTACGATTGGATGAACCAGCGAAGCTGTCGCGTTTGACGTGATATTGTTAGAAAGAGCAAGATTTCCACGACATTTTGACGTTAACTTGTAGACAGGCAACAACCGACCTACTTTGGCCCTCACTATAATTCTAGGTATAGGCACCGTGGTAACATAACACATTGCCGAGAGGTCCAGGTGCAGATGGTCGCCACATAAGAGGTTAAGGTCATTGCTGCATCGTGTGGCCGTCAGCGAACGAGAACGACATCCACTGCTGATATTTTCTCAGTTATGGTAAGGGTTACAGTGATTGGAAAGGGATGGATATTGGTACTTTAATTACGGGCCCTTTTCCATTGGGCGCGTCATGCGCTGGCATTTTCTGTTACACATAACCTTGTAAATTGTGATGGATAACCAATTCAAAAATGATTGTCAAGTTCGAAAAGTCAGAGAAATCGATATCAAATCGCAAACCTTGGTTGATTGCATTCAAGTTCAAATTTGAGATTTCCTCTAGTTCGAGATTGTTTAATCTTATTCCGAACAATAAGAATTGACATAGAATTACTATTGTGTCAGTATTGGTTGGTTTTATAAATCTAAGGAGAACTCTTTCGGGTTAATAGGTGGCTGCCGCAATAATCATGGTGAGTTCTAGCATGAGGTTTAGCTGAGGATGAGTAGAACTCTTCTATTCTCACCTCTCATTCATCTCTCCCTTCGCTCTTATGCCCGGATTCTATTTCTTATTGTCACATCACTTGCGACTTCTTAATGTGACGAGGTATTATCTACGCCTCAGCTTTATTTATGGTTTTATCATTTTGTAAGGTCCTTCTTAAGGCAGAACATAGAGACATAAGGTACTCTGCTGCTTACCTTCTCCTTTCCAGATTCTGATCAGAATGGGGGATCATAATCTATGCAGTGTCAACGCACAACCCTATGCAAACTTTATTTCTGTTGTCACTCGATCATTTTTACATAATGGAAACTATATCTTTGTGACATGAGAATAATCATCCCATCACAAGTAACCATATTCTCAATAGTAACCGTTATGTTTTTTGCACTATGGCAATGCTTCACCAGATAGTGGGAAAGATTAGATGACTCTCTAATCCAAGCCATCTTATCCATCTCTGCCGTCTCCTATTTTCCTTTCCTCCTCAATTCTGACTCCATTGCCTCCCCTAACACTTACAATAGGTCTCCGAGAGAATTAAAGTTCATTCTAAAAATCTAACCCTACCTCTATCAAGGTATCACCCTCTGAATAACTTTAAGATAATTCTCATCAAATATGGGACATGGATGGTGTTGATAAGGTATTCCCAGAGAGCCAATCATATGATAATTGACATGCCATATACCGTAAAGGATTTGATTAACAATCATAAAAATAAGCTTCTAATTCATTCAGTTTTATTTAGTTGTGAGATAATGATAAAACATTATGGATGTCTAAAGAATGACAATACGCAATGATGTATGTCTCCAAATACGTGACTTAGAGAATGAGATCATGTGAATGCTAGGAGTATGTATATTCTTATTATATCCCTAGTCGGTTGGTACTGTGGAAGGTAGATAGACATCAATAACACATAAGACTAGAGTGTGGGTTGGTTGATGATTGAATCTCATTAGTCATGATATGGCGATATCAAACCAAGCACACAAATACATGTTGGGGAATAGTGTATCTGACAAACCCACCTTGAGAGTGACACATAGAAATCATCAATGGTAGTCATAGTCATCTCTCATAGTGAAGGTGGTGATTATAATTCTTAGACCTGAAATCACTGCACTCATCACATGTTATTGGGTAAGCTTCGACATAATCAAACACATTCTTGAAACATGGATTGTCATAAAGGTGATGATTTAGTGACTTTGATACATAAGGACTGACTTCACTAGTACAGAAATGGCTTATAACGTCACATTTACAGGCATCGGTTGTATCCAAGAAACTGACGCCTAAACCCTACAACTTCGGCTGAATACACAAACCGACATCTATATGTGAGGATCGGCCAGACATGGGTATCGGTTTTTATTTAGCATCGGTTGCGTAATAAGAAACTAACGCCTAAAATCTCCCGCCAAATCCAATTTTTCCAGTGCAAAAAAATTACCTTCAAAATTTCACATACGGCGTCGGTTGTTGACCAAGAAACTGACGACTAAAGGTTTTTTGCGAGACAGAAATCGGGTCCATTTTTGTCGTCAGTTTTCATTCAATAACCGACGCCAATGTGAGTTCGTGTGTTGTCTTCGCAAAAATTTTTACCCCCAAAATTTCCAATTGGTGTCTGTTTTCGATGGCAACCGACGACTATGGTCGTAATTCGAGAACATTTTTTTGTCGGCATATGTAGATAGGCGTCGGTTTTTCTAGTTGAAACTGAAAACTATGATTTAACATAGGTGTCGGTTTTATTGTGGTGACCTACGCCTAATGATGTTAAGCGTCATATTTTTATAATAACCAACGTCTATAGTTAACTTAATAGCACCCGTGCAAACTAAACTCTTCCCCTTTCACTGTTTCATTCCCGATTTCACTAGGTCTGGTGATTCCTCTCCGTCGCTACTCTTCTCCGCTGTTGTTGTGCTCTTTTTTGCTACTAGTCTTCTCCTCCATCGGTCCTACTCTCTTCCGCTGCTGCTCTTCTCCGCCGTCGATCCTCCTCTCCGCGGGTCCTGTTCTCCTCCAGCCAGAGCATCGCCGCAGTTCCTCTTCTCCTCCAGCCAGAGCGTCGTCGCGGGTCCTCTTCTCTATCGCGGGTCCTCTTCTCTACTGTCGCGGGTCCTCTCGTCTAGCAGAACCTCCTCTCGCTAGTCCTCTCCTCCAGCCACAAGCCAACGCTAGTAGCCAGCGCCAGCAGCGGTAGCCAAAAACTAGAGTCACCATTGTCATCGCCTACTATTGCTCGTGGTCTCCTACTACTGCTTACCACTGTCATTGTCATTTCCACTGCTAGAGGTAAAGCCTCCAACAGAAACTTTTATTTAATAGAATTGATGATTGGCTTGGTTATTAATAATGTGTCTATTTAATTTTAACATATATCATGCTACATATCAACTTAATTATGTACACAACTTAGCCATGGTTATGCAATAATGTACAAGTGGGCTAAATATCAATTTCTCCATATGTGTTCATCTATTCTCCATTACTTGGTATATGAATATGTAGTGATATATTATAGCCTCATATACAATTTGGTAATCTAACTCCTCTCGAATAATTATTAATTCATTAATCACCCTAGGTATCTAATATTATGAATCACATAATCCCCTAGCTCAAACCTAGAATCTAATTATAATTTTGGGTTCTTCATAGTCCAATTAGCAAATCTACGAAATTTGAAGTAAATCAGGTAATTAACCCTAGCTATATGTAATAATAACAGGGAAAAGAGTGAATAAGAATAGACAAATAAACCTAATTAGATGATGATGTAGTAGATCTAAATCATATTGGACTAAGTTCCATCCTTAGGTAGTGTGTCAAGCTCAATATTTTATCACATGCTCATTATGAACCATTAGATCTAGATCTTAGGGTATCTCGACCCTCCTAACTATGAAATTGGTAACTTGTTTCCCTATTGAGTGTATTGAGAATCCTAATCACCCTTCTTGCTTAATGATGAACTCTAATACACTCATGTGATATGCTTGGAATGTAAATGATGAACTTTGCCCTAGATTGCCAATCATGCTTCTAAAGACATCAATAACCACCCTAACTTGAAGAACTAGGATATGAATGATGAAAATAGGATTGTAGGTATAAGAATGACAACATACATGTATTTGTTGGCCTAGAAACCCATCGAAGATTTACTCATTAGGAGTAAATCTTGGATAGTCCCCAGTTTGGGACTGTTCTTGAACACTTAATCTCACTTAGGATGTAAGTGTATAATGTGTATTGGGTTTTCAAGAAAATTTCTATAACATTTCCCTGTTTGTTCTCTAAGTACATAAGTACTTGGAGAACAACGAGGAAATGCTTCCGAAATTTTCTTGAAAACTCAATACACATTATATACTTACTAGTGAGATTACATGTTCAAGAATGGGATAGGTGGTACACATTTAGTATATATAAGACCTAACCCTAAACTTTTAACCATAAACCCTAATATTTTAACCCTAAACCCTAATATATACTTGTTTTCTCTTTGATCATAGAATGGAGAGATCATGGATGTCCATTCCAAATCACTGCAGCCCAGAGTTTATTTTTAGTCTTGATCAGTTTATTAGATTTTTCGAGGAACATAGGAAACAACCTGGAGATAGGTTCTATTGTCCATGTAGGCATTGCGGTAACAACTTGAAAGTCATCACTGGTGACGAAATCAAAAGTCATGTCATGTGCAATGGGATTGTACAAGGCTATACAGAATGGCACTGGCATGGAGAGATTTCAAACCTGAAATCAGTGGATGTCGATAGCAGTGCTCGTGTGGAAGAAGAAATTGCCTCCGATGACGTAGATGTGAACGAACCAGTTCCAGTAGACATCGTTGATGCGATGTTGGATAGTTGTGGGTTAAAGCACACCGATCCACCTCCCATGTTTATAAATATTGTGCATCATGTTGAGATACCGTTATACACAGGTTGTACTAAGTTTACGAAGCTTAGCATTGTGTTGAGATTGTGTAAGCTGAAAGCTAACAATAGATGGAGCGATAAAAGCTTCATGTCATTATTGTCTTTGTTGAAAGAAATTCTTCCTGAAGGAAACGAGCTACCAATCTCAACATACCAGTTAAAGAAATTGTTGTTCCCAATGGGAATGGAGGCCGAGAAGATACACGCATGCTCGAATGATTGTGTATTATTTCAAAAGGACTATATGTATTTGAAATATTGTCCAAAATGTAGTGCGTCTAAATTGACGACTTCAGGGGAGTCCAAAACTGGTTCTCCTGCCAAGGTGATGTGGTATCTACCTATAATATCACGGTTTCAACACTTGTTTGCCAATCTGATAGATGCCAAGAATTTGAGGTGGCATGCAGATGTTAAGAAAAATAATGATGGGATCCTACGGCATGCATCTGATTCCCCACAGTGGAAGAAGATTGATTTATTATACCCTAAATTTGGTGAAGAAGTCAGGAATCTAAGACTTGGGCTTTGTACATATGGGATGAATCTATATCGGACATTGAGCAGCCAACATAGCACTTGGCCAGTTATGCTTGTTATATACATTCTTCCTCCCTGGTTGTGTATGAAAAATAAGTACGTTATGCTATTTTTATTGATATCGAGCCCTAAACAACCTAGAAATGATATCAATGTTTATCTTGAACCTCTGATTTATGACTTAAAGAAACTCTGGGGTGAAGGTGTGATGACCTATGATGCTTCACGAAAAGAGACATTTTGTTTGCACGCTATGTTGTTTTGTGCTGTTAATGACTTTCTAGCATATGGAAATTTGTCTGGATATAATGTCAAAGGATCTAAAGTATGTCCTATATGTGAAGAGAACACTGATTCAATACGACTAAAATGTGGTGGCAAGACTGTATTGTTGGCTAAATGGACATCGTCAAAATCCCTTTGTTTTGAAAATGACAAACATTTCATTCTTGTGGATCTAACGTGCTACTTGAGTATTGTAGGAATTAAGTGGATGACACAAATTTGGAAGATCTAAATGCTCAAAATGTTTTAATTTCATGATTGTAATCAAATGTAAAAACTTCTATAATTACTTAGATATCATGTAAATCAAGCGTTTAGATCTTCCCTAGCCATTCACAACACTTAGATAGGTCATCCCCTATAATAGTGTCACAAATGTACACTCATACACACACTTAATATTCATCTAGAACCACCAAAATAGAGACATTCTCAGTCGAACTATTTGTCCACCGAGACACACTCAGTCGAACATCTTCTCGACCGAGAGTCTCTCAGGTTAATCCTTCTAATAGGTTGTATAGTTGTTAGACCTAGTAGACAAGGTGGTTGGGAGTTGGAATCGAACGTTATATACAGACCTTCCTTTGGTCGACAAAGAGTTCGACTGAGAGACTCTCAGTCGACAAAGTCTTCGACCGAGAAGATGTCTGTCAGCACTTTTTAGAATTAATAAACTAATCGTTGCTAAAGCAATTAGTGGATACCTAACGGATAGTTGAGCACTTAGAACCCCCTAAAAAGTGTCTAGAATGTCCTTAAGCATTCATAGGCCATTCCTATAAATAGGACATGCCTTAGGGCACCCCAAACACACTTGTGCAATACTTGAGCATACATACTTTTAATTGGCAATCCTTTCTTGTGAGCAAATGAGAAACTTCTACATTTGCTAATCTTTCCCATTGCTACAAGATCATGTCCTATAGGCTAGAATCTCCTTTCCACCATACTTACACTTTCACACACATTAGTTAGGAGATCAAAATGCTTGATATAGGAAATCAAGCCTTGTACTACAACGGTAATTGTAATTTCCATTTTCCCTTCTTGTTCCTTTTTATTAATTGTACTCTCCTTGCTACTCCTAGGGTCAGAGGCTACCAATTGGAGAGGGTGTTATCTTCTCAGGTGGAGAAGGGTCTTCTCAGAGGAGAAGGTGGACTTTGGACTACTTCTAGAAGGTCTCAACGGGAAGCTACTTCAAGGAGGAGGGCTACTTCAAGGGGGAGCTTGAAGTTACTTCAAGTGAAGACTGCTTCAAAGTTAGTGAGACAACTTCGGGGTGAAGGTTGTCCAAAGGGTTTGGGAAGGTAGTTGTATTTTACGTAACTTCCTTGTGAGGTAATAAAATACAAGTGCCTTTAAAATCCCAATTGGAAACAATTGGATAGTGGACTGACTCCCTTAGTATTTGTTAAGGGTGGAACCACTCTAAGCCCTGAGTTTCCTTTTCTAATCTTATATGGTTGATTGTTTGAATTATTATTTTTAAAATCTTCATAAAAACTATATTCACCCCTCTCTAGATTGAAAAATCTTTATTTCAAAAAGGACAATATTGCTTCTGAAAATTTGACCTTGAAATCATCTTTAAATGATTGCAATATAAAGTTGCTTACTTTAGAAACAAATCATGATCTTCTTTGTCAAGGAAAGGTTGATTTTCTTGCAAAACTGAATAATTTTCAGACTCAACCTATCCTATGTAATCATCTAGTTTACGATGCTATTGTTAAGGAAAGAGATGTCTTATCATCTAATATGAATCAAGCAAAGTTAAAAGAAAATTGATGAGATTGCTAAGTTCCAAAAAGAAGTTAGTAGCTTGAGGAACAATGGTATTCTTGATAAGATCCTAAAGAACTCTTCTGGTTATAGTGGAAGAAGAGGTTTAGGATATGTTCCAAAAGAACATTCTTATCAACCAAAACCTAGGAGAACTCAAGCACCTAAGACCAAGATCGTGTTTGTACCCAAGAACACAACTCAAAATCTTAGAAAGAAAAATGAAATTGATTCTATTTGTTGTTATTATTTCTTGCATCTTGGACATTATTCCTTTTCATGTCCTTACAAGAAAAAGGATGTTGACTTAGTATGGGTTCCAAGACCCAAAACTTAGCAAATTTAATATGATTAAGACCTAACACTCCATTTGAATATCTTAATGTATCATCTCAACTAAATAGAATGGTACCTTAGTATATGACAATGATTTAAGCCCAAATTAACATAAACAATTTACTAAAACAAATAGAAACATTCTCGGTCGACAAACAATTTGATCGAGACATCCTCGGTCGAGAAAATATTTGACCAAGGGAATGCCTATGATAAATCTAAAATCTACAGCAAAATTTATAGTGACAACAACAACTATTTCGGTCGAAGAATTTTTGATCGGAGCAAAAATCGGTCGAGAAATTGTCGACCAAGTGAATTTCTATTTTAGTTCAGTTTCAACCTGTACAACAACAACTTCCTCGATCAAAAAATTGTTCGACTGAGACATCTTTCGATCGAAATATTTGTCCACCGAATGAAGATATGTTCAATTTAATTTGTTAAATCATGATTCAGTTTATTGTTAAACGTACATAACCATAATGGACCATCACATGGGTACGAAAACCTATATTTTATTGCAGGATTGGGTAGTTGACAGTGGATGTTCCAAACACATGACCGGAAACTAGGATGCATTTCAAACTTTTGAGGAAAAAAAGTGGAACAGTCACTTTTGGAGACAATGGTAAAGGTAAAATTGTTGGAATAGGTAATATTGGTACAAATCTTGAAATAAAGAATGTTTTACTTATTCATTGTTTGCACCATAATTTAATCAGTGTCTGTCAATTATGTGATAGTGGATATGATGTTGTATTCAACAAAAATTGCTGCAAGATACTAATAGAAAACACTACAAATGTTGTTTATGAAGGAAAACGAGTTGGAAATCTATATATCCTTAGACCTAACTCTATTCAATCTATAGTTGGAAAATGCTTACTTGCAAAAGATAATTCTCTCCAATTATGGCATAGAAAATTAGGTCATGCTAGTTCACATGTTATCAAAAATCTAGTTAAATAAGATCTTGTTCGTGGTTTGCATAAGCTATCTTTTGATCAATCTAAAAATTGTGAACCATGTACTTTGGGTAAACAAACTAAAACTTCTTTTAAACCCAAAAACATGCTTAGCACCAGTAAATCACTAGAACTTATTCATATGGATCTATTTGGACCTATGAGGACACAGTCTATTGGTGGAAAAAGATATTGCTTTATTATTGTTGATGATTACAGTAGATATACATGGGTTCATTTTCTTGCAAATAAAGATGACACCATTCAAATATTTATATAATTTTGCTCAAAGATTGAAAATCACTTGCAAAATAAAATATGCACAATTAGAAGTGATCATGGTGGAGAATTTGAGAATCATATATTTGAAGAATTCTACACATCTCAAGGCTACACTCACAATTTTTCTATTCCACGCACTCCACAACAAAATGGCATAGTTGAAAGGAAAAATCGGTCATTACAAGAAATGGCTAGGACTATGATGCTTGAACATAATACACCTAAAACATTTTGGGCTGAAGCAATAAACACAGCTTGTTATGTGCTAAATAGAGTAATTGTACACTCTTATTTGAAGAAAACACCACATGAAATCATGTATACTAAGAAACTAAGGATTGACTATTTTCATACTTTTGGCTCAACTTGCTATATCATGAATACAAAAGACGATAGAGAAAAGTTTGACTCTAAATCACAAAAAGCCTTTTTCTTGGGATATTCAACTTCTAGTAAAGCATTTAGAGTTTACAACACTATCTCTAGAAAAGTTAAAGAATCCATTCACATTACTTTTCATGAAGAACTAAGTACTGAAAATAATGATGTAGTTGATATTACTCATCAAGTAGAAAATCTAACCATATCAACTGAAGATGATCTACATGCTAAAAATGATCAACAAGTTGAGACACAACAACCCATTCCTAGACTCATTAAGGATCATCCTCCAGAACTGATCATTGGAAATCCTAAGGATAAAGTAAAAACTCGATCATCTTTTAGAGATGTTGCAAATATGGCATTTGTATCTATAATTGAACCTAAGAAGGTGACTGAAGCTCTAAAAGTTGATTATTGAATAATGGCAATGCAAGAAGAATTAAACCAATTCACTAACAATGATGTATGGGACTTAGTTCCTACATCTCAAGATAAAACCATTATTGGAACTAAGTGGGTTTTTAGAAATAAGTTAAATGAAACCGGGGAAGTGTGTTATTTACACAGAGGCATGGAAAAATTGCGGAAAATCGAACAATTATACAATATCTCCCTTATAATAGTAAGAAATAAAGCTAGGTTGGTAGCTCAAGGGTATAATCAACAAGAAGGAATAGACTTTGATGAAAATTATGCACCAGTTGCAAGACTTGAAGCCATTAGAATGCTACTAGCTTTATCTTCCCACAAAAACATCAAACTATTCCAAATGGATGTAAAAAGTGCATTTCTAAATGGAATAATACAAGAGGAAGTATATGTTGCCCAACCACTTGGTTTTGAAATTCTTGGTAAAGATGATCATGTTTATAAACTTAAGAAAGCACTTTATGGTTTAAAACAAACACCTAGAAATTGGTATGAAATGCTCAAAAACTATCTCTTTGATAACAATTTTTCAATTGGAAATTCAGATTCTACTTTATTTTTCAAAACATATGAATCTGACTTTCTAGTTGTTCAAATTTATGTTGATGATATTATCTTTGGTGCATCAAATGAATCTTTATGTAAACCATTTAGTGATATTATGCAAAAGGAATTTGAAATGAGTCTCATGGGAGAATTAACTTTCTTTCTTGGTTTTCAAATAAAGGAAACGTCCGCTGGAATTTTTAAAAGACAAGAGAAGTAAACAAAAGAACTTTTAAAACATTTTGGGATGGAACATTGCAAACATGCTACCACTCCAATGGATACCTCTACGAAAATTGATAAGGATGAAAACGGGGAACCCATTGATGATTCCTTATATAGGGCCATGATTGGTAGCTTGCTTTACTTAATCGCTTGTAGACCGGATATCATGTTTTCTGTTGGACTTTGTGCTAGATTTCAATCAAAACCCATGCAAACTCATTTTCAAGCTGTCAAACGGATTCTAAAATACTTAGCCGGCACCACAAACTATGGCTTATGGTATCCTAAAAGATAATCTTTGGATTTGAAAGCTTATACCGATGACGATTATGTTGGTTGTCGACTTGACCAAAAAAGCACAAGCAGAACTTGTTTCTTATTAGGAAGAGCCTTAGTATCATGGTTTAGCAAGAAACAAAACATTGTTGCCCTTTCTACCACTAAGCTGAATATATGGCATCCGGGTCTTGTTGTGCTCAAGTGCTTTATATGCCACAAGTTTTAAATGATTATGGTTTTACATTTTCATCTATGCCTATCTTTTGTGATAATACAAGCTCTATAAACTTGACACATAACCCTATCTTACACAGCCATGCCAAATATATTGAAATCCGTCATCTTTTTCTAAGGGATCATATTTCTAAAAACCATATATCCCTTCATCATGTTGATACGGGAGATAAATTGGTTGATATTTTGACAAAACCACTTCCATTAGATCAATTTAATCACATAAGGAAGCAATTACTTATCACTCTATTAGAAGATTTTTTCTTTGACTTTTGTGCTTCTTAAAATTGGTTGGTTTCTACGATCCTTACATTTTGGCTGTAAATGGACATCTTTTAGCATATTCTTAACGGTTATCTTTTTGAAGGGGAGAACCAATTAAGAGGGAGTCTTAACAAATATTTTTAACGGTTATCTTTTTGAAATGACAAAGGGGGAGAAATAATATAAATCTTAAATACTCAATTAATGAGTTTCATACATACTCTCTTGGCTTCATATCAAATGTTGCTATATTCCCTAAAGAGTTGGATTTTATGTTCCACACCCCTTTGGGAATAATAAGCACACATTCCATAAACAAGAGACGGTATACACAATGTGTAATTTAGGTACAAAACTTAACTCAATATTATTTAAGCTTATTTGAGTTATATTGAGAAATGTTTGTCATCTTCAAAAAGGAGGAGATTGTTGGCTAAATGGACATCGTCAAAATCTCTTTGTTTTGAAAATGACAAATATTTCATTCTTGTGGATCTAACGTTCTACTTGATTATTGCAGGAATTAAGTAGATGACACAACTTTGGAAGATCTAAATGCTCAAAATGTTTTAATTCCATGATTATAATCAAATCACTACTACAGAAGTGCCTTTTAGTGTCGGTTGTTTAACCCCCTTTGGCGTCGGTTTCGGAACGACGCCTATGTGGGCGCCGCTAAAAGGTTGGACACTTCAGCGTCGGTTAAAAACCGACGCCTATTTAATATAAAGGCGTCGGTTGTTTATAAAACACCGACGCCAAAAGGGTTCCCGCCACAGAAAACGGCGTCATCTAGGACGCTTTCTGCGTCGGTTATATACTACAAAACCGACGCAGAAAAGTGTCCTAGATGACTCCCATTTCCTGTAGCGCGAACACTTTTGGCGTCGGTGTTTTATAAAAAACCGACGCTGTAAGTGTATGCTGACGGTTATCGGTAAATAACCGACGCCTATATCTATTTTTTTTTTTATAAATCTATTTGCAGGCCTGCTGTGGCTGGTCAGCAGGATGAGAACATGCAGTTCAGTTTTCTGAACTGCAGGTTTACGACATCCATTGATATCAGCCTACAAACAGGCCACAAACCTGCAAAATTAACATAAAAAGATTCACACAAGTAGATACATTCAGACATCAATTCAATTGTCACGTTCACACATATAGAATCATTCAAATACATGTTTTAACATTCAGAAACATTCATTTAC
Organism: Alisma plantago-aquatica; assembly: GCA_963693085.1. Lineage (NCBI taxonomy): Eukaryota > Viridiplantae > Streptophyta > Magnoliopsida > Alismatales > Alismataceae > Alisma > Alisma plantago-aquatica. Next base: position 1,298,159,922 of record OY856409.1, read on the forward strand.
AAAGTATCATTCATCATCACTATCAACATCCCAATTATATCTTACAGTTGCCACTGTTTGTACAACTATTGCCCATTCTTCTCTTACTTCATCTAATGCTTCCCTCGTATATGGAGCATGTACATTTTTTAAGTGTTTGCCTATAGTGTGGTCAGTTTTAAACACCTGCAAAGAGAATGATGTATATAAGTAATAATATAAAAATAAGATTGATATATTTTATACTAACTAATGAGACTATATATAATACCTCATGTATGGTATCGATGTCTTTCTTCGCCTGTGTATGGTATAGAACTCTCCTCCAGTATCTCCCTCACAGACTCCTGTGCGGAGAGGGACATTCCAACTCGAGATATCATCTTCCGTTGCCTCCTCCGCAGCAATATCCTTATCTCTGAACGTTTCTCGTAGGATTCTGAACCCCTCCTTCCCTCTACTACATCGAAGCCATGCCACAGTTGAACCCTTTCACCGAGCCCTACCCGGCCAAACAGACGTCGCCTGAAGTACCACCGTCGTCGTCGTCTCCACCTCCATCGCAACTTGCTGTGCTAGTCCTGGCAGTTTATCACCCCACATGCTTTCCTCACCAGTTCCTGCCGCTAGACGACCACACAATGGAATCCAAGAGGATATGCAGGCGTTCGCCACAGACTATAGGATGAGTATACTCAGCTTATAGTCTTTGGCGAACTCCTGCATATCCTCTTGGATCCATTGTGTGGTCGTCTAGCGGCAGGAACTGGGGAGGAAGGCATGTGGGGTGATAAACTGCCAGGACTAGCACAGCAAGTTGCGATGGAGGTGGAGACGACGACGACGGTGGTACTTCAGGCGACGCCTACTTGGCCGGGTAGGGCTCGGCGAAAGGGTTCAACTGCAGCATGGCTTCGATGCAGTAGAGGGAAGGAAGGGGTTCAGAATCCTACGAGAAACGTTTAGAGATGAGGATATTACTGCGGAGGAGGAGGAAACGGTAGACGATATCTTGAGTTGGAATGTCCCTCTCCGCACATCAAGTTGCTCCAGTGCTTCAGTGGGTACATGTGCATCATCAACCTAAAATTTGACAAAAATAAACACACTAAATTAGCATTTGTATTAAAAAAGCAAACATTACTCTAAACGTTTGTATTTTACCATTTTTGCAGCCGCCTCCGCGCATCTGAAAATGTCATTAAAAAGGCAAACATTTAGCATTTGTATTAACTAGAAAAAGGAAAACATTTAGCATTTGTATAAACTAGAAAAAGGAAAACATTTACCATTTGTATAAACATACATGTCTCTAAAATTGTGATCTTTTATCAATTAACAATCCTTCATTGTGATCTCCGTGCACATATAAGTCATCATTAGCTTCAATATTTTGTGGAGTTGGCAACCCAACTGAGAATGGACTGGAGTCATCATACTTATCATAGTACTCTTCTTCATCTATAGGATCTTCAATGAACTGTCTTTTACCATGAAGAACAACCGACCATTTATCATTTGCAGGATCATCGATATAGAATATTTGTTTTTCCTGTGATGCCAATATGAATGGTTCAGCCTTCTCGCCAATCATTTCAAAGTTCACCAAAGTGAAACCCAATTCATCCACTATAACTCCTTTGGTGTTATCAACCCAATTACATTTAAAGAGCGGAATATTGAAATCTATGTATTCAAACTCCCAAATGTCTTCAATGACACCGTAATATGACATTTTAGCTTCACGTGGACTCTTATCCTTTGCACTTGCAAAGTACATAGTTGACGCTTGAAGAGTGACCCCACTATTTTGGACGACACTCTTATCATCTTGGCGCTTTGTGTAATATGTGAATCCATTAATGTCAAACCCTTCATAAGACATAACATTCGGTTTTGGTTTAAAGGCGAGACATTTGATAGTTTCTGTAATATCATTTGGTGTTTGAGATAGTTGATGTAAGACTTTATCTTCAAACCACTTAGTAAAAGTCTTATTATGCTCTCTAGCAAGCCACATTGAACTTGCTCGAGGATGTTGTCTCTTTATGAAATTGGTATGTTCCACGATATAAACACTCACTTCGTCCATATTATGTAAAATATACAAGTGAGCTTGTTCCAACTGCTCACGGCTGATTACTTTCACCCGTGATCCCAAAATTCCTTTGCCCTCCTCAATATTCGTGTCATTATCAGGAGTGTCATTACCACTGAGAAAGTCATTGCAGAAATCCATAACCTCTCTCGCCACATAACCTTCAATAATACTCCCTTCAGGACGATAACGGTTTCGAACATCACCTTTAAAAACGCTCATGTATCGTTCAAAGGGATACATCCAATGCAAGAAAACCGGTCCCAAGATTTTCACTTCCCTAGTCAAGTGGACAACAAGATGTACCATGATATCAAAGAACGAAGGAGGGAAATACATCTCAAGCTGACATAGGGTAACAACCACTTCTCTTTGCAAATTATCGAGAGTATCAGGGTCAATAACTTTGCTGCATAGACTGTTGAAAAAGAAACAAAGTCTGGTAATTGCAAACCTTACATGCTTCGGCAATATAGATCGAATTGCCACGGGCAATATTTGTTGCATTAGAGTGTGACAATCATGAGATTTAAGACCTATCAACTTCAGATCTTTCATTGATACCAATCTACGGATGTTGGATGAGTAACCATGTGGCACCTTAACATTTACCAAGCATTCACAAAAAGTTTTCTTCTCCTTTCTAGACAACGTGTAACAAGCGGGAGGTAAGTATGTTCTTTTATTACCCATTTCACGTAATTCTGTTAATTCTGACCTTATTCCCATTTCACGTAGGTCCAGTCTGGATTTTATCCCATCTTTAGTCTTACCTGGTATATTTAATAGAGTACCAATGATGCTATCACAAACATTTTTCTCAACGTGCATTACATCGATACAATGCCTTACTGACAAAGAACTCCAATAAGGAAGATCCCAAAATATTGACTTCTTTTTGAATGAAGAATTGTCACTCCGTGTGGCCATACTACATTGTGATTTCTTACCAAATTCATTGACAATGTCTTTTACTCTTTCATAAACAACATCCCCTGGTATAGGTTTAGGTGCACTCCGTTCATCATTCAATCCATTGAATGCTTTGCGCTTCCTACGATATGGATGGAATTTTGAAAGAAACCTTCGATGACCAAGATATACAGTCTTGCCGCCATATTTTAGTCTTATTGAATCAGTGTTTTCTTCACATATAGGACACGCTTTAGCTCCTTTGACACTATATCCAGACAAATTCCCATATGCTGGAAAGTCATTAATAGTGCAAAACAACATAGCATGCAAACGAAATGTCTCTCTTGCAGAAGCATCATAGGTCATCACACCTTCAGCCCAAAGTTTCTTTTAGTCATCAATCAAAGGTTCAAGATAAACATCGATATCATTTCCGGGTTGTTTAGGGCCCGATATCAACAATGACAACATAACGTACTTATTTTTCATACACAGCCAGGGAGGAAGATTGTATATAACAAGCATGACTGGCCAAGTGCTATGTTGGCTGCTCAATGTCCCGTACGGATTCATCCCGTCTGTACAAAGCCCAAGTCTTAGATTCCTGACTTCTTCACCAAATTCAGGGAACAATACATCAATCTTCTTCCACTGTGGGGAATCAGACGCATGTTGTAGGATCCCATCATTATTTTTCTTAACATCTGCATGCCACCTCAAATTCTTCGCATCTTTCGGATTTGCAAACAAGCGTTGAAACCGTGATGTTATAGGTAGATACCACAACACCTTGGCAGGAGAACCAGTTTTGGACTCCCCCGAAGTCGTCAATTTATATCGTGACGCACCACATTTTGGACAATCTTTCAAATCTACATAGTCCTTTTGAAATAATACACAATCATTCGGGCATGCGTGTATCTTTTTGGCCTCCATTCCCATTGGGCACAACATTTTCTTTACCTGGTATGTTGAGATTGGCAGCTCGTTTCCTTCAGGAAGAATTTCTTTCAACAAAGTCAACAATTCAGTGAAGCTTTTGTCGCTCCATCTATTGTTAGCTTTCAACTTATACAATCTCAGCACAGCGCTAAGCTTCGTAAACTTAGCACAGCCTGTGTATAACGGTATCTCAGCATCATGCACAATGTTTGTAAAGATAGGAGGTGGATCGGTGTGCTCTACCCTACAACTATCCAGCATCGCATCAACAATGTCAGCTGGAACTGGTTCGTTCACATTTACGTCATCGGAGGCAATTTCTTCTTCCACCCAAGCACTGCTATTGACATCTACTGGATTCGATTTTGAAATCTCTCCATGCCAGTGCCATTCTGTATAGCCTTGTACAATCCCGTTGCACATGACATGACTTTTGATTTCCTCACCAGTGTTGAGTTTCAAGTTGTTACCGCAATGCCTACATGGACAGTAGAACCTATCTGTAGGTTTTTTCCTATGTTCCTCGGCAAATCTAATAAACTGATCAAGACCAGATATAAACTCTGGGGTGCAACGATTACGAATGGACATCCATGATCTATCCATTCTATGATCAGAGAAAGCAAGTATATATTAGGAAAGCAAGTATATATTAGGAAACAAGTATATAAGCAAGTATGTCGTATTACAGTTCATCATTAAGAAAGATATAAGCAAGTATGTCGTATTAAAATAGACTAAACAATAAAAGAATTTTTTTTTGAGGCAAGACAATATGAGAAAATAGTAGTGTAATCATGTAAATGGGAACATTCATGGGAACACACACTTCAGTTATAAGCATTCATGTAGCAACTTACAGTTCCATTCATGGGAACACACACTTTAGTTATAACAATAACTAAACAAAGGGGTTGGTGTACCCCTAAACATGCGCATAATTAAAAAAACTATTACTACAGACAAGTCTAGATAGATAGACAACTAAATACTACACCAACATGGTCCCGCATGCATCAGTAACTTCTTTTTGATGATGAAGCTGTGTCACGAAGCTCCTCACTGTATTTAGACGAATCTGAACTGATAGGGGCCTCAGATTCCGATTCCTCATAGATGATATCCGACGCCTTGCGCTCATACCGCAGAAGATGATCGAGGGTGTCGCAGTTGTTGTTGGTTATCCAAACTTTGATGGAATTATCGCCAACTGGACGGAGAAAAAGCCTATTCCAACGGACCAGATACAGCTCTCCAATCCAATCATGCCAACCGGATTTTGATACAAGATTTCCCGCCAAATCATACTCAACCTCGATTACATGTGAATAATTTCCAAAAGTTAGGGTCACTTTACCAGGCATGTAGTGTCTTCCTTTTAGAAAATGCCAATGTTTGGGTATGACCAATTGGTTTAAGGAACGATCATCTAGGATGATGTCCAATTGTTCTTCAATAGGGAACGTTAACATTGACATAGAGGCCCAATTCATAGTCATTGTTATGGGAAGACAGAGACTGCACAATATTAGTATTAACAAAGTGTAAGTACATATAACGATGTTATATATTTTCAGAAAAAGTTGTATAACATCAGTTAACCTTTTAAACAAGTATATATTAGGAAACAAGTATATATTAGTCAATCTTGGATGGGTTTCTAGGCCAACAAACACATTTGATGTCAATCTTATATATAATAAATGTGTACCACCTATCCCATCCTTGAACACCTAATCTCACTTAGGATGTAAGTGTATAATGTGTATTTGGTTTTCAAGAAAATTTCGGCAGCATTTCCCCGTTGTTCTCTAAGTACATATGTACTTAGAGAACAAACGGGGAAATGCTACCGAAATTTTCTCGAAAACCCAATACACATTATACACTTACATCCTAAGTGAGATTAGGTGTTCAAGAACAGTCCCAAACTGGGGACTATCCAAGATTTACTCCTACTGAGTAAATCTTGGACGGGTTTCTAGGCCAACAAATACATGTGTTGTCATTCTTATATAAACCCTATAATTCATGAAATCATTCTAATTCAATTTAATATGTTGGGATCACATAATTATATAATGACATCAGAATATATAGAAGAATCATAATTAACATGATTAACAACATGCTCATCAAACTAGGGTTTTCTTGAATATCATCTAATAAATCAAGAATTTCATAGTTTCAAACATGCAATAATTCACAATGCAATGTTATAAACTATAGGCAACATGGATAGATGAAATAAATAAACATCCAGCATCTATCACTTATTCAATCTTCAAAAAACCTTGACAAACATCCAACATCTATCACTTATATAATTTGCATGTATATACACCCTAAAGTGCCACAAATCATATAATAAAACTATCATGTTATGATATTAGGACCACTTAAAGCAGATTAGGCACATTAAGCAAGCAGAGTAGGGAGCCAATTTCGTGCAAACAGATTAGGCAACAGATTAGGTCAGCACATAAAGAACCAATTTCGCGCCTGGGTAGGTCTGCAGGTACCTGGGCAAGAAGAGTAGGGTGAGGTCGAGCTGGTTGAGTACGTGGGTGGCGGCCGACGAGCTCCAGAACCAGCGGCAGTGACTCCGACGAGCAGGAGCGTCAGCCGCAGCAGGCAGGCAGGCGGCCAGGCGGCGGCAGGCAGGCAGCGGCCAGGCGGAGGAGAAGGAGAAGGGGGTACGGCAGCGCCGGTTCTCAGGCGTGGCAGGCAGGTGGGCACCAGGCGTGGCGGCGGCGCCGGTTGTCAGGCGTGGCGGCGGCGCAGGCGGTTGGAGCAGGGGCGCCGGTTGTCAGGCGTGGCGGCGGCGCAGGGGTGCCAGAGAAGAAACGCGTCGGAGAGGGGCGCCGGAGAGGGGACGCCGGAGATGGGGCACCGGAGAGAAGCGCCGGAGAAAAATTACGGAGAAATCGCCGCAATAGGGAAATAGGGTAGCAATGAGGGGAAGAGTCGGGCGATCGAAGGTTATGAAGTTCCCCAATAGCGTCGGTTGTTGACAACAACCGACGCCTAAACATATTTACCGTCGGTCGTTGGCAACATCCGACGTCCATTTGGACGATATTTTCGTGAAAATGTTTGGCGGGAACCCCATTCAGCGTCGGTTAGTAAAGGACGACCGACGCGGAAAAGGACACTTTTCGCGCAAATTTCCATCGCACATAAGCGTCAGTGTTTTAACTAAATAACCGACGCTGAAAGTGACATTATTTTTTCGCTCGAAAATTGGATGAAATAATGCGTCGGTTTTGTATAAACAACCGACGCTGTATACAAAGCGGTACCCGTGTTTGGCTGGTCTTTGAATATAGACGTCGGTTCTTCGAAATAACCGACGCCTTTAATATAAGGCGTCCGTGTTCCTTAAAAACCGACGCCCAGAAAAGCGACACTGAATGCTATTTCTGTAGTAGTGAATGTAAAAACTTGTACAAGTATATAATGTACAAGTACTTAGATATCATGTAAATCAAATATTTAGATCTTCCCTAGCCACTCACAACACTTACATAGGTCATCCCCTATAATAGTGTCACAAATGCACACTCATACACACACTTAGTATTCATCTAGAACAACCAAAATAGAGACATTCTCGGTCGAACTATTTTTTGACCGAGAAACACTCGGTCGAACATCTTCTCGATCGAGAGTCTCCTGGGTTAATCCTTCTAATAGGTTCTATAGCCATTAGACCTAGAAGACAAGGTAGTTGGGAGTTGGAATTGAACGTTATATACACTTGCTCTAGACCATCCTTCGGTCGACAAAGAGTTCAATCGAGAGACTCTCGGTCGACAAAGTCTTCAACCGAGAAGGTGTCTGTCTACACTTTTTAGAATTAATAAACTAGCTATTGCTAAAGAAATTAGTGGATACCTAACGGCTAGTTGAGCTCTTAGAACCCCCTAGAAAGTGTCTAGAACATCCTTAAGAATTCATAGGCCATTCCTATAAATAGCACATTCCTTAGGACACCCCAAACACACTTGTGCAATACTTGAGCATACATACTTGCAATTGGCAATCCTTTCTCGTGAGCAATTGAGCAACTTCTACACTTGCTAATCTTTCCCAATGCTACAAGCTCGTGTCCTATAGGATAGAATCTCCTTTCCACCATACTTACACTTTCACACACATTGGTTAGGAGATCAAAATGCTTGATATAGTAAATCAAGCCTTGTGCTACAACGGTAATTATAATTTCCATTTTCCCTTCTTGTTCCTTTTTATTACTTGTACTCTCCTTGCTACTCCTAGGGTTGGAGGTTGCGGATTGGAGAGGGTGCTATATTCTCAGGTGGCAAAATTCCATCTGTATCGTAGGTTGCGCAAAGAATTCAATGGATGGAATGAGTAACAGAGTGCACCTAAACCTATACCAGGGGAGGTTGTTTATGAAAGAGTAAAAGACTTTGCCAATGAATTTGGTAATAGGTCACAATGTACCATGGCTACACTGAGTGACAAATCTTTATTCAAGAAGAAGTCAATATTTTGGGATCTTCCTTATTGGAGTTCTTTGGCAGTCAAGTTTTGTATCGATGTCATGCAAGTTGAGAAAAATGTCTGTGATAGCATCATTGGTACTCTGTTGAATATATCAGGTAAGACTAAAGATGGGATAAAATCCAGAATGGACCTACGTGAAATGGGAATAAGGATAGAATTAACAGAAGTAGTTAGTAGTGATCGGAGAACATACTTACCTCCCGCTTGTTACACATTGTCTAGAAAGGAGAAGAAAGCATTTTGTGAATGCTTGGTAAATGTTAAGGTGCCACAGGGTTACTCATCCAACATCTGTAGATTGGTATCAATGAAAGATCTGAACTTGATAGGTCTTAAATCTAGTGATTGTCACACTCTAATGCAACAAATATTTCCTATGGAAATTTGATCTATATTATTGAAGCATGTAAGGTTTGCAATCACCAGACTTTGTTTCTTTTTCAACAGTATGTGCAGCATAGTTATTGATCCTAATACTCTCCATAAATTGCAAAGAGAAGTGGTTGTTACCCTATGTCAGCTTGAGATGTATTTTCCTCATTCGTTTTTTGATATCATGGTACATCTTGTTGTCCACTTGACTAGGGAAGTGAAAATATTGGGACTAGTTTTCTTGCATTGGATGTATCCCTTTGAACGATACATGAGCATTTTTAAAGGTGATGTTCGAAACTGTTATCGGCCTGAAGGGAGTATTATTGAGGTTATGTGGTGAGAGAGGTTATGGATTTTTGTAATGAATTTCTGAGTGCTAATGACACTCCTATTAATGACAAGAATATTGAGGAGTATTCTGGCAAAGGAATTTTGGGATCATAGATGAAAGTAATCAGTCGTGAGCAGTTGGAATAAGGTCACTTGTATATTTTACACAACATCAATGAAGTGAGTGTTTCTATTGAGGAACATACCAATTTCATCAAGAGATAATATCCTCAAGCTAATTCAATGTGGCTTGCTAGAGAGCTTAATAAGACATTTATTAAGTGGTTTGAAAATAAAGTCTTATATCAACTATCTCAAACACCAAATAATCTTACTGAAACTATCAAATGCCTCGCCTTTAAACCAAAATTGAATGTTATGTCTTATGAAGGGTTTGACATGAATGGATTCTCATATTACACAAAGTGTCAAGATGATAAGAGTGTCGTCCAAAATAGTGGGGCCACCCTTCAAGCGTCTTCATTGTTTTTTGCAAGTGCAAAGGATAAGAGTCCACGTGAAGCTAAAATGTCATATTACGGTGTCATTGAAGACATATGGGAGTTTGACTACATAGATTTCAAAATTCCACTCTTTAAATGTAATTGGGTTGATAACACCAAAGGAGTTATAATGGATGAATTGGGTTTCACATTAGTGAACTTTGAAAAGATTGGCGAGAAGAGTGAACCATTCATATTGGCATCACAGGCAAAACAAGTATTTTATATCGATGATCCTGCAAACGATAAATGGTCGGTTGTTCTTCATGGTAAAAGATAGTTCATTGAAGATCCTATAGATGAAGAAGAGTACTATGATAAGTATGATGATTCCAGTCCATTCTCAATTGGGTTGCCAACACCACCAAATATTGAAGCTAATGATGAGTTGTATGTGTGAGGAGATCACAATGAAGGATTGTTAATTGATAAAAGATCACAATATTAGAGGCATGCATGTTTATTTTTTTTATATGTTTTATTTTTCTGAATGTGAACTTTACAATGTGAACTTTACAATGTGAATTACTTTACAAAGTGAATGTGAAATTTACAATGTGAATGTGAACTTTTAGATGTCTGAGCATTCATAGGATGATTGTGTTGATGATTACCATGAGGGTGAGGACGTCAATGTGCCACCTCACAATGTAAGTTTTAAAAATACATCCTTGAGGTTTCTATCTATATGTTCATTTATAGTTATATCATGAAAGTGTGTTTTTTTTGTCAAATTTTAGGTTGGTGATGTACCCCGTGAAGAAATTGGGGCACTTGATGAGCAGCAAAAAAAATTGAGAAAGTGAGGGGCATCACAATGATGAACAAGTTACTACATCAAAGGGCCAATGGACCCAAATTGGTTGTGGAGTTCGATCATGCAGGAAATCTAGTTAGAGAGAACCGCAACTCATTTATTTCATATATTGGGGTTCTTACTCGCAGCCATTGTAGTCCTAATATAGAATCCTGGCATAAAGTTCCTAAGGGGAAGAAAGACTTAATATGGAAGGAACTATGCATGAGTTATTATTATTTGCAATTTTATTTTTGTAGATTACTAATTTTTAGGATACTAGTTAATAGCAATTCTATTTTGCATAGTATATTTGATCTGGATGAAAAGTTGTATTGTAAATGCGTAACGAAACACTGTGGGAGGGTCCTAAGGAACTATAGGACAAATCTCACCTGAGATTACATACGTGATGCTGAGAAGAGGTTCTTGATTGATTTATAATTCTAGACATTGATCACTTTTTGACTAACTCTACACTAATATTTTTTGTTTGTAATCTCTTTAAAAAATAAATTTAGGAAGAAGGAAACCACTGAGCAATGGAACTACCTGGACCCCAAAGACTGGGAGGAGTTTGTTACCCAAAGAAAAATGGATGAATTCAAGGTATTAAGCACCACTCCCAATTTAATTAATATACATTCTTATGTATTCACCTATTCAAGATTAACCTTTAGTGTTACTAACCAAATCAATGTGCTTACTAACAAGGCTATCAGCAATGCTCAAAGAGAAAGGTGTGCACTGAATGTGCATGACCACACAATGGGTCCAAGAGGCTATGCAGGTGTTTGCCAAAGACTACAGGCAGAGTCTATTGCTCAATCTACTGCTACTCAAGAGACTATAGAGTCCTCTACTATTGGTCCCGCACCTTTGCCTTGCCATGCTATGTGGATAGCTGGGAGGCAAAACAAGAAGGGAGATATAATGAAGCCCACAACTACTGAGGAAGCTGCAAAAATGGTAAAATTCAACTCTTAGAGCAATTGATATTGATTATTGTTATGTTTACTTACCAATTTCTGTTCATGGCAATTAGCGGGAGCTTCACGAGCAGAGGAAGGAAGGAAAGTTCATCTCTGAGGGCACAAGGGATGAATTGACAGTTGCTCTTGGTAACCCAGAGCATCCTGAACGTGTTAGGGGTGCAGGTGCGGGTGTGGGCATAAAAGTATTCTTTGGGCCATCACAGTGCAAATCTATACCAAAAGCGGGACTATCAAATGTTGAGGTAAAATGTTCTTTTTTTAGAATGTTATTGCAAAAGGGAATTCAATAATCAAAAGCTAGTGTTTCTTTTATCCATGTATAGGTATATGAGTTAATTAATAGGAGAGTCGAGGAAGCACTTGATAGGAGAGTCAAGGAAGCACTTAATAAGAGACTCAATGAAGCAATTAGCAAGTGGCAGGCGTCTCAGCCTGCCACTCAGACAGTACCTGTGGGGATGCCGTTCTTCTCCTACTATAGAGGTGGTTGGGAGTAATCATGTAGACCCACCACCTAGCACGTCTGTTGCAAGTATTTTTATGACATATATACTAGCTAGTCTTTTCAAGATGATATATTTATGTATATATGTATATAACATTCTTTACATAAATCTGTAGGGGTTGAAGCCATGTCATCTAAAAAGTTAAGAATATATCATTGCAGAGGCATAGGCTTACCCAGTCCTTCCAGGGGACATGTATCATGGGACTCCAATACCAGCTGGTGCGGTTCGTGTGAGCCTGATACATGTACTCCCCAATTGGAGGGATCTTCCATTGCCATATGCCCACCCAGATTCTAAATGCTTGGTGAGGCAGAAGGCGGAGTGATAATGTGGCCCAAAGCGGATGTCCTCTATACTAATATTGTATGGTAAATTTACATTACGTTAATTTGTTAGTGTGTATATATGAGTCAATTGATCTGAAATTATATATACAGGTCAAAAGGAAGACACACGCTACATCTCAGCCTCCACCTCCACCTCCTGAAGTACCAAGTTGGCTTCCAAGGGACCTACATGCCTCGTTAGGTCCTAATTGTAGGGGTATGGCAGTATGGATCGGCAAACATGATCCAAATTTCCCTATAAATGTTTTTGTTCTGGAGGATTCTGCAGGTCAATCATATGATAACAAGTTATTTATATAAGATATTTTGGAGTTGTTTCATTATGATTGGTTGAATACATCTATGATAGAGCTATGGATATGGTGAGATCTTATTTATACATCCATATACCTTGTTTTATATATGGTGATCTAGTTTCTTATATATTAATGCATATGTAATACATGTTTTGCAGCCACTTACAAACGATATGTACAGATTTTTCATTCTCCCATGTGGGATTTTTGGTTCGATCTTTGATTAGTCTTGTAGATAAAGACCATTCTTCAGCTACTTCATACTGTTGTGCTACTTTTAAATATTTTGACAAAAAAAGAAGATCGTGATAATAGCTCCATTTAATGTCAAGTACGTTTACTTTTCTTATAATTTGGACTTAAAAAATTTACATTTTATTGTGGACTTTGAGTTATTAATTTTTAACTTTCTTACCTGTAGTGGTAGGCATTGGGAGTTACTAGTTATTGTCCCCAAAACGTTCACTGTCTATTATCTAGATCTTGTGGGGAATGAATTGAATACATTATATGGACACACAATGAAAAAGCCATTATTCCCATGAGAAATATTTTATATTTTTATATCTGTTAACATATGTTATTACATTACTATTTAATTATGAAATTTAATGTGCTACATTAACATGCAGGGCTTTACACGAGTTCAAAAGAGCTGGAGGAAAGGTCCCCAAGAAAAAGAATCAGCCACTAATTTTGGAGAATGTGAAAGTAATTTCCTGACTCCAATGTATATATTATTTATGTGAAGTGTGCTTATTTGTATTTTTAAATATTTTGTATGTTTCAATTTATAGTGTGCTACACAAGACAATGGCTAGGCATGTGCATTCTATGTTATGCGATTTATGGACCTAATCATCAAACATGTCATAATGGAAATCGATACCATACATAAGGTATTATATATAGTCTCATTAGATAATATGAAATATATCAATCTTATTATATATTATTAATTATATATATATGTCATTCTCTTTTCAGGTGTTTAAAACTAACTTGACTATAGGTGGAAAGTTATTAGATGTACATACTCCCTATACAAGGGAAGAATTAGATGATGTAAGAGAAGAATGGGAAAAAGCCCTACAAGTAGTGGGAATTTTTAAATATAATTGATATAATGATGGTGATAATGATGATGATGAATAAAGAATGATATTTCTAAACTTTGTTCTCATAATTATTTTTGTGTGAATGTGAATGAATTTTTCTGAATTGTCATATGTGTGAATGTGAAGATGATCAATACATGAACGTTTCTACATGTGTCTAAATGTGAAAAGAGATGAAATGAATGGAACTACATGTTGCTAAATGTGTGTGAAAATGGAGGAAATTTGAAATGGAACTACTGGTTTGTATATGTGTGTGATGAAAAATAATATGAATTAAATGTGCTTATACATGTGTGTGATCATAAATTATTATCCATCTTGCTAATTTTGCAGGTTTGTGGCCTGTCATTGGATGATATCAATGGATGTTGTAAACCTATAGTTCAGAACTAAACTGTAGGTTCTACATCCTGTTGACCAACCATACAGCAGACCTGCAAACTGATAAGAAAAAAATCATAAAATAGGCGTCAGTTATTAGTATAAAACTGACAACAAAGACATGCAGTGTCATTTATTAGCAAAAAAACCGACGTCTATGTGGCTATGGGTGTCGGTTATATATAAAAACTGAAGTTGATGGTGCCCTTGCTGGTGCATTTTATTGGTGGCGAGAAGGGTTATATAGTGTCAATTTTTGTGAAACATCGATGTCTTTGACCTGGATATGGTGTTAGTTTAGTAAATAACTGACATGTACAGTGCCCTTGCTGGCGTGTTTTTGGTGGCGGGAAGGTTTATGGCGTCGGTGTTAAAACCGACGCTGAAAGTTTCAACTTTAAGGAGTGCCCACTTGGGTGTTGCTTTAAAACTGATGCCAACGGCCTTAAATAACTGACACTAAAGGTCGGTTCTGTACTATACTAGTGCTTTGAGTGATAGAGACGGAATGTGTCCCTCATACTGGAGATTGATATCCTGGTCACTTGATAAGCGAGACTGAGAAACATATGCGCATGCACATGTGAATCAATATATAATATTGAGGTCACATTATCTCAAACAGTCTACTCTTGGTTTAAGAAACATGAGTTGACATTGAGAAAATGATGATTCCATGCCTCAAGTTCACTCCAGATATCAGAGACAAAGGGATTATACAATCAATACAACACCTTACACAGATTGTAGGTTGAAGTTGCTCTCCAACTTTCCATTCACTTGGGTAGCACTGATGTGCTACTAGGCACCATTCTCTTCTTGTGATGTCATAAGTTAGTTATAGACATTCATTGCCAACATGATATGAGACCGATAGGGTCACACACATAAGAACTCATATAGAATAGGAATTTGATCTTGAATGATGATTGGATTGATTATTAAAGTTTTCAGGTACTCAATTCACACAATAGATCAGCTGACTGCACTACCAGCCGATCATCTCACAGGGTGAGATGACCATTTAGAGTGTCAAACAATCAACTCAAATGTTGAGACAGTTGTTTGGAGAGTTGGGCTGATTGGAAATGAATTGGTTGGAATTTTTTATGAATCAGAACCAACTGATCGGCTCAATGGGTGAACCGAGCAGCTCAGTTGGGTCGGTGGAAGGTTTTAGCTACTTTCCCAAATTTTTGAGAAAGATAACTTGTTTCAATTGTTCAACTTGATTGGAACTAGGAATTAATGTCAAATTCAGATCTGACCAAGAAACTGCCAGACGACCGTCTCACAGAGCGAGACGACCATCTGCCAGTGCCAAACGATCATTTGTACTGGAAGACGACCAATTTGATGCTCGCTGGTTGTGAAAATTCAAGATTTTCTGGTCCCTTCCACTGCCACACATATCTCAAACCGAATGGGAACCTTGGCCCTAACTTTGCCTATAAATAGAGGGGTACTAGGGCATTCTTAGAGAAAAACAACTACACAGACAATTGAGAATCAGTTGCACTAAAAATTATTGTCCTCTCTAGTTGGGGTAACCATGAGAGTCAAAGAAAGTCCTACCCGACTAGGGAGGGATACCTACGGGAGAGAATAATTGAGGATCATTGTTGTGGAGAGTAAGATGGTGACTAGTACGCCAACGGAGGGACCACTCCATCATGTCTGTTCTAGTTGAATGACATGAGTTCTAGTTGGTCTGTGTCAACTAGTGTAGATGCAAGAGTCCTTTGGCTACCTCTAGGAGGACAACGTCATCCTGCAGTCTATGGCGAGACCATAGGAACCATTATAGAAGTTGATTCAATCCGCCATCCATGGAGAGACTGCAAAAGTCATCATAGAAGTTATCCATTCTGTCATCTGTAGTGCAGACTAGGAGTTGTATTGACATCGTTTAAGAGAAACTTGAAGATAGTTGCATCTATAACGAGTCGTATTCGATGGATTTGCTCCAAGACCAGGTATAAACTATTTAAACCGTCCTTCTTATTTCATAGTAGTTGACAAGATCTTTTTGTTATGGGGAATAAGGATAGATAATAAATTTATTTCTGTTTCCTTACTATGTGCCTGTATTTTCCAACAGATGGGTCATGATCGAGATTGGAAACAAATAGAAGTTTATTCTCTTTATGTGGGATGATCATCAACACATCTCCTCAATATGGGGTTGCAATTTCTTAATTAGAAAATTGGGGTTCCTCCCACACAAGCCCATCTACTGCTCTGTTAGGGTGAATAAGATGATGTTTCAATATTGGGACAATAAGTGACAACCTGTTTCACAGTTTGATCTCTTTATTAGCTATGACCCTAGAAAGATCTCTTGTTCTTATTTCAATAACTAAAACTTTGGTTCTTCGGTATCTATTGTTGATCTATATTAATATGTCCAAGGTGTTTCCTTTACCATCCAACAAAGAGAAGTAGTGGCTTGCGATCTAGCTCTCATGAAATGGTCTCTAGTTGTGCCCCCCTCTTAAGAAGTAGGTACTTTAAAGAACACTTATGATACCAGTAGTTCCTACTACTCTATCTGCTTTGATCTAAAAAAAGTGAACAATATATGTCTTGTTCCTTAAACTGAGTTGATTCTTTGGTTCATAATTGTGTAGGTGTTAATTACGAAGTCGATAACTTTAATATTTGCTACATATTTTCTTTGGTGAAATCTTTTAACATCTATGGGTCATTATTTAAGAAAGAAAAGAGAATATGTATCATTTTTTTAAATTTATTGATGCAATAGGTGTAATAGATTGGGCCATAAACACTATGGTTTCCAATAACCCAAGTCTAGTTCAAATGAAAGGGCTAAGGTCATTTCTCTTTGAACTTTCCTCTATGTTATCACTAGTTTTTGGGTTCTGTGAACAACAATTTCCTTCAAATCTTACACAATAACATAATGATCAAAAATTTACTTTTGACTCAACTGTAGACCCGATATTTTAGTCCTAGCAAGACGTCATCTAAGTCCCATAAACAAAACTACTTTTAACCATTTTTTAAGTGGAACATCTAAATTGATTCATCCCTAGAAACACACGTTGATAAATATTTCGAAATCCCTTTGTTCTCGTAGCTAGATGTCTTATTGTGATATTTCTTTTCTAATGGAAACCAAACAACCTTACATCCACCAAGATGCATTAGAGTTTACTAGATATTTCAATTATTTTGCCTCATTGTGGTTGCTAACTTAAGTTAACTTCCTAACCAGTTGAGAAATCATGTTGGGATATAAAATCCACTCCATTTGCATGAATGCTAAAGAGTATTATGACATTCTCTCTTCCATTGCTAATATTTTTGAACACTTCATTTTGTGGTAAGATGATACAAATAATCCTAACCACTAGCCTATGTCTAATGTCAAATGTAGAGATACTCATTCATCCATCAAAAAAGGACATGTATGAGTTATGAAGCATTTTCACTTCTCACAATAGTGACAACATTATCAGTTTGCATGGGTCTTCAGACCCTGATACCAAATTCTAAAAAAGCATGAGGATCACGTAAATGCCATGTCCTTGCAATTCTATGGATATGTATCTTCTAAGCATTGAAAGATATTTAGACAATTTAGATGGAATCAAATAATCCATCTTGTCACCATTCAAAAGACTAAATTTAATCTTATGAATTTCTATCTATGTACTATAGGTGGGAATTTCATTTCCAACTGACTTTAAAAACCTCCTTCAGGGATGACTGGTAGCATTCTCATCAGTTGGAACCCCCATCACCTTAGACATACTAACACTAATTGGGGGACTCCCTATATCATTACAACTTTATAAGAAACCAATATGATTCTTCACTACTTTCTATGGTATATCTAGGCATACCAAAGAACCCTTCAACCTTGAAATGAACACCCTTTCCAATATATAGAACAACTTTTCTTGGATTATTGGGGGAAATTTTAATTTCACTGGGTCTAGTTCTAAATGTAATCGCAACAATTCTACTTTGTACACTCACTTTCAAAACCACCTTATTTTATATAATTTCACCAACTCACATCTTATAGTTGACATTTCAGATAATGACATAACTTTAGTTGGCACAATGATTATACCTCATCTTGTTTGGATAGGTTCTTAGCCTCACAACCCTGGGATAACATGAAACCTCAAAACCATACTCGTACTTCTTGTCACATTATTTTGGACCACTTCCCCATCATGCTTAACTCAATTTTCTAGACATTGGGTAGATTTTTTTTATTTTGAGATAGTTTGTCTCTTTAACCCATCTTTTAGAATGTACTTGATGATACTTGGGAACAGAATAACCAATACTACAATCAGGGTTATTCTATGCACAATAATATCAACATCTTCATCCTAAACACATCATTTAGAATAAAGAGATCTTTGGAAATATCCATACTAAAATTTCGTCTCTGAAGAGGGTGCTCCTTCTTTTAGATTCAAACCTTTACTCCAAGCATATTGTTGTTTAGGCTAATGATTTAGAGTTACAATACTTTCTATTTACTAAGAAATTATTTAGAAACAAAGACCCAAATCCCATTAAATCAAAGAAAAGGATATTAAGATCAATTTCATCCACAAAACATGAAATATTACTAAAAAATCTCCTATATCCACAATATCATAGTGGAAATTAATCATGAACCACATTACATATGACTTCTATGACATTTTCAATCAAAGCACTCCTTTTATCTCATCATCTTTAGTTGAATTTCTTATGTCCTAAAAATATTTGTAACCCACTTTCTATACTCTTCATTTTCACATATGAAGACATTCATAATTCCATTACTCATATGGGTCCTAATAAATCACTTGATCATTATGGTATGTGTATAATATTCTATCAGTACTCCTTGGTGAAAATCAAGTCTAGTTTGTTGAAAAAATATCTATACATCTAGCACAACCATTGAATCACACACCAAATTGAAATCTGAATCAAACACATATTTTCTTATCAGCAAATTGGAACTATCTTCTAATATAAAATATTTTAGACCCATTAGTCGTATTAATTTTTATTACAAGACCATTTCTAAGACTCTCAAGAACACATTAGACCATTTTACTAGGCCAATTTGTCTTTGAAGTGTCTGCATTTATATCTAGGAGACACATATAAGATACTTACATCAAGGCTAATGAAACCATTCAATCCTAGAAAGCCACATGATATCCTATTTTGACTCTCAAATCTGATTTTGAGTACATTATTGGTAACATTAATTGGCAATTCACCTACATTGACAACATGGCTTTGCCTTTTCTTAATTTTGGTTAATTGGATTTGTCATTGCATTATCTGGTCATTTCTCCGCCTTAATAAACAAATCTTCTTTTGGTAATTATGGTCATTTTATTGGTGTAATGAAACAATACCCTTGTCTCCATTCCTCTTCCTTCTTACCACATCCCATATTGCATATATAACTAAGTTGGATCTCTCATGTGGTACCTTGGATAATATATAAAAAAAGGTTTATGAGAGAATAACATCATTCGCTTTGTGGATGTTACTTTTTTTCATTTAAAGTTGGATGGTAAGAATCACATCAACATTGTATGAATCTTAGGCATTTCGTACATGTCTATCCTCAAAATCATTTCAACAATTCCACCATTATGGGATCTCAACTTGATACTAAAAGAATTCTCAAATTCAAATTTGTCTTAGATTATGAAGAAGAGATTATCATTATTTAATATTTGGATCTCCTTCAAACTCCTTTCAAACTATGTAATTCTAGTTAGGACCCAATTTATAGCTAAAACTGCAAAAACTCTCTCTAATTATAAATCCTATATCTTTGGTCCTATTAGTAGGTCAATTATTAATGTGACCAAATTCCTTTTCTTTATTATTTTTGAGTTGCATTCCTCTCTCATCTTTGATTCTGAGGCACTTAATAACGTTAAGGAGAAAATTTCTTTGGAGTGATTTTTATGGTGAGGTGCATTTCATCTAGTGAATCAATACATTATCTATAAACCTCACAACTTAGATGGCGGGGCATCCTAGATTTACACCTTAACTTATATGTTGCTTTGATTAGATTTTAGCCACTCTTTCCGCACATAACGTCAATTTGTCTAATAAAATCATGATAAATACTATGTGGAAACATTTAACCTATAGCCCCACATCACTTTTATAGTTAAGACTTCAAAAAAAATCTCATTAATATAATATCATTTCTACAAATCATGACTCTTTCCCTAAAATCAACTGTTGTTAGACTCACCATAATGATCTTATTTGAAAACCTTCAATGAATATTTCAATACAATATTCTTTGAATTCTCTTGACATTTATGTAGCCTTGAATATTATTTCTTCTAGGAGAAACAATATATTAAAATATCTCTCCAAACTTTGGATTTTCCTTTACATATATTTTTAACCACTCTAATTATATAAGTAATAGTTATGCTATCCATATTCAGTGAAACGAGGTCGTCTCTTCAAAGTATAGAAACCTTACAAATTCTTCATTCACCCTAGTGTGTCTGGTCATTAGAAACTAGGATTTTAGAAATTAAAGTCTTCCATAAAATTTATTTTCATATTTGGTTGAAATCATAAAAAAAAGTGTTGCACTTGATATCTTGGAGCTTCAATGTTTGTTTTATTGCCTTTCTTATTTAAAGATGCTACTTGTTTCTTTTTTTTACATTTAGTTTCACTATATCAATTAGTTCTCATTTATCTATGCTTTCTGTGGATGATATCTTTTTTAATTCTATGGTTCATACTTATTACATGATGTTTCATTCTCAAACATAGAATATTAACCTTGTTATGCATATGTTGATATAGCTTCTTGTGCTTCCTGGCTATATGACATGAATGCAACAACTATTTTTTTACAATTGTAGAGGTGATGGAAACAACATTTGTGAATTCATAACTTTTATCTTCTCCTTATAGCCATGTATTTTCAAGCGGTGTTAGTTCTTCTCTAAAGGATATGGACAAAGGCCCCTTGAGGGCCTTTTCCCATTAGGAGGAAGGTGGGGCCACCGTCACCATTACCAAATGAGAAATGAGACATTTACATAGAATATTTGTTGGAGGCCTTGAATGAGGATACTAGTGTGTGTTGTGAGAGAAGACAAACTATCTAGAGGAGTGTATTCTAGCAATGATGTTGATGATGTTCTTGTTGTTCATGTTGTTATGTAACTTTTCTAAAAGATTCCCTTTTATGTGTTTTGTAGGGTTTTGTAAGGGGTTACTAACCCCATATTTTAAACTTTAGGCCTAGCCCCATCTGTCCTATCATTTGTTATGTTGGTTATAAGAACAGATTCCCATGACTCACCATTCATCATGTTTGTGATGACAATTTTCGACTTTATGCAATGGCATTTTGTGAAAAAATTACTATCATGTCAAGAATTTATTAAATGATCAATATGCCTTTTCATTGTAATCAAAACATGAAATGATTTTAATATAATTAAATAAGTATTATTGGTGACTCTTGTCTATGTTGTATGATCAAACTTAAATACATATCTTTCTAAATCTTTTGAACATTGTAACAAGTGTTGTTGAATGTTAATGGACATGGTTGATAAAACAACATTGCTCAAGTATTTGTCCAAATCGTTATAAAAAGAGTGAGTTTATTTAAGTAATGAAAACTAATTCATTTTAATGTTTATCAAATTATTTTTCCAATAGGATTGCCACAAGTTTGAAATACTAGTTTATCCTTAATGTTTTCCCCACCTAAAGGTTTTCTCTTTTGGTGTCATCTTTCCTTTATGATCTAGAACATTATATCATTAAATATGTTTTCTATTCATTTGAGGCACATTATATTTTTGATATTTTATTATCTCTCTCCTTTTTAATTACACCACAATTAATCACGTCACATTAATTTCACACTTCTCTCTTTCTATCTTTAAACTCCTTTTCAATCCACAATCACATTTATTATACTTGACTCTTTTTTAACCAATCAAACTACAATGCAACTTTTATTAAACTCTTCCTATACTAGATTTTCTTATTGTAGATGAAATTTTACTGATGGGTGCCCTTTGAGACCAGACTCATCAATAACATCCCTTTAACTTCTCACCACTCTCCATTTAACATATAAAATTAACATGTCTACACTGCTATTCAAAAAATGAATTTGTTTTTTAAATGTTCAATTAAGAGTATCAATGGTGCAAGCAAGGAAAGGTAAAACAATCAACTTCATAAAGTTACACTCATGCATTTTTTTCTAAATTAACTAGCCACCTAGATTGAAAGATTTTAAAATATCTCCATTCTTAGTAATTTCCTCTCCTACCAAAAGTTCCTCTTATTTTTCTTATATAATTTCTAAATTATCTCTCCATTCTATATACTTACCATCTTCCTCACTTATTTTCTTCCTAATCCAAAAGTACAAAAGGTAAACAATATGTATCCTATGTTCTCTTGTAATTCAATTTACAAACTAGCCAATCCTTGAATCTCAGGGCATGTTTGATTGTGTATAGTCAAATGACAAACTTTGAGTTTTATGTGTATTTTTACATAGTAATTCCTAGTATACATCCCAAATACACCATACTAAACTAGTCCAAACTATCACACTAAATTAGTCTTTGGCATTCACACTAGAAACATTTTTTGTTATTATTTTTTTATGGTTGAGGATAGAGACACAAAATTAATGCACCCCTTGCATGCCTGACTGTGTGTGGGCATGGTACTGACAAGGTAAATGGAGGCATGACTAGATGATTCTCTACCACAATTTGTGTGAATCACCTAATCGACCATATAAAGAAGGATATTAGCACTGACAAAACGTTGATATCCACCTATTCTCACCATAACTATAAGGCCCCAAACCTTTCTTTATCGATAAATATAATTATTTGTCTTAATTTGGCTTTTCTTTTGGAATTTTTAACTTGGTTTTATGATTTAAAATCAGTTTATAATGCTATATTTAAAATCAAAATCAAACCGAACAAGGTTTCTCAAGATATACAATTATACAATTTTATTTAAAATTGTGGACCCTTATGCAAATTATCCTTTTTTAGGGAGAACAAAATTAATTTTAACATTCACTTAAGTAGTTTTATGATTTTATGAAGAACCTTACAAATTTATTTTCATTTGGGTGCTTTTAAATTTTTATTTTTGGGGTCTATACACACAAACACACACAGAAATATATATATAAGTTAGATAGTAGTAGCATTGTACTTTCCTCATTCAACAACTAGATGGTCAATAGGTTCTGCTAACCCATCAAATTTATGGTATGTTGATCTTCTCAATGAGGCCCTTGACCTCTGTTGGACCGACAAAGTTGTTACATGTTATTATCAGCTTGAGGACCGACCATCTTGGAGATAGCTAGTCTGACGAGTACTGACGGGTGATGTTCTCGATCGAAAAGTTTGGTTCAGTGATGAGTTTCTAGGAGATAAGTGGGAAGTTTGTCCTTGTGTTTGATGAGCTTCAAGGTTGATGAGGTTTTTCTTATACGTTTACAACAAAGTTTTGTGAGTGTGTCCTTGACTAAAAATTGGGCATCGATCGATGAGTTTTTGAGCTATAGCATAACAAATTATCTGACCGACAAGAAGCTAGTATTTTGACCCAATTCTATAAATAACTTCCTTCCTTCTCTCCTTTAATTCACTTGTAGGAGCCCAATGAGAATATCTAAGGGACCAAAAAAGGACCTTCAGAGTTTGTGGAGTTGTTAATTCGTGGGTTCATGTGCTAGATTGAGTTTTTCATAGATGATATGAAGGATTTTGGTTGTGTTTCCTCCATGTAAGGTCTTTTTTCCTAAACTACTATTCTTGTTGTTTCTCCTTTCTCCCTCTCTGAATATGGTTGAGGTTCATGGTGTTTCTTCTTGGAAACTTGTTCATGTGGATGAAGAACTCTTCTTCTTATCTTCTTGTCTTAGATACACTTAGTTCTTAGAGTTTTGCTGGACCAAGCTTAGTACTTTGTTAATAATTTTAGAGTTTGTCTATCAGACTTTGATTTCTTCTATACCAATGGGAGTGATATAACTTTAAATATATTTATTTCCTACTTTTTACATGTATGACTGTAATCTTACTCTAGAAATTCGTTAAATGCTAAATGATGGTCTTTTTAAGTACAATTTTATATATCAGCATGACATTATGAATTCTTAAGCTTTATTAAAACTCTATGAGCACTTTCTGCTATTAAAGTGAAACTTTCTTTGAATATGAAAGGTCTTAAATTCGAAATATAATTGTAGTGATTCCTAAAAATATCAGTCTTATGGAGTTCTATTATCTAATAGAAAGGAAATATGACCTATGTACTATTCCTTTCTATATGATGGTTGTCCTAAATTTATAATCAATATATGGTGTTGAAATGATGGTATGAGGGAACCCTTGGACTGAATAAAGATAATCCGCAATAGGTTTTGAGCATGTGATTTCTTATTTCTTAGAAATATCAAAAAAATTCATCCATTATATGTTTATGATGAAAGTTTGGATGTTGTCTTGCTTGTGACTCATTAAGCTCTCTACAATGTTTCTAATGTTGAAGTTACTCCTACATGAAGTTATTACTATTTTGGGTATAAGTACCCTAATGGGATTTTTCATGTCTAATTTGTAGTTTGATTCTCTTAAAGACCAATGATAGATACCTATGCTTGGATGTAGTGAAATGGAACTGTTTTATATGTTTTATTTCTTCTAAATTTTGAAATCCAAAATATTTTTAAGAAATTTTCTAGGTGTTTGTATATAACTTGATTCATGTTGTCAAAAATATTTAACGGGCTTAAGTAATGAAGTGTAACCTTAATCATGTAGTACCATGCGACCGTAGAACTATCCCACTATCAAAACTTGTTGGATAGTGAAATGAGGAATCTAGAAGGAGCTCGGAGTATTATTTTTTTGAGTATATGCTAGTGCAGGGAGGGTATATCACTGACAACCTGATTCCAAGGTTTTGGAGAGTGGTTGAGGTCGTGTCTTGAATGTTGATGTAACTGAGAGAAACGGTAGTCATAACTCAAAATTGAGGGTTTATACCCTAGTTTCTAGTGTCGTAGAATGTATACCCAACACAGACCTAGCTATTTTAGTAGTTGGACCAGTGTGCCACTACAATTGTTAATTATACTAGCCAAGGGGAATAGATCTTTAGGATTCCAATCATCCTAGATCTTATACAAGGTTAATTGGGACGTTATAATGGTCAATTAATAGTTGGAGTGATATTCCTTAAACTACTCATGGTATAATAAAAGGTGTAATCCATCTATGTAGTACATCTATTAGTTTTTTTTTAAATAGGTAAATATATATTGCCAAAACGTTATATAGAAAAGCTATATTGTACACATCAAACTACTATGTATACAACTTTTTGGCAATATATATTTACCTAGATATTATACGAGGTTGATTGGGACGTTATAATGGTCAATTAATAGTTTGAGTGATATTCCTTAAACTACTCAGGGCTTTTATTCCATTTGTGTAGTACATCTATTGGTTTTTTTAAAATAGGTAAATATATATTGCCAAAAAGTTGTACAGCAAAGCTATACTGTACACATCAAACTACTAAGTACACATGGGAACACTATACAAAAAGTCCCAGTGTATTTTAGCTATAGGACTGAGTCCTCTATCAAGGCCATTTTTAGCCTTCAAAATAACACCAATATCTCTAGCTACCATGTGGAAAATATCTATGTCATGCGTTATTCCATGAGCCACTCCTGTTCCTGGCCTTCCAAACATTAAAGCAAACTTTTGCTAGGCATAACCCACCTACAACATGCTCCTTTTGATTGGTACATCTACTTTTGATATGTTACATCGTTTCACTCAGCCTATCTGAGGTGAACTGTCCCCAGTTGTTCTTAAGACAAACCAATTCCCACACATACTTGACCTTGCGGCATTCATGGAACAAGTGTTCATGATTTTCGTCCTCTTCACAAAAGGGGCACTGGGGGTTTATGTTGAAGCCCCATCTTAGAAGTCTATCCTTGGTAAGATGTTTCCCAAGAATGTCCTTATAGTAGGTCATGCCCCAATTGGGCACATAGCCTCTTCCCCAAAATAGATTAAACCAGGATACTTGATAACCTATAATTATGTGGATTCATGGTTTCTGCTGCCCAACCAGTCTGAAAAAACTATCACCATTCATAGAATAATGGTGTCTGGCTTGTCGCCAAGCCAATAATAGGGCATCCCAACCCTTGGAGGAAGAAGGCTTAGGGTGAAGGGTGTTTTTGTATCCGCATCTCATCCACTTTACCCACACTCCATCATTCTCTGTAAGGAATCTATGCAGCCTACACATGTTCCTTGTGTTGATAATGTCTTTGACCTTTTTGACGTTCAGGCCACCTTCTTCATAAATCCTAGAGATAGTCTCCCAGGAAATACCATGTGCTTTCTCACCCCAAATGAATCTCTTCTCAACCTGGTTAGGCTAGCTATGGTTGGATCGGGAAGCATGCACATCTCGCTCCAAAATTTGATCATGCTTTGAATCACTCATCTTGTCAGCATCAACCTTTATTCCATGGACATGTGGATGCCTATCCAACCTGCTTTTTTGTGCCAAAATTTTTCCAGACACATCAAGAAGTCTGAAGAGTTTCCCTGACCCCCTACAATGGGTGCCCCCAGGTATCTGGTGGGGAGGTGACCCTTCTGTAAACCAAATAAACTGGCTATATGATTCAGCTAAAGATTGTAAAGTCATTTTTGTGGTAAACTCTTGACCTAAAGAAAATCTCAGTATCTCTAGATGCTCCACGTGCCCAATCATATTGAGCACATGGGGCTCTACTATATCCCCCTCTATCAGCTTGCACTCAAACAACATTTTGGAGATATTATACCTTTCTTGGTTTTCATGTTGTTTATGCAATTCATAGTTCATACATTCCAACATAAGGTTTTTGATGTCTATGGCATCATTGTCATTCTTCGAGTAAGCATTTATTTCATCCTTGCATCTATTTCAGCCTTAGGCATATATGGAGTGGGTTCCACTGGCATTGGTGTTTCAAGGACATAAAGAATGCTTCTCAAAGTCCTAAATCAGTTATGGAAGTTTATCCCATTTATATTTTCCTTTTCAAGGACCAATCACTGTGATAGTGTGTTTTCCATTTATATCCACAAGATTAAATTTTCCCTTTGTCACAACACTTTTGATTTAATTTGATAACTTTGACGATATTAATTTGGCTTTTAAATAATTATTGCTCTCAGTGTTTTGCTCAAATTGGTAGCCCTCACTATAAATTTGGAATATTGTAGCATACAACTTTCTAGTGAGCCAAGATTCAAAATAATTAAGTTATAGCCCAGCCAACACTGGCATCCATAACCAATTATGAAGGTAGACAACATTCTCCAATTGCATCTTATGTAATTCTTAGATAGATGGTATGCACAAATCCTAGTTACAATCCATCAGTATGCTTCTAGGCACTTAATCTCATTAAAGTCACCTAGTCAAGTCTGAACCATAAGACAACATGATAGTAATGCACCCTGCTTGGCAGGCCCACATAACTACCATCACACTTCCATGAGTTAGACAACGCACTATGATTTGTTGATTAAGTTTTTCATGTGTGTTCTCATTAAAATCACCTAAGACTTAATACTTATTGAGGGATTTTTATATAAATACATATACATATCCAATAACAGCATACTTATACTATGTATCATATACATTCTATATCCACAAACAAAAAACATGCAATCAAAAATATGTGAGTGGTGGTTATGGCCAATCTAAGGTCATACATCTCATGTAGCAACATGTACGGGAAAACTTGTGTTGGCCCAATCGGTCTTTTAATTCCTTCAGTCGATTAGTTGGCCTTCAAGTCGTTTGATTGGATTCCTTGCTCAAGCAGTTGGCTAGACTCCTCCAGTCAATTGGTTGATCCTCTAGTCGATCAAGCGGCTCCTCCTATATATTTTCCTCCTTGATCTTCTAGTCTATCGACTCAACTCAAGCTAAACATATTGTCTTTCCAAAATAGAAATTAAAACTATCCTATTCCATATTACATTGTAAAAGGGAAAACCTTGAGTTATATCTGAGGGATATGTAAGAATAAGAGCATTAATTGATATTTGGAAAGGAGGGGAGAGACTCAGTATGCAAACTGAGTAACAATAGGAAAAAAACCCAAACAACCATGCACACACATCCATAGGGTTTTTAGCCATAACCACACATATTTTAACCATCAAAATGCTTTAAGGAAACACATATGTATAGGATCATACGTGGTATTTTATTGTATATAGACATTAATCATTTTAACTATGCAATAAATCTGATCACATTGATTTAGATCCCCGATACACCATAAATTTGTCATGTCTTTGAGACTACTATTGGGGAATAGGGACGGTAGAGAAGGAAGCAAAAACAAAAAGTTTGTCCCTATTATTTTACCACCAAATCACGTCAACAATGATGTATCTATGAAGGAGGATAACAAGAGTTATACCTGATCCTAGAGCAAGTCCAATGACTAGTTTTTATTGGTGATGTGCATTCTTTGCAAGATGCACACAGACAACTGCCAACAACGACCTCCTGATGTAGTACCATGAACTATGGTTGTTGTCATGTTAGCGTGGCGGGAACGACTTCCACACCTCTACCTAGTCTACACAGACCACTGGGAACTCTATGTTTCACTACTAGAGCCAACGGGAAGGAGTTGTCACTTCGAACATCAACATGCTAGTTTTGACTTGCTCTCCCTTGTTGTCTCTCCCTTATTGTCTCTCCTTTTTATGGGTAACACTTACTTGGGCTCTCACATTACCAAAACTATAAGAAGACAACAATTATTAGATCTTATTGTTGTGTCTCTCGAAATCCTTGACTGCCCTCCATTTATAGGAGGGCCAAGGTTAGGGTTTTCGAATCAACTGGGAGTCAAAGAGATTTAATTTCATGAAGTTTCTAGAACCTGGAAATCATGAAACGATTACTTCATCCATCAACCGGTTGGTTCACATGTAAAATGATCAGTTCAACACTTGAAATGATAAGTTCATTATGAATCCTATTTGTAAACATATTTGATTTCAATATCGATCAATTCACAACATGACGTTAGTATCAATCCATGATATAGTCTTACAGATCTCCCAAGCGGTCGGTTCACAACCTGAACTTGTTACAACCCTGATTCTGGGTTCATTTGGTGAGAAATGTAATTTCTCATATCAAAGATATTTGAACAAATAATGATATAATTTGTTTTGAATACATGGATTTTGTTTACAATAGCCTTGATGTTTGTGTTGTGGGCTTTATTGGCTATTGGGCCCAAATAACAAGAAAATTCAATTAGTGAATGAATAATTGAATATTTGAGAAAAGAATAATGTGGAAACCTCTAGAAGGCAAATCCAAAGAGGGATTTCGTGCATCTTGGGTTCCTTGGGTTCCAAGGAGTCCAAAGTTTCATAAAGAGTGCAACAAGAAAAGAAAAGATCAATTAAGTATTTATTTATCAAGAAAGGAATTGAAAATAATGATAAAATGTGGAAAACAAGTGAAAAGAGGTATAATTGAGTTATCCTTTTTGGAATTTCATATCCCAAGGATTTCTAATGATAAAAAGGAATAACAATGAGGAAAATAAAAGAGAAATAAAGAGAAATCCTCAAACAGAGATATTTTAATAGGAAATCAACATGATAATGAGGAATAATGCATTTAGATGCATCTAGAAGGATGATGAGTATCCAATAAAAAGGATATCGAAAAAAATAGAGTTTCTTGGGGTCCAAGGAGCCCCAATAAAGAGCAAAGAAAGGGAAAATACCAAATTTACAAAATAAAGTCAAATAAGAAGATAATATGATGCTTAATTAATGAATTTCATGGTATTGTTGAAGAAAGGGTATTTTCTACTAAAAGGAAATATAATTTCGTGGCTAACTGGTTAAAAGCCAAGAATATAGAGTGTAAGGGAGTGGATTTTCGTATTTCCAATTACCCATTAAATAGATCATAACAAAAGGATAATGAGGAGAGAGAAGGATACTTCTCCTAGAAGGAATATGATTCCTTTTGGAAAAGGACTCATTGAGTCGAGTATAAGCCTATCTAGGGCTTCGTTTCTCACCCCTATATAAGGGGTAGAGCCCTAGTTCTAAGGGAAAGAGAATCCCACGTTTCTCTGACCTCTTCTCCTTCTTCTTCCATGCTAACCCTAACCAAGTGAGCACATGGCAGTTTCAGGGACTTTAGAGGCTGCGACGCGATCTTGGTGGAGGCACGAAGCCTGTCCTAGGATAAAGGGTGGTTTTCCACCTTTCCTAGGCCGCCAGTGTCGCACAACAACCTACAACACGGCTGCTAGGCCAGCCGCAGATGATAGGCTCAGCTAGCATAGGCCAGCCGCCCTGGATGTGTGAAAGGGGCACCATCAGGTGTGTGGGAGCATGGCGGAGGGAGGAGGAGGCTGGAGGACCATCGTCGGTGCCCTAGAGACCAAGGATGGAGAAGGAAAGCTCCCCCGAGTCGTTGCAGGCGACGACTTAGGGTTGCTCACGAGGTAGGAGAAGCACAGGCGGTTTTTGACGAATATACCCTCCGCGAGATACAACATCAATCGACTTAAGGGAGGGCATAACAGACTTTTCGAAATGTTTTCCATCGCGTGAGCTTTGTATGGAAACAGCCACGTGGCGCTCTCTGTTTGGCCAAGTGAAACTTGCTAAATTCGTAATTAAATATTGGTAACTCCAATTAGGACAAGTAATATAGGAATTTTGATCAGAAGAACGAGAGGAATCCAATAAAAATGATATTAAAGATTGATTCCGTTCCTAATTACAAAAGTATTATAAGTTTATGAAAAGAGCATTAAAGTTAAGTTAAAAACCCTATTTGTGATTAAAGGTTGAATCTAGTATGCTTAATGGGTTAATTTAAGTATTAATAACATGTTGAATGGTAATATTAGATTCAAACCTAATCTAGATGTGAAATTGCGTGATTTAGGGTTCTTACCCCATATGATAATGATTAAGTATGTAAAAACCCTAATTTAGGGGCAAAGAGGATAAGATCATATTTAATTTGAAAAATGTGAAAATATGTTGTTATATGATGGTTCTAATCTATTTCAAGCTTTAAAGTTCCTAATCATGGATAAAAACCCTAAAAGTAGTAATTAGGGTTTTCTCATGAATAAAAGGTAGTATTAATGGAAAATCAAGCTCATATGTGATTAGACCATAATGAACTTTGAATTGATGATAAATGAGCATAGAAAATATTGTCATGGATTAAAAGGATAAAAATGGTAGCTTTAATGTAAAAGAAGCTTAATGAAATTAATTGATGATTAATGTGCCTGTAATATGAAAATAGGGTTATATGTTGTTAAGATAACTAGGGTTTATGAGTAATGGCATAAAATTAGGGTTTAATATGGTAAAATATGAAGGGAAGCCCTAAATGCAAAATGAAACCCTAAAATGGATACATAAACCCTAGAAAGTGAATCCAAGTCAATAAAGTAGATTCTTGATAAAGTGTGTAATAAATAGAGTACATATTCTTTTTAGGAATTATGTGATTATTTAATTGCTTGCCTGGATTGCGTTCTTGGTTGGATTTTCTTAATGCTTGTGAAATCATAAAATCAGGTATGTGGTTACGCTTATGAATAATCGCTTTAGTTTCACGACGATTTCCGAATGATTTTATCAGTTGCTTGAAAATAATTGTTGGATGTTATTATTTCATGCAACTATAGAGTGACTATGACTATCACTATGAATATACATGTATAACTGGCTAGATCCGGGTCCACCTCTGTGACTTGTAAAAGCTAAAAAGGGGTAACCTAGAGTAAGGTCTAGGTTATCATGTATTAGAAATCGGGCTACCAAGTGTAGTTCCATGAGACCCATTAGCATGCTATGAGTTAAGGACTGGGCTACTTACGAGTAGTGCCATGTGACTCAACCCTGAAATTGGTTCACCTATAGGTGGGACCATGAGGGGTTTAATGGGGATCTACCATAAGGAAGGTAGTATCCAGGTCCACTTAAGGGATAGCACAGAGGATAGGGTACTCATGGATCACGGAGTTATATTTAAAAAGTAATCTTAGTTTTTAAATGATTAATTGAATGATTACATTGATATCATAGTTGCACATTTATTATTTCCCCCACATACCAGCTTCGGCTGACCGACGTTTTGTTTGTCGGCGTTTTAGGTACAAGCCAAAAGGACAAACATGAAATCGTCATATTGTGAAATACATGAAGTAAAATACAAGGAGGATTAGTTAGAATAGAATCCATAAGTGGATAGAAGTTTAGAGATCCAAGTTTTCAAAAAGGTATGCAAAAGTTTATTTTCTTACAGTTTTCCCGTTTAGTCTGTTAAAATTTGATAATTATTCTTGGTTAATTGTCGAACCTTTGATCCGGAAGTTATGGGTGCGGCTTCGACCTCTCGGTCTCCCTTAATTGGGGGTTATCGGGAGGTGGGTTCGTAACAGAACCGGTTAGTTCATTTTTCAGAATTGGTCAGTTCACTTTATAATATACCATTCATTTCATATTTCTAACAACCAATGTTGTTTAAATTGAATACCTAAATACTTTAGTAATCAAATTAAACCATATTCATGAGTAAAATCATTTTCCAAGTGTATCCTATGTGTGTGACCCTATATGTCCCAAAAGTACATTGGCAATGAATGTCCATAACCAATTTATGACATCACAAGCAATGGGTGATATCTAGCAACGCATCATTGCTACCCAAGTAAATGGAAAGTTGCAGAAGAACTTCAACCTACAATCAATGATTAGTGTTACCATAATCATATAATTCCTTTGTCTCTGATATCCAAATTGAACTTGAGGCATAAAATCATCATCCTCTTCAATATTCAATCCATGTTTCTTGAACTAGAGCAGACTTTTGAGACACATGTGAGCTCAATATCTCATATTGACTCACATGAGCATGGCCATGCATTTCTCAGTCTCTCTTATCAAGTAGATGAGATATCAATCTCCTATAGGAGGGACAAATCCCATCTAAATCACACATAGTCAATCCCCATGTGTCACAATGTAGTCGAGCAACACCTTTATGGAAACACATATTCAAGGTCACATTGGATGGTTCCAAAACACATAAAATGACATGTGATGAGTGTAGTTATTTTAGATCTAAGAGCCATGATCAACACTATCACTATACAAGCTGATTCTGACTACCATTCCATGGTTCCATGTAACATTCTTAGGGTAGGTCTATCTGATACATTGTTCTCTAACATTTACTTATTTCCTTGGTTTGATATCACCTATCATGACTAATGAGAGACTTTTCATCAACCAGCACACATTATAGTCTTATGTATTATTGTTGTATATTTTTCTTCCACAGTAGCATCTAACAAGGGACATAATAATAATATATGTACTCTTATCATACATTGATCTCATAGTCTAGATCCTAAAGTTGAAGAAATATGTCACTAAGTATCATCATTCTTTGTACATTTATTATGTTACATCATTATCTCATAACTGAGTGAAATAGAATAAACTGAATTCCACTTTATATTATGAAATCAATTACATCTTGCCTTATTATAATCATCACATGAATTTCTCTTGGGGCATACATACGAAAAACTTAGTATACCAATCATATGTAGAAAGCAAATATATGATACCACAATCTAGATAGAACTCCTCAAATAATGCAAGAAACATAACTGTCTTATTAAAATCAAGTAAAAGTAAGTGGGATTAATATCTTATGTTTCATCACCCTTTAAAGTAATTATGTTTTAAAGTAGATGTTGTGCTCATTGATAATAGTCTCAATGCAAGTTACTATTAGTGTTTATTTCCTAAGGCCCATCATATGATGATTGTAATGCATACTTTGCATTTTATTTTATTATGAATAAAAATAATTCTACTTAATATTTTTATTTCAATTTGAGATACAGATTATACATAATAATGGCATAACTATGTCTCACCCAATGATGTATGATCCCGGGTTGAGGATCTGAACATGATATCATATATACGCTATAAGTATAAATTTTATTTAATTACTCAGATATCATTATAGAAATGAGATCTATAATAATATGTTAAGACGGGTATTTGTTTTGATTTATGATTGTGTCTCGTTAGTCATGATATTTGTTATCAAGCTAGAGTCATATGTACTTGTTAATGAAAAAGTGTACTAAAAAGATCCACCTTGATAATGATACATGGAGGCCATGAAATGATAATTAGAACCATATCTTAATGTGACAATGGTGATTGTGATCTTTAAACTTTAACTCACTACAACGATCACTTGTTTTTAGTATACTTTAACAATACTCAACCAAACCTTGAATAACATTTCCATAAAACTAATTATGCATGTAATATGACACATGTATATAGAATTTTTCCCTCGTTTTGGAGTGATATTCTAGAAACTTGGCAATAGACACTAAAAAATTCATGGTCATGGTCATGATCATGTGACTCAATATGGGATATTTAGATCACATGTATCTCAATAGTCTACTCTAGATCAAGAAACATGAAAAAATTAAGAAGATGATAATTCCATGCCTCAAATAAATCTATGTATCAACAACAAAGGGATTATACAATCACAATAATGCTGGTCATGATAAGGTTGAAGTTGTTCTCCAATGTATCTAGTTACTTGGGTGACAATGATATACCGCTTGTTTCTGTGAACTCATTCTATGATATGAACATCACTATGGTTATAATATGAATTAAAAATTTTCACATTGTTAAGGATGGAGTTAGAGGAGATTTTATAGTCTATTTACTAAATGGTTAAGTACATATAGCTAGAACCAAAATAGCATGGGCACATTTAATATATGATGTGAGATCATGACTAGCTCATGTAAACTAAATCATGTTTTATTAGGGTTAGAAGTTTTTATTCATACATAGACACACATTGTGTGTGTATTTGTAATGAACCAAACTTAGGATCTTATCCTAATCCATGGTTAGAAAGCTTGTGAGTTTGGTTTATTAGATTTAACCAAACAAGGATAACATTGGATACGTAATTGAAACATGAATAGGCTTGTAAACAAATATGACATAATATTCTCATATTAACCAAATTACCAATAATGAATACATAAAACATGTCACATGAGATAATTGAGTAAGATATATTGTTAAGAGAAATAATATGCTTAAAACATGTATTTGAAGAGAAATGTTTATTTACATGTCCATAATTGTGAATAATGTTGCATCATCTAAATAAATATATATGTAATGGTTAATAAGATAAATACTAAATATAAAGGTTTTTGTGCCTAATAATAAAAGATGACTATTGTGGTAACAATGTGAAATTTGATGGGACTCTAATTCAAGATATTAGTGAAAAAAGGGAATTTATAATATATATATATATATATATATATATATATATAAATGGCCAAAACCATAATGGTGATATAACTCATACTCAAAACTCAAATCTAATGTGAAAATTGTGTTCCTTGGGTCCCAACTAACTTGCGCACCAAGTTTCACTATATTTGAACAATAAGAATTATCCTAATTTTATTTAACAAAAAATGATAAAAAGCAAAAAGTGTTAAATGAATTATTAAAATATTATATAGTGGAAATAAACCCTAAACTCGAGATCCACATATAAAAATGTATCTATATAAAAATTCTCACATTAATTGAACAAACCTAACTATCCTAATCCTATTAAGGAGAGAGAATATAACTTAAAACCAAAAATAATATATAAAATATGAAACAATCAATGAAGGAAAAATCCACTCCAAAAATGAATTATATATGTCCTAATTAGTCTAGATATCAAAGTTCATATAATTTGAACAATGCTTACTTTCCAGTTTGAATAGGAAAGTGAAGGATATAATAAATTCATGTCACTTTATTTAGTTTCCACTTTGGATAATGTTTCTCAGTTTGATATTTGTCACGTCTGGTTGTATCTGTGGATTCTTCTCTGAGCATTATATGTAGATCGTGCGATTGTTGTACCATCTTCTTGCTCGTTGCCTTTCCCATTTTGCAAGTGACAAGCTTCTATTTTTCTCTGGGTAGATTCTCCCTCCTCCATAAATGGTTTTGTGAGATTATTTCTTCCACAATTTTGTGAGCCTCTCCCATTTCTATAGAACCCTAATATACCCACTAAGTGTATATAAGAAACATGCAATTCTTTTCCCAACCCCATCATCGTTGTGCGCATATCCGTCCTTCTCCTATGGACTGCACCCCTATAAAACCACCCAAAAACCTTCTCCAGGTCAAGAAGAACAACCTCACACCCTCAATTGATTCCACCACCTTATCTGCCTTCATCGCATATCCAATGTGCACCTCCAGTCACTTTCTCCTAGGATTTTTGCTTCGATCACCATGAACAAATTTGATCCATGCTAAGCATCCTCGTGACTTACTCTCTAATATCCACATTCTAAACTATATACTTTCTATCACTGGTTGAGTTCCAAACTCGATGTGCCTTTTTGTCTATAACAAGGTTCGATGGATGGGAATAACATGTCCCAGACTCCACTGTCTACACATCTAGCTCTGAATGAACTCCTCGAAGCTTTATATAACATTTGGTTCCAGTATCCTTCCTTGTTTTTCAATATATGAATCATAGTTCGCTTGCTCTATTTTTGATAAACAAAACCATGTTTAATGGATTCACTCATCCTTTCATCTTGTTGTTAGTTTCTTCAAGTCAATAGGCTCCTCTTGAATGGGTTTTTGGTTTTCCTCAACTATGTTTGTATGTGGTCTATAACCTTTGTTTTATAAAAGTCTCCAACCAAAGCAGCAAACTGACCTTTTGTTTTCTTGGTCTTCTGCATCTCTAATCTAGGTTGTTGGCTCTGCCAGAGACGCATGAGCATGGTGTTCATGTCTCAAAAGCTTTGGATCATGCAATTTCAAGCTTGATCCTTAGATCCCTGACCAACATTTTGTACCTTCTTCACAAAGTTAATAGTGAGGGTGAAGATGATCACCTATAGTTTTTCGTATATACCCTCATCCTAACCTTTTATATGTTTTCAATGGGGAGAAAATTAGATTTTTGCATCTTTCTTTGATCTTTCCTCGTTGAACAGTATGCCTCTATGTCAGTTTTCAGCTTGACCACACGGCTAGCCCTAATAGGTTCATCTCAGCCGGAATATTTTACAAGATTGGATAATATTGACCATGTGGTTTATTCAGATTACTTGATTGGATGAGAACTATAGAATTCATAGAAAAATATTTAAAGGTCCAAAAATTAAGATAAAATGTTTTTTGGAATTGTAAATTTGTTATCTATCCTTTGGTATTGGTTTTATCATATAAATTGACTATAATAAATATGTGTTTTTCCAAGGATTTTCCTAATTGGTTAAAATTTATAAAATTCATATTTAATAAACTATAAGCCAGAAAAATAAGGTAAAATGTGATATGAACTCAAAAATATAATATAAAATATGACATAGGTCTCATAATCGAATTCACTAATATAAATAAATGATTTTAGGGTATCTATAATTAATGTAAACCTAACCCTAATCCCTTTATGCATTTAATAGTATGGCTTGTAGACTGAGATGGAATTGGGGTTTTGACTACGGAAACATATAGATTTCATGTGAGGTATAATCGCATTCCCTATTTTTCTATATTGAGTAGTTAACCCAAAGTATCTCCTTATTGATGACCTCCCCAATCTCTCTATTCTAAAAATTTATTCCATGTGAAATATTCTATTTGATTATGATCTTATGATCATCCTACTCTGTTGAATATTTTTTTTACTCTAAATTTACTTTTCTCCTTGATGGAATCCTAATTTACCCACGTTTGTGGTGGATGATTTATTGTCCATTTTTGTAATGGAAACTTTATTTATTATACAAAAGACTACACTTTATACTTGTCACTACATTATGCAGGCCTTGTGATTCAGTAGGCCTAGAGTAGTGTAATTTCTTTGGTTTTTGGGTTGTGTGCCCATGTAATATTTTTTGTATGGAGGTTGTGTGCCCCATACATGTAGTTTGTGCTCACTTTTATATATATTGAGAAGTTTGGTAGTATATCATTCTCTATCAGGTTTCAAGGTTGTGAGCCTTGGCTGTCATTATTATTTATATTGTTCTAGTACTATGCTTATATCACATGCATACAGATTGATACTCTTGTGATGGGTTTTGTTCCCAAGATGTATATGTGATTGTGTGCCAAAATCTTTATGTTTTATTTAATGGGAAGTATTCCTCTTGTTTATTGTCTTTTGAAATTCATATACTTTTATACCCGACTGGGTAGTCATTTACTTTTAAATGGGGAGCCTTGTTTATTTGACATCCTTAAATTCTTATATTGCTCAATCCCGGTTTAACATGCACATACCAGCCTTTATGCTGATATCTTCTACTTTTTCTCTTTTTGTTTGGGTATATTTCCAACCCCATGTGTAGGACTTGGAAGAGTGGATTTGGTGATATGGACATGCTAGGTGGAGCACTTGGGAGATTGAGTTGAGATAGATGGATATCCCTCTGCTTGGATCCTCAAGTTGTATCCTTCATGTAAACCTTTAATGGAAGAATATTTTGTAATACATCTGAATTGAATATAGTCATGCAATTTTATTTTGTTGCTATAATTTGGTATTTTTGAATACCACTATTTAAGGGGAAAAAATACGCTTGTTCCAACATACCTTCTTAGTGTGTTTGGAATAGATGGTTTGTTCCTCAGATTAAGCAACGAGTGGATCCCCACTTGGGTCCCATTCATTATAGTATTTGTGCAATGTCACATACATGTATGGGTCAATACTCTCAACAATGCAATTGGGTATTAACATTCCTTAACATCACATAGAGAGTGTGAGTGAAACAGAGCCACAAAGCTAGCACCCCACATGAACCAACACCTTCCTTTTAGATTGAGTTCAAGTCCATCAACATGAAGGAGTAGGGACATGAGCTTGGGGTTCTTGCGTTTGAAGACTTTCTTCACTTCCCATGTACATGGAGGAAAAAAATGGCCATAAGGGTGTCCATTTTCTTCATGCAAGGAATCCACAAAGTTTATCTGTGACAATGTATATCTTACAATTCTTCCATTTTCTAATGCACTATTTCCTACAATATATGGTCATATGGTCGTCATGAAATTTTCTTGTTGTTGTTCGTTCACTACCCCAAACGCGATCCTGATAACCAACTCTTACACTAACTATTTGTTTCCTATTTTTATATGGTTGTAGATGAGATGTCCCTGGATACAAAACTGTAGGAGGACTCCATAGTAAAGAGGGGTCAACTAAAGTCTTAGGATGCTAGATTTGGTAAGTTTCATTGTAAAACATAGATCACATGTAGCTACACTGATGTAATTATTTTTATGTAGTTTTGATGTATGTTCAATATATGTCATAAAAATTATGTTATCAGAACCTAGATTTCTTCACTTATAATCTTGATGATTATCATATTTGTTTAACATTCTTCAAAGTGATTCAAGTTGTTTCCACTCTTTTATTGTATGTATATATGGGTATTACATTTCATTTATGGGTTTAATGTTTTACAGTAATTTGCCCACATGTTGCTTCTATTGTTGTTTGGCACTGAGTACGCAAGTCATGGGGATTGAGTAGTAGTTGTCAGGTACACCCTACTAGCTAGATGTGGTAGCCTCGTAGTGGACTGAGGTTTTATCATCGATACTAGAACAATATAAACTCAAACATATAATTAACTATAGATCTATGGTATCACCAGTTTAATTAGGGGTATGCTTTCAAGTTACCAAAGCTAATAGCTCAATATTGTTTCTGATTATTATAGTTTGTAGATATTATTTAGAGTTCCTAATGTTGATTATGAACCATGAATGGAGGAAAACCACAATTTTGATTAAGTGTTGAGAAATTCTAATAAGCATTTTCTATTTACATTTATGTTATTCTCATTGTACATTTTTGAATAAATTGTATAATTTTTAGGTCATTTTCTTTTTAGTTGGCTTATTCCACCAATTGTGACTTGTAGGGTCTCAATTTATTATTAACTTTTTTGGGATCTGTGGAATGTTAGAAAGACAATGTGTATTACTTTTTCCAATAGACCATATCTTGACTCATTTGATGTGGGTTTTGTATAAGATTTTGTAGTTTTTATTTTAGATAGAATCCATGTATATGTGTTCTAGGAGAGGGTGTCATTTGTGTATTTTATGTCATAATTTTCTAACCACTAGTGAATGTAAATGTCACCTAACCATTTATTATTCAATGATACATATATATATATATCATTCAATACATATGGGTTTTGAATGATATATATATATATATATATATATAGAGAGAGAGAGAGAGAGAGAAAGAGAGAGAGTCAGGCTGGAATACACTAATTGTTACACCCCGATCTCACAATTTCCTCAAATCATGAGATTAGGGCATAAGATAGGATTTATATGAAACACAAAGAACACCCTTAACTTTTTCTTTTCTGTTAAACGCTTGTTTCATCGCATTGAACCACATAACATCTTAACAAGGAATCTGAACATTTCTTCTACTAATCAGACTTTAATAGAAAAGATACATGTATAAGCATTCACGATGTCTTTCACGCATTATGCACATGAAACTTGCGAATTAGCATACATATCAAAGAGGAACAATATTACACATTGAAATCACAATTCTCTCTCTAAACTCTTACTGAGGATCTAGAGTGACAAGGACCGACTGACTCAACTAATCTCATACTTGACTCCTGTGGCAGGTCTACACTGATGCTCTGATCATCTTCAAGTCCACGCGGTTAACCCTAAAATGTTTGAGTAGAGGGGTGAGCCTACTCGCTCAGTGAATGAGTACTTCATGGAAACAGACTAATGCACTAATGTGATTACAGATATAGTTTGAATAAACGATATGAAATTTAACAACAGTTAATACTACACTAAGCAGTTCTAAAACAATATAATTGAAATAACAAAGAATGTAAATATTGCATCCAAAGAATAACTACAAGAAGACTACGCTTCTAGTCTTCCTTAACTCTTTCATTTATAAAGAACTCTGTGAACCTATATGATCATATTTTAGATTATGCCCTAAACATATGCAGTGTACTCTGCATATGAAGATTCGTAACAAATTCATGCTACGATCCCACCGTACAAGACTTAGCGACACACCCGGGAAGTGCTAAGTCTGACTACTCGTCCTGGTCTGCACAGGACACAGGCTCTACGGCCTCATCGCACATCCACGTGTGTTGCACAACCACGTGTGCTCTCGACTCCTCCTTAAACCTGAGTACACCGGCGGAGAGTCACAGGGTTACCTTCGCGACACAAGCACGAATGGTGTTAGATAACCGTGTTTTCTTTTGTTATCGCAGTGCCATCGTGACACAAGCACGATTGTTGTTAGACACTGCCTCTCTCTTTCCTCGTTTGTCCGCGACACAAGCACGGATGATGTTGCAACACGAGTTTCACCCCAAAGTTGCAGACCCGTCTAAGGGGTTCTACGGTGTTAGGGCACTTAGGTCTATACTTGATTAACATGTAAACAATTTAACAGAAATATCACATAGCAACGTCAAAACTCATGTATTCAACATATATCATGTCTCAGTAACATCCCTTTCTAGGTCATGTCATATCTCATCACCTGCAATTTACGAGATATGTATTG
Source organism: Alisma plantago-aquatica (assembly GCA_963693085.1). Taxonomy (NCBI): domain Eukaryota; kingdom Viridiplantae; phylum Streptophyta; class Magnoliopsida; order Alismatales; family Alismataceae; genus Alisma; species Alisma plantago-aquatica. The sequence goes on from OY856409.1 coordinate 1,298,201,921, forward strand.
AAATATAAGAAGCCCTGCAGTATGTAAATATCATTTCAGAGAGAACAAGCATATAAAATTAAATGCACTAGAAACATACAATTCAACAATTAAGCATTACCATATCTCATATTGAGATCTTTCATATTACCATAGCATGATTCATTGAACACCCTATCCTTAGGGTTTCATTCACCTTATTCATTCATCACATGCCAACACCCTACTCTTAGGGTTTCATTTGCCTCAAGCACTTGTCACATGGCTCTTATCATGATCTCATAAGATATAAGCATTCACTAAATAAGACTGTTTCCAACAAATCCTATATAATCAATATAGATATGAAATCATGGAAACTTAACTAAATTTAGATTTTTCCATATCATTTACTGAGATATCATGTATCAAGAATAAGATTCAATTAAGATAACCCATGAGATACATCCTAACCACTTATAGGATTACTAGTCCTTTTCAATAAGGTTGAAACACTAGTGATGTCTCAATTAGGTTAAACCCTAATTACATCATTTGATATAAATCTGAAAAGCATTCTCACTAGGAAGTGTTGCATACGTTTCTGATATGAATCTACCATTTAGGAATCATTTAAAACAGAGAAGGAATCCATATCATATCAATTTACAATAACTTAAATCAAATGGACATTTTAGGATTTAGAATTCACATGCTAAGCATTTAGGGATTTGGATGTTATAATCAAATTCGTGCATTAGAATGTTTGAAGGAAGAACCCACTCTCCCTAAGGTGTGAAAACACCTCACAACTGCAGCTCAACTCAGGGAATCTCGAATTCCTATCAAATCCCTAGCAAATCTCCCAATTCCTCTTCCATTCAACTCGGGAACCTTGAAAAAGAGGGATTATGAAGAAAGGGTGAGAAAAGAAGGAATTTCGACATCATCTTGGATCAAATCAGAGCATGGACGGAATCTTGACATGAGAGAGAAGATCCACCATAAAAGTCTATGCAAAGGATCCAAACTTACTTGATTTCACCCTTCCTGGAATCGCAAAACCCTAATTCAGCAATTCCCCCACTTTCTACACTCAAGCCCTAATTCTCCCTCTCTCTCTAGGAGCCCGTTTCTCTGGAATGAATGACGAAGAATGAGAGCTGCTTGTGTGTGTGGTCGTTCATATAAGTCAATTGAGCTGCTTGGGTCAATTGCATATTGACCCAACACTTAACTTTAATTATATTGGCTGAATATTCAGTTATACAAAAGTTACTGTAATTCGTTTATTTAAGAGATCAAACATTCTCCAACAATTATGGGAATTTAGCATGTTGTTTATAATTGATCTATAAAGCTTCAGATAAAATTTGAGATCATTTGGAGTTACCAATAAATAATTACAAATAGAACAGTGCACTGCTATATTGCAGTCTGCAGAATATATTCGGCCGAGTTTGTCCTGCACAAACTCGACTGACACCCTTACTGTAGGGATTCCAAAGTCATCCAAAAATTACGCCAATTTAACAGAGTGTCTAAAACTGTGTTTTTCAAGCACAGTTAAAATTTGAGATCAATTGGATATACCAATAAAAAGATAAAATTCAATTACCACACTGCTGTAAAATTCTGAAATTGTGATCGGTCGAGTTTGAAACTCGGCCAATCAATAGGTCAGAGCATTCTTCAAAAATTCTGATATTTTTCAATGTTGTTCACATTTTATATATCTAAATCATATCCAAATTTGAAGTAAATTAGAGTTACACATAAAATACTAAAAATCATTTAGTGAGACATTCTACTTATCAAATTCTGTATTCATATGTCATTAAAACCCTATTTTGGGCCGATTAGGGTTTATGCTTCTCAAACCCTAATTCTCAAGACAAAAGAATATTTAGACTTCTTATCATAGTTAAAACATCCTAATTGTGTTATTGTCATTAATTATATTTCAAGAATGATTATTCTAATTAATCTTTGCGATTGTCTAGGTAAACCCTAGTTTACCAATTAATCTCAGATGGGGTCGTAACAACTCTCCCCCCCCTTAGAATGTTTCGTCCTCGAAACATGAACCTACAAGAAAGATACATTCGAGGTTATTCTAAGCTTATAAAGCCTTCCATGTCATCATATTCTTGTATTTCATACCTGAATGTAGTTTTCAACATTAGATCTTTTAATTCTTTACTAAATCACAACATATTTCAAATAGTTCTCAATGATATCAAGCAAATTCTTTATGCCACAGTCAAACATAGAATGCTAAGATAAACCATCACGCTTTTGCTGCGCAACTCTGATACTCTGATACAACTATCTCAACTTATGCTGCTCAGAGAGTTCTATTGTTCTGTATCACCTTTAAGTGATAAAAGCAAGTTCACCATGTTGTTTTAAACTTTAATCAAGTGCTATTCAAATAGCAAAACAGTCTTAAATTAAAAGACTAGATTCAACAATCAATTGCACAATATTACGCTTGGCATCCCCATTGGGTCATGGATGCATGAGGTCAAGCATTACCACCCCATTCCATACTATCCTGTTTCGATCCTGGGACCTGTGGGTTATGGGCCCACACACAATTCAAAGTGTAACCATCGCACTATATCATTTTAGGGTTTCAACAACAGTAATAAGGAAATCCACAATTGTATCAGTCATTCAAGCATTAATCATATTCAATTACCATCACTCAGTTATATTAGAGCTAGGTATAACAAGCTACACCTCATTAGGGTTACTTGTCCAAACAATCTAATTATCATCCCCTTTCTATTAATATGAGTGAATAAGTATGACTACCTTGTTCAGGGTATCTCTCCATGTGTTCTAACATCATCCAAACCGTATCCCCATATTACAAATACACAATACTAGGATGCATATCAGGTATGAATTACTACAACTATCATACGCCTTTAATTTAACATATAGCTTGCACAAATATACTGAAATCATATGTAGAACCAACTTTCATACCTTAATATGCCTTCAACAAATCATACATGTAAAAACAAATTCACATATTACACAAAGCTAGTGTTTTCCCATATCTCTCTGCTCATTCATTACTTCTTTACTTTTTGCTACCTATCCTTTTCATATGATTATATACGATAAACATCATTAACATTGAAGCATTTAAAATAGGAATAGATTATTCATTATTCTTGCTATCACACAAGAATTTTATTTCTTATCGCACTTCATCATACTGTATGTCACTATTACATTCACTAGATGACCCCACCAAGGTAGTTATGCACCATATATGATTCATTTTCTCTTATCATTTCATTCCCATCTTGCTCTCATTAAGGAATATATGAAAGAGAAGATGATTTTAAGACTTGGAATTCTTGTATTCAAACATTCCCTTAATACATTCTCGTATGCAGATTTACTTAGTTATCAACAGAGATATTTGATTAATTAGCACTTGCTTGAATCTCACAACCTCTTTATTTTATAACTTCTCCATCATATTTCAAACCCTTTCTTACGTTTCATAGTCCTCTTACTATATACTACTCTTTAACCCGTCATCTTTAATCCTAAATTTTTTTCTCTTATGACCATGTTGCTTATTCATATGTATGGTCATGTATACCATGTTGCACATATTTCCTCCTTTATCTTTATTCTATTGTGAAGTTAACATTCTAAGTTAATAGTCCTTCTATTAGTTTTTACTCATGTTGAATACATTACATATTCTTCATTTTTAAATCAAGTGGATCATGCATGGGTCAAACATAGTTTCTCTTTCAATCAGGTTTTTCTCTTCTGAATACAGTCCACCTTTATATGACTTATTCATTCATTAAACTACACCTATGTCCTTTGCTTAGAAACTAGTTTGTTGTTTTAGTCTTATGAATTACATATTCATACGATCCTTTTTACTTTTATGGACCTATTGAAAGCTCACTCGATTCTTCTACTTAGCCTTTGCTTTAGAGTTCATAAAAGCATTATACGCTATTATATGATTCATTCTTCATGATTAATTCTTGCTATCTTGAACCATACATACATTTCACATATCTTTTCTATATTTCATATGTATAGTTCATGTAATATTAATCAATAAACTGATTATGAACTTCATATCATGTTCTATTATTCCCAATTAAGGGTTTCACATTTGAGACCCCAAAGTTAAACCTCAAATATCAGTTTCAACTAATTCTTAGTTTTTCTGATCTTACCCATATGTTTCAACGTCTTACTGTATGTACATTCTTACTCTGATGTGGGTCTAATTATTCCAATTCTATTCTTATTATGCTATTGATAGGATTCATTAGATCCTAATAACGCATCCTACCAACCGGACCAGGCCAAGCCTGAAGTCCTAAAGCCAAGAACTATAAAGGATTACATTCTTCCTGAACTTCCACTCACAGCTCAGAAACTCGGCCGATCACTCTGGAACTCGGCCGATCACCTTCCAGATTTTGAAACTCGGCCGACCAACTTCGGCCGATCAGCAGGAAACTCGGCCGATCCTCTGGGGAACTCGGCCGATCGAAACACTACTTATTTACCTACAAAGAAACTCGGCCGATTCAAGATCAAACTCGGCCGACCAAAATGCTATTTGAAATCCTAGACAAGGAACTCGGCCGACCAAAACACGAACTCGGCCAAACCGCGCACAGACTGAAAACCTAAACAGACCTGCTGATGTCAATTTTACTCAAATCAGCGGGCAAAACCATAGAAACAAAAGCTCATTCAAAGGTCAATTCTAGTCTACTTGTTATAAAGAATGAAATCAATAGATGCTACAATTGCATAGTGTACAACAGATATTAAAGACCCATATTTCAAAGTATTGAATATTTCAATTCAAATATATAAGAGCATTTCTGTACATTTCCAACAAAAACAACATTATGAAATGTAAGTTCTATCTCCTTTTACATTTATGCTCTTAATTCTTGTTTCTTTTCTCGTTTTCTAACCCTAACATTTCTAGGGTTCATCTCTAGCCCATTCTTCCACTGTATACCTGGCCAAGGTATACGTGAGAGAATAGACAGAGTAGCTTGTACTGGTTGATCCAAGTACTCAGATATCGGGCCAAAATATCCAAATACTCAAATCCCCAAAGCTAACATCAAACATCTCCTATCTGCCACACTTAGGACTCTAACTTACTAACTTAATGGTCCTTGACAACTCACCCTAAGCTCTGATACCAAGCTGTTACACCCCGATCTCACAATTTCCTCAAATCATGAGATTAGGGCATAAGATAGGATTTATATGAAACACAAAGAACACCCTTAACTTTTTCTTTTCTGTTAAACTCTTGTTTCATCGCATTGAACCACATAACATCTTAACAAGGAATCTGAACATTTCTTCTACTAATCAGACTTTAATAGAAAAGATACATGTATAAGCATTCACGATGTCTTTCACGCATTATGCACATGAAACTTGCGAATTAGCATACATATCAAAGAGGAACAATATTACACATTGAAATCACAATTCTCTCTCTAAACTCTTACTGAGGATCTAGAGTGACAAGGACCGACTGACTCAACTAATCTCATACTTGACTCCTGTGGCAGGTCTACACTGAAGCTCTGATCATCTTCAAGTCCACGCGGTTAACCCTAAAATGTTTGAGTAGAGGGGTGAGCCTACTCGCTCAGTGAATGAGTACTTCATGGAAACAGACTAATGCACTAATGTGATTACAGATATAGTTTGAATAAACGATATGAAATTTAACAACAGTTAATACTACACTGAGCAGTTCTAAAACAATATAATTGAAATAACAAAGAATGTAAATATTGCATCCAAAGAATAACTACAAGAAGACTACGCTTCTAGTCTTCCTTAACTCTTTCATTTATAAAGAACTCTGTGAACCTATATGATCATATTTTAGATTATGCCCTAAACATATGCAGTGTACTCTGCATATGAAGATCCGTAACAAATTCATGCTACGATCCCACCGTACAAGACTTAGCGACACACCCGGGAAGTGCTAAGTCTGACTACTCGTCCTGGTCTGCACAGGACACAGGCTCTACGGCCTCATCGCACATCCACGTGTGCTGCACAACCACGTGTGCTATCGACTCCTCCTTAAACCTGAGTACACCGGCGGAGAGTCACAGGGTTACCTTCGCGACACAAGCACGAATGGTGTTAGATAACTGTGTTTTCTTTTGTTATCGCAGTGCCATCGTGACACAAGCACGATTGTTGTTAGACACTGCCTCTCTCTTTCCTCATTTGTCCGCGACACAAGCACGGATGATGTTGCAACACGAGTTTCACCCCAAAGTTGCAGACCCATCTAAGGGGTTCTACGGTGTTAGGGCACTTAGGTCTATACTTGATTAACATGTAAACAATTTAATAGAAATATCACATAGCAACGTCAAAACTCATGTATTCAACATATATCATGTCTCAGTAACATCCCTTTCTAGGTCATGTCATATCTCATCACCTGCAATTTACGAGATATGTATTGAAATATAAGAAGCCCTGCAGTATGTAAATATCATTTCAGAGAGAACAAGCATATAAAATTAAATGCACTAGAAACATACAATTCAACAATTAAGCATTACCATATCTCATATTGAGATCTTTCATATTACCATAGCATGATTCATTGAACACCCTATCCTTAGGGTTTCATTCACCTTATTCATTCATCACATGCCAACACCCTACTCTTAAGGTTTCATTTGCCTCAAGCACTTGTCACATGGCTCTTATCATGATCTCATAAGATATAAGCATTCACTAAATAAGACTGTTTCCAACAAATCCTATATAATCAATATAGATATGAAATCATGGAAACTTAACTAAATTTAGATTTTTCCATATCATTTACTGAGATATCATGTATCAAGAATAAGATTCAATTAAGATAACCCATGAGATACATCCTAACCACTTATAGGATTACTAGTCCTTTTCAATAAGGTTGAAACACTAGTGATGTCTCAATTAGGTTAAACCCTAATTACATCATTTGATATAAATCAGAAAAGCATTCTCACTAGGAAGTGTTGCATACGTTTCTGATATGAATCTACCATTTAGGAATCATTTAAAACAGAGAAGGAATCCATATCATATCAATTTACAATAACTTAAATCAAATGGACATTTCAGGATTTAGAATTCACATGCTAAGCATTTAGGGATTTGGATGTTATAATCAAATTTGTGCATTAGAATGTTTGAAGGAAGAACCCACTCACCCTAAGGTGTGAAAACACCTCACAACTGCAGCTCAACTCAGGGAATCTCGAATTCCTATCAAATCCCTAGCAAATCTCCCAATTCCTCTTCCATTCAACTCGGGAACCTTGAAAAAGAGGGATTATGAAGAAAGGGTGAGAAAAGAAGGAATTTCGATATCATCTTGGATCAAATCAGAGCATGTACGGAATCTTGACATGAGAGAGAAGATCCACCATAAAAGTCTATGCAAAGGATCCAAACTTACTTGATTTCACCCTTCCTGGAATCGCAAAACCCTAATTCAGCAATTCCCCCACTTTCTCCACTCAAGCCCTAATTCTCCCTCTCTCTCTAGGAGCCCGTTTCTCTGGAATGAATGATGAAGAATGAGATCTGATTGTGTGTGTGGTCGTTCATATAAGTCAATTGAGCTGCTTGGGTCAATTGCATATTGACCCAACACTTAACTTTAATTATATTGGCTGAATATTCAGTTATACAAAAGTTACTGTAATTCGTTTATTTCAGAGATCAAACATTCTCCAACAATTATGGGAATTTAGCATGTTGTTTATAATTGATCTATAAAGCTTCATATAAAATTTGAGATCATTTGGAGTTACCAATAAATAATTAAAAATAGAACAGTGCACTGCTATATTGCAGTCTGCAGAATATATTCGGCCGAGTTTGTCCTGCACAAACTCGACCGACACCCTTACTGTAGGGATTCAAAAGTCATCCAAAAATTACGCCAATTTAACAGAGTGTCTAAAACTGTGTTTTTCAAGCACAGTTAAAATTTGAGATCAATTGGATATACCAATAAAAAGATAAAATCCAATTACCACACTGCTGTAAAATTCTGAAATTGTGATCGGTCGAGTTTGAAACTCGGCCGATCAACAGGTCAGAGCATTCTTCAAAAATTCTGATATTTTTCAATGTTGTTCACATTTTATATATCTAAATCATATCCAAATTTGAAGTAAATCAGAGTTACACATAAAATACTAAAAATCATTTAGTGAGACATTCTACTTATCAAATTCTGTATTCATATGTCATTAAAACCCTATTTTGGGCCGATTAGGGTTTATGCTTCTCAAACCCTAATTCTCAAGACAAAAGAATATTTAGACTTCTTATCATAGTTAAAACATCCTAATTGTGTTATTGTCATTAATTAGATTTCAAGAATGATTATTCTAATTAATCTTTGCGATTGTCTAGGTAAACCCTAGTTTACCAATTAAGCTCAGATGGGGTCGTAACACTAATACACTCAAGTAGTTTTTTGTGATGCAATATTTTTATAAAAAATCTAATTCATTGATCTTCTTAAACACCTTGTGAATAGATCATAAGCAAAATTTGAGCACATTTAGACATTTATAGGTCATGTTATAAAGACCAAAAAAATTATGCATTTCAAATTAATTTTGCACATTAATTTTGTTTCCCTTGAATGAGTGACTTACACTCATCAAAATGGGCTCAAACTTTGTATGTAGCCTAGTTATAGTATGATGGTGAAGATCAATGGTTTACTTTTTGCAAAAAATAGTCTTGATATGCAAACACACTTGAGTGTATTTGTGCGATCTTTACACTCGAGTATATTCTAGCCTGACTATCTCTCTCTCTCTCATATATATATATATATATATATATATATATATATATATATATATAAAGTTTACATATGTACACTAAACTTTTTTCTTACAAGAAGTACACCCATCAACTGTCAAACCCATCTCTGAACCTAACATATACATGAAATAAGTGGGTCAACACACAAGGTGTTGAGTACATGACACATACACACACACACACACACACACAGATATATATATATATATATATATATATATATATATATATATATATATGTATATATATATATATTATACATATACATATATATACATATATACATATATAAATACACATATATAGATATATTTGTGTGTGTGTTTATATATATGCATATATATAAATATAAACATTTATATTTATATATACATATATATATGAGTTTGCTCATGTACACTAAACTTTGGTCTTACAATAAGTACACACATCAACTGTCAAACCCATCTCTGAACCTAAAATATACATGAAACAAGTGGGTCAACACACAAGGTGTTGAGTACATGACACATACACACACATATATATATTTGTGTGTGTTTATATATATATATATATATATATATATATATATGCATATATATAAATATATATTTTTATATTTATATATACATACACACTTATATATTTGTATATATATGTGTGTGTGTGGTTTGCATAATTGAAAAGAATTACAGAAGTAAGCAAATAAGAACAGACAAGTTTAATACTTAGATAAACAAGAACCCACGTTTTATTCCATTTTATACCAATTATACTAACAATATCATATCACAAGGTCTTTGATCATCTTTTCATTGGAAGGGTCTATGAGGTGCTTAAGGCTCAATGTCATTAGCTAACTCTATTTATCAACATGGTCCACCCTAACTTGACAACTCAACTAGGATGTTTGACCTTGTATCATTATCCTGAGAATACAGGCATGTACACAAGATTTGTATAATGGAGTTTTATAGTATGTGTTCAAGTTTTAAAATCAACAAGACAAAGAATCAAGTACAATAGTACAATACTACATGGCAAAGGATGAAAAAGTAAACAAGCATACACACATATCAAGTTTACAATCAAGAAAGAAATAGTCATATAATTATTAAATCTTGGACCTAATCTAGATAATCATAACCTATCCTTGACTATTTAGATCACAATAAACACCTAGTTAAGAGAAATATTACAGACACACACACATATATATACATATATTAGATTTTCATCATTAATACTAACTAGTTCCATGTTGGGATTTTGGCCAAGTTAGGTTCCAAGATGGTTATTTGTACATTAGGTGATCTTGTACTAATTTAAAGGTTATCATGAATGTGTGGTTCAACCAAGTCATTTCTAGGTTCCATGCATTTTATATGATTACTCCAAGATTTATGCCACTTATGTACATTTTCGTGTCAAAATACTCACAATAGAGAAACCAAGGTCAACGGTCGTCAGAATATGAGAACCAATCATCAAAGATGATTTATGGAAATAGGATAATGACATGAGAAACATTTTTATAGTTAGATGAATATCCCCTAGGATCTATACATCAAAGTCCAAACTTGGTGTCAACATACACTCAATATCCAATATATTTGACTTATGACAATAGGGTCTACCATGTGTCCTAAGTGGGACATCCAAATCAAGTGGTCAAGGATATAAAAATTGACTCTGATTTGAGAAGTGGATATAATAATAATAAGATTCCCATCAAGATTGGGGTACAACAAAGACAAACAAGTATCATAAGTCACATAAGGTAACCAATAGGGTATTTAGGGTTATATTCACCATAATAAGTTAAGAGGTGCTAACCTTAGGCATTAGGGTCATCATACATTAAAATATTATTGAAATAATAGTTCTAAAGTATTTGGGTGCATAAATTAGGTCAAACACATGATCATATGAATGAAGGGCATGATCATTCATAAGCACAAGGTGTCACATTCAAGCATACTTAGTGTCATATGGAGCAACGATAGTAAAAGAGCATTACAAGATGACCCTTGTATCACATAGGGATATTATCTATTGATTTGATGTTCTCATAGTAGTTTTGAACATCATTGATCACATTTTTCATATGAATTAAACATTCATCTTAAAAGGTCCATAATAATCATAATTAAGGTACTTTTCACATATAAAGGCCTTTAGCATCGCATAAATGAGTCAAGTTTGAGTTCATGATTCAAATATATCCAGATCTACCGATATGGGTGATAATGATAATTCATGGTAAATTTTATCTCATTTGTGTACAAAGTTCATGAACTTAGCATTAACAACCTATATAAAATGACATTAGATTCAAAGATCATCATTGCTTAAAAAAGAGACATCAAGGTCAAAATATGGCTAATCACACACTAAAACATACTGATTTAGAGTCACGTGAAGGTTTTGATTCATTGTAGAATTATTCATTTTGAAAGATCATTAGGACATGCATATATTGAAAATACTGATATTTAATTTTGATTGTAGGGCATTTGAACCATTTTTATGATTTAGATCTTGTTCTCATGATCAATTATCATATATAGCATGACAAGTTTGGCCAAAGGAGTATAAAGTTATCATGTTTTGAAGTGTTAACCTCAAATCAAGCATCCTAGACTGTTGGATCCAAGATCTATGGTCAAGGGGGATGCCACACACCTCGTGGAAGGGCACCATAGCACTAAGCCTTTTTATTTTGGGTCGGATCATCATTGATGGGATTTAATCATACTCTCTGCCACAATCTCTTAGCCCCAAGCCCAATAGTCACCTTGACTCATCAATCTCCCTCAATCACTGGTCAGCCTCAGTTTCCCGTCTTGCAATAGGAGAGAAGTAAGGGATGGTGCCCCGACCTCTCTAGTGGATTGCACTCGTGACAACCTTGGACGAGGAGGTCTAGGGTAAAGTGGTTCTAAGACACACTGATCACAAGTATGACACCTCGTCATGCTAAACGAGATTACTCAAAACACAAAACACGATCAACTACTAATTAATCACATAGTCAAAAATGCAAAATAATTAAAATTAATTCCAACAATGTAAATAAACTCTAGAACATTTACAAAAGGTCCATCATTCCATTCTCATATGCTGTAAAAAGTATTTACATATGGGTCCAAAGACCTCAGTCACATCCTGCATACAAAAGATATTACACATGTACATGCCATATATTTACAAACATTGGCATACTACCAAAATCTCGTGTCGATACAAGTATATCATCTAGAAAACACATCCCATACCCGGACCTGAGAGTACAGGGATGACACTAGGACTCTACTACTAACATCTACAACTAACCAACCTTCTGAATCTATTGATCACCGGGTTGGTTCTTTTCCAAAGCATGACCTTGACCTCGTTGCATGTGACCGCCTAAAAAAAATTGTGGTGACCCACAGGTGAGATCCATTCCAGCGAGAGATATAACTCTCTCCAACATATATTGATTATAACACATTAATTAATATTAAATACATTGAGCACTTATGTAACATCCCTGACCTGGGTTATGAACTAACCCTAGGTGTTTTGCCTAAATATGTAATTAAATCCTTGTGATTAACTTTGGGCATGTAATTAAGTTCCTCAGAAACATATATTTCAATTTTGCTCCTTTATATATAAAGTTGTAGCACTGTTTTGTAATACAGGGATCTATGTGCAAATTACCCAGTTAAGGGATTAACTTGCAAATTGCACATGTTGAGATGTTCCTCTGATGTTGAGACATCATGAGGATGTTTATGATGAAGTTTGAGGGATTTCCCAAGCTTGAGCACCAAGGTGCAGCTGTGGAAGCAACCCCTGTACTTGAAAACCCTAAATTGGTGTAAAGTGCAATTTACCCAATTTGAGGGGTGCAACTTGTAAAATACATCATCTAAAATATCTTTTATAACTTTTTTCATCATTTAGATTAGAAATGATGAAGAGGGCACTTCATTTGAATAATCATATAATAAAGAACACCTTTGTGATTGAATAATCAAGGTGTATGTATAATAGCCCTTTTATGTGTATGCTTTAGTGATGGGTTGATCCTCTTTACCTTCAATTCTTGACCTTAGAAGGAGTTTGTCCTTAGAAATAAGGGGTAGGGACGATCAAAGAAGAAAGGAAGGACTTAAATGAGAAATGGGATAAAGTAGAAGCTTTATGGAGAAATTTCACCCAAAATATATATATCACTTCCTTTGCAAGCAAAGGAACGTTTCTTTCATTCCCTCACTTATCCCCCATGCTCAAACCGACTAAGGCAGAGCTCTGGAGCATAGGAGAACGACCAGGGAGTTCAAGGTAAGTTTGGATCATCCCTTTTGCTTGAATTCATGGAGGAAACTCGATTTCAAGGTTGAATTCATGGCTAGCTCACCTAGCTTTATCTTTCTAGCCATTCCTTTCCAACTTTTCCTTGGAGAATTCACCTTGTCCGACCTGTGGAGCTCAAAGACGCCATTAAAGACCTGAAGCTTGGAAGCTTGGATCTCAAGGAACAACCTTTAGGCGGGTTTTATAACTCTAAACCTTATGCTTTGATTATACATCTTTTTCTATGCATATAGTTGCTAGTTCTTCTTCTTCCCTGTCTTCCCTTGCATCCTTGCAAGCAAAATCATGAAGAACTGCTACTGTTCTTGAGGTAGAAGATAAGGGCATTAATTCCTATGCTTATATACGGATTTTCCACTTTACTAAACGGTCCTAACCAATTGCCCATGCGGTTTGCACAACCGTTTGGTGGGCAAACGGTTTCAGGGTCGCATGGAGGCAAACGGTCTTCAAGACTGTTTGGTCCAGTTGACCAAGAGACGACCGTATGAGAATCCTGTTCCTAATTGTGTAGGCTGATCACCCACACAAATTGAGGGGTTAACTCCAAAGTAATCGTGAGATATAAGCAAATCAATTAGCAAATCCAATTGAATTAAGTTCTGATTTTCAATCTATTTAATTTGCCCTTTTTGGGCAAACGGTCTCAAGACCATTTCAGATGGTTGACCAAGCATTGACCATTTGGGATTACTGTTAATAATAATGTTGATTAATGACTCACCAAATTTGATGGATTAATTCCAAACGAGTTATGATTTGAAGGTTGATTAATAGGGCAAATCCTAATTGAAATCAGTGCTGAAATTCCAATGAGTTAATTAGTGATTTTGGGTTGATTAGCCCAAACGGTCTCAAGACCATTTGGGGAATCATCCAAACGGTCTCAAGACCGTTTGGGGATCACCCAAGACCGTTTAGAGGTCTGGGGTCAAGTATAGTTGACCAATTGAAGGTCCAAAGGTACCAGATCATATTGCAATTAAGTATTGATGTGATGATTAACTCAATAGATCAAACCTTGATGAATTTTCACTAGAGTCCAAAGGATGGATGGAAAAACGGTCTCAAGACCGTTTCGTGTCAACTCAAGACCGTTTGGAGGTCTAGGGTTAAGGTAATTTGATCAATTGAGGGCCCAATTACAGTGGGTTGTTGAAATAATCAAATTGCTGATTTGTGACTTAATTAAGGTTCAACCCATATCAAATCAACTTAGATTTTGATGAATTCTTGGGCAAACGGTCTCAAGACCATTTGGAGGTCATCCAAACGATCTCAAGACCGTTTGGGCCAAGTTTGGGCCCAATTGGAGGTCAATTGATAGGTTCAACCTTGAATTGATTCACATTGTTGAATATTGATGACCATCCGATTTGAAACTCTAATTAAGATGTACTTAACCCTAATTGGCTTTCAATTGAGGGTTAATTTGGTGTCCAATTGATTGAGGCTCATCCTAATTGACTCAATTTATAAGTGGTTAAGATGGCTTTGGCCAATTGAGGGCTTCAACATACTTAATCATAAACATTTGTAACTTTTGAACCATGTTGGAGGTCCAAACGGTTTGAGCCCATTTGGACCAAATGGTCTCAAGACCATTTGGATCCAAACGGTCTCAAGACCGTTTGGGATCAAACGATCTCAAGGTCGTTTGGACCAATCGATCTCAAGACAAGTTGATCAAACGGTTTCAAACCGCATAAGCTCAAACGGTTTGGAAAGTCAACCTTTCCAAACGGTCAACGCACCCAAACGGTTTGGGCAAACGACCTTGAGGTCATACGGTCTTGGAGTTAAACCTAGAAAACAGTCAATGCACCCAAACGGTTTCAAACCGTTTGGTGGTTGAAGGTTGAAACCGTTTGGAGGTTTTCAAGGTTATTTATACATAATCACTTGAAGTTGTAATTGGTTCAATGGTGATCTAATCTAAACCCTAATGATAACTTAGAACATTAAGGGACTAAATGATTAATGAATTGACCCATGATGGTGATCATGAGGTAAATTACCAAAATACCCTTGAGGGGTTTAATTGAGTAATACCTTTTTCTAATAAAACCCTAATCACATGTTAATGATGTGTTGGCTTATGCTAGTCAATGAGGACTTAACCCAACCTGATCTAGAGTGGTGTTATCACCATCTACTAGTAAGAGGAGAGAGAAAGTATCATAAGAGAGAGAAAGTAACCTTTTATAGTGGAAACTTAAGTAAAGTACCTTCAATACACATGAATGTGCATGATTAGGGTATAATCCACCTATGTGAGATCATGGAAACCCTAATTATGATGTTTAGTGAATCTTAATCTTATCTAGGAGCTTTAATGATGATGTTTCTCATACATGATGATGTTATGAGTTCAATTCGCCATGAGGTGAATAGTAAACCCTAATTCTAGGGTGAGGACATGTATTGTGAATAGTAAACCCTGATTGATGAATATTGGGGAACTTGACTCTTCTAAGAGTTTGAAAGTGTAACTTCTAGAATGAATTGTTTACTGTTATCAGTTGAATTAACCATGCAGGTTGTCATGAGATGATGATCATATCCAGGTATGGATTATGAAACTATATTCATTGAAAGCATGCTTTAGCTTTATGAATAGTGATATATCCTGATGCATTGTCAATGGCAACCTATGGATTAAAATGGGCTGTGAGAGCCATAATTACCATCAAGGTCATGCTTTAGAGATGAATTGTGATGAATGTATTGAGATATGATGATTGATGAGAGTTAGGCTTGTTACATTTAGTATTCTCATTTCATAGCTGTTATGCTAATGTTATTATTTGAAGAACAATGTATGATGTTAAAAGAATATTGAATGTACCTAAATAATCAAGTGTAATGTAGAGCCCTGATCATAGATCCATCATTGTCAGAGATCAAATGATGGTGAAACAGTTTTTCCTAAGGGAACTCCTGGATCACATACTTTTGAGTATGTGGGGTATATGGATGTGTAGAACCTTACATCCTAGTGTAGGTGTTTGATGTAGATGTGTAATCCATCAATCCTTCACTACAATCCTATACCGTATCAGTGGATGGTAAACATGAAACCTCCTGATGACGAAGAAAGCACAGATATCTGTATCAGTGGAAGATAAACATGAAATCTCCTGATGACGAAGAGAGTACAGAACGCCACTGTAACTCTAAAATAGCGAAGGACCAGATTACCCTGGTAAGCTATTATAGTAGAGGCACGAGATGTCCTACAAGTAATCCTCTTACTGACTGAGGAAGGTGAAGGTCATGAGAATCTGGCTCTTTCGATGACCTAGTATGATACCAAGGCACTTAGTAGTAATTGGTTGGAGGATAAGTGGTAAACCTCATCTCCACAGGGCATAAAAGTAATGTTTGAAAAACATAATCCACAGCGTAGCACACCTGTTAGAGATACTACGAGTTGATTGATTGATGTTACACTGTATAGTGCAAATGTCTTCATATTTCATAACTGTTGAACTCATGATTACTATTATATCTGATGTTGAATACTGTGAAGCTTTCACTGTTTAAGTTATTCTTTGAGGTGCTATATTAAAGCTTCTGGCGGAGAGTTATAACTCTCACTAGGACAATTATGTAAAATTGTCTCACCCCGTAGACTTCAACTTTTAGGTGGACGTCGAGGACAAAGGAACAGGTCTACAGGTGACCAGTCCCAGCAGCAGCAGCACCAGGGGCAACAGTAAAATCTCAGGTGGAGATTTAGCCTGCCATGTGGTGTAGTTAGAGTCAGTCCTATGTGTCCTCTGTACTCTTAGGTCTTGGAGTCTTTTGGTCTGAGATTTTGGTTATGAGTTCTTGAGATTTTGTATCATGTTGTATATAATTACTCAAGAAGTAATTATCTGAGATGTAAACCGTTTATCTCCTTTTATGAAGGAAGTTTTATGGTTTCAATGCTTTATCTCAAAAAGTTTTAATTTCCACTGATTTTTGGTATTCCGCTGCTAATCGAATCACTTCCGCTACGTTTAAATTGTGTTTATATCGTGGTTTGGAGATCAGAGCCCACAATTAAGTGGTATTAGAGCTCTAGGTTCGCTGAGTCTACATAGGCATAGGACTTAGGATGTCGATTCTATCCTTAGTATCTCTTCCTTATCTAATAGAATCTTCTGCTCCTCAGGAGAAGAAGATACATAAGGATGGCAGAGCCACATGATAAGTACGTGGTAGAGAGTAGTGCTAGTGCACCTCGAGGCGGTGCAAGGGTTCAAGAAATAGAACAGCCTGCACCTGAACCACCCCAGTTTGACCCAGCTGATATGGGTAACCCAGCAGTTCAGACGATGTTTGGGCAGTTTATGACTGCCATGACACACATAACTGACAAGATGCCCATTCTTGCACCTAGGGCACCTGCCCAGCCTGAAGGACAAGGTATCGGTAAGACGTTCGAGCGACTTCGTCGTGTCGGAGCTACCGAGTACTTTGGGACTGCCGACCCCGCAGATGTTGATCTGTGGTTAACAGAGTTGGAGAAGGCTTTCAGGATTCTTAATATCCCAGAGGCTGAGAAGGTTATACATGCTGTCTATCTTCTCAAAGGCAGTGCTGGTCACTGGTGGAACATGGAAGAGCATAAGAGACCTGGGATAGAGTTCTCGTGGGAAGAGTTTCGTCGGGAATTTATCAATAGATATTTTCCAAAGACCTTCCTAGATGAGAAGGTCTCTCAGTTTGAGAGATTGAGGCAGGGCATGATGAACATTAGCGAGTATGAAGCTAAGTTCATGGAGTTGTTGCGGTTCTGTCCGCACATGGCTGCCACAGAAGAGGAAAGAATCAGGAGATTCGAGAAGGGTTTGAATGCTGATATATCAACCCCTCTGTCTGCCTTAAAAAACTGAGAGAGATTCTCTACCTTCGTTGAGTCAGTCCGAAGGATAGAGAGATCTGTGGTTGAGAAGAGGCAAACCCAGAAAAGATATCCACAGTTCCAGGGTTCTTCATCTAGGGATTTCAAGAAACTGAGATTCTCTGTACCTAACCCTCCACCACCCAGATCAAGTTCCCAAACTCAGTGGTCACCAAGTAGAGGCAGGGGACAAAGCCTACCTCAACAAGAGACTCACAGCTCTGCATCAATGTCAGTTACTGGACCACCAAGACCACAACAACTGGAAAGAAGTTGCTACAACTGTGGGAAGGTGGGACACTTGATGAAGGACTGCCGATCTAGGCCTGTCAGTGTGACACAACTTCAGAGGCAGAGTTAACAGGGATCTCAGAGAAGGCAATCTCAAGGAGCAGCTCGAGGACGTGGACAAGCGTCTCAAGCTGGATCATCAGCACCACCTCAACACCAGGCGACAACAAGGTTCTATCCTATGAACCCACCTGATGCAGTGGTCAATCCATGGGTAGTGGCAGGTCAGATGGAACTTTTATATTCTGATATGTCTACATCCTGTGTTGTATGTGTTCTGATTGACCCGGGTGCTACACACTCTTTTATCACTCGGAGGGTGATTCGTAACTGCAATATGACGGTTAGTCATAGGGCAGATAGTTTGTTGTTGGAGACTCCGTTGAGTGGGTCTGCCGTTTTGCAGGAGGTATGTTCTCCCTGCATCCTCTTCTTTTGTGATCATCGCATTCAAGTGGACCTTATACCACTTGATATGCAAGGATTTGATATAATCCTCAGGATGGATACCTTAGAAAGGTATAGAGTTGTCTTGGATTGTGAATCCAAGTTGGCTGTGTTTGCTGATGAAGGCAACACATGGATCTTTCAAGGTGAAAGAAAGATTATGCCCACCTGTCTTGTATCAGCTATGGTTGCTGATAAGCTGTTGAGGCAAGGATGTTATGCATTCTTGGCCCATGTGGTAGATGTTACCAAGGAAAGTTCCAATCCTGCTGAAGTTCCCATAGTCAGGGAATTCGAGGATGTGTTTCCTGAAGAACTTCCAGGTATACCACCGCCTCGGGAAATTGATTTTGAAATCAATTTGATCCCAGACACGAAACCTATAGCCCAGACACCGTATAGGATGGCGCCTGCTGAGATGGCAGAACTCAAGAAATAGCTTCAAGAGTTACTTGAGAAAGGTTTTATCCGACCAAGCACTTCACCATGGGGTGCTCCGGTTTTGTTTGTTAGAAAGAAAGATGGGTCAATGCGGTTGTGCATTGATTATAGACAACTCAATAAAGTAACGATAAAGAATAAGTACCCTTTGCCGAGGATCGATGATCTCTTTGACCAGTTGCGTGGTGTAACCGTCTTCTCAAAGATAGACCTGAGATCTGGATATCATCAACTCCGTATTAAGGATAGTGACATATCCAAGTCTGCCTTTAGGACAAGATATGGTCACTATGAGTTCACGGTTATGTCGTTTGGACTAACCAATGCACCAGCTGCATTCATGGAACTCATGAATAGAGTTTTTCGACCCTCCCTTGATCAGTGTGTTGTCGTCTTCATAGATGACATTCTGATCTATAGTAAGGATGCTCAGCAGCATGAGCAGCATCTTCGCCAAGCTTTGATCTTGCTAAGAGAACATAAGCTGTATGCTAAGTTT
The DNA here is from genome assembly GCA_963693085.1 of Alisma plantago-aquatica. Taxonomy (NCBI): domain Eukaryota; kingdom Viridiplantae; phylum Streptophyta; class Magnoliopsida; order Alismatales; family Alismataceae; genus Alisma; species Alisma plantago-aquatica. Next base: position 1,298,221,714 of record OY856409.1, read on the forward strand.
AGCAAGTGTGAGTTCTGGCTGCCGGAGGTATCTTTTCTTGGACATATGATATCTGCATCGGGAATTCGTGTTGACCCTACAAAGGTAGAATCTGTTCTACAGTGGGAACAAACGAAGACGCCGACGGAGATTCGAAGCTTCTTGGGGTTAGCAGGCTATTATCGAAGGTTCATTAAGAATTTCAGTTCCCTCGCCTTACCCTTTGTAACATCCCTGACCTGGGTTATGAACTAACCCTAGGTGTTTTTCCTAAATATGTAATTAAATCCTTGTGATTAACTTTGGGCATGTAATTAAGTTCCTCAGAAACATATATTTCAATTTTGCTCCTTTATATATAAAGTTGTAGCATTGTTTTGTAATACAGGGATCTATGTGCAAATTACCCAGTTAAGGGATTAACTTGCAAATTTCACATGTTGAGATGTTCCTCTGATGTTGAGACATCATGAGAATGTTTATGATAAAGTTTGAGGGATTTCCCAAGCTTGAGCACCAAGGTGCAGCTATGGAAGCAACCCCTGTACTTGAAAACCCTAAATTGGTGTAAAGTGCAATTTACCCAATTTGAGGGGTGCAACTTGTAAAATACATCATCTAAAATATCTTTTATAACTTTTGTCATCATTTAGAGTAGAAATGATGAAGAGGACACTTCTTTTGAATAATCATATAATAAAGAACACCTTTGTGACTGAATAATCAAGGTGTATGTATAATAGCCCTTTTATGTGTATGCTTTAGTGATGGGTTGATCCTCTTTGCCTTCAATTCTTGACCTTAGAAGGAGTTTGTCCTTAGAAATAAGGGGTAGGGACGAACAAAGAAGAAAGGAAGGACTTAAATGAGAAATGGGATAAAGTAGAAGCTTTATGGAGAAATTTCACCCAAAATATATATATCACTTCCTTTGCAAGCAAAGGAACGTTTCTTTCATTCCCTCACTTATCCTCCTTGCTCAAACTGACTAAGGTAGAGATCTGGAGCATAGGAGAATGACCAGGGAGTTCAAGGTAAGTTTGGATCATCCCTTTTGCTTGAATTCATGGAGGAAACTCGATTTCAAGGTTGAATTCATGGCTAGCTCACCTAGCTCTATCTTTCTAGCCATTCCTTTCCAACTTTTCCTTGGATAATTCACCTTGTCTGACCTGTGGAGCTCAAAGACGCCATTAAAGACCTGAATCTTGGAAGCTTGGAGCTCAAGGAACAACCTTTAGGCGGGTTTTATAACTCTAAACCTTATGCTTTGATTATATATCTTTTTCTATGCATATAGTTTCTAGTTCTTCTTCTTCCCTATCTTCCCTTGCATCCTTGCAAGCAAAATTGTGAAGAACTGCTACTGTTCTTGAGGTATAAGATAAGGGTGTTAATTCCTATGCTTATCTACGGATTTACACTTTACTAAACGGTCCTAACCAATTGCCCATGCGGTTTGCACAACCGTTTGGTGGGCAAACAGTTTCAGGGTCGCATGGAGGCAAACGGTCTTCAAGACCATTTGGTCCAGTTGACCAAGCGACGACCGTATGAGAATCCTGTTCCTAATTATGTAGTCTGATCACCCACAAAACTTTAGGGGTTAACTCCAAAGGAATCGTGAGATATAAGCAAATCAATTAGCAAATCCAATTGAATTAAATTCTGATTTTCAATCTATTTAATTTTCCCTTTTTGGGAAAACGGTCTCAAGACCATTTAAGATGGTTGACCAAGCATTGACCGTTTGAGTTTACTGTTCATAATGATTTTGATTAATGACTCACCAAATTTGATGGATTAATTCCAAACGAGTTATGAGTTGAAGTTTAATCAATAGGGAAAACCCTAATTGAAATCAGTGCTGAAATTCCAATGAGTTAATTAGTAATTTTGGGTTGATTAGCCCAAACGGTCTCAAGACCATTTTGGGAATCATCCAAACGGTCTCAAGACCGTTTGGGGATCACCCAAGACCGTTTAGAGGTCTGGGGTCAAGTATAGTTGACCAATTGAAGGTCCAAAGGTACCAAATCATATTGCAATTAAGTATTGATGTGATGATTAACTCAATAGATCAAACCTTGGTGAATTTTCACTAGAGTCCAAAGGATGGATGGGCAAACGGTCTCAAGACCGTTTGATGTCAACCCAAGACCGTTTTGAGGTCTAGGGTTAAGGTAATTTGATCAATTGAGGGCCCAATTATAATGGGTTATTGAAATAATCAAATTGCTGATTTGTGACTTAATTAAGATTTAACCCCTATCAAATCAACTTAGATTTTGATGAATTATTCAGCAAACAGTCTCAAGACCATTTGGAGGTCATCCAAACTATCTCAAGACCGTTTGGGCCAAGTTTGGGCCCAATTGGAGGTCAATTGATAAGGTTCAACCTTGAATTGATTCACATTGTTGAATATTGATGATCATCCGATTTGAAGCTCTAATTGAGATGGACTTAACCCTAATTGGCTTTCAATTGAGGGTTAATTTGGTGTCCAATTGATTGAGGCTTATCCTAATTGACTCAATTTATAAGTGGTTAACATGGCTTTGGCCAATTGAGGGCTTCAACATACTTAATCATAAACATTTGCAACTTTTGAACCATGTTGGAGGTCCAAACGGTCTCAAGACCGTTTGAGGCCAAACGGTCTCAAGACCGTTTGGGCTCAAACGATCTCAAGGTCGTTTGGACCAATCGATCTCAAGACAAGTTGATCAAACGGTTTCAAACCGCATAAGCTCAAACGGTTTGGAAAGTCAACCTTTCCAAACGGTCAACACACCCAAACGGTTTGGGCAAATGACCTTGAGGTCATACGGTCTTGGAGTCAAACCTAGCAAACAGTCAACGCACCCAAACGGTTTCAAACCGTTTGGTGGTTGAAGGTTGAAACCGTTTGGAGGTTTTCAAGGTTATTTATACATAATCACTTGAAGTTGTAATGGGTTCAATGGTGATCTAATCTAAACCCTAATGTTAACTTAGAACATTAAGGGACTAAGTGATTAATGAATTGACCCATGATGGTGATCATGAGGTAAATTACCAAAATACCCTTGAGGGGTTTAATTGAGTAATACCTTTTTTCTAATAAAACCCTAATCACATGTTAATTATGTTTTGGCTTATGCTAGTCAATGAGGACTTAACCCAACCTGATCTAGAGTGGTGTTATCACCATCTACTAGTAAGAGGAGAGAGAAAGTATCATAAGAGAGAGAAAGTACCCTTTTATAGTGGAAACTTAAGTAAAGTACCTTCAATACACATGAATGTGCATGATTAGGGTATGATCCACCTATGTGAGATCATGGAAACCCTAATTATGATGTTTAGTGAATCTTAATCTTATCTAGGAACTTTAATGATGATGTTTCTCATACATGATGATGATATGAGTTCAATTCGCCATGAGGTGAATAGTAAACCCTAATTCTAGGGTGAGGACATGTATTGTGAACAGTAAACCCTGATTGATGAATATTGGGAAACTTGACTCTTCTAAGAGTTTGAAAGTGTAACTTCTAGAATGAATTGTTTACTGTTATCAGTTGAATTAACCATGCAGGTTGTCATGAGATGATGATCATATCCAGGTATGGATTATGAAACTATATTCATTGAAAGCATGCTTAAGCTTTATGAATAGTGATATATCCTGATGCATTGTCAATGGCAACTTATGGATTAAAATGGGCTGTGAGAGCCATAATTACCATCAAGGTCATGCTTTAGAGATGACTTGTGATGAATGTATTGAGATATGATGATTGATGAGAGTTAGGCTTGTTACATTTAGTATTCTCATTTCATAGCTGTTATGCTAATGTTATTGTTTGAAGAACAATGTATGATGTTAAAAGAATACTGAATGTACCTAACTAATCAAGTGTAATGTAGAGCCCTGATCATAGATCCATCATTGTCAGAGATCAAATGATGTTGAAACAGGTTTTCCTAAGGGAACTCCTGGATCACATACTTTTGAGTATGTGGGGTATATGGATGTGTAGAACCTTACATCCTAGTGTAGGTGTTTGATGTAGATGTGTGATCCATCAATCCTTCACTACAATCCGATACCGTATCAGTGGATGGTAAACATGAAACCTCCTGATGACGAAGAAAGCACAGATATCTGTATCAGTGGAAGATAAACATGAAATCTCCTGATGACAAAGAGAGTACAGAACGCCACTGTAACTCTAAAATAGTGAAGGACCAGATTACCCTGGTAAGCTATTATAGTAGAGGCACGAGATGTCCTACAAGTAATCCTCTTACTGACTGAGGAAGGTGAAGGTCATGAGAATCCGGCTCTTTCGATGACCTAGTATGATACCAAGGCACTTAGCAATGATTGGTTGGAGGATGAGTGGTAAACCTCATCTCCATAGGGCATAAAAGTAATGTTTGAAAAACATAATCCACAACGTAGCACACTTTTTAGAGATAACTATGAGTTGATTGATTGATGTTACACTGTATAGTGCAAATGTCTTCAAATTTCATAATTGTTGAACTCATGCTTACTATTATATCTGATGATTGAATACTGTGAAACTTTTACTGTTTAAGTTATTCTTTGAGGTGCTATAATAAAGCTTCTGGCGGAGAGTTATAACTCTCGCTGGGACAATTATGTAAAATTGTCTCACCCCGTAGACTTCAACTTTTTAGGTGGACGTCGAAGACAGAGGAACAGGTCTACATGTGACCAGTCCCAGCAGCAGCACTAGGAGTAGCAGTAAAATCTCAGATGGAGATTCAGCCTGCCATGTGGTGTAGTTAGAGTCAGTCCTATGTGTCCTCTGTACTCTCAGGTCTTGGAGTCTTTTGGTTTGAGATTTTGGTGATGAGTTCTTGAGATTTTGTATCATGTTGTATATAATTACTCAAGAAGTAATTATCTGAGATGTAAACATTTTATCTCCTTTTATGAAGGAAGTTTTATGGTTTCAATGCTTTATCTCAAAAAATTTTAATTTCCGCTGATTTTTGGTATTCCGTTGCTAATCAAATCGCTTCCGCTAAGTTTAAATCGTGTTTATATCGTGGTTTGGATATCAGAGCCCACACCCTTGACTAAGTTGACCCGGAAAGATGTTCCTTTTGTTTGGAGTGATAAATGTCAGCAATCTTTCCAGCTGTTGAAGGAGAAGTTGACTAGTGCACCCATACTTGTGCTACCTGAGCAAGGCAAAGGATATATAGTTTTCTGTGATGCTTCTAAGAATGGACTAGGGTGTGTGTTGATGCAGGATAAACAAGTAATTTCTTTTGCTTCCCGACAGCTTAAGAAGCACGAGGAGAATTATCCAACACACGATCTAGAGTTAGCTGTCGTGGTTCATGCATTGAAAATTTGGAGGCATTATCTCTACGGAGAGACATTCCAGATTTTCACAGATCACAAGAACCTTAAGTATATCTTCTCTCATCATGAGCTTAACATGAGGCAACGTCGCTGGATGGAGTTAATCAAGGACTACGATTGTACAATTGATTACCATCCAGGGAAGGCCAATGTTGTTGCAGATGCTTTGAGTAGGAAATCAGCAACATCAACCATGGATAGAGCACAACTAAACTCTTTAGTATGCTCTAAGAGAGATATGCTTATCTCTTTAAGGCATGACAATGTACAGTTGAAAGTGTCATTGTTAGCCGGGTTGATGGCTGAGATGCATATTAACCCTACCTTAAGAGAGTAGATTAAGGAGGCACAACATGTTGATGATGTAGTTCAACAGATTAGATCAGAGTATGGAAATGAGAAGTGAGATAGTTTCCATGATTCAGATGATCATGTAGCATGTTATCATGGGAGGATGATACTGCCAGATGTGGATAACTTGAGGAAGTTAGTCCTGGAAGAAGCTCATTCTTTAATGTACGCTATGCATCCAGGGAGCACCAAGATGTATCATAATTTAAAAGATCTGTATTGGTGGCCTGGAATGAAGAAGGATGTTGCAGAATTTGTTCTGAGGTGTCCTGTGTGTCAGCAAGTTAAAGTTGAACACTAGAAGCCTGCAGGAACAATGCAACCTTTACCCATACCACAGTGGAAGTGGGACCATGTGACCATGGACTTTGTTGTTGGCCTACCCAGGACAAGCAAAGGACATGCTTCCATTTGGGTAGTTGTAGATAGGTTGACTAAGACATCACATTTCTTACCTGTCAAAACAACCTATTCTGCTGAAAGGTTATCACAGTTGTATGTTAAAGAGATAGTGTGTTTGCACGGAGTTCCTGTCACTATAGTTTCTGACAGAGGTCCCCAGTTTACAAGTCATTTTTGGGAATGACTTCATAATGCTTTAGGCACCCAGTTAAGGTTTAGTACGGCCTTTCATCCACAGACTGATGGACAGTCGGAAAGGACCATACAGACCTTGGAAGACATGTTGAGAACATGTGTTCTCCAGTTTACCGGAAGTTGGGATCTACACCTAAGCTTGATAGAGTTTGCCTATAACAATAGCTATCAACATAGTATTGATATGGCACCTTATGAAGCCTTGTATGGTAGACGTTGTAGATCACCCTTGTGTTGGTATGAGACTGGTGAGCATTAGTGGTTAGGACCTGATCTTGTGCAGCAAACTACAGAAAAGATTAAGGCAATACAACAACAGATTAAGACTGTACAAGATAGGCAGAAGTCTTATGCTGACAAGCGTCGTAGACCCTTAGAGTTTGAGGTTGGAGACAAAGTGTATCTCAAGGTCTCGCCTTGGAAAGGAGTCCTTCGTTTTGGAAAGAAAGGGAAGTTAGCTCCTAGATTTATGGGGTCTTATCCAATCATTGAACGGATTGGAAAAGTAGCCTATAAACTAGAGTTGCCACCAGAGTTACAGAGGTTACATCCTGTGTTTCAAATTTCTATGCTAAAGAAATGTCACCCAGACACTGAGTCAATTTTACAACCTATGGAGGTAGAATTGAATGATGATATAACTTATGAGGAAGGACCAGTGTTAATCCTTGATAGCAGAATTAAAAAGTTAAAGAAGAAAGATTTAAGCCTTGTGAAAGTCCTCTGGAACCACTGTGGTATTGAAGAAGCCACTTGGGAACTAGAGGATGAGATGAGAAGGAAATACCCTGCCCTTTTCTCTTAATACGTTTTATCGATTTCGGGGACGAAATCCTTATAAGGGGTGGATAATTTATAACATCCCTGACCTGGGTTATGAACTAACCCTAGGTGTTTTGCCTAAATATGTAATTAAATCCTTGTGATTAACTTTGGGCATGTAATTAAGTTCCTCAGAAACTTATATTTCAATTTTGCTCCTTTATATATAAAGTTGTAGCACTGTTTTGTAATACAGGGATCTATGTGCAAATTACCCAGTTAAGGGATTAACTTGCAAATTGCACATGTTGAGATGTTCCTCTTATGTTGAGACATCATGAGGATGTTTATGATGAAGTTTGAGGGATTTCCCAAGCTTGAGCACCAAGGTGCAGCTGTGGAAGCAACCCCTGTACTTGAAAACCCTAAATTGGTGTAAAGTGTAATTTACCCAATTTGAGGGGTGCAACTTGTAAAATACATCATCTAAAATATCTTTTATAACTTTTTTCATCATTTAGAGTAGAAATGATGAAGAGGGCACTTCATTTGAATAATCATATAATAAAGAACACCTTTGTGATTGAATAATCAAGGTGTATGTATAATAGCCCTTTTATGTGTATGCTTTAGTGATGGGTTGATCCTCTTTGACTTCAATTCTTGACCTTAGAAGGAGTTTGTCCTTAGAAATAAGGGGTAGGGACGAGCAAAGAAGAAAGGAAGGACTTAGATGATAAATGGGATAAAGTAGAAGCTTTATGGAGAAATTTTACCCAAAATATATATATCACTTCCTTTGCAAGCAAAGGAACGTTTCTTTCATTCCCTCACTTATCCCCCTAGCTCAAACCGACTAAGGCAGAGCTCTGGAGCATAGGAGAACGACTAGGGAGTTCAAGGTAAGTTTGGATCATCCCTTTTGCTTGAATTCATGGAGGAAACTCGATTTCAAGGTTGAATTCATGGCTAGCTCACCTAGCTTTATCTTTCTAGCCATTCCTTTCCAACTTTTCCTTGGAGAATTCACCTTGGCCGACCTATGGAGCTCAAAGACGCCATTAAAGACCTGAAGCTTGGAATCTTGGAGCTCAAGGAACAACCTTTAGGCGGGTTTTATAACTCTAAACCTTATGCTTTGATTATACATCTTTTTCTTTGCATATAGTTGCTAGTTCTTCTTCTTCCCTATCTTCCCTTGCATCCTTGCAAACAAAATCGTGAAGAACTTCTACTGTTCTTGAGGTAGAAGATAAGGGTGTTAATTCCTATGCTTATCTACGGATTTTCCACTTTATTAAACGGTCCTAACCAATTGCCCATGCGGTTTGCACAACCGTTTGGTGGGCAAACGGTTTCAGGGTCGCATGGAGGCAAACGGTCTTCAAGACCGTTTGGTCCAGTTGACCAAGTGACGACCGTATGAGAATCCTGTTCCTAATTATGTAGGCTGATCACCCACAAAAATTGAGGGGTTAACTCCAAAGGAATCGTGAGATATAAGCAAATCAATTAGCAAATCTAATTGAATTAAGTTCTGATTTTCAATCTATTTAATTTTCCCTTTTTGGGCAAACAGTCTCAAGACCATTTAAGATGGTTGACCAAGCGTTGACCGTTTGGGATTACTGTTCATAATAATGTTGATTAATGACTCACCAAATTTGATGGATTAATTCAAAACGAGTTATGATTTGAAGGTTGATTAATAGGGAAAATCCTAATTGAAATCAGTGCTGAAATTCCAATGAGTTAATTAGTGATTTTGGGTTGATTAGCCCAAACGGTCTCAAGACCGTTTGGGGAATCATCCAAACGGTCTCAAGACCGTTTGGGGATCACCCAAGACCATTTAGAGGTCTGGGGTCAAGTATAGTTGACCAATTGAAGGTCCTAAGGTACCAAATCATATTGCAATTAAGTATTGATGTGATGATTAACTCAATAAATCAAACCTTGATGAATTTTCACTAGAGTCCAAAGGATGGATGGGCAAACGGTATCAAGACCATTTGGAACTCATCCAAACGGTCTCAAGACCGTTTGGTGTCAACCCAAGACCGTTTGTAGGTCTAGGGTTAAGGTAATTTGATCAATTGAGGGCCCAATTACAGTGGGTTATTGAAATAATCAAATTGCTGATTTGTGACTTAATTAAGGTTCAACCCCTATCAAATCAACTTAGATTTTGATGAATTCTTGGGCAAACGGTCTCCAGACCGTTTGGAGGTCATCCAAACGATCTCAAGACCGTTTGGGCCAATTTTGGGCCCAATTGGAGGTCAATTGATAGGTTCAACCTTGAATTGATTCACATTGTTGAATATTTATGACCATCCGATTTGAAACTCTAATTAAGATGGACTTAACCCTAATTGGCTTTCAATTGAGGGTTAATTTGGTGTCCAATTGATTGAGGCTCATCCTAATTGACTCAATTTATAAGTGGTTAACATGGCTTTGGCCAATTGAGGGCTTCAACATACTTAATCATAAACATTTGTAACTTTTGAACCATGTTGGAGGTCCAAACGGTTTGAGCCCATTTGGACCAAACGGTCTCAAGACCGTTTTGTCTCAAACGATCTCAAGGTCGTTTGGACCAATCGATCTCAAGACAAGTTGATCAAACAGTTTCAAACCGCATAAGCTCAAACGGTTTGGAAAGTCAACCTTTCCAAACGGTCAACGCACCCAAACGGTTTGGGCAAACGACCTTGAGGTCATATGGTCTTGGAGTCAAACCTAGCAAACGGTCAACGCACCCAAACGGTTTCAAACCGTTTGGTGGTTGAAGGTTGAAACCGTTTGGAGGTTTTCAAGGTTATTTATACATAATCACTTGAAATTGTAATTGGTTCAATGGTGATCTAATCTAAACCCTAATGTTAACTTAGAACATTAAGGGACTAAGTGATTAATGAATTGACCCATGATGGTGATCATGAGGTAAATTACCAAAATACCCTTGAGGGGTTTAATTAAGTAATACATTTTTTCTAATAAAACCCTAATCACATGTTAATGATGTTTTGGCTTATGCTAGTCAATGAGGACTTAACCCAACCTGATCTAGAGTGGTGTTATCACCATCTACTAGTAAGAGGAGAGAGAAAGTATCATAAGAGAGAGAAAGTACCCTTTTATAGTGGAAACTTAAGTAAAGTACCTTCAATACACATGAATCTGCATGATTAGGGTATGATCCACCTATGTGAGATCATGGAAACCCTAATTATGATGTTTAGTGAATCTTAATCTTATCTAGGAGCTTTAATGATGATGTTTCTCATACATGATGATGTTATGAGTTCAATTCGCCATGAGGTGAATAGTAAACCCTAATTCTAGGGTGAGGACATGTATTGTGAATAGTAAACCCTGATTGATGAATATTGGGGAACTTGACTATTCTAAGAGTTTGAAAGTGTAACTTCTAGAATGAATTGTTTACTATTATCAGTTGAATTAACCATGCAGGTTGTCATGAGATGATGATCATATCCAGGTATGGATTATGAAACTATATTCATTGAAAGCATGCTTTAGCTTTATGAATAGTGATATATCCTGATGCATTGTCAATGGCAACCTATGGATTAAAATGGGCTGTGAGAGCCATAATTACCATCAAGGTCATGCTTTAGAGATGAATTGTGATGAATGTATTGAGATATGATGATTGATGAGAGTTAGGCTTGTTACATTTAGTATTCTCATTTCATAGTTGTTATGCTAATGTTATTGTTTGAAGAACAATGTATGATGTTAAAAGAATACTGAATGTACCTAACTAATCAAGTGTAATGTAGATCCCTGATCATAGATCCATCATTGTCAGAGATCAAATGACGGTGAAACAGGTTTTCCTAAGGGAACTCCTGGATCACATACTTTTGAGTATGTGGGGTATATGGATGTGTAGAACCTTACATCCTAGTGTAGGTGTTTGATGTAGATGTGTAATCCATCAATCCTTCACTACAATCCTATACCGTATCAGTGGATGGTAAACATGAAACCTCCTGATGACGAAGAAAGCACAGATATCCGTATCAGTGGAAGATAAACATGAAATCTCCTGATGACGAAGAGAGTACAGAACGCCACTGTAACTCTAAAATAGCGAAGGACCAGATTACCCTGGTAAGCTATTATAGTAGAGGCATGAGATGTCCTACAAGTAATCCTCTTACTGACTGAGGAAGGTGAAGGTCATGAGAATCCGGCTCTTTCGATGACCTAGTATGATACCAAGGCACTTAGCAGTGATTAGTTGGAGGATAAGTGGTAAACCTCATTTCCACAGGGCATAAAAGTAATGTTTGAAAAACATAATCCACAGCATAGCACACCTGTTAGAGATACTACGAGTTGATTGATTGATGTTACACTGTATAGTGCAAATGTCTTCATATTTCATAACTGTTGAACTCATGCTTATTATTATATCTGATGTTGAATACTGTGAAGCTTTCACTGTTTAAGTTATTCTTTGAGGTGCTATATTAAAGCTTCTGGAGGAGAGTTATAACTCTCGCTGGGACAATTATGTAAAATTGTCTCACCCCGTAGACTTCAACTTTTAGGTGGACGTCAAGGACGAAGGAACAGGTCTACAGGTGGCCAGTCCCAGCAGCAGCAGCACCAGGGGCAACAGTAAAATCTCAGGTGGAGATTTAGCCTGCCATGTGGTGTAGTTAGAGTCAGTCCTATGTGTCCTCTGTACTCTCAGGTCTTGGAGTCTTTTGGTCTGAGATTTTGGTTATGAGTTCTTGAGATTTTGTATCATGTTGTATATAATTACTCAAGAAGTAATTATCTGAGATGTAAATAGTTTATCTCCTTTTATGAAGGAAGTTTTATGGTTTCAATGCTTTATCTCAAAAAGTTTTAATTTCCGCTGATTTTTGGTATTCCGCTGCTAATCGAATCGCTTCCGCTACATTTAAATCGTGTTTATATCGTGGTTTGGAGATCAGAGCCCACAACTTAGGGTATTGAATAAGCAATATGAACAGATTGAACAGTTTAAGCATACTAAGAAATTAAGCAAATAAGTTGTAACATCAAGTAGACAATTTTCATAAGTCTACATCATGTAAGAACTATGTAGTGTAAAGACAAGACAAGGGTTAATCAACCAATGTGATACATATTAAACCCTAGCAATTATACTACACGGCTGGTACTATATCTTTTATTATTATGCCCTGGGGAATTTGAGTCGTACTACTCAAAGTCCAACTGACCACTGAGAAGTGCTATTCAGTTGTGTATAAGATCTAGGAGTGTCGGTATCCTAAGATCTCTTCCCCTTGGTCAGTACGAGTAAATTGTAGTGACATACTAGTCAAACTGCCAATAGTGACATATAGTCAATTGATAACAACTAGTTTGTACTTGGTACAAGTTACGACACTAGAAAACAGGGTATACAAAACCCTCTAATCCGAGGTACAATCGTAGCTGTCCTCAATCACATCAAATGTCAGAGGCATGACCATAGCCATCCTTCATAACCTACAATTTTGTATGACAAGGATATATCCTCAACTTGTCACCCCCACATACTCAATAGTATGCACTCTGAGTTTCCCTTGGGAATACTCATTTCACCATCCAGTAAGTTTTGACACTGAAGATGGCTCTAAGGCACAGGGCTCTACATGATTAATGTTACACTTGATTAATTACTACCAATTGAATGCATTAAGGCTTTATCATACAAGTGGACATTCAAACCCTAATTATCTAACAAGAGTATATGTATACCAACTTCAAAGGATATAAAACATTTGAGATATAAATATTAACCACATTACCACATTCTATCATTCACTGTAAATTAATGGACCACACTTATCATCATACTATTACAAGATACCAATATCTTATCACAAGTTCTAGGGTTTTAACCCTTATTGAAACGTGAAGAGGATTTCACCTCAATCATGGCTTCAAACATGCCCAAAGGTCTTTAAGACCATCACATTATTCATAGTAAGGTTATCATCATCATTCCATGCCTTAAACAAGGCTCCAAATATCATTAGCACATATGTGTCCATAGATATTAACATGGCAAGGCACTATGATATTCAAATAGTACTACATTGTGGTTTCAACACAATAAGAGTGTAATTCATTATCACATTAATCATTCAAGAGGTCTGATTATAACCAATCAGCATCATATAATCACATCAAGGTTAGGTATAATAAGCTAGATTACATGGGAGTTATGCATCCGCTTATTATAGTGATTTATCAAATATAACTATATAATGGAAAAGGAAGTTTAAGCTGGGTTCCTGTAATAAGGGTCGATCATATGTCACGGAGAGGTGGAAGGGGAGGTCGAGGTCACGGGAGGGGGGCTAACCCTAGGGGCGGCACTAATCCAGGGACGGGGGTTCCATCACCAGAACCTTCATTGGTTCCTCCTGAGAGCTCATGCGAGGTTGAAGGAGTGCAGAGGACCCCATCACCCCATATCGGCGACAATCCTGAGGCATCATCCTCCTCAGTAAAACTGCAACTTCATCCTCTTCCACGACTCGGTCACCAGAGGAGAGTGGGGTCTCATCGGCAAGTTGCAAAGTGATCGACTGGCTGTCTACCAGTAGATTAGGGGTGCCTTGCAAAGTTGTCCCTACAATTGACTTCATCGAGCTGGAAGTCATCAATGGGGTCAAGTGCTTTTCCATATCGAGCAAGGATGAACCCCTCCCTTCGTGGAAGGAGTACTCCTCGATCAGATTCATGGGGAGAAAACCTTTCTGTAGTCAGCTCCATGGTTGGATCTGTCGTCAGTGGAGGCCTAGTGGTGCATTCGACATTGTTGTGGAGGAAACGAAGGGATTCTTCATGAAGTTGCCAATGGCTAAAGAAAGGGGGAGGATCCTCAGAGAGGCACCGTGGATGATGGACGGGTCTCTCATCATCGTCTAGGCTTGGAAGCCAAGACTTTTTCTCTAGGCTCTTTCCTTCCCTAAACTTCCTATGTGGATCACGCTTGAAAATCTAGAGTTGCACTGGACCGCGAAGAGACTCAGCGGCGTTGCGAGATTAGTTGGTAAGCCCCTTGACATTGAAGATGCTAGCCTCTCTGTCCATTTCCTGGGCGATGCCACTGTGTGTGTGGAGATCGCAGCCAGTTCCGATTTCCCACATAAGTTTAAGGTCAGAGTCGATGGTACTCCCAGAAACCTAAAGGTCAGCTATGTGGTGAAGCCTCAAGTTTGCTCTAGCTGCTCTCAGGTCGGCCACCATCTACCCTCTTGTCCCAGTGCCACAGGGAGCAGGACGATGCCGAGTCAACTGCAGTTAAGAGTTGGGAAGAATGCAAGGAGGCAAGGTGCTCGACGCCTTGCCGAGGAGAACACCCCCTTCTGTGAAGACAATTCTAGAGTTAATCAAGAATCTGAGAAAAAGTTTGATGAAGCTCCCTTTTATGCACAGTCAGAACCAGATATGAAAAGTAGGTCTCCTGTAGAGAGTGAGGGCGCTTTGAACTTGGACTGGGAGCTTTCTTATTCCAAGTCGATTGCTACCCCTCCTTGTTTGAAGCAACTTGCACATGATACAGGAATTGCCTTGGAATATCACCAGAGATACTCTTGGAACTCTGATGATGGATCTTTGATCAATTCTGATGATCTCGACCCATAGGTGTTAGAGGATTTTAGGGTGAACAAGGAACCAAGGTCTAAGAAAAATAAGAAGAAACATCGACGGACTGGAACTAAAGAGATTCCCATGATAGACTTTTTTGGGTTTGTTTAGAATCCCTTTTATGATCCTTCCATGGATGGGTGTGCTGGTATCTAAACATGTGTAATACTCAAACTGAAGTGAGCTTGTTTTTCTATTGATTAGCATGGTATGTAAGTGGTTGGTTGGACACTCTTCGTGCAACACAGCTTTGTGGGTGTGCTGACTGTTAGTGTTCACGGATTGACGATGGCTGGATGCTGAAGACCTAGGTATGTCCTGGATGGGGCTCTTTTAGTCTGAATATGTCACCTAAATAGTTACCTATTCTGTATGGAGCTGGGTTAGAAGTGGCAATTCACTTATCTCCAGGGAGATTGTAAGGTGTGACAGGTCATGCAGTTCTCATTAGCTCCTTGCACATCTTTCGGCTATCAGCCAACTCAAGTTGCAGGATTAAGATGTGTCTGGTGAATGGTCTCTAGTAAATTAGCTAGGAGCATCACATAGATATTTTTTGTGGGTGTGGTTAATGTTTTTGTGTGATCTTCTTCTTCTATTCTAATTATGTTCTTCCTGATAGGTCTCTATGATGCTCTTAGTTTTCGGATATATGAGGTGTTTTTCTTGTCTCTGATTTGATGTGCTCTTCCTGCGTGGAGGCACATAGATCTAGTTTTATTTTGAGGCACTCTTGTACCTAAAGTTTTTGGTTTTATAGTAACACGTTTTTTTGCCGACCAAAAAAAACTATATAATGGCAAAGGTAAGACTACCGATTAATGGTATTGAACCATTGAATTATCTTCATTAGGACCCACATATAATACCATGTGATTTATTCTAATCGATTGGATGTTGAAGCATCCAAAATTATTCATTGGATCAGGTTCATTGTTCAAGGCTATCAATTGAAGTATAAGTCTAACCATTAAATCAATTGAACCAAGGAACCATTGGTTTAAGGTTTAGTCAAATATACAATTACATTCCTAATTCATCATATATGGTGATGACCTGATCCACCATTAATTGTGATCATTAGGTCACCATTGGTTTCTAGATCAGTAATACATTTAGTTAACACCCTCAAATATTAAGCCAATATCATCATCGATTGATAACATCATTAGAATACTTAGTGGATGATAATTAAAAGTATAATTGAATCAAAACCTGACCTAAGGGGGTGACCATAGGTTGTCACCATAATTTTGACACCCTTGATCATGAAAATCAGTTGCTAAGATAGCAACACTATTGGTTATTGAATGGTATGACCATCGGTTGTGTGATAAAGAAGGTAATAGCTTGAAAACCCTAATTTGAACCATCAATTGTTTTGTACATAGCACCATAGGTTGTTGCTATCAACCTGTTCTAGATCATGTTACACCTTAGAAAGGTTGTAAACATGTTTACAAGTTCATATAGAACTGGAACAAAATAGGAAACACCACAAAAATTCGTAATTCTAAACAAGCATGGTTTCTCTATGCTTAGATCATCACATTCAAGCATAAACATGAACTAACAAGCTTCTAGTAAGCAATATAAGTGAAGAATGTTATATAACTCACCCCTATAGACTAGGTCAGATCCCAAACAGAAATAATCTCGAGCAAATACGGCAAGAAAACCTTGGATTCAGATCTAAACTTGGCCAAATATGCAATTCTCTCCACAAAGAAGCAAAATCCTAGAAAAAGAAACAAGAAGGAAGGATTTTTGAGTTCTAGAGTCATTTTCACCATGGAACAACAGGGTTCTGACCTGGAGAGATATAGGAGGAAAAAGAGCAAAGAAATAAATGGAGGAAATAAGGTAAAAATTACTCTTTTAGGTCAAGATCACTAGGAGGAAGCTTTTTAGACCCAAAAAGGAAATCAATTGCAACCCTAGATTTTTTTCCAAGAAGATCCCCACTTTCTTCTTCCTTGGGTAGAAAAAATCACAGCTGAACAGAGGGAGAGCGAGGTTGGGAGAAGGAGGAAAGTGGTGGAGAGAAAATGGCTCTTTTTGGTGCTTGGGGATAAGTATACGACACTTTAAGATAAAGAAAAAGAAAAAGTTGAAGTTCTAGTATATATCCAAGTGTCTATGGTTTTAATTTATTAAGAATATACAAGCACATACAAAAGAAGCTCTCCCACTATCTATATAGACCTTCTTGTCTTTCTTTTGTCGAATTTCCCAGCCAATCACATAATTCCTTAGTTGATAGCTACTAAAGGTAGCTCATCCATGAAGGGGTAAACCATAAAATACTCTTGATGAAAACACCTTCAAACCATGGCTCAACTAGGAGCCCCATGGCTCAAAAATCTCAAGAATGATAATATAACATCTAAGGAACATAATGTATGTGACAAATTGCAAATAAAACCCCTCAATTGGTTAATTGTAGAAAAGTTCAAAATGTACAGAAAATTGCATAACTTGTTCAAACAATGTCCGAATTGGACCAAATTTGAAACTTAAGCTTGTATTATGATTTCAAAACATATAAAAAGGTTATATTAGGGTTATAAGTATTCAATTATGATAATTAAGCTCATTCAACGCATTAAGCAAGTTTAGGGGCCTTACAACAAGGTTGCTGCAATGAGGACGCATCACTAACCTCTGAGTCTCTCCAACATGGTGAGGAGTTGAGGAGACACAGGGGGCTTTCATCTACACTATTGGTTGAGGGAGTGGGGAAGAGTATGAAGGAGAGTGTGAAGTGCAAGGATGAGAAAGAGACGAATGGGAAAATCAAAGCGGGGCCAAGAGGGGGGACAAGGTTGGAAGGGGATGAACATGGTGTGGGGTAGGCACTCAATTATGTATAGATAAATTGTATGATCAAATGTAGGAGTATACACCTGAGTCATTGAATTGAAGCTTGATACATGGCCAATGGGATGGAGGGTGGAGTTTGGTGTGCCCACTAATATGGATTGCGCTAGAATAGAGAGGGAGAGAAAACACACATTAAGTGATTGGGATGCACACTAGATGCACCCAAGAGACCGGCCCATGAGCTATAGAAAGGATAAAAGGAGAGTTTAAAAAGATTAATAGAGGTAATTCTAATAGGTCATAACTTGAGCTTCAAAGGTCCAATAGATGTGATTTTTGTATTGCATTCAAAAGTGAAAACTCTACAACATGAAATGCATTAGAGAGTTGAAGATCATCTTGATAAGGTCAATTTTAGTTGCAATACAGTAATACATATGTTGTCATGAAACTTTGGTTAATTGTGCAAGCCAATGTCACACATTGCATCACAAGGTATAATGTAACAAAATTGAGTCATCCAAGAGTTCAAAACATGCAACTGATATCCAATTTCCAAAGATGATATGAACTGAACTTGAGTGAATTATGCATTTCTCATTCAACCACTTCCCCCTCCCAATATCCTCTCCGGCTGCAATTACATCTTGATGTGGAATTGTTCCAATTGTCACTCCAAGAGCTACAATTTGGGGATCGACACGTGAACCAACCGTCGACATGGTTCATTGTTGCCAACTATCAAGTAACGACGTTTATTTGTGTTTTAGTGATTATCATTGTTCTTGTAACACATACATGTAATTGAGGTGCCGATATGGGTTGTCAGTCAACAATTGATGTGTCCCCGTTCGAGAAGAAATCTAGATGTTGGAATACGAATTGGGTTTACTTGGCATCTACAGTTTCTGTTTGAGAAAGCATATTGTTGACTGGGATGTAAACTAGATTGATTTTAATCTGTGTGGTATGTTGATTGGTGTATATATTTTCCTTGATACCACTGTAAATATGAAAAATCCAGATCCCAATTGAAGATTCCAGTCCCGACTGAGACAAGAATAAGTTGGTCCAGATAATGAATCCATTAACTAACACGGCCCGGTGCAATATTTCAGTATGACTCCTTAACGCCCACTCCACTTGATCCGGTTGCCGGTATGAAACATGTCGACGGGGTGCAAAAGGACATAACCCGATCTGACTACAGTCGAAAACCAAAAGTTGGCTTAGAGTTTCATTTCAAATTCTTATCTGGCTTCTGTCCCAAATAATTAAAAGCTTAACAAGTGACAGATGGATTTGCAGACCATCTTAAAATGTGCAACGTAAAACTATATAGATTTATTTCTTAATATAGCCGGGAGGATATGCCCCGCATGATTCTTGTGGAGGGCGCACCAAATTTGGGAAAAGTCGTTGACTTGTAGCATATCGTGTAGTAACAAATTTTATAACTTGGGCGAGCTGGAAACGTAATACATGAAATCATCGTCACTCGTCAGAGTTATCGGGCGATGTGGGGCCAGGGTTAATACACCTGGCTTATGGAAATCAGAAGGCAATAAAGTAGTGGATGTATAAGCGATGCTGTCGGGCAAACGTTCGAGGGGTCCTAAGACAGAGAATTAATTTTTTGTTTTTACCCCTACCCAACGTAGGGCACCAGCAGGATCGAACCTGCCCGGCTTACCGACTGAGACAGCCGGCATAGATAAGCATGTCAAATTCCGACAACAGGTAACTGCCAGGCGCGTGGGTACTGTAATGGCCAAGCACGCTCCGGAGACTACCAAGTACGCCGTCGGCACAAAAGAGGACAAGAATCGCAGCTTGTGGCCGCCAGAGGTAATCCGCTGCCGAGATGTTTCCTTTTTCCTGTGGTTTTAGATAAGGATCACTGTGCCCGAAAAGTAAGCGGTGGTACTTGAGGCAGAAGCCGTGTCATTTCTGCCTTTGCGTGCATCATGCGCTGGCATCGTCATATTTCGTAGATAAGGTCGTATCTTCACATGTGTCTGTTTCGAAGTGAGACCGTCCAGCTCATTCATTGACCAGAGAACACTACTATAACGTTTCAAATTTTGCCACTAATTAGAGGGAGTTAGCTTCATTAACTCTATGTTCATGACTTGTTGAGTTGGGCCTGAACACAGAGAGGCTTTATGAACAGTAACAGAGCCACGTATTAAACGAAGATAGGCATGTGTGTCCTATCTAAAATTCAAAACCATGAAGTAGTTTATGTTGAATCTAGTCAAAATATAGAGTAAATCTCACTTGTGCCCCCCAGTTGTTGAGATTATTCTTACATATGAGTTTTGCCACTCACTTGTACCTCCAGTTGTTAAGATTATTCTTACATATGAGTTATGTCACTCACTTGTACCCCTAGTTGTTGAGATTATTCTTACATATGAGTTATGCCCCCTATGTCAAAATTTGTTGTTTGTGAACCTTGCAATGGATCAAATTCCGTATGAACACTCAAACAAATTTTCATTATTATCATATATCTTAACTAAAACTTAAAGTCGTCTTGACAGTGAAGTCTAGTTCCAACAAAAAAAATGCTTTGATTTTGTCTTGAGAGAGAGAGAGAGAGAGAGATTATTATTTATCGACATTACAACTGATCTCTCAGTTTCCACCATTAATTTTACACCTCCTTTGTCAAGGGATTTATCGATTAATGTAGGTTTTGTCTCTTTTCAACCGTTAATCCTTCTGTCCAAGTGATTAAGGGCAATAAGTTATTATTATGGTGATCAAGCATAACAATATATGGAGAAAACGAAACTATACCACGGATTTAAGAGAGAAAATATGAATTATTAATATAAAACTGTCATACAATGAATCCCCGGGCTACTCCCGGTCCTAAAGACAAAGGGGATTAGCCCCGCATGTTCATCTCACACGAATACATGGTAGAAATTGGGGAATTCATAAGAAAAACGGGAAATAAATGGGAAAACCCCTGAACGGAGAAGAACCGGTGGATCCTTGGCGTAAAACACCAAAGTGGATTGGAGCCTTCCTTGTACTCCTCTTCACCGCCAAGATGCGATGTAGCCAGAACGCCCCCCAGTTGCACTCTTAACGTTTTAGGAGTGCGTAGAGGAAGAACAGGTCACTCTCCTGAAACTTGCTTAAAGCAAGATCACTTCGAGCGAAGAAAGTCAAGCTCAACATCCTATGCAGAACCCGGACGAACGGGTGCTCAAAATCCGCTACCGCTGCATTATGGTAGCTCACAGTCTTCCCTGCCGGCACTGTCACTAGCTCAGCGAAGATTTTGTCGTATTCGGTGCGGGCGTCGGGGCGTCGGTGATCGTTGCGGCCGTGGTTCCAGTTAAAGATGTCGTTGAACTGCTTCAACGTGATGTTGTAATTGTTGTTGAAGAGTCGGAAGGACACCCTTCCCTTGATCCACGCCTGGTCCGATGGTACCACGTCGTTTGGTACGATGCAGACGTCGAGAGACGCCATGAACTCCGCCACCAGTTCCTTGTAGGTGGCCCATTCGCCGAAAAACGGCTGCCCATCCACATGACATTCTATCTGCTCGTAAAGTGGATCGGTGTGCTGTGCTTGCCCGGCCAACACGTAGGCCAAGTTGGCCTCGAACCCCAGCTCCTGAAGCATACCCCGGTCCACATACCGGGTTGGCTCGAACTTTCGCTTCATTATCTCCTCGTAGACCTTCCTCGCCTCCATGTGGGCATGAATCAGGCGTGGACGAGAGATGGAAGCGGTTGGGTGAGGAACGAACTCCTCGATCTCCATAGGGTGTGCGCTCGATGACGACGTTCCGGCGACATGCACCATGGTTGCGAGAAAAGATGGGATTAGAAGAAAAGAGCTTGGTGAAGATGGAGAAGAAATTCTCCGCTCGATGAAGATCTCCGCTCGATGACGCTTCTCTTCAGTCTTGGAGGGCTCGGGGGAGTGCTCGGCGCAAAGGAGGATGCTTGCTCTGAAGGTGTGACGTCGAATGACGTTGCAAGTCCCCTTAAATAGACTGGATCGGCGCCCCTGTTGACCCGTCGATACCATCGATGCGGGTCGATGGTATCGAAACATCTCGCGGGTATCCGCCTCCCTCGCGAGTATCGACGGCTGACGTTTGCTGGATCGAGAAACCCGGATTGTTGACGAGTCGATACCATCAACGGAAGTCGATGGTATCGACGCAGCACCCGGATCGCTGACATGGATCTTGCGAGCGTCGTCGATGTCTGTGTGCGGATCGGTGACATGTCCATCGATACCATCGACGAGTGTCAATGGTATCGACTTTCTTTTATTGCGACACCGCCGTTTTGTTGCATTCAACCTGTGATGATGTCGATACCATCGACGAGGTCGTCGATGGTATCGAGTTGACTGAGCAAAATTCGTCTGAACTTCTCCAGAGATCTCGATGGTATCGACTGGGGTGTCGATACCATCGACACTTTTTTTGCGACCTGCCTGTGACCATGTTGATACCATCGACGAGGGTGTCGATAGTATCGACGCAGTGCGATTTTTGCTGGTGTCAACCTGAACCCATGTCGATACCATCGACCAGTGTGTCGATGGTATCGACCCTGCCTATTCCTGCACATTTAACAAACGGATCAAGGTATCTTTTTTAAACTAAAATCTAAACAAAATAAAAGCAATCTATGACTCGAATTAAACTATCCTAATGTACCAATGGTTGGGTTGCCTCCCAACAAGCGCCCTTGTTTAGCGTCTTAGGCTAGACGTCTTCCCATTATCTCATTCGTGCACAAGTGAAATGAGTTTAACCTCATTCACTTTCCTCTTGTAGTTCTCACCAAAATACAACTTCAAGCGTTGCCCGTTCACCAAGAACGTGGCATCTCCATCACGCACAAGAATCGCTCTGTGCGGTTTCACCTCCTCCACAATGAAGGGTCCACTCAACCGGGATTTCAGCTTCCTGGGATGCAGTTTGAGACGGGAGTTGAACAATAGAACGCTGTCTCCCTTCTTGAACGTGCGCATCTCAATATGGCGATCGTGGATCAGCTTTGTGCGCTCTTTGTAGATGCGGGCATTCTCATATGCCGTCATGCGTAGCTCATCCAATTCATTCAATTCAAACATCCTTTTTCTCCCAGCCTCATCATAGCATAAGTTCAGCCTTCGTAGCGCCCAATGGGCCTTGTGCTCCATCTCCACCGGAAGATGGCAAGCCCGGCCGTACGCCAACCTAAAAGGCGTGGTGCCTATAGGTGTTTTGTACGTCGTTCTATACGCCCAAAGTGCGTCCGGTAGCAATGCACTCCAATTTTTTCTCGTGGATGCTACAGTCCTTTCTAAAATCTTCTTGATTTCCCTATTTGATACCTCCACTTGTCCTTGTGTCTGTGGATGATATGGGGTGCCAATGTTGTGCTTGACCCCATACTTCTTCAAAAGTGTCGCGAATTTCTGATTTCGAAAATGTGTGCCTCCATCACTTATGATCATTCGGGGTATCCCGAACCTGCAGAAAATGTTCTCTTTGACAAACCTGCACACTACATTCGAATCATTAGTCCTTGTGGGGATTGCCTCCACCCACTTCGACACATAATCAACAGCAAGTAAGATATACAGATTTGAATTTGAGGACACAAAGGGTCCCATGAAGTCAATGCCCCATAAGTCAAATACCTCAACTTCCTGAAATACATTCAAGGGCATTTCTTGTCTCCTTGAGATATTACCTGCGCGCTGGCACGAGTCACATTCCCTAACAAAATTATAGGCGTCCCGGAACAAAGTGGGCCAATAAAGGCCTCTCTCCAACACCTTGGCTGCTGTCCGTGAGCTAGCATGGTGTCCTCCCATAGGCGACGCATGACAATGGTGGAGAACACTCTCGTACTCCACCTCCGGCACACACCTGCGAAGAATGTTATCCCTGCACTGCTTTAAAAGAATTGGGTCATCCCAAAAATAATATCTCAGCGAATGAAAGAATTTCTTCTTCTCTTGATAAGACCAATCATCTGGGATGATCCCGCAAGCCAAATAGTTAACAATATTAGCAAACCACGGTTCCTTAAAGTCAATTTTTAAAAGTTGTTCATCGGGAAAGGTCTCGGTTATGGGTATGTGCAAACCTTGTTCATCAACCCTCTCTAACCTAGACAAGTGGTCAGCCACCACATTTTCAATTCCCGATTTGTCCTTGATTTCAATATCAAATTCTTGTAGGAGCAAAATCCACCTAATTAGTCTAGGCTTTGCATCTTTCTTCTCCATCAAATATTTTATTGCAGCGTGATCGGTCCACACAACTACTTTAGAACCCACTAAGTACTGCCGAAATTTTTCAAAAGCAAACACAACGGCAAGTAACTCTTTTTCCATAGTTGTGTAGTTCAATTGAGCATCATTAAGTGTTTTGGAAGCGTAGAAAATCACAGCAGGTTTATTGTCTACCCTTTGCCCCAAAACTGTGGGCTCCGATCTCCAAACCACGAATTAATCTTGATTTAAACATGTGCGGAAGCATTCGGTAAACAGCGGAAGACCAAAAATCACGAGAAATTAAAACTTTTTGAGACAAGAGCTTGAAACCACAAACCTTTTCTATAAAAAGGATTTAACTGTTTACATCACTAACAAAAACTTCTTGAGTGATTATATACAACATGATACAAAACTTCTCAAGAGTTCATACTCAAAACACTCCAGGACCTGAGAGTACAGAGGA
Organism: Alisma plantago-aquatica; assembly: GCA_963693085.1. Classification (NCBI taxonomy): domain Eukaryota; kingdom Viridiplantae; phylum Streptophyta; class Magnoliopsida; order Alismatales; family Alismataceae; genus Alisma; species Alisma plantago-aquatica. The sequence goes on from OY856409.1 coordinate 1,298,246,016, forward strand.
CACATAAGACTGACTCTATACTACACCATGAAGCAGGCTAGATCTCCACCTGAGATAACTACTGCTCCTGATGCTGCTGGGATTGGTCACCTGAGTTCTTGTTCCTCCGTCTTCGACGACCACCTAAAAAGTAGAAGTCTACGGGGTGAGACAATTATACATAATTGCCCCAGCGAGAGTTATAACTCTCCACTAGAAGCTTTATAAGCAAAGCAGGGAATAACTAAGCAATAAAAGCCTTCAAGGTATTCACTAGCAGTTTAATGATAAGCAGAGTTCAATCAATATCAAAATATGAGAACCTCTATGCTATTCAAAGTAATATCAATCAAATAACTCGTAGATAACTCTAACAGATATACTACGCTGTTGATTATGTTTTTAAGGGAGTGCAGGGATGTATCTCACCTCTTCGACTGTGTGGTGGGGAATGATGGACTACATGAATCTACATCAATTCCTCTCACCATTTCTCTTTTAGTGAAGGAATGACGGACTACAAGAATCTACATCAATTCCTCTCACTATTTCTCTTAATCAGTTAGGTACATTCAGTATTCTTATCATCTTACAATAACACAGCTATATATGAGAATACTTAAAATGTAGCAGGCCTAACTTTTCACGATCATCAGTTATTTCATCTCAAGTCATCTGTCAAGCATGACTTTGATAACATTTATGGCTCTTACAGCCCATAAATTACAAAAGATGTCACTCACAGTGCATCAACAAGGGTTACTATTCATAAAGCTTAAGACATGCTTTCAATGAATATATCATGGCATTCCATACCTGGATATGCCCATTATCTTATAACAATCTGCAAAGTTCATTAGTATAACATGGCATTCCCTACCTGGTTATGCCTATCATCTCATAACAACCTGCATGGTTCATTCAACAGATAATAGTAAACAATTCAACCATTAAGGGTGCATTCTCAATTATGGTTTCACATGAAATTACCCTCAACTAGGGATTCACATGGAATCACACTCAACTAGGGATTCACATGGAGTCACCCTCAACTAGTCATCAATTAGGGTTTTATTCAATTGAATTAGGGTTTACTATTCATCTTTCATGTCTTCACCCTAAACTTAGGGTTTACTATTCACTCCATGGTGAATTGTACTCATTACATCATTATGTAAGAGAAACATCATCATTAAGGCTCTTAATTAGGATTAAGATCCATTAGATATTATAAATAGGGTTCCCATGACCTCACATAGGTGGGTCATTCCCTAAACATGCACACTCATAAGTAATTGAAGTATCTCACCAGAGTTTCCACCTTAAAAAGGGTACTTTCTCTCTCTAGGATACTTTCTCTCTCTAGAAAATACTTTCTCTCTCCTCTTACTAGTAAATGGTGGCAACACCACTCTAGATCAGGTTGAGATAAGTCTCCTTGACTAACATAAGCAAAAACATCAACATCATGTGATTAGGGTTTGATTAGTACAAGGTTTTATCCCTTTAGACCCCTCAAGGGTATTTTGGTAATTTGCCACATGATCACCATCATGGTTAAATCACTAATCACATAGTCCCTTAATGATCTAGGTTACCATTAGGGTTTAGATTGGATCACCATTGAACTGATTACATCATCAAATGGTTAAGTACAAACCATCACCAATCTTCAAACGGTTTCAACCTTCAAACGGTTTCAACCACTCAAACGGTCTTGAGACCGTTTGACCCCAAACGGTCTTGGGACCGTTTGGATCCAAACGGTCTTGAGACCGTTTGGAGGTGAAGACCGTTTGGAAGGGTTGACTTCCAAACCGTTTGGAACTTCAAACGGTTTAAGGTCGTTTGGACCAATCGACCTTGAGGTCGTTTGAGCTCAAACGGTCTTGAGGTCGTTTGAGCCCAAACGGTCTTGAGACCGTTTGGCCCCAAATGGTCTTGAGACCGTTTGGTCTCAAACGGTCTTGAGACCGTTTGGACCCAAACGGTCTTGAGACCGTTTGGTCCAAATGGGCTCAAACCGTTTGGACCTCCAAAAGGGTTCAAAGGTCACCAAAGTTCAAGGATATGTATGTTGAAGCCCTCAATTGGCTAAAGGTATTCTAACCACTTATAAATTGAGCCAATTAAGGTTAGCCTTAACCACTTAGACATCAAATTGACCCTCCATTGTAAACCAATTAGGGTTCAATCGTTCTCAATTAGGGTTTCAAGTTGATTGGTCATCAATGTTCAACAATGTGAAACAATTCAAGGTTGAACCTATCAATTGACCTACACTTGGGCTCAAACTTGGCCCAAACGGTCTTGAGGTCGTTTGGACATCATCCAAATGGTCTTTAGACTGTTTGCCCAAAGTTTGACCAAAATCCAAGTCGTTTTGACTAAGGTTGAAGTCCAATTAGGTCAAAATCAGCAATTTTCAACAATGCATCAATTTCCTACAATTGGACCCTCAAACCATTAGATTAACTCAACCCTAGACCTTCAAACGGTCTTGGGTTGTGACCAAACGATCTTAGGACCATTTGGAGGAACCCCAAACGGTCTTGAGACCGTTTGGGTCCTTCAACCCAAAACTCAACAAGATCTATATTTAGAAAACAGCAATTTGATTGTTTCAATAACCCATTGTAATTGGGCCTCAATTGATCAAATTACCTTAACCCTAGACCTCCAAACGGTCTTGGGTTGACACCAAACGGTCTTGAGACCGTTTGGATGAGTTCCAAACGGTCTTGAGACCGTTTGCCCGTCCATCCTTTGGACTCTAGTGAAAATTCATCAAGGTTTGATCTATTGAGTTGATCATCACATCAATACTTAATTGCAATATGATTTGGTGCCTTTGGACCTTCAATTGATCAACTATACTTGACCCCAGACCTCCAAACGGTCTTGGGGTGACCCCCAAACGGTCTTGAGACCGTTTGGGTGATTCCCAAACGGTCTTGAAACCGTTTGGGCTAATCAACCCAAAATCTCAACTTAACTCATTGGAGATTCAGCACTAATTTCAATTAGGGTTTGCCCTATTAATCATCCTTCAACTCATGACTCGTTTGGAATTAATCCATAAAATTTGGTGAGTCGTTAATTAACATCATTATGAACAGTAATCCCAAACGGTCAACGTTTAGTCAACCATCTTAAACGGTCTTGAGACCGTTTGCCCAAAAAGGGCAAATTAAACAGATTGCAAATCAGAATTTAATTCAATTCGTTTTGCTAATTGATTTGCTCATATCTCACGATTCCTTTGGAGTTAACCTCTCAAATTTTGTGGGTGATTAACCTACATAATTATGAACAAGATTCCCAAACGGTCTTCACTTGGTCAACGGGACCAAACGGTCTTGAAGACCGTTTGCCCTCAAACGACCCTGAAACCGTTTGCCCACCAAACGGTTTGAAACCGTTTTGAGCAATAGGTGGAGGTCGTTTGATAAAGTGAAAATCTGTGGATAAGCATAGTAATTAACGCCCTTATCTTCCACCTTAAGAACAGTAGCAGTTCTTCACGATTTTGCTTGCAAGGATGCAAGGGAAGATAGGGAAGAAGAAGATCTATCAACTATATGCATAGAAAAGATGTATAATCGAAGCATCAAGTTTAGAGTTATAAAACCCGCCTAAAGCTTGCTCCTTGAGCTCCAAGCTTTCGAGTTCCAAGCCTTTAATGGCGTCCTAGAAGCTCCACAGGTCGGCCAAGGTGAATCCTCCAAGGAAGGTTGAAAAGAGATGGCTAGAAAGATGGAGCTAAGTGAGCTAGCCATGAATTTGACCTTAAATCCGAGTTTCATCCAAGAATTGAGCAAAAAGGAAGGATCCAAACCTACCTTGCACTCCCTTGGTCGTCCTCCTGAGCTCCAGAGCTCTCCTTAGTCGGTTTGAGCAAGGGGAAAAGAAATGAAAGGGAGAGGGTCGTTCCCTTGCTAAGTGAGAAAAGTTGTATATATACTTAGATGAATTTTCAACATAAGAACATATGTTTTCCTCATTTCTCATCTAAGTACTCCCTTTCTTCCTTGCACGTCCCCACATCTTATTTCTAAGGACAAACTCCTTCTATGGTCAAGAATTGAAGGCAAAGAGGATCAACCCATCACTAAAGCATATACATAAAAGGGCTATTATACATACACCTTGATTATTCAATCACAAGGGTGTTCTTTACTATATGATTATTCACATAAAGTAATCTTTTCATCATTCCTCTTCTAAATGATGCCAAGAGCCATAAAAGATGTTTTAGATGATGTATTTTACAAGTTGCACCCCTCAAATTGGGTAAATTGCATTTTACACCAATTTAGGGTTTTCAAGTACAGGGGTTGCTTCCACAGCTGCACCTTGGTGCTCAAGCTTGGGAAATCCCTTAAACCTCATCATATTCATTCCAATGTTGTCTCCACATTAAAGGAACATATAAACATGTGAAATTTGCAGTTTAACCCCTCTGGTTGGGCAAATTGCACATAGGTCCCCATATTGCAACCAATCACTTCAACATTGGTTTATAAGGGACAGAAAGGGAAACTTATGTTCCATAAAAGCTTTAATTACATACCAAAGGATAATTACAACTTTTAATTTCATATTTAGGCAAAACACCTAGGGTTAGCTTATAAACCAGGTCAGGGGTGTTACAAATCATAAACCCCTAACAAGGATTTCGTCCCCGAAATCTCAGACAAAAGGAGAAACAGAGTATTCATTAATCATGCCCTCAAGTCTCCACATATTATCTTAATATTATGGAGGTATCATGAATTCTTTCATTCCACACAAGGCTCTTTTCACTAATTCAACCTTACCAATGTTTATGCAGAGCATAAACCCCTAACATATGATGTCCATATTATTGGGAAGAAGAAGCATAAAAGAACATACTTCTATCATTACCCAAGAATATTTATCAAAAGGAACAACATATATATCATACAAGGATAATCTACTCAGTAATCCTTTACAACTCTATGTAATTGGGATAGTTCACATAGTTCTTCTTATTAATTGGAAATGCCACATAGCTTTTCCCTTTTTGATTGGGAATGACACATAGCTCTTCCATTTGTAATTGGGAATGACACATAGCTCTTCCATTTTTAATTGGGAATGACACATAGCTATTCCCTTTTTGTTGGTTTGGGAATGACACATAGCTCTTCCCTTTTTGTCGGTTTGGGAATGACACATAGCTTTTCCCTTTTTGTTGGGGATGACACATAGCTTTCCCCTTATTAATTGGGAATGACACATAGCTTTTCCCTTTTTAATTGGGAATGACACATAGCTTTTCCCTTTTTGTTGGGGATGACACATAGCTTTTCCCTTTTTGTTGGGGATGACACATAGCTTTTCCCTTTTTGTTGGGGATGACACATAGCTTTCCCCTTTGGGAATGACACATAGCTCTTCCCTTTTTGTTTGTTTGGGAATGACACATAGCTCTTCCCTTTGGGAATGACACATAGCTCTTCCCTTTGGTTGTTTGGGAATGACACATAGCTCTTCCCTTTGGATTAAATCATATTTCTTTCTTCATGATACTCATTAGATTGTATCAGAATGATTGCTTGATCAGGGCAATCAAAAAGATATCCATCTAGGAGTTTCCATACTCACTTTATCATCAATATCTGTATACCTGGCCAGGGTTTACAAATACTGAGATCAAGTAGTATGCACTTACATACTGTCTCATTCCTCACTTTTTATATCTTTATACACACAAGATTTTCCATTTCTATATTTCCTCCGGGCATCACTTATAAATCTCATCTTTTGACATACAGATAAGAGAGATTATTAAACATTTTAAGGAACATTGAGTGAGATATAAGTTCTCATCTCCTTTGTGTCCTTATAAAACTAGTCAAAGTAATTTCAAAAACAACTATTTTCACGTTTTTAATCACATAGAAACATGAAAATGAAATATCAGAATGGCTTTATTTCCTCTGACCTGCTCGGGACGTCTGTCCACGTCCTCTATTGTCACTAGAAAACTGCCTCCTTTGTGATCCTTGCTGACTCTGCCCCTGAGGTTGGGTCATTATTGGATTCCCGTCTGGACAATCTTTTACCAGATGTCCCGGTTGTCTGCATTGATAACAGATTCTAGGTATAGCATAAGGTCGGTGAGGTCCAGACACCGATGTTGATGCTATGATGGAGGCCTTATTTGGAATATAACTAAGATCCCCATCCCTACTTGGAGACCACTCAGTCTGAGAACTAGTTCTGGATGGTGGAGGGTTAGGTGTAGAGGATCTAGACTTCTTAAAGTCCATAGATGAAGAACCCTGGAATTGTGGATATCTTTTCTGGGTTTGCCTCTTCTCAACCACAGATCTCTCTATCCTTCGGACTGATTCAACGAAGGTAGAGAATCTGTCTCGGTTCTCTAAGGCAGACACTGGGGTAGACATGTCAGCATTCAAACCCCTCTCGAATCTCCTGATTCTCTCTTCTTCTGTGGCAGCCATGTGCGGACAAAACCGCAATAGCTCCATGAACTTAGCTTCATACTCGCTAATGTTCATCATACCCTGTCTTAGTCTCTCAAACTGAGATATTTTCTCATCTAGGAAGGTCTTCGGGAAATATCTTTGGACAAATTCCCATCGAAAGTCTTCCCATGAGGTTTCTATTCCAGGTCTCTTCTGCTCTTCCATGGTCCACCAGTGACCAGCACTTCCTTTGAGAAGATAGACAGCATGTCTAACCTTCTCAGCTTCAGGGATGTTCAGGATCCTGAAAGCCTTCTCCAGCTCTGTCAACCACAGATCAGCATTTGCGGGGTCAGCAGTCCCATGATATTCGGTAGCTCCGACACGACGTAGTCGCTCGAACGTCTTCCCAATACTTTGGCTCTCTGGTTGGATAGGTGCCCTAGGTGCAGGCATAGGCAACCTGTCGGTTATATGTGTTATGGCAGTCATAAACTGCCCAAACACAGTCGGGACTGCTGGATTACCCATATCAGCTGGGTCAAACTGGGGTGGCTCTCTAAGTTGTCCTGGTACAGGCTGTTCCACCTCTGGTACTCTTGCACCGCCTTGAGGTGCACTGGCACTATTTCCTTCCACATACTCATTATGTGGCTCTGACATCTTAAGTATCTTCTTCTCCTGAGGAGTAGAAGACTCTATTAGATAAGGAAGGAATACTAAAGATAGACTCGACTTCCTATGTCCTATGCCTCTGTAGACTCGGCGAACCTAGAGCTCTGATACCACTTAATTGTGGGCTCCGATCTCCAAACCACGAATTAATCTTGATTTAAACATGTGCGGAAGCATTCGGTAAACAGCGGAAGACCAAAAATCATGAGAAATTAAAACTTTTTGAGACAAGAGCTTGAAACCACAAACCTTTTCTATAAAAAGGATTTAACTGTTTACATCACTAACAAAAACTTCTTGAGTGATTATATACAACATGATACAAAACTTCTCAAGAGTTCATACTCAAAACACTCCAGGACCTGAGAGTACAGAGGACACATAAGACTGACTCTATACTACACCATGAAGCAGGCTAGATCTCCACCTGAGATAACTACTGCTCCTGATGCTGCTGGGATTGGTCACCTGAGTTCTTGTTCCTCCGTCTTCGACGACCACCTAAAAAGTAGAAGTCTACGGGGTGAGACAATTATACATAATTGCCCCAGCGAGAGTTATAACTCTCCACTAGAAGCTTTATAAGAAAAGCAGGGAATAACTAAGCAATAAAAGCCTTCAAGGTATTCACTAGCAGTTTAATGATAAGCAGAGTTCAATCAATATCAAAATATGAGAACCTCTATGCTATTCAAAGTAATATCAATCAAATAACTCGTAGATAACTCTAACAGATATACTACGCTGTTGATTATGTTTTTAAGGGAGTGCAGGGATGTATCTCACCTCTTCGACTGTGTGGTGGGGAATGATGGACTACATGAATCTACATCAATTCCTCTCACCATTTCTCTTTTAGTGAAGGAATGACGGACTACAAGAATCTACATCAATTCCTCTCACTATTTCTCTTAATCAGTTAGGTACATTCAGTATTCTTATCATCTTACAATAACACAGCTATATATGAGAATACTTAAAATGTAGCAGGCCTAACTTTTCACGATCATCAGTTATTTCATCTCAAGTCATCTGTCAAGCATGACTTTGATAACATTTATGGCTCTTACAGCCCATAAATTACAAAAGATGTCACTCACAGTGCATCAACAAGGGTTACTATTCATAAAGCTTAAGACATGCTTTCAATGAATATATCATGGCATTCCATACCTGGATATGCCCATTATCTTATAACAATCTGCAAAGTTCATTAGTATAACATGGCATTCCCTACCTGGTTATGCCTATCATCTCATAACAACCTGCATGGTTCATTCAACAGATAATAGTAAACAATTCAACCATTAAGGGTGCATTCTCAATTATGGTTTCACATGAAATTACCCTCAACTAGGGATTCACATGGAATCACACTCAACTAGGGATTCACATGGAGTCACCCTCAACTAGTCATCAATTAGGGTTTTATTCAATTGAATTAGGGTTTACTATTCATCTTTCATGTCTTCACCCTAAACTTAGGGTTTACTATTCACTCCATGGTGAATTGTACTCATTACATCATTATGTAAGAGAAACATCATCATTAAGGCTCTTAATTAGGATTAAGATCCATTAGATATTATAAATAGGGTTCCCATGACCTCACATAGGTGGGTCATTCCCTAAACATGCACACTCATAAGTAATTGAAGTATCTCACCAGAGTTTCCACCTTAAAAAGGGTACTTTCTCTCTCTAGGATACTTTCTCTCTCTAGAAAATACTTTCTCTCTCCTCTTACTAGTAAATGGTGGCAACACCACTCTAGATCAGGTTGAGATAAGTCTCCTTGACTAACATAAGCAAAAACATCAACATCATGTGATTAGGGTTTGATTAGTACAAGGTTTTATCCCTTTAGACCCCTCAAGGGTATTTTGGTAATTTTCCACATGATCACCCTCATGGTTAACTCACTAATCACATAGTCCCTTAATGATCTAGGTTACCATTAGGGTTTAGATTGGATCACCATTGAACTGATTACATCATCAAATGGTTAAGTACAAACCATCACCAATCTTCAAACGGTTTCAACCACTCAAACGGTCTTGAGACCGTTTGACCCCAAACGGTCTTGGGACCATTTGGATCCAAACGGTCTTGAGACCGTTTGGAGGTGAAGACCGTTTGGAAGGGTTGACTTCCAAACCGTTTGGAACTTCAAACGGTTTAAGGTCGTTTGGACCAATCGACCTTGAGGTCGTTTGAGCTCAAACGGTCTTGAGGTCGTTTGAGCCCAAACGGTCTTGAGACCGTTTGGCCCCAAATGGTCTTGAGACCGTTTGGTCTCAAACGGTCTTGAGACCGTTTGGTCCAAATGGGCTCAAACCGTTTGGACCTCCAAAAGGGTTCAAAGGTCACCAAAGTTCAAGGATATGTATGTTGAAGCCCTCAATTGGCTAAAGGTATGCTAACCACTTATAAATTGAGCCAATTAAGGTTAGCCTTAACCACTTAGACATCAAATTGACCCTCCATTGTAAACCAATTAGGGTTCAATCGTTCTCAATTAGGGTTTCAAGTTGATTGGTCATCAATGTTCAACAATGTGAAACAATTCAAGGTTGAACCTATCAATTGACCTCCAATTGGGCTCAAACTTGGCCCAAACGGTCTTGAGGTCGTTTGGACATCATCCAAACGGTCTTGAGACCGTTTTCCCAAAGTTTGACCAAAATCCAAGTCGTTTTGACTAAGGTTGAAGTCCAATTAGGTCAAAATCAGCAATTTTCAACAATGCATCAATTTCCTACAATTGGACCCTCAAACCATTAGATTAACTCAACCCTAGACCTTCAAACGGTCTTGGGTTGTGACCAAACGATCTTAGGACCGTTTGGAGGAACCCCAAATGGTCTTGAGACCGTTTGGGTCCTTCAACCCAAAACTCAACAAGATCTATATTTAGAAAACAGCAATTTGATTGTTTCAATAACCCATTGTAATTGGGCCTCAATTGATCAAATTACCTTAACCCTAGACCTCCAAACGGTCTTGGGTTGACACCAAACGGTCTTGAGACCGTTTGGATGAGTTCCAAACGGTCTTGAGACCGTTTGCCCGTCCATCCTTTGGACTCTAGTGAAAATTCATCAAGGTTTGATCTATTGAGTTGATCATCACATCAATACTTAATTGCAATATGATTTGGTGCCTTTGGACCTTCAATTGATCAACTATACTTGACCCCAGACCTCCAAACGGTCTTGGGGTGACCCCCAAATGGTCTTGAGACCGTTTGGGTGATTCCCAAACGGTCTTGAAACCGTTTGGGCTAATCAACCCAAAATCTCAACTTAACTCATTGGAGATTCAGCACTAATTTCAATTAGGGTTTGCCCTATTAATCATCCTTCAACTCATGACTCGTTTGGAATTAATCCATAAAATTTGGTGAGTCGTTAATTAACATCATTATGAACAGTAATCCCAAACGGTCAACGTTTAGTCAACCATCTTAAACGGTCTTGAGACCGTTTGCCCAAAAAGGGCAAATTAAACAGATTGCAAATCAGAATTTAATTCAATTCGTTTTGCTAATTGATTTGCTCATATCTCACGATTCCTTTGGAGTTAACCTCTCAAATTTTGTGGGTGATTAACCTACATAATTATGAACAAGATTCCCAAACGGTCTTCACTTGGTCAACGGGACCAAACGGTCTTGAAGACCGTTTGCCCTCAAACGACCCTGAAACCGTTTGCCCACCAAACGGTTTGAAACCGTTTTGAGCAATAGGTGGAGGTCGTTTGATAAAGTGAAAATCTGTGGATAAGCATAGTAATTAACGCCCTTATCTTCCACCTTAAGAACAGTAGCAGTTCTTCACGATTTTGCTTGCAAGGATGCAAGGGAAGATAGGGAAGAAGAAGATCTATCAACTATATGCATAGAAAAGATGTATAATCGAAGCATCAAGTTTAGAGTTATAAAACCCGCCTAAAGCTTGCTCCTTGAGCTCCAAGCTTTCGAGTTCCAAGCCTTTAATGGCGTCCTAGAAGCTCCACAGGTCGGCCAAGGTGAATCCTCCAAGGAAGGTTGAAAAGAGATGGCTAGAAAGATGGAGCTAAGTGAGCTAGCCATGAATTTGACCTTAAATCCGAGTTTCATCCAAGAATTGAGCAAAAAGGAAGGATCCAAACCTACCTTGCACTCCCTTGGTCGTCCTCCTGAGCTCCAGAGCTCTCCTTAGTCGGTTTGAGCAAGGGGAAAAGAAATGAAAGGGAGAGGGTCGTTCCCTTGCTAAGTGAGAAAAGTTGTATATATACTTAGATGAATTTTCAACATAAGAACATATGTTTTCCTCATTTCTCATCTAAGTACTCCCTTTCTTCCTTGCACGTCCCCACATCTTATTTCTAAGGACAAACTCCTTCTATGGTCAAGAATTGAAGGCAAAGAGGATCAACCCATCACTAAAGCATATACATAAAAGGGCTATTATACATACACCTTGATTATTCAATCACAAGGGTGTTCTTTACTATATGATTATTCACATAAAGTAATCTTTTCATCATTCCTCTTCTAAATGATGCCAAGAGCCATAAAAGATGTTTTAGATGATGTATTTTACAAGTTGCACCCCTCAAATTGGGTAAATTGCATTTTACACCAATTTAGGGTTTTCAAGTACAGGGGTTGCTTCCACAGCTGCACCTTGGTGCTCAAGCTTGGGAAATCCCTTAAACCTCATCATATTCATTCCAATGTTGTCTCCACATTAAAGGAACATATAAACATGTGAAATTTGCAGTTTAACCCCTCTGGTTGGGCAAATTGCACATAGGTCCCCATATTGCAACCAATCACTTCAACATTGGTTTATAAGGGACAGAAAGGGAAACTTATGTTCCATAAAAGCTTTAATTACATACCAAAGGATAATTACAACTTTTAATTTCATATTTAGGCAAAACACCTAGGGTTAGCTTATAAACCAGGTCAGGGGTGTTACAAAAACAGCTCCCACAGCATAATCGGAAGCATCACACATCAACTCGAATGGCTTTGTCCAATCCGGCGTTTGAACAACCGGAGCCGAAATCAACTTTTCTTTCAAAACCTCGAATGCGTGAAGACATTTCTTATTGAAATAAAAAACTGTATCTTTTTCCAACAACTCCGATAAAGGTTTTGCTATTTTTGAAAAATCCTTGATGAATCGCCGATAAAACCCGGCGTGTCCTAAAAAGCTTCTCACCCCTTTTACAGAATTTGGTGGCGGTAGCTTAGAGATCACCTCAATTTTTACGGGGTCTACCTCAAGACTTTTGCTAGACACCTTGTGTCCTAGCACAATTCCTTCCGTCACCATCATGTGACATTTCTCCCAATTAAGGACCAAATGTGTGTCCTCGCACCGCTGCAACACCTTATCTAAGTTATAAAGGCATTCATCAAAAGACGCTCCATACACCGAGAAGTCATCCATGAAAACTTCAAGACACCGCTCTACCATGTCAGAGAATATGGCGAGCATGCAGCGTTGAAAAGTCACCGGCGCATTGCATAAACCGAACGGCATACGTCGGTAGGCAAAAGTCCCATAGGGGCATGTGAACGTAGACTTCTCTTGATCCAAAGGATCAATAGAAATCCGGTTGTACCCCGAATAGCCATCTAGAAAACAAAAATGCGACCGACCAGCTAGGCGTTCCAAAATCTGATCGATAAATGGCAATGGAAAATGATCTTTAGGCGTTGCGGCATTCAATCGGCGGTAGTCAATGCAAACACGCCACCTGGTTACCAATCGGGTGGTGACAGGTTCATTCAGAAGATTTGTAGTGACAGTGATTCCCCCCTTTTTAGGGACTACTTGTGTGGGACTCACCCACGTCGAATCGGATATGGCATAAATGATCCCTGAAGCAAGAAGCTTTATGACTTCCTTCTTTACAACCTCCATCATGCTTGGATTTAGATGCCTTTGAGGCTGTATGACTGGCTTGGCTCCCTCCTCGAGCCGAATCTTGTGTTGGCAAAGTGTAGGGGAGATCCCCTTGATGTCCGCCACAGACCACCCAAAAGCTCCACGGTGGTTCTTGAGCACTATCAGTAGTTGCTCCTCCTCATCCGCACTCAAGTATGCAGAAACAATCACTGGTAACTTGTCCTCCTCAGCTAGAAAGATGTACTTCAGATGCGGGGGCAATGGCTTCAACTCCAGATCAGGTGGGCAAATAAGAGATGATTGTAGCGGTGGGGGAAGTGTACCCAAATCTTCATAGTGCCTCGTGTAGAAACATGGAAGCATTTGAAGCATCTTGGCGCACTCCTTGAGTGAAGTACTCTGCATCCAATCATAAGTGACATTTAGCAAGCACGCTTCCAAAGGCAATTCTAGATATGCGTCGGAAACAGGAGTAATAATCACATCATCCTCCTATGAAGGTGGAATGTCCTCATTCTCATCATTTGGAAACCCAACAACCTTGCATAAAGAGACAACTTTAGTTTGCTCCATAAGGTCCACTGCTAGGGTCCCATTATCTATCCTGCTCATCACATGATCCATATCCAAAAATGGCTTCCCAAGACAAAGTGAGATATTTTGTTCCACATGCTTAACCATGTTGCACTGTGCTTTTGCTTTATTAGATGCATTGCCATTGGGCATGACCATCTCAAAGCGATAATCCGCAATGCCCAAGGTCAAGCGACCTCTCCCCATCTCCAAGATCATATCAGCTGTAGCTTGGAATGGGCGACCAAGTAGTAACTCATTGCCGTGCTCGTCCTGCATTTCCATAACGACGAAATCAGCCGGAAAAACAAAGCGGTCTACCTTTACCAAAACATCCTCACAGATTCCATACAGTTTCACCACAGAATTATCGGCCAATTGGATGGTCATGTTGCTTGGCCTTGACTCTTTCAATCCAAGTTTCTTGAATGTAGAAAGGGGCATCAGATTTATGCTTGCCCCGGAATCACAAAGTGCCTCGCCAAATTTGAACTTCCCGATAAAGCAAGAAATATTGAAACAACCGGGATCCTGTCTCTTTGGCGGCAAAGTGCCCATAATAAAAGCACTCACTTGCTCCTTCAATACCACGACCTCAGTTTCGGGTATCTTCCTCTTCTTGGTGATTACATCTTTGAGAAACTTCCCATAAGACGGGATTTGTTCAATCGCCTCTAGCAAAGGAATATTCACTGATAACTTCCTAAAGCTGTCCAGAAATTTCTTAAACTGTGCATCCACCTTTCTTGCCTTTGCACTATTGGGATATGGGACCGGAACAGTATGTGCCCTTTGATGAGGTGGCACATAGGGAGTTAATTTCTGCGGTTCCTCCTCAATGTCTTGTTCTTCCTTACCATCTTCAGCTATGTCCTCAGGCTGCTCTTTAACGGTTGCGTCTTCAACTGTGCCCTGCGGTGTTCTTGTGTCATCCGCCTTTGGATTTAGCACTTTCTTACCGCTCCTCAACAAGATGGCCTTGGCCTGTTGGTTTCCCCCGGGAACATTGGTGTTCCCCAGAAAACCCGGATGTGCCGGCTTTTTCAAGCTTGCAATCTCAGCTGCCATTTGCGCCATGGAAGTCTCTATAGTTCTCATTTGAGCCCCGTGGCTCTGCAAAGTCTGCCCAAACTGGTTCATAAATTCACCCTGTTGCTTGATTTGTTGCCCAAAAGTGTTCATCAACTCTTGATTTTGCTTGATGACTTGATTGAGCAACTCCGTGCTCTTGTCCTCTGTGACCGGTGCAGGCTTGGCGTCCGGATCCTGCAGAAAGTTATTTGGATCCTTCCATGAAAATTTCTTGTCCTTCCGCCATGAATAATCGTTGTTCCTGTACCCCTGCTGTTGCCTCATGTACTTGACCTGAGCCTCATCCTCAGACTCATTGTCTTCCTTCTGCAGCAACCTCTTTGCGAGAAGATCCATCTTCTCGTTCAGCTCTCTCATTGCCTTTGACTCACTGGCAACTCTTGCTTGCTCAACTGGGCCTCTTTCTCTTTCTCCCCAAGATTGCTTTCGTGCCATATTCTTCAGTATTTCCCAGCATCTTGTATCAGTGTTATTTAAGAAAAATCCGAATCCAGCCGAGTCCAAATTGCTTCTATCATGCTCGGAGAGAGCAAAGTAGAAGATCTTCACTTGGGTTTCCTTGTCCAGTCCATGGTGTGGACATCTCCTCAACATGACTTGGAATCGCTCCCAAGTCTCAGAATAAGTTTCACCCGCCTGTTGGGTGAAATTGTGGATCTTCCAGATCATATCATTGGTCTTCTCAGGAGGGAAGAACCTCTCGAAGAAAACCTCCACCATGTGATCCCATGATTCAACAAACTCGTCGTCGAGGTTATGAAGCCACTCTCTTGCCACTCCAGCCAAGCAACTCGGGAATAACTTGAGGTAGAGCACATCCTGTGGAAATCGATCTATCTTCACCATATCACAGTTCTCCACAAACTGGCTGATGTGGGCCACTGGATCTTCATTTTTTAATCCGTGAAATGCGTTTGATTTAACCAGGTTAATCAATGCTGGATCGATCTTGTAGGTTGGAATGTTTAGCCCCTGTTTCTTTATAGGACCCTTTGATGCCGAGGAAGAAGACGCCTTGATCTTCTCCCATATTGTCTGTGCTTCAGCCATTGCTTCTTCTTGTTCTTGCTCAGATTCGGAATTTATATCACTTTGGTGCTCCTGCTCGTAGTAGTCCTCGTCCTCTGGTCCCGTAGATGGAACCTCAGGTGTGCGATTCGCGTAGTCGGTACTACGCGTATGCACCATGCAAAGTACCTGAAATATGAAAATCGGGGTTCCGTACAATGCTTTGAGCGAGTAAACACAATTATAGAGAAATATAGGAATTTTTTAAAATTGTTTTAGAATAAAATTAAAAAAAAATGTGGCCTAGAGTGGCCGCTCTTAGCACTCAAAGTGCCAATAATTCGCCGTATCCCCGGCAACGGCGCCAAAAACTTGACGTGTATTTTACTACGCACTAAAAACACAAGTATACGCGTCGAGTAATATAGGCCTTTGTGAGGCCCGAGTCGAACACAGGGATACGTTGAATTATTGGAGACTTCTACTAACTATTTGCGATCAGCTAAGCCAGATAACAAAGTAGGGTTTGTTGTCGAAATTAAAAGAAAATAAAAATAAAACAAAGCAAACAATCGATTAAAGGTTAATTTAATCAATTTAAAATGATATCTTTAGGATTTCGGTTTCACCGTGGGTCAACATTGCATTAGGTTTCATATAACTCCTCAATCTTCTCTCTCTTTCCGGGTAGTGGCCTGAAAACAGAATTACCCACTGTCGTGGTGTAATTCACTACTTAGGTTTAGGTTGATTCCACCATCGTAGTAATCATTCCCCTAAACTAAGCGCATTACAACTGATCTCTCAGTTTCCACCATTAATTTTACACCTCCTTTGTCAAGGGATTTATCGATTAATGTAGGTTTTGTCTCTTTTCAACCGTTAATCCTTCTGTCCAAGTGATTAAGGGCAATAAGTTATTATTATGGTGATCAAGCATAACAATATATGGAGAAAACGAAACTATACCACGGATTTAAGAGAGAAAATATGAATTATTAATATAAAATTGTCATACAATGAATCCCCGGGCTACTCCCGGTCCTAAAGACAAAGGGGATTAGCCCCGCATGTTCATCTCACACGAATACATGGTAGAAATTGGGGAATTCATAAGAAAAACGGGAAATAAATGGGAAAACCCCTGAACGGAGAAGAACCGGTGGATCCTTAGCGTAAAACACGAGCTTCCCCGCCTGTCGGTGGTGGAAATCGTCTTCGACAGCGTCCGAATCACCCGGGATGAGCTTCTCGGCCTCCGTTCTCCTTTTTCTCCTCATCGGCACTCGTGCAATCCAAAAAATGAGATCCCCCCTCCCGTCTGGGTGGCCGTCATTAGGTATAAGTCCCTAATTAGGTCGTCAAATAACAACAGCCGTCCGATCGAGATCAAAACAGATCCAACGCATATCTGTCGGCGTCGATACCATCGAAGCGGGTCGATGGTATCGACCCAGCGTATTAGCGGCAACTTTCTTTTCTTTTTGTCTGAGCGCCTGTGGTCATCTCGATACCATCGACTAGGGTCGATGGTATCGACTCTCTTTAGCGTCGGTTGTTTTCGTTTAGCGACGCTGTAGCCTCAATGTGTCGATGGCATCAACTTTCGTCGATGGTATCGACTCTGTGCTGCTCCTCTCGGCTGGCAATTTGTGGCTTGGTCGATGGTATCGACTTTTGTCGATGGTATCGACGGAAGCAAATACTTGTTTTTCCTGAAATCTCACAACAAGACCAAGTAAATCCACACAAATAATAATATTATGATAAATAATGCTCAAAATAGTAAAACAAAGGGGATTTGACATAATATGAAGGCAAAGACCAAAATGAGTGAATTATGCAATATTATCCATAAAAATGAGTAATTAGAGCACAAAACACATATGAAAAAGGTCTATAAATGCGACTCAAAATCATCGCATCACCCACTCTCTTCCTTATCTCTTGTGATCATCCTTGGATTGGTAGAAGCCTTGTCATTTCTTCCTTTGTGTGAATGATGTGCCGGCATTGCCATATTTTGTGGATAAGGTTGTATCTTCACATGTGTCTGTTTCGAAGTGAGACTGTCCAACTCATTCATTGGCCAAAGAACACTATAACGTTTCAAATTTTGTCACTAATTAAAGGAAGTTTGCTTCATTAACTCCATGTTCATGACTTGTTGTGTTGGGCTCGAAGGTAGAGAGGCTTTATGAATAGTAGCGGAGCCACATATAAACAAAGATAGGCATGTGTCCTATCTAAAATTCAAAACCACAAAGTAGTTTATGTTTGATCCAGTCAAAATATAGAGTAAAACTCACTTGTACCCCAGTTTTTGAGATTATTCTTACATAGAGTTAAGCCACTCATTTGTACCCCCAGTTGTTGAGATTACTCTTACATATGAGTTATGCCCCTATGCCAAAATGTGTTGTTTGTGAACCTCACAGTGGATCAAATTCCTTATGAACATTCAAATTTTCATTGTTAACATATACCTTAACTAAAACTTAAAGTTGTCTTTGATAGTTTACAGAGACAATGAATTCTAGTTCCAACAACAAAATACAATGGTTGTGCCCCAGTTTGCTTCTGTTTCAAAATATACTTGTGAACTAATTCTTGGTATGCATTTATCTAATGGTCTGAGGCCACTGTTATGTAGCATTCTGTTGATTTCATCATAGGAAAGATGTATTGTCATGGTTGTGTTTGCATCCAAACAATGACCTTCCACTTAGGATGCCTAGACAAATATTTATTTGTGTGTGTGTCAAGTAGAAGTCTAAAATTTCATGAAAAGTACCAAGACATGTCAAATATTTAATAAAATGAAATTATGGAACATAAAAGAAGTCTAGAAAAAAAACTTTCCAGGTGCCCCTAGTTGACTGGCCAGGTGGTCCTTGATGGTCCTAGGCTCTAGCTAAGAGGCCTAGTTTCACCTTTTAGTTAGATAAAAACCTACACCCAACCCCCCCCCCCAAAACCTGAAGGACATTACTCTTTAGGTTGTGCCCCCAACAACTATTATTACCGAAAAGGGTGAATAACTTTGTTTTATCATCTATATTAACATCACTCTTTACACTTAGTGAAATATTTTTTTATAAATAAATCTTATCATAGTAACCTTACAAGAACTAGTACTTAACACAAGATTTGGATGGTTGATTATACTAAGGTGCATGGAATAAAAACACTGAATTAAAGGTTGATTTATCAGATGATGAGAATCTTAAGGTGGAATGAGTTTCACCATCGCTACATATCATTCACTCTCTCACTGCATCA
Organism: Alisma plantago-aquatica; assembly: GCA_963693085.1. Taxonomy (NCBI): domain Eukaryota; kingdom Viridiplantae; phylum Streptophyta; class Magnoliopsida; order Alismatales; family Alismataceae; genus Alisma; species Alisma plantago-aquatica. Next base: position 1,298,264,989 of record OY856409.1, read on the forward strand.
TATTCAGTATGAATATAATATATATATATATATATATATATATTGATATATATATACATACATACATATATATATACATACATATATATATATATATGAGGCTGGGAAAATGGGATAGAATAAAATCCCAAATAGATATCACTCTAAGATTGTCGTCACGTTGCCTAGATATCATTCATCTATCGCCTTAGAAAATAGTACCTATCCGAAATTTTCATTAAGGGTTTAACTAGAATCGAATCGATATCCTAGATTTTGGGTTCAAACTTCTCTACATCCAAGATCTGGTAGACATGTAAACATGTTGATCAGACAAGCATACAAGCATAAAGTGATTTTTTTTATAAACATACAATGATTCATGCAAAAATAGATGCAAATACAAGAGAAAAAATGGTTCGCTCATGGCAACAATAGAAGAAACAACAAGGGAAAAGAAGAAGGTCATGGTCATAGAAGGAGAAGGGTGTAATGACCCATTTTCAAATTAGTCATCTAATTAGGGTTAACTGGGATGATTGTATGCTTAACTAAGTTGATCATTGTTTAAAGCTTTATTAGTGATGGTAGTTAAGTTTTGATGTTTTAAAATATAATGAGAAGGTTTAATCATACTTTGATTCACATAATTAGGGTTAAGATTTGGAAACCCTAATCGGCCCAAATTAGGGTTTTGATGACATATGAAAATAGAATTTGATAAGTATAGTGTATCACTAAATGATTTTTAATATTTTATGTGTAACTCTAATTTAATTCAAATTTCAATATGATTTGGATATCTCAAATGTAAACACTCTTAAAAATATCAGAATTTTTAAATAATGTTCTGACTTGTTTGTCGGTCGAGTTTCAAACTCTAGCAAATGAATCTAATTCTTTCTCCTCTCAACTCGGAAACCCTAGAAATGGGGATTAGAAGAGAAAGAGTGAGAAAAGGAGGAGTTTTGATATGATTTTGAATCAAATCAGAGGAGGGACATAATCTTGACATGTGAGAGAGGATTCACCATGAAATGCTATGCAAAGAAGATAAACTTACTTGATTTCATCATATCTTGGATAGAGAAACCCTAGGTCAACATATCCTCCACTTTCTCTTTTGAAAACCCTGGCTCTCCTCTCTCTCAAGAATTTTGTTTCTTTGATAGAAAGGACGAGTTATGAGAGCTCCTTGTGTTTTAGGTTAGTCATATAGATGAATTGAGGTGCTTAGAACAATTACAAACAAGCTCTTCATTATATTTTTATTTTTCTCAGACTGGTTGGTTGGCGGAGTTATAAACTCGACCAAAACCACACTTTTTAGAACTCAAACATCATCAAAAAATTATGAAAATTTAATCAAATGTCTGAAATTGAGTTTTTAAGGAACAATAATTTTTTTAGAACATTTAAGTTACCAATAAATAATTAAAAATCAAATACTACACTATTATATTGTAGTCAGTAGCATGGTCAGTCGAGTTTGTCCTTCACAGAACTCGACCGACACCCCTCTTTGTAGGGGTCAAAAATCATCCACCCCGTATGAAGAATGTGAAATAAAAGAAGAAGAGAACTAAGTCTGTTATGCATGTATATGCATGAAATTTATTTGCATCTATTGAGATTGGATGGAACAAGCATATGTTGTATGATAAATCTATTCTGAATATGATGAATGATACATGATGTCTATATACTTTTACTATTGCTAGTTCTAATGCCTCTGCTAATATTTGTTAAGAACTGTGATATACAATGAACATATAAGGAATATGTTGAAATTGAATTTAATATGCAATTCTTACATTTTGAGAAACCCTGATAAGGGCAAATGTTGCATAATGAAATATGTCTAGGGCTGAAAGCCCACCGATGATGATAAAACCCTGAAGGGGTAAATGATGTACATTAATTTATGTCTCGGGCTGAAAGCCCACTATTGATGATTTCTATGAGATGAACTAGAAGATATAAATAATCATATGTGCTGCAATATATAGATTTATTGTGCTTCTTGCTTTGATCATTGTCCTTATTGATAAACTTAATTTGTTTCATGTTATTCTAGTTGCGTGAGAATACATAGATATGATATATGATGTTTTGAATTCTTTTAAGATGAGTAAAAGAGATTAATAACAAGTGAAATGGTGGAACATCTAGTTATGTGCCCTGAACACCGTGAGTTTCCCCCAAGGACCACACTGGGAAAACAAAACAGATCTCCTTCTAGTAATCCATGAATTATGAGAAGGATTTCCAGAGTGTGGATCGAGACCTTAAAGGTTAGACCACCAGGATTTAGGAGTGAGTCATCTGGAGTAGCTCTGGCCCTAAATCCTTGCTGTGAAAGTCTATGTACAGATAGAATAGACTCTGATGAAATGAAATATGTGAAATATGAAATGGAAAATATGTGAAATATTGTGATATGTGATATACTATTTTGTTGGTTCCTATCTCGTGTACCCAAGATGAGGACGTGAGCCTCTTTAGGCAACCCTGAGGTGGCCAGGGTCTGTTGTTGATATCTTAGGGTGGTCGGATAAACCCTAAGATAGTGACGGTGAGTGGTTGACATGAGAATCAAGTGTGGCAACTTCTACTTGGTGAGGTACAAGCCAAGTAGTTTCAGGGCAAATGAATAAAAGATGATAAGCCATGTAGAACATGATTTGAATGGTTGTTACATTCCTTGTACTTGATGATTTTTTATCGTTGATTATGGTTCTTGTTGAGGAAAGTAACATGTTGATATGGACATTTTCTATTTCATATTATGATATGTCTTTTTGACAAGTTATAAATGATGGTATTCATATCCATTCTGAATGTGAGTTGGATTACTTTCTATTTGATAGTACTGTTTGGTAAATATGTATTATGTGTACTTCAACTTCAAGACTGTAGGATGTGTTCCTGTTCCAGTTGGTGGAGTGTCATAAAGATAATGTTATTGTTATGTATTGATTCAAAATGCTTAGAACTTGACTTATTTCACATGCAGTATGGTTCTTAATCTAAACTAAGAAGTATCTACTGATTTGTTCATAGACATGCTCTAAAAGATGTTTCAAAGTTATAATTGGTTTAAGTGATTACCTTATCTGTTGGAATAGATTACCATTATAAGATAGATTTGACTTATGATAGAACTGTCTGCTAGACTTTTTAATATCTACATGTTTCTATTAAGATTATTATACTTAATCTGATGTTGATGCATGTACCTAGCTTGAGTGGGAGGTATCCACTCATTGGGGCTCTATATGAGTCTCATGAGGTTGTTTCAAATGTTTTTAGGTATAATGTTATCCAACGGAGAGGTCATGATAAAGAAGATATAAATAGAATAATCTAGATAGATTAAAATGTACATGTACTCTCTCTTTCCTGGGATGGGTTGTAGACTAAGTTTGTTCATCAATGTACATGTATCTGATGTAAACCGAACCACATATGAGAACAAGATTTGATTTTGGTTTTAATGGAGTTGAATAAGATTTGTGATATCTAAAATGTGAAAGGTGATGTGAATCAAATCTTGATAAATGATGTTTCACTAAAATTTGTGAAGTAAGTGTTTGTAATACTCTAGGAGAGGTATGATGATGACAAGGGATAAATATCCATTTAATGCAACAAAAAATGTCATATGAAAGAAAGATAAAATAAAAGTCTTTATAATTTGATGCTCAGAGAGGTGAATGATTAGATGATATGATATTCTTCCATATCTTTTCTTAGATTTCAAGATGAAATCCTAAAAGGAGGGGAGAATTTGTAATGACCCATTTTCAAATTAGTCATCTAATTAGGGTTTACTTGGATGATTGTATGCTTAACTAAGTTGATCATTGTTTAAAGCTTGATTAGTGATGGTGGTTAAGTTTTGATATTTTAAATATAATGAGAAGGTTGATTCACATAATTAGGGTTAAGATTTGGAAACCCTAATCGGCCCAAATTAGGGTTTTGATGGCATATGAAAACAGAATTTGATAAGTATAGTGTCTTACTAAATAATTTTTAGTATTTTATATGTAACTCTGATTTAATTCAAATTAGGATATGATTTGTATATCTCAAATGTGAACACTATTGAAAATATCAGAATTTTTGAATAATGTTCTGACATGTTTGTCAGTCGAGTTTCAAACTCGACTAACCATATTTTTAGATTGATATATCAGTGTGGTAATTGAATTTTATCTTTATATTGTTATATCCAATTGACCTAGAAGTTTAACTATAGTTTATAAACTCTATTATAGATATAATATTAAATTTTCATAATTTCTGGATGATGTTTGATCTCTACAGAGAGGGGTGTCGGTCGAGTTTTGTGAAGGACAAACTCGACCGACCATGCTGCAGACTGCAATATAGCAGTGTAGTACTTGATTTTTAATTATTTATTGGTAAAACCAAATGATCTAATTTTTTTTACTATTGCTTAAAAACTCAATTTCAGACATTTGGTTAAAGTTTCATAATTTTTGGATGAGTTTTAAGTTCTTAAAAGTGTGGTGTCAGTCAAGTTTATAACTCAGCCGACCAACCGGTCTGAGCAAAATAAACATACATTGAAGGGCTTGTTTGCAATTGTTCTAAGCACCTCAATTCATCTATATGACTAACTGAACACACAAGGAGATCTCATAACTCATCATTCCTGTCAAAGAAATGAAATTCTTGAGATAGGAGAGCTAGGGTTTTGAGAAGAGAAAGTGGTGGAGATGTTGACCTAAGGGTTCTCTATCCAAGATATGATGAAATCAAGTAAGTTTAGCTTCTTTGAATATCATTTTATCGTGAATCTTCTCTTACATGTCAAGATTCTATCCCTCCTCTGATTTAATTCAAAATCACATCAAATCTCCCCCTTCTCTCACTCTTTCTCTTCTAATCCTCATTTCTAGGGTTTCTGAGTTGAGAGGAGAAAGAATTGGATTCATTTGCTAGAGTTTGATTGGGTTTCCGAAAATTCAGAGTTTGACCTGTGAATTTAAGGTTCTTGGCACCTGAGGTGAGTGTTTTTCTCCCTCCTAAGATTTGTATTCATGTTGAAAGCCTAATTCTATCTGGCTAAAACAATCAGAAACTGTGTTTGTATATGTATGTGATTGGATTTGATTTGGGAAACATATTCGGGGATCCAATTCTACTGATTTTGATTATTTGTCATTGGTTGGAACTTGATTAGTTCATGATATATAGATTGAGGATCCATGGGTAATCTTATGGATAGATTACTATGCTATTTCATGTGAATTTTTCCTAAAAATCAGCCCAATGGCCGATATGCTTGGAATTGAATTGACATGCATAAAATCATATTTAAATTGTACTAGATTGTATTACACAAGTGTATTGTGGAATGCTAATGGAATTGAATGACCACATATCCTAATTAGGATTTGTGTTAAGGAAGTGAATCAAATGAATCAATTAATCGATGTATACTTATGATTGATGAATGAAATGTGTGAAAATGGAAACTAGGGTTTCCATGTTTGTAAATAACCCTAATGAACCCTTGAGTCATGATTGGATTACTCAATGATATGATTCTTATGATATGTTGAACTAAGTAATGAATTCTTGAAAAACCTAAAAGTTTATTACTAAGACAATATGAGTGATAAAGCTAGAACTTGTATATGATGTTGTAAATGTGATCAAATGCTAAAGTTGAAAGTATTAATACTTCAATTGAATATGATGAGTGTTACTAATATTATCTAAGTCTAATGCATTTGTTTTAGTATAATAAAGAATGATCATTGTTGATTATGGTAATGACATTAGAATTCAATGACATGGTACACTTATTTAAATATAAGAAATGATATGAAGATGAAGAAAATGTATTGATGGTGATGGAAAGTTAAAGATGAAACTAATGAAGTTATTATGATGAAGTATTTAATCCTTTGTTTTAATTACACGTGGCTTAAGCCAAATTGAATGAAACATACTAAAACTAGACTTTGATGGCTATCAATGAAAAGAGAAGTATTGTATATCAAGTGAGTTAAAAATGATTGGTTCCAGTAATTTAATGAACATGACATGAGAGAAGTTGAGATTAATGAATATGAATTGGAGGAAAAAGATGAGAATTAGTAGATGAATTTAAAAACAAACTCTAACCCTAAAATGTTGTACTAGATGGTGCTAATGAATAACAATCTCAAATGAGGGATTAAGGAATGTACATAATTGTAGTTTAATTCAATTAAAGTATGAGGTTCAAGCATTTGAATTGATTTACAAGAATGTGTTCTTGTATTGTGATTGTTTGATAGAATACATATACTATGTGTGGCGACACATCCCGCTATCACACAGACAACGAGGTGCCACGCGAAAACGTGTAGAAAACACCATAAACCACTTATTACCAAAAATACAGGTTAATTAAAACCGATTTTAGAAAATAGATAAATCAAGAAACTATTACATTTAGATCCTCATCCTGCAAGAAAACAGGTTATGTAAACATTTACAAGTCTAGATACTTGTCCATAGCTTATCATATCAGCTATCTTGTCATCACATGAGTTCATCACCTGTTTATTTACATAACAGGACACCTCCAGCCAATGGTGGGATATACAAAGCTTCATCGTAAAACAACGTCAAAACACCTCCAAGGACCTGAGAGTACAGGGATGACTCTAAGACTCTAGTACAAAACAACCAAAACAGCAACATATCCATCTCTTGCCTTCTACTACTCTTCTTACTGCTCAGCCGCCACTCCGTGACCACCACCACGACTAGCGCGAACACCTAAAAAGGTTGTAAACCAACGGGGTGAGACACACAATCCCAGCGAGAAACATAACTCCTCGCCATAACCATAAACCTTCAGAAAGGTTAAAGCAGAAACAACAGATAACAGATGAAACGTGCAGTAAGAGCAGTCTATAGAGCAAGGTTGTTATTACCATTGAGCTTACCATGGTGTACGGAAGGCATATAACCAAGTAGTTCTTTATGGAACATGATTGACAAGATAAGATTTATAAGATCTTACCACATAACCTAAGAAACATATAAGTAACTGCAATGTATAACGAGAGCAACTACACAAGCAAGGCCTCAACCAATGTTTCGTGTTTTGCCTTAAGCAATAAATATTATTTGACTGGATTACATGTTATTAGGCCCTAAGGAAGTGAGTCGCACCACTCAAATCCAACCGACGACTGTGAAACCCAGAGTTCGTGCCATACAAGGTCAATGGAAGAGTCGGACTCCATGACCTCCCACCTCGTGGTCAGTGCATGAGAACCAAAGCAGGACCGTAGTCTCATGCTTAAGTGGCCTCAGCCACAGGGTCAGCTCCCGCAGGATACCCTTTCTCTAGCCCGCCTTGGTACAAGTCTCGACGCTAGTATATCTGAGCCACGAGCCAGTTCACCGTGCTCCCTGAGCCATGAACGCATTGATGCTATATCACACTGAGCCATGGGCCTGTTCACCATGCTCTATCTATCCCGAGTCTACAACCGCAGCTGCACTCAAATCATCTCTATTTTAGGCTATGAGAAACCTCACATATTCAACAATATGCACTCCGGGTTAACCCGCAGGAGAACCCGTTTCACCATCACCAGTTGCTGACGATGATGGATCTATGGCCAGGGCAAACTACATGATATGTTCCACTGTGATTAGTTAGTATATTTTAAGTGGATTGTTGAGGCAACCAGGTTGTAACACATGCATAACATAAAGCTACATTATTGTTACGACCATCATGTTATTCTGGGATCTCAATCCCTCATCACAAGAAACCACTGCCTCATAAGGCATTCTCATCACTTGGGATAACAATCCCAGATCATCATCTGAGGATAACACCTCAACTTAGGCACTTTAGCCAAACACAGGTCGTCAGACCAAAACACATCATACAAGTGATGCATGTTATCTCATCATTAAGAGTGACCATCAAAGTAGTGTTATTCAAACATATATACCTCATAGCCATTTACCTGTCTATGCATCTGTATGAAACACCTTCATGGTTAGTATACACAATCATCATGGATTAACAGAAGGATCATATTATCAAACATAGGGCAACATTGATGATTATATGCTTTATCATTCATGCCTCAATCCTGTGGCCAAAGACATGGGTCACATCATCATGTGAAGCAGCTCATATACTTCCATGCTTATCATTTACTCATCATTATATATATACATGATTCAAGATGACCATAAACACATGTAATATCATGTCATTAGAGTTTTAGATATGTCATGCTTACATATGTGTGTTCTACTATATCAACCACCTTACCACTACCAAACATGTCAAAGGTTCACGAAACATAAAGCATAACTCTTAATCAACAAAGATGTGATTGCATGATAAGGAACTAATACATGAGTTTCCGGGTGGAACATGACCCTCACTAAAAGTACCCACTACCCTCACAAGAAATGTGACGGGCAGGGCACCCTCACTAGAGGTGGTATCGAGTAGGGTACTTTCCTCATATCTCCCAAGCACTCCAGCCTCATATCAACCAAGCAATCTAGCTACATATCGGCCAAGCACATAGCAAGGATGTCAGGTTACCACCTCAAGGTGTATCGTGCAACCCTATGTGTCATGCAACTAGGAAGAATTCTAAGCACATCATGCAGCTAAGTCTAAGGGGCATGTCGTGCATCAAGTGTGTCGTGCATCCATCTGTATCGGTCATCCATGGGTGTCGGGCATTCATGTGTCACTACATCGGTTATCACCACCCAACCATGGCACCCAACACAAGGCTAACCTACTGAGCTTCATATCATTCAAGGTACATCAGGCACCAAGCCACTACCCAAGCTAAGTGTATTGGGAAGAGCACTCAACAAAGCAAAACGCCCAACACACAAAGGTATCAACCAACAACCCTACTCATCTAGGCACAACGGCCAAGAGTACAACTCAAACAGACAGCAAAGGAAAGCCTGTCGTCCAACCAAGCTAGCCTCATCCTATCGGCCAACACACAAGGCAAGGACCAAGGTATAACGCCCAATACAACCTCATCACATCAACCCAAACTCTAGATTAAGAGAGGGTATCAAGCAACATCATCCCCAAGCCATATCGTGCAAGATGCAGCCCAACAAGATCATCAACAACCTCAAGCACAAGGATACCGAACCCTAGATTGATCAAGAAGATCGGCTCACCTCTCAACAACTAAGAGAGAGGGATCTTGCACAATCTCTATCACAACTCGGGAAACCACAAGGATCAACCTCAACATAGGTCTACATCTACCAAAAATCTCACCTTTCGAATCCATGGTGAGAGGAGGGTGTTTCTCAAGAAACTAGAACACAAGCTCACCTCTCAACTTAAACGAGAAAGGGGTATTGCTCATATTACTAAAGCTCAAGCTCACTTCTCTAGACCAAGGTGGGAAAGGAGTGTTGCTTAACAAGGAAACCCGAAAACATGGTTCGGCCAACTAGGTGCAACTAAGCAAGAAACACATCTAGCAACATACATGGCCGATTATGATCATAAGAAAACATACAAGAACATGGAAGAAGGTAATATGATTAGGGTTAGGAGTTATGTAACCTGCCTTAAGAAAGCTCCAAGATCCTAGCACCAAGCACCACCTCAAGAGGAAGAAGAAGAAGAATCCAAGATAGGGATCAACCATCAAGCTTGCAAAGGAAAAGGTGTCGTGCAACCAAGGGAGAGGGAAACTAAGGAACTAAAGGGATCCTTAGCAAGACAAAGAAGGTACATATATAGGATAGGATGGAGGAGAAACCAAGGTAAGACAAGGAAAGGTGTTGCCCACCTAGGGACACTTGTCTAATGGCAATGCCACCACTCTAACTTGCCTTAAACACATGTCCAAGTCCATTGCCACATGCAAGCATCAAGCGCCGAGTATCCACTAGTGGTGATACAAACGAGGTCAAAGGGTCAAAAGGGGGGGGGGTCCATGAATGACACACCCCATCTCCATGGCCGACACACCACCTAGGCGACACTCTCAGGCCGACACAACCATGGCCGGCACACCTATGGCCGACACAAGGTCAAGCAAAGCAAGGGCAAGGTTCAAGCAAGGCATCTCAAGGCCCAACAAGCTCATCCAAGCCCAAAGCAACTCAAGCAACGAGCCCAACCCTTCCTCTCAACACTAGAGGAAGCAAGGAGAGAGAGGAACACCTCTCAAGGTGACAAAATTGCTCAACAACCCTAGGCTTGGGTTAATTGCAAGTAGCACCTCAAACTCTCAACAAAGCACAAACAAACCCTAATCACCACTAAAGGTGATTAGCAAGCAACTAAGCACCAGGGTTAAGCAAAGCAAATAGGATAAGCCCTAAACGGAGGTCAGGGTCCTTACAAGCTATAACCCTCTACAAAGGGATTTCGTCCCCAAAATCCGAAGAGAAAAGCGAGGGATATTTCCTCCTCATCTCTTCCTCAAGCTCCCATGTGGCTTCCTCAATGCCACGATGATGCCAAAGAACCTTTACCAGAACCAGGTGCTTCCTTTTCAGCTTCTTTACTCTTCTGTCAAGGATCATCACAGGACCTTCCTCGTAGGTCACATCTTTATCAAGCTCAACCTCGACTGGCTGTATCAATGTCCCTGTATCCGGATGAATTTTCTTCAACATGTTGACGTGGAACACTGGATGTAACCTGTGCAACTCTGGCGGCAGCTCTAACTTGTAAGCTACCTTGCCAACACGTGCTATTACTGGGTATGGTCCCATATATATGGGTGCTAGCTTACCCTTCTGGCCAAACCTTAACATGCCTTTCCAAGGTGAGACCTTGAGGTACACTTTGTCTCCCACTTGGAACTCTAAAGGTCGTCGGCGATTGTCCGCATGAGACTTCTGCCTATCTTGTGCTGCTTTCAGCTGTTGTTGTATCACTTTGATCTTTTATGTTGTCTGCTGTACTAACTCAGGACCCAAAAGCTGATATTCACCGGACTCATACCAACATAAAGGAGATTTGCACTTCCTGCCATATAAAGCTTCATAAGGAGCCATGTCAATGCTCCGCTGGTAACTATTATTGTAGACAAACTCTATTAAACTGAGATGTACATCCCAACTGCCTAGGAACTGCAAAACATAAGCTCGAAGCAGATCCTCCAAAGTCTGAATAGTCCTTTCAGACTATCCATCTGTCTGTGGGTGGAAAGCGGTGTTGAACCTCAACTGTGTTCCCAACGCTTTGTGCAACTGTTCCCAGAAATGACTCGTGAACTGAGGACCTCTGTTGGAAACTATCGTTGTTGGTACACCGTGCAAGCGTACTATCTCATCTACATATACACGAGCGAGCTTCTCGGCTGTATGTGTTGTCTTCACAAGTATGAAATGGGCAGACTTCGTCAATTTGTCCACTATCACCCAGATGGAATCATGATTCTTAGTTGTCCTAGGCAGACCAACTACAAAACCCATGGTTACGTGATCCCATTTCCACTGCGGTATTGGCAGGGGTTGCAACGTACCTGCCAGATTCTGATGCTCAACCTTGACTTGCTGGCATACCGCACACCTAGCCACAAACTCGGCTACATCTTTCTTCAAGCCAGGCCACCAATACATGTCCTTTAGATTGTGATACATCTTGGTGATTCCTAGATGCATAGCATACATTGATGTGTGTGCTTCCTCGAGCACTAGCTTCCTCAGATCATCAGCATTGGGGACTACCATCCTATCATGATAGCAAACTAATCCATCCTCAGACTCATGGAACCCATTACACCCTTCACTGCTGAGCTCTGACCTGATTAACCGCACTGTATCATCTATTTTCTGTGCATCTTTGATCTGCTGTCTCAGCGTAGGCTTGACTTGCATCTGTGCCAAAAGTCCTGTTAATAATGAAACTTCCATCTGGACATTCATCTGTCATAAGGAGACAAACATATCTCGTCTATGACATACTAAGGAACTCAATTGTGCCCCTTTTGTGGGAAGAGAAGAAGACTTTCAGCTAAGTGCATCGGCTACCACATTCGCCTTACCAGGGTTATACTCGATGGTGCAGTCATAATCATTGATTAGCTCCATCCAACGACGATGTTGCATGTTTAGCTCATTCTGTGAGAAGATATACTTTAGATTCTTATGATTTGTAAAGATCTGACACACTTCCCCGTAAAGATAGTGTCTCCAAATCTTTAACACATGAACCACTGTTGCCAACTCCAAATCATGAGTCAGATAGTTCTCCTCATGTTTCTTAAGCTGTCGCGAAGCAAAAGAAACTACATGATCTTCCTACACCAGCACGCATCCTAAGCCCTTCTTGGAAGCATCGCAGAAAACAACATAGCCTTTCCCAAGCTCTGGCAGCACTAGCACCGGAGCACTAGTCAACTTCTCCTTCAAACTTTGGAAAGCTTGCTGGCAACGATCATTCCAGACAAAAGGTACATCCTTTCTAGTTAACTTTGTCATCGGCAACGCGATCACACTGAAGTCCTTTATAAACCTCCAGTAGTACCCTGCAAAACCCAGGAAACTATGAACTTCTGTCGGCGTCTTCGGATGTTCCCATTCTGCAACAGACTCCACCTTCTTTGGATCCACTTTAACTCCTTCTGCAGATATCACATGACCCAAGAAAGTTACTTCTTTCAACCAGAACTCACACTTACCAAACTTGGCATACAACTGATGTTGGTGAAGGAGAGTCAACGCTTGTCGAAGATGCTGTTCATGCTTCTGACTATCTTGATTGTAGATCAAAATGTCATCTATAAAGACTACAACAAATTGATCTAGAAACGAACAGAACACCATGTTCATCAAATCCATGAAAGCAACATGCGCATTGGTTAGCCCGAACAGCATAACCACAAAATCAAAGTGACCATACCTCATCCTAAAAGCTGACTTTGGTATGTCATCCGCCTCAATCCTCAACTGATGATATCCGGACCGTAGATTGATCTTTGAAAATACTGTAGCACCACACAACTGATCGAATAGATCATCTATCCTTGGCAACGGGTACTTGTTCTTGATCGTGACCTTGTTCAACTACCGGTAATCTATGCATAGCCACATCGATCCGTCCTTCTTCTTAACGAACAACACTAGAGCACCCCAAGGTGACGCACACAGTCGAATGAAACCTTTCTCCAACAACTCTTGTAACTGATTCTTTAGCTCTGCCATCTCTACTGGAGCCATCCTATACGGTGTTTTTGCAACTGGTTGTGTTCCTGGGACTAGATTGATCTCGAAATCAATCTCTCGGGGTGGAGGAACACCGGGGAACTCATCAGGAAACACATCTGCAAACTCTCGAACAACCGTCACCTCCTCAAGACTAGGACCTTTTGCCTTGGTATCGACAACGTGAGCTAAGAACGCCTTACATCCTTGTCGTAGAAACTTTTCTACCACCAATGCTGACACTAGACATGTTAGAAGAATCTTCCTATCTCCTTGGAAGATCCACTTTTCTCCACAAACCTCAAACACTGCCTGCTTGGAACCACAATCCAACACAACCTTATACTTTTCTAAGGTATCCATCCCAAGGATCACATCGAACCCACACATATCAAGTGGTATAAGATCCACTTGTATGCTATGTCCCGAAAAAGATAAGACACAAGATGGGTACTCCTCTCGAAGTATCGAGTAACCATCAAGAGGGGTTTCTAACAACAAGCTATTTTTCTTACAGCTAACAGGTAACAGACAGTCATCAAGCATAGGATGTGCGATAAAAGAGTGTGTAGCACCTGGGTCAACCAAAACAGATATAAAGCAAGAAGAAGACAAATCAGAATGAGATAACTCCATCTGACCTGCCACCACTCGCAGGTTGACTATCACCTCCGACTGACTCATAGCATAGAATCGAGCGGTTGCTTGCTGTCTACGTCCTATGCTTCCTTGAGCAGACAATCCCTCTTGTGACGCTTGGCCGTGTCCTCGCCCTCTGCTACTACTGGGTTGCTGTCGGTCTGACCCTTGTTGATTCTGCCTCAGCTACTGGGTCACTTCAACATCTTTACTTGGGCAATTTGACTTGAAATGCCCTGTCTGTCCGTAGATATAGCATGCCCTTTCCTCAAACTGTGGCCTAGATGGCCCTGTCACTGCCACTGAAGCTGTACTATGTGCTTTTGAAAGTGAAGGAACATATCCTCTTCCCTTACTCAGGGACCACTGTGACGGTGCACTGGAACCTCTTGCCCCAGAAGGTGTTGAAAACCTCGGCTTCTTGAAGCCACCAAACCTCTGTCCCAGGAATTGAGAAGGACTCTTCTTAGACATGGATTCTCTTTTCTCCCTGATTGACCATTCGATCCTCCAGACAGATTCCACAAACGTGGCAAACCGCTCTCAGTTCTCCAACGCAGAAGTAGGTGTTGTCAGCTCAGCACTCAGGCCTTTCTCAAAATGTCTCATTCGCTCGTCATCTGTTGCTTCCATGTGAGGACAAAACCTCAACAGGTCCATGAAATTGGCTTCATACTCAGTGATGTTCATCGCTCCTTGCTGCAGGCGCTCAAACTGGCTAATTTTTTCATCCAAATACGTCTTCAGAAAGTATCTGCTGACGAACTCGCACCGGAAAACCTCCCAACCGATCACCTCACTGGGCCGCTTCTCCTCCTCGATGGTCCACCAGTGACCAGCACTACCCTTCAGAAGGTAGACAGCGTGCTTGACTTTGTCTGCTTTGGGGATGTCGAGGATCTAGAAGGCCTTCTCAAGACATGTCAGCCATAGATCTGCATCCACTAGATCAGCCGTCCCAACATAGTCTGAAGCTCCAACTCGGTGAAGTTGCTCAAAGGTCTTCCCAATACCCGATGTTTCACCATGGGAAGCCTGTCCTCTCAGCGGAGGCACTGGCAATCTCTCTACCATGAGATTCATCGTAGCCATCATCTGCCCCATAAGCTGTTGGTAGGCAGGATTTTTGAGAATGGTTGGATCAAGTTGGGGGACATCAGGCACCCGATCTTCATGTGCCTACCTTTCAGCTCCATCAACTGATGCAACATCACTGCTCTCAGCAGCATGTTCTTCATGGTTTCTAGACATCTTGGCTTTTTCTTCCACTGAGGGCAGAAGATAATTGTAAGAAAATCTAGAGGACTCACAAGAATAGACACAACCTAGTACTAGATCCCTGTAAACTCAGCGAACCTAGAGCTCTGATACCAAGCTTGTGGCGACACATCACGCTATCACACAGACAATGAGGTGCCACGCGAAAACGTGCGGAAAACACCATACACCACTTATTACCAAAAACATGGGTTAATTAAAACCGATTTCAGAAAATAGATAAACTGAGAAACTATTACATTCAGATCCTCATCCTGCAAGAAAATAGGTTATGTAAACATTTACATGTCTAGATACGTGTCCACATCTTATCAGATCAGCTGTCTTGTCATCACATGAGTTCATCACCTATTTATTTACATAACAGGCCACATCCGGCCAATGGTGGGATATACAAAGCTTCATCGTAAAACAACGTCAAAACACCTCCAAGGACCTGAGAGGACATGGATGACTCTAAGACTCTACTACAAAGCAACCAAAATAGTAACATATACATATCTTGCCTTCTACTGCTCTTCTTACTGCTCAGCCACCACTCCGCGACCACCACCATGTCTAGCGCGAACACCTAAAAAGGTTGTAAACCAACAGGGTGAGACACACAGTCCTAGCGAGAAACATAACTCCCCGCCAGAACCATAAAACCTCAGAAAGGTTAAAGCAGCAACAACAGATAACTGATAAAATGTATAGTAAGAGCAGTTTATAGAGCAAGGTTGCAATTACCATTGAGCTTACCATGGTGTACAGAAGGCATATAACCAAGTAGTTCTTTATGGAACATGATTGACAAGATAAGATTTATAAGATCTTACCACATAACCTAAGGAACGTATAAGTAACTGCAATGTATAACGAGAGAAACTACACAAGCAAGGCCTCAACCAATGTTTCGTTTTTTGCCTTAAGCAATAAATACTATTCGACTGGATTACGTGTTATTAGGCCCTGAGGAAGTGAGTCACTCCACTCAAATCCAACCGACGACTACGAAACCCGGAGCCGGTGCCATACAAGGTCAATGGAAGAACCGGACTCCACGACCTCCCACCTCGTGGTCAGTGCACGAGAACCAAAGAAAGACCGTAGTCTCATGCTTAAGTGGCCTCATCTACAGGGTCAGCTCCCACAGGCTACCCTTTCTCTAGCCCGCCTAGGTACAGGTCTCAACGCTAGTATATCTAAGCCACGAGCCAGTTCACCGTGCTCCCTGAGCCATGAACGCATTCATGCTCTATCACACTGAGCCATGGGCTTGTTCACCATGCTCTATCTATCCCGAGTCTGCAACCACATATGAACTTCAATCCTATCTATTTTAGGCTAGGAGAAACCTCGCATATTCAACAATATGCGCACTGGGTTAACCCACAGGAGAACCTGTTTCACCATCACCAACTGTTGACGATGATGGATGTATGGCCAGGGCAAACTACATGATATGTTCCACTGTGATTATTTAGTATATTTTAAGTTGATTGTTGAGGCAACCAGGTTGTAACACATGCATAACATAAAGCTACATTATTGTTACCACCATCATGTTATTCCGGGATCTCAATCCCTCATCACAAGAAACCACTGCCTCATAAGGCATTCTCATCACTTGGGATAACAATCCCAGATCATCATCAGAGGATAACACCTCAACTTAGGCACTTTAGCCAAACTCAGGTCCTCAGACCAAAACACATCATACAGGTGATGCATGTTATCTCATCATTAAGAGTGACCATCAAAGCAGTGTTATTCAAACATATATACCTCATAGCCCTTTACCTGGCTATGCATCTGTATGAAACACCTGCATGGTTAGTATACACAATCATCATGGATTAACAGAAGGATCATATTATCAAACATAGGGCAACATTGATGATTATATGCTTTATCATTCATGCCTCAACCCTGTGGCTAAAGACATGGGTCACATCATCATGTGAAGCAGTTCATATACTTCCAAGCTTATCATTTACTCATCATTATATATATACATGATTCAAGATGACCATAAACACATGTAATATCATGTCATTAGAGTTTGAGATATGTCATGCTTACATATGTGCGTTCTACTATATCAACCACCTTACCACTACCAAACATGTCAAAGGTTCATGAACCATAAATAATAACTCTTAATCAACAAAGATGTGATCGCATGATAAGGAACTAACAGATGAGTTTCTGGGTGGAACATGACCCTCACTAAAAGTACCCACTACCCTCACAAGAAGTGTGACAGGCAGGGCACCCTCACTAGAGGTGGTATCGGGCAGGGTACTTTCCTCATATCGCCCAAGCACCCCAGCCTCATATCGGCCAAGCAATCTAGCTACATATCGGCCAAGCACTTAGCAACGATGTCGGGCTACCACCTCAAGGTGTATCGTGCAACCCTATGTGTCGTGCAACTAGGAAGAACTCTAAGCACATCGTGCAGCTAATTCTAAGGGTTATGTCA
The DNA here is from genome assembly GCA_963693085.1 of Alisma plantago-aquatica. NCBI lineage: Eukaryota > Viridiplantae > Streptophyta > Magnoliopsida > Alismatales > Alismataceae > Alisma > Alisma plantago-aquatica. Next base: position 1,298,282,570 of record OY856409.1, read on the forward strand.
TGCATCAAGTGTGTCCTGCATCCATTTGTATCGGTCATCCATGGGTGTCGGGCATCCATGTGTCACTACATCGGTTATCATCACCCAACCATGGCGCCCAACACAAGGCTAACCTACTGAGCTTCATATCATTTAAGGTACATCGGGCACCATAACACTACCCAAGCTAAGTGTATCGGGTAGGGCACTCCACAAAGCACAACGCCCAACACACAAAGGTATCGACCAACAACCCTACTCATCTAGGCACAGTGGCCAAGAGTACAACTCAAACAGGCAGCAAAGGAAAGCCTATCGTCCAACCAAGCTAGCCTCATCCTATCGGCCAACACACAAGGCAAGTACCAAGGTATAACGCCCAACACAACCTCATCACATTAACCCAAACTCTAGATTAAGAGAGGGTATCGGGCAACACCATCCCCAAGCCATATCATGCAAGATGCAGCCCAACAAGATCATCAACAACCTCAAGCACAAGGGTACCAAACCCTAGATTGATCAAGAAGATCGGCTCACCTCTCAACAACCAAGAGAGAGGGGTCTTGCACAATCTCTATCACAACTTGGGCAACCACAAGGATCAACCTCAACATAGGTCTACATCTACCAAAAAGCTCACCTTTCGAATCCATGGTGAGAGGGGGGTGTTGCTCAAGCAACTAGAACACAAGCTCACCTCTCAACTTAAACGAGAGAGGGGTATTGCTCGTATTACTAAAGCTCAAGCTCACTTCTCTAGACCGAGGAGGGAAAGGAGTGTTGCTTAACAAGGAAACCCTAAAACATGGTTTGGCCAACTAGGTGCAACTAAGCAAGAAATAAATCTAGTAACATACATGGCCGATTATGATCATAAGAAAACATATAAGAACATGGAAGAAGGTAATATGATTAGGGTTAGGAGTTATGTAACCCGACTTAAGCAAGATCCAAGCTCCTAGAACCAAGCACCACCTCAAGAGGAAGAAGAAGAAGACTCCAAGATAGGGATCGACCACCAAGCTTGCAAAAGAAAAGCTGTCGTGCAACAAAGGGAGAGGGAAACTAAGGAACTAAAGGGTTCCTTAGCAAAAGAAAGAAGGTACATATATAGGAGAGGATGGAGGAGAAACCAAGGTAAGACAAGGCAAGTTGTCGCCCACCTAGGGACACTTGTCCAATGGCAATGCCACCACTCTAACTTGCCTTAAACATGTCCAAGGCCATTGCCACATGCAAGCATCAAGCGCCAATTGTCCACTAGTGGTGACACAAATGAGGTCAAAGGGTCAAAAGGGGGGTCCATGGACAACACACCCCATCTCCATGGATGACACACCACCTAGGCGACACACTTAGGCCGACACAACCATGGATGGCACACCTATGGCCGACACAAGGTCAAGCAAAGCAAGGGCAAGGTTCAAGAAAGGCATATCAAGGCCCAACAAGCTCATCCAAGCCCAAAGCAACTCAAGAAATGAGCCCAACCCTTCCTCTCAACACTAGAGGAAGCAAGGAGAGAGAGGAACACCTCTCAAGGTGACAAACTTGCTCAACAACCCTAGGCTTGGGTTAATTGCAAGTAGCACCTCCAGCTCTCAACAAAGCACAAACAAACCCTAATCACCACTAAAGGTGATTAGCAAGCAACTAAGCACCAGGGTTAAGCAAAGCAAATAGGATAAGCCCTGAATGGAGGTTTGGGTCCTTACATTATGAGAATGAACTGTTTTGATGGAATTCAAATGATAATCAACATGTGTTGATTAGTAACCCCGTATGAAGAATGTGAAATAAAAGAAGAATATGACTAAGTCTATTATGCATGTATATGCACAAAATTTATTTGCATCTATTGAGATTGGATGGAACAACATATGTTGTATGATAAATCTATTCTGAATATGAGGAATGATACATGATGTCTATATGCTTTTATTATTGTTGGTTCTAATTCCTCTGCTAATATTTGTTAAGAACTGTGATATACAATGAACATATAAGGAATATGTTGAAATTGAATTTAGTATGCATTCCTTACATTTTGAGAAACCCTGATAAGGGTAAATGTTGCATAATGAAATTATGTCTAGGGCTGAAAGCCCACCGATGACGATAAAACCCTGATGGGGTAAATGATACAATAAGATTATGTCTTGGGATGAAGGCCCACTATTGATGATTGCTATGTCATGATGTAGAAGATAGAAATAATCATATGTGTTGCAATATACAAATTTATTGTGCTACTTGCTTTGATCATTGTCCTTATTGATAAACTTAATTTGTTTCATGTTATTCTAGTTACACGAGAATACACAGATATGATATATGATGTTTTGAATTCTTTTAAGATGAGTAAAATAGATTAATAACAAGTGAAATGATGGAACATCCAGTTAGGTGCCTTGAACACCATGAGTTTCCCCCCAGGACCACACTGGGGAAACAAAACGGATCTCCTTGTAGTAATCGATGTATTATGAGAAGGATTTATGGGTAATTGAATTTTATCTTTTTATTGGTATATCCAATTGATCTCAAATTTTAACTGTAGATGTAAAACTCCATTATAGATATACCATTAAATTTACATAATTTTAGTAAGATGTTTGTCTCTACAGAGAGGGGTGTCGGTCGAGTTCTGTGAAGGACAAACTCGACCGACCATGTTGTATAAGTCCACTAATACACATCAAAGAGCACACCAATTCACTATAACGATTATCCTAGAGTTCAATCCTTTTTTACTTTCCAGTTAAGGCTAGTATATAAGGGTCGATCTCACATGACAACATTTTTAAAGAAAAATCATGTAAATACATTATATGAGAAAGATTGCTCAGTTAATCTAATGCTAAAGATTACAAAGTTTGCATTTGATTCTATTTGATACTCTAAGGTTGCCATCTTTTCTAAGAATATTGCTAATTTAAGTATGGTGAACTTGGTATTTTCAAAAAAAGAAATGAAAATTTTGAACAATTTGTGAAATAAAGATTTATGTAATTTTTAAAAAAGAAGATACATCAATTGGCCGACTAGGTAAAGGCCAAAGGTTTGAAAAGGGAAAATGCACTCGATTTTGAAATATAAAATAAAAAGGGAAGATAAGGGGTGAAACACGTACCAGCCACCCCCACCCCATACTTAGAGTTTTGCTCTTCCCAAGCAAACCCTTAGACTGAGATGGAGGGAAGAAAATCACTGTGGTGGTGGATGCTACTTGTGGGAGGAGTAGTAGTTTCCCCAGTAAGGGGAATGGGGATCGGGGTAGGCCTGCTGGGCCCCATACTCCTCATAGGTTGGGCGGCTAGGGGTATAGTGGTCGCAGTCCACATGCCAAGACTCTTGTAAATGCTACATGAGATACATGTGGTTGAGATGGTGGCCCTGGTGCTGTTGCTCATGTTGAATCTCATCTAGTTGCTGCTGGACCTTATAGAACCTGTAAGCACCTGCATCTTCGCCTGGTTGCCGCCTGGTGCGACGGTGGGGTGGTGGAGGCGGACTAGAGGCACCATCATGAGCCTACAAAGAAATGCTCCTCCTATGGGCATGTGGCTCGGGGACATCGTATGGGTCTGGGTTCTCCAGACCGTACCTCTAGATGTGCCCTGGTAGATCGGTGAGCTCATAAATAAGATTTGTTCTGACAAACCTTGCATGGAGATGAAGTTGTATAACCTCCTGTGAATCCTTGAAAAGAAGGTAGTATACACCATTGGCACCCAAGTGAATGAACTTGCTGGTTTTCAGGTAGTAGTTGTCGATCAGGTGGTTTTTGAGTGGGAGTTGTGTGAAAGGAAAATGGGTTTAGCCAAGAAAGGTGGCGAGATGGGTGACGAAATGGTCAATGAGGAAGGATGATGAGGTTGTACGACTGGCTTGGGTGCTGAAGTGTTCCAAAATGACATTCCCCCAGTTGAAGGGTCTTCATTCAATAGGCACCAGAGGGCATAGAGCTCAACATAGGTAATGGCTCCCTGAGTACCTTCTCTATAGAAAATGATGTAAGCAAGGATGCAATTGAGGTAGCGGATCACTGAGTTGTGAATTCTGGAGGCCTTGGGTCCACTAGGAAGGTGGGGCATGAGGCCAGTAATCTCAGCCTAGAACTTATCTTTGTCATACCTGTCGGGGTAGGAATCATGGGGTCGCTCCATATAGTGATCTAACTAGTAATCGTAGTCACCGTCAAGGATGAAAGAAGTGAACTGTCAGGAAGAGATCTCTAGATTTCCCCCAAAAATTTGGATCTTGCAACTGGAGTTTCCTCAAGAATAGTGATAGTGGCAGAAAGTAGACAAGAACTCAAGAGTGAGATCGCTATACATGGAGGTAACATGATAAGGAAAGAGAAGAATATGGTTTTTACGTAGAATGTTGTCAGTGGATTCACAGATTCCTAGGGAGTCGAGGGTAGTGCCACATGTCCAATGGGGGAGAGAAACACCTATAGAAAACAAATCTTCATAAATGTTTGAGGTGTTCGGTGCTGGTGAACTGGACATAGCTACCATGAATGGGGGCTATGTGGGGGTGGTCAGGGGGTAGTGGAATCTGGGTCGTTACTTACCATCTGGTTGCTCTCCATCTCATAGAGAAGAGCATCTACATCATTGATGTCATTGAGTATTTCCTAATTGAGCTCGAGGGAGGACTCATTGGTGGGGGAGGGTGTGCGGAACTGAATCTAGAGGTGGGATCTAGATTGGCGAGGTGGGTCCCAGGAGGAATAGGCAGTGGACTTCCCTTTGTTCTTATGAAAACGGTTGAACATGGCTACTGTAGGGTACGAGTCGATCATCTGGAACACTGAGCCGAATGGTTTACAAAGGTCAGATAGGTGGATCAGTCCTGAAACGGATGATTTGCAAGCTGAAGAAGGGGGAAGTGGTGTTGGCTGGTCGAGCGGTTCAGATCCAGTCGCTTGACGGTGAGGGTGCGAGACAAGCGGCTAGTCCTAAGATGAGCGGCTCACTGAGCGTCTGAGGTGACTGCGGTAGGGCATAGGTGGGTGAGGTGATGATGTGAGATGAGTGGCTAGAGCATGAGATGAGAGACTCACGGAGCAAGTAAGGTGAGCTCTTAGGTGGCGAGTCGAGCGACCAGGGTGCAAGGTGGATGGCTTGCCGAGCAGGTGAGGTGAGTACTCTGGTGGCAATATGAGTGGCCAAGGCTCGAGGTTGGAAGCTCACAGAGCAGGTGAGGTGAGAGAAGGGGGTAGAGATAGTCATCTGGATGGGGAACGTCAAGGGGGTGGCTCACAATAGGGAAACTTATCATGAAGGATGAGTGGCTCGCTTCACTACTGTTCAGATGAGGAGGTGAATCAGGTGGCTTGTTTGACCACCGGTCAGCCGAGGAAGTGAAGCTCAGGTGGGTAAGAACTTAGGTGGCGAGAGATAGGCGGCTAGGTTTAGAGAAGAAATGGATGAGAGTGAAGCTTGCACCCGAGGGAGGTTATATAGCCATGTGAGGGTGTCGAACCGATCAGCTAGTGATCAAGTTGGTTAATTCAAGGTGTTGATCGACGCAGGCATAGGGCAGAATCCAATGTGTCAGGGAGTCTCGTGTTCGACTAATGGTCAACTCGAGGGATGTGTGATTGCATTGAGCTGATCGATTAAGGTGCTAACTGACCGTTTGGGTTGTAGAAGGAGGCACCATTCGGGAATCTCAAACTGATCAGTTGTCTTAGTGAGCTGATCGATTGGATTGTTAAGAAGGAAACATAACAGTATGAAATAACAAGGTAAAAAAATGCAATAGAAGGAATATAGGGTTGGGTTGCCTCCCAACAAGTGCCTTGTTTTATGTTAGAGGCTCGACAGATGAGAGACTAGTTTATTGAGACGGGGGGCTGAGGGTCGGTCAAGTTAAGATCTTCTAAGGATGAGCAGTTATTAGTATCTGAAGTGACAAGGTCTTCAGTGGTTATGTATCTTTTGAGTCGATGCCCATTAACCTTAAATTCACCCAAAACTCTATCCCAAAGAAGAAAGGTACCATGTGGATAAGCAAACTTGATAAGGTAGGGACCATACAAACTAGATTTAAGTTTTCTAAAAAAAGCCTTAGACTGGAATTAAACACTAGAACTTGGTCACCTACTCGAAGGTCCTTGCACTTGATGTGACTGTTATACCATAGTTTAGTTCGGTTCTTGTAGATTCTCACATTTTCATAAGCGCTCATTCTAAGTTCGTCTAGTTCATTCATTTGGAGAAGATGTTTTTCTCCAACCGCAGAAAGGTCAAAATTTAGGCTTTTGATGGCCCAGCTGGCCTTGTGTTCTAATTCTATCAGGAGATGGCATGATTTACCATAAATCAGCTTGAAAGGGGTGGTTCCTATGGGTGTCTTGTAGGTGGTATGATATTATCATAGAGCGTCATTGATTTTCAACACCCAATTTTTCCTAGTGCGTCCAATAGTTTTCTCTAAAATGGATTTGATTTGTCTATTGGATACCTCAACCTGCCTATTAGTCTGAGGATGGTAAGGAGTGGCAACTTTGTGGTAGACCCCATATCTCTTCAATAAAGCCTCAAAACTTTTCTCTAAAAAATGGGATCCCCCGTCAAAAATGACAGTGCGTGGGACTACAAATCTAGGGAAAATAATGTCTTTGAAGAGTTTCTTAACAGGTTTGGAATCACAGGTTTCAGTGGGTACAACTTCAACCCACTTTGACACGTAATCGACTGCAACTAATATGTAGGAAAACCCATAATAAGAAGGAAATGGGCCTATGTAGTCGATTCCCGAGACGTCAAAAATTTCTAACTCCTGCCAAGAGGTTAGGGGCATTTGGTCATGCTTGGAAATGTTACCCGTCCTTTGACATTGGTCACATGAGAGCACATAATCATATGAGTCTTTGAAGATGGTGGGCCAATAGAAACCACACTACAGGACTTTACTAGCTATTTTCTAGGAACTCATGTGTCCACCATAGGGGCCAGAGTGACATTGTTCCAGAATGTCAATACTTTCTTCCTAGGAGACACAACAATGATACAGACCATTGACACAAAGTCTAAACAGATAAGGTTCATCCCAATAATAGTTTTTGATTTCATGTAAAAATTTAGCTTTAGAATGTCCCTTGTATTCAGGGTGAAATACACCATTAGCTAAATAATTTACAAAATTAGCAAACTAAGGAAATTGGGAGTCTACCTTAAGTAGTTGGTCATCAGGAAAATATTCATTTATGGGGGGTTCATCAATGGTTCTATAGATAAGTCGACTTAGGTGATCAACCATGATGTTTTTAGACCCCTTTTTGTCTAGCATCTCTAGATGAAACACATGCAATAGCAAAATCCATCTTATGATTCTGAGTTTGGCATCCTTTTTAGTCATGAGATAGTGAATGGTTGCATGAATAGTGTAAACAATAACTTTAGAGACAACTAAGTATGAGCTAAATTTATCAAATGCATAGACAATGGATAGCATTTCCTTTTCGGTGACAGTGTAATTTCACTGAGCTTCATCTAAAGTCTTAGATGCATAGTATATGACATGATGTTTCCTATCAATTTGTTGTCCTAAGATGGCACCTACAACATAATCACTAGCATCATGCATGATTTCAAAGGGTAGGGCCCAGTCTGGAGCATGAATTATTGGAGTGGTTGTGAGAGCATTTTTCAAACATAGAAAGATATCCATGCATGCCTTATCAAAATGGAAATGCACCTCTTTTTGAAGAAGATTGGTGAGAGGTTTTGTGGTTTTGGAAAAGTCACGAATGAATTTCCGATAGAAACTAACATATCCTAAAAAAGCTCGGATGTCTTTGACTAAGGTTGGGGGTGGAATCTTGGTGATAACTTCAATTTTTGCTTTGTTGACTTCTATGCCTTGGTTGCTTACCTTGTAGCCAAGAATGATGCCCTCCCTAACCATTAAGTGACACTTTTCCCAATTAAGGACTAAGTGTGACTCAATACATCTATCAAGAACAAGAGCGACATTTCTGAGACATGAATCGAAGCTATCTCCATAGACATAGAAGTTATCCATGAATACTTCCATGATGGTTTCGGCCAATCCTGCAAAGATGGCTGACATACACCGTTGGAAGGTGGCAGGTGCATTACACAAGACAAAGGACATTCGTCTAAAAGCATAGGTGCCAAAGGGACATATGAAAGTGGTTTTCTCTTAATATTTAGGATGGATAGGAATTTGATAAAATCCTAAGTAGCCATCTAGATTACAGAAGTATTGTTGATGGGCTAAGCATTCAAGAACTTGGTCTAGGAAGGGAAGTGGGAAGTGGTCCTTCCTAGTTGCCTTGTTGAGCTTCCTGTAGTTAATACACATTCTCCACCATGTGACAGTGCGAGTGGGGATGAGCTCATTCTTCTCATTTCTCATGATAGTGGTCCCCCTTTTTGGGAACGACTTGAACTGGGTTGACCCATGGGGATTAAGAGATGGGATAGATGATTCCTACAGTCAAAAGTTTGATCACCTCTAGACGGACAACTTCCTTCATGTTTGGGTTGAGTTTTCATTGTCGGTCTCGGGAAGGTTTGTTGTCTTCTATCATTGGGATTTTGTGGATGCAAATGGATTGATCTATTTCAACTAGATCTGTCATTTTGTACCTCACGGCAGCTCCTCTTTTCCTAAGTTCACCCATAAGTTTGTTTTCTTATTCAAGGGTAAGGTCAGAATTTATGATGACAGGGCATGATTCTTTTTCATCAAGAAAGACATATTTCAAATCTATGGGAAGAGTCTTCATTTTTTGGGCCTTTGGTGGTTTATGCTTTTCTTCTATGGTGGAGATCATCTTAAGGTCTTCAATTTCAGTATTAGGGATCTCCTCAAAGTCATCTAAATGAGCCTTACATTGATCTAATTGTTCTTTGTCAAAATCACATTCATAGGGGGTAGTGAGGGTTGTGTGTAGGGGGTCATCAACTAACTCCCATTCATGCCTTAGTTGGGATGATTTATCAATGCAATCAAGGAGGTAGACCTCTTCTTGGAAACTAGGCCCCTTCATGCTCACATATTCGCGAAGCCACCGTGAGGTCAGAGCAGGTCGTGGTGAGATCGGAGGAGCACCAAACCTCGAAAACGGAAAGCGCCGACGGAGGTGAAAACAGGTCTATAGGACCAGGCGTTTGGGGGTATCGCGAGGTGATCTGAGGGTTGGAAATTGAAGGTTGAGGGTTGGGGAAGCTCACCGCATACCTAATTGGGGGTATGGAAGAGCGGAACGCTGCGGCGAGCTAATGCCTACCCTCATGGCACTTTTCTTCTTTGGGATAAGGTGTTTGGGGAGTTTAAGGTTAATTAGAATAGACTTAAATAGTACATCACCGCTAAGGACTTTCTATCTTCCGAGGCACATCAAATCTCCTTACTCGAAGACCTCAACCTGCATGAACCCCCACCTCCCCCTCTCAAGCCTGAAATGGCTACATGATCCAGCTCGACCTTTGACATAAAACTAGGCGTTTATTGGGAGGCAACCCAATCACTGATTTTTTTGCAATTTTCTTCTATAAGTGTTTAGCTAACCTTTGCTATTTCAATTTCAGATTTGATTTTCACTTCAAAAAAAGAGCTATACAACCTGTCGTTCAAATGGACGAAGGTAAGACACTCCACCCAGCCAAATGACCATCTGGTAAAGTGAGATGTACATCTCGGCCTTTAAGATGACCACCCCAAACAACGGCGGCCATTTGATATTCGAAACTAAAAAGGGCCATATGCTCCCCAGACGTCAGATTGACCAACCTGAGACGGTCGTCTCAAACGCAAATTGGTGCATTCAAGGCAAATTCAAAAGAAAATTGCATTCTGAAACCCTTCGGAATGTGAATGCCTCCTCTACCTTCGAAACACCAGACAACCATCTGGCCTAAATGAAACTATCGTCTCGCCTCTCCAACTTGCCTATAAAATGTGCAACTAGGGGGTGAGAGATTCACACATACACTGAGCAATCCCTCTTCTACCTCCCTAAGTTTTGGCATCTTTAGTGGCATCATGTCCACCTCCAGACGACTGCCTCATTGGAGACGTTGGTCATCTCACCACCATATCAAAGTCATCTCCCAGTCGGCCTCCTACCATCCAACTGACATCCCAATCGATTGACTCATCAGAGATGCCAAATGTCTCACCTCCATCTCATAGTCATCTCCCAGTCGGCCGCCTACCATCCAGACGACATCCTAGCTAGTTGCATGCTTCCTAACTAACCTTCAACTCCCTACACCGCCATCTTACTCCTATGAGGCATCCCACCCCACCAGTTAGCCATTCCCTAAGCATGCAAAGTGACAATTAGCCCAGCCTATCGTCTTTCTACCAAGTGGCCATCTGGATCAGTTCAACCCCAACCCTCTTTCCCATTCCAGATGCTCATCTAAATTTCACCAAATGATCGTTTCATTGCCTGAGACAACTGTCTCACTTGACCAGACTCCCGTCTCGACCCCCTACAATAGCCATTCATCATGTCTAAGGGTCACACTGTGATTTCCTTGACCACTTCTGTAAGGGCAAGCAGACCGCCAAAAAGATGGTTTCTTGTGAGCCACCTTGCCAATCTACTATAGGTAGCAATATCTAGTTCCAGTAGCATACTGGCGAGTCCTCTCCTGAAGTAGCTAAGGAAACACAACATGACATTGACAAGCTCAAGTCTATCCTGGAGGCCGAGAGAGGACAATCTGCATGTCGCGGTGATTCAAACTCCACAGTGCCACATCCACCATGCATAGCCCCTACCCCGGGGAACTATGCTCAGTTTTTCAGCATCATGCACTACACTAGGTTTAGGGAGACTACTTCTATTGGCATCTCTCTTACTCGTTGGGCCTGTGGAGTCACCCTTAACATACTTGGCATTCAGGAGGTTGTAGACAACATCTTGAGAAAAAAAATCATATTTTCCTTTTCCCTTATCATGTCACTCTTATGTGTAGTGACCTCATGTTTGAGTTTATCACCAACTATCTCTAGTATCACAGTTCGTGGGGTGGTTCAAGATGTAATTCCTAAGTCTTTGGTGAAGAATTTGAAATCTCCTCCAGGAAGCTACCTCCATGATACTTGATGGAGGTAATGATTACTATCTTACTCGATGCATGGAGAGCTACCATGATGTCTACTTTGACACTTATAATGTGAAAACATTCTAGGCCGACATTGGACTTCCACCTGTGCTGCCCAGTGGCGTCAAGGCATCTAGCATCAAAAACCAGGTGGTCTGCTATCTTCATTAAATACTTGCTCACACCTTCTTCGGTAGGCAAGGTACTCAAGGTGTTGTGCATCGTTCGGACCAATGCACCTTGTGATGTCTTTTGCATGATGAGTCGTATGACTGGGGAAGTGCAATAATCGATCATTTGAACTACCAGGCCACCTGCACCACCTTTTCCTCTTAATACATTGGCCATGTAGTCACCTATATCGTACTTTTTATGGGCTACACTCATATCTCATTCCATTCGCTGACCCTAAAGCATCACTTGATTGACCTTTTATACTTGAAGGGGTGCAAGTTCCTTCGTTTGGGTGCTAATGGAGTCTTCTACTTGGTTTTTAAAGACTCCCAAGATGTCCTCGAGCTTCCACGCTGCCAACCTAGTTTTAACTTGATAGATCTACTAGCACATATTGTGTGCTTCCTTCTAGAGCATCCCAAATTGGATGACATCCCCAATCCCATGGCCCACAGTAGGAATGTCTCCTTGGAAGCACATGATGATGAGAGGATCACCACCTACTCCTTCTCGACGCTACACTAGGAGACACATGGACACTAAAGAAGGCCCCGAGGAGCCTTATGGCTTCTACAAGATCCGAGATCAGTTGGAGGAAATCCAATGTGAGCAACAACACCAAGGTCACCAGCTAAATCACATGTACTTGTTGCGGTGCTCCAATGAGTCTTGGCAAGTGAACCCGGGCTACTAGGATTCCAACCGACCTCACTATGGGGAGTATGGAGCCCATCAAGCCTACCCTAACACCAACTCCCCCTATTAGGGAAACTGCTACTACAACCCTCCATCATCTTCACACTTTCCACCGCCAGAGTGATTTCTTCCCTCCATCTCCAATTTAGATTTTGCTTAGGATGAGCAAAAGTCTAAGTGCGGGGTGGGGGTGGGTGGTATGCTTCTATTCCACCCCCTATCTTTTCCCTCATTTGCTTTATTTTGCCTTTATATTGTTTTGCTTGTATTTTCTAAAGTTCATGGCCCTTATCTAGTCAGCCATCCCTTTTTTGTTTTCCTTAGTTGTAAATAGGCCATTATTTAGTCGACCCATTGAGTAGACATCTATCATTGTACCCCAAATTGAATTTAGTAAAACTTTTTGCAAAATCTATTACAATTTTCCATGTCTGAAACCATTATGTCACCTAGGATACCTAAATCACATCACTCCTTGGAATAGTTGGAAAATCATAAAGAATCAGTTAGAACCAAGCATAATTTTTCCCTATATTTAAAACAATATATTATCTTGTTATAAAACTTGTATGATGTGATTATTGGAATATTCTAAGTAGAGAAATGACAATATCTAAAGAAAAAAAAGAAAAAAAATGTTGAATTTATAAGCACAAGAACATATCTTCCTTTCCTTTATTTTTCTTCTAAAAGGAGAAGCAAAGAATCACTACCAAACAAATATCTTGTCCGGGGTGCCATGCTTCCCAAATAAATTCCATACCCCACAAAGGGGCGTACCATCAAAAGATGCCAAAAGTGTACATGAAACAAATTGTGACCAATGTATCCACAACTCCAAAAATTTATATCCCAAGTCAAATAGAGGAGGGATCAATATTTTTTCTCATACCCCTTCCCCATTTTCTTGTGCAACAACTTATAAAAAATAAAAATTTGAGAATGTCAAAGCAAAAGTAAGAGGACACCCATTTTTCTACAAAATATCATTTTAGAAGAAAGATGTGATAATTGTTTTGATAGGGAATATAGAACTTTGTGCTATGTGGTTCTAGGAGATTGGGTCACTTGGAAAAAATTTGGAGGTAAGGATTATAGTGATGTTACAAAGGTGAGAATGACATGTAGCGAGTATAAACTAAACTTTATTTGTAATTTAATTTTCTTGGGTCGAGCAAATATTAAAGTCTGGGGTATTTTGATGAATGCATATTCATCTATATTTTTGCATATTTTTCATAATTCTTTTCATTAGAAATTATCTATTTTTCATTAATTTCTAGGACAAATTTGCAATTTACTCACTTATTGATTTATTTTGCAAATACTTATCTTCTTTCTCACTTTTTGTAGGGTTCTCTCCAAAGTTGATTTTTGACCTACTAAGCCTATGAGATGGCCGTCTCACTAGGCCCAGACGGTTGGCTCACCCCTAGAGATCCCCACATTTAGAGCTAAAGGGCCACTTTGGCCTCAGCTCAACCAACTACTTCAATGCTCCAGATGGGCATCTCGTTTCGCCTAGACGTTCGTCTCATGTACCTAGACGAGCACCCATGAGATCCCAGATGGCTAGGTTACTTGACCTAGAGTCAAATCAACTCTCAAGGGTGTTGCCACTTGATTAGGGTTCCAAATCTTTGATCACACACACATCAGCACGAAACGGGCATCCCACATCATCTAGATGTCTGTCTCGAACATTGCTTCAATCCCAGGATTACAACCAAATAGTGTCGCCACCACCCATTTTAGAGTTTTGATCTAATCCTTCTAGATCTAGGCCACGTCATCATCATATGACCGTCTTGCCTAGCAAGACAGCCGTTTCATGGAGCACAATCAGTGTCTTTCACCAGCCGCTATTCCTTTGTTTCTGTCCCCCATTTCAAGGTTTCCACCCCTCCTTCCCCTATAAAAGGAGGGGGGGCTCCACTAAGAAAAGTGTCCTCAATTTTTGTACTAGCATTTTATTTTGAATCTCTATCAATTCAATTCATAATGTAATCTTTACATTCAGTAATAAAATTAGCTCTTTGTTCTAGATCTTGATTTCTCTTTCGTTCTTGTTCTTTCTCTTTGAGTGGGGGATTAAGAAAGCAATCCATTTAATTGTCACCACATTTGATCTCCTTGGATATTTTGGACTTGTGGTTTATGGATTCCTATCTTCTTACCCTTGTTTATTCATTCTTCGCTATGACTATTGAGTAGTTCCCTTATCGAGGTGAGGGGAGTAGCCCCTTAGCCATGTACTAATCAGATCGGGTTTTGCATGACTTTTTATATGGATGGGTTTCAATTTAGAAATTGCTGATTTAAACGAAGTAAATTATCATTTTTATCATGAGTTAATCCCTACGGATGATACCGTGGAACCTAGGATTTAAACGATAATCTGATTTCATGAGGATTTGAATGTGACTGTAGAAAAATCTTCTTTAAGGTGAAGAACTAGGATGCATGAATACTAGGACCAATGGGTTCATGTGGAGTTCCTGTCTTACATTTTATTTATGAATAATTCACATACCTGCTTCTATCTTATTGTCGTGAATTGCTTGATTTTGTTTTCACAAGGGCTAAGGTGGTGAAACCCCTAAGCCTTGATGTTTTCCCTTCTAATTTCAACCGTTTCTTACCACACATGTTCCAATTACTTCCTTTTAATTCTTGTAATTTTATTCTTGTTATTAGACAATATTTTATTTTTTTTTCTAATCATCTTCTTCCTTTACATTTCTTTCTTTTGTTTAATCTTTTCATTCCCTTGCTTTGGTGTAACCTTTTACTTTCTTTTCACATTAATTTCTTATTCTAGTTTAAACAGCCAACCCCCAAACTGGAATTTACCTTCTATTCCTTAATCAAAAATACCAAAAAGAAATAATTTTAAAAACCAATCACGATAAAAGAGAACCATCTTAAAAATGTTGTCATGTGAGATCGACCCTTGTATACTAGCCTTAATTGGAAAGTAAAAAAGGATTGAACTCTAGGATAATCGTTATAGTGAATTGGTGTGCTCTTTGATGTGTATTAGTGAACTTATACAATTTTACCTTTGTAGGTTCATGGTCCTAACCCTATTTTGGCACACTCCTCCATGTTCATAAATGCGTATAAAGAGAAGAAAGACAATTACTACTTTTCAAGATCTTTCACAATCAAGAAGTTACCTTGATTTTCAATGATTACATACTCCTGATCTTAATATCTCTGACAAACCACAAACCACATCATCTTTTAACATCCACCTTTTCTCACTAAGGCATGAGTTAGAGGGAGAACCAAACATGTATTGGTTTGAGAATTAAAGTAATCATGATAGTCACTTTTCCGGCCGAAAAACCTCTTAAGGAACATCATAACTCCATGGGATTGAATGATTGCTTAGATATAGGAACCTACCTAAGTCGAAGGTTGCCCTTACTTTAGAGAAATTATTTATTCCCAATCTCATTTTCATTAGTTCATCCTTACAAGGAAAATACATCACTTGCACTTTCCATCCTCCATAAGGTTTGTTAGAACATCTATAACATCCCTGACCTGGGTTATGTTTTAACCCTAGGTGTTTTGCTTAATAAAAGTAATTACATTCTTGCTCTTATCTTTTAAAAAGTAATTAAGGCTCAAGAGGAACTTATATTGCAATTTTAGTCCTTTTTGAATATTGTTGAAATCAATGTTTTGCTGGTTTTGGACTAAAGTGGAAATTACCAAGTTGAGGGGCTTATTTGAAAATTGTGCATGATAATATATTCCTCATGTTTTGAAGCATCGTGAGAGTGAATATGATGTAGAGGTATGGCTTGTGATAGCCTGAATACCAAGAAAGAGCAGATAAAGCTATGTTTGTGCATTAAAACCTAGTTTTGGTGTAATGTGCAATTTACCCAAATCCTAGGGTTCAATATGCAAATTACCACTTCAAAATGGTCCCTACTGTTTCTTGGGATCATGTGGATCAAAGAAAATGAGAGGGGCGTCTCATTTGAGCTACTTTGAAGGAGAGAGAATCTTGATATTAAAATAATCAAGATTTAAGCATAAATGGAACTTTACTTCAATTTAATACAAAAATAAATAAAATAATTAAAGGGCATTCAACCAAAATTAATATGGTTGGATTCATATATGTGTGGACGTCCTTGAGCTTTTCAAGGACCACGAAATATCCCAAGGAGGTGAAAACTCCACTCACCTTATTATAAGAAAAAGAATTCCCACTCAAAAATGAATATTACTTTTATAAGGGATTAAGGTGCTTAATTTCTTTTCCTTTAATTCATAGATAATGGAAGGGATCTCTGTGGGTATAGAGTTGCCTTTGCATGCAATAAACCAAGGGGGAAGTGGTGGCAACAATTTTGGAATTAAAATATTTTTATAAAACATTTTCTCTCTCATTGATTTTCTTATAAAAGAACCCTTTACCACTCAACCAAGGACTTTTTCGGATCCCTTTCTTCTCCTTGCTTGTAAAAATGACTAAGGGATCTAGGAACAGTAGTAAGGACGCCCCCAACCTATTGGTAAGTCCTTGACCTTTGTTCTTCTTGAATTCATGGTGGAAATCATAAAACAATGCATAATTACTTCATTTCTTCATTCCATCTTCAACCCTAGTCGATCCTTTCACCCCAAAAGCTTGAGAATGGACCTTGGAAGGTTGCTAGAGCTTCATCCACCATTGGATCCGTGAAGCTTGGAGCTTTAGATCATATTAGAAGGCGGGTTATATAACTTGAACCCTTAATCTTTGCCATTGGATTCGATTTCTCAATTCAATTGATTTAATTGTTATTATTGCAATTCCTTTGTTTGATTGATGGAGTTGACATGGGAATGGCAGTAGCTTTTGTGGGTTTAAAGGTTGAAGATGATAACTTGTTCACAAGGACACACCTCAATCAAGAACAAGTGCAAACGGTCTTGGACCTTTGGTCCAAACGGTTTCACCAAATCGTTTGAGACCAAACAGTTTGCAAATCATTTGGTGACCTGTACTCCAAACCATTTGGTTATTTTGACCATTTGGTTTAGTTGACCATTTGAGGTCTGAACCTAATTACATGTTGGATTATGATCCAATGGAGCCAATTGATTGATTCAATGTATGTACAATCCTTCAATTAGAAACCCTAATCAAGTTGATTGGAGAATCCTTGATTGGTCCTAACGATTTCAAGACAAATTGGGTCAAACGGTCTTGAGACCGTTTGGAGGGTTAGTGGTTGATCCTTGACAATTTGATTAAGATCTAATGGTGTTGATTGATGAATCTTTCAATTGCATAATCAGTAGTCAATTCAATGGTGCAAACTACATTCAATTGATTGATGAAATGACCTAAAGAGCCTTGCGGTTTTGGGACTGATTTGGCCCAAATGGTCTTGAGACCGTTTGAGACCAAATGGTCTTGAAACCATTTGGGGGCAAACGGTTTCAAAACCGAATGGAATTCAATGTGATTCAATCATTTGGAAATTGATGGTGATGATTGTTCCAATAATCCAATGATTGTTAGTAATAGTAATCAATGTAGGTACAAAGGTTGAAACCCTAATAGTACCTAAGTGATTAGTACCAATTAAGGGATGAACCCTAATTGCTTATAAGAACAATAACTTGGTACGCTATGTCAATCATAGCTGTATGTACTTGACTGAAGGGTTGATATGACCTAATCAAGTTGATAGATTGAAAGAATGGAATTCATACATGAGTATGATTCATATGGTGATTAAGTGTATGATCCTTAAGTAAAGAGATCATGAAACCCTAATCATGATCATAAACCCTAATTGAGAAGGTTGTTGAACCTTAACCCTAATTTAGGGCAATTATAATTGAAACCCTAATCCAGGGTATAGATGTAACCCTAATCTAGGGTGTTGATATAGTAAACCCTAATTATGGGTAATGAACATGAAACCCTAATTGGGATGAATAGTAAACCCTGATTGTGGATTATTGATGTAAACCCTATTCTAGGGTGAAAATTATGAGAAACCCCTAACTAAGAATGGTTTCATGAGAAACCCAGATGTTTGATGTGATGTGGGGCTCAAATCCAGGGTAATAGTATGTAATGCTTAATGAACCCTAATCTTGGGCAATATGGTGATAAACCATAACCCTGATATGGGAGAAGGGATGTTTATTCTTGAAAGATATGACATGAAATGGGAAACCCTAACCCTACAAGGGAATAGTGGTGCTACCCATGAATAGTGAATTCATATTTATTGTACATGGTACTGGTATGCAATTGATTTCACTGTTATCATTTGAGCTAACCATGCATGTATGTTGAAATGATGATCATGGCCAGGTATGAGCTATGATATTTAATTCACTATTGTGTTTGGGCCTTGTGTGCCATAATATACCTTGCTGCCTGGTAAGAGGTAACAAGAGAGTTAATGGGCCTCAAGTACCATGTGTGATGCTTGTAATAGCAAGTATCATGTTTGCCTTGGTCAGTTGACCTGAAGGTGAGAGTTACCTGGAAAAGTGGTAACAATGCTCAATGATGAGTCAAGGGTTTAAATACCCAGAGCCACATGATTATGGTGATGAGATTGTGAATGGATGAGAATTCCCAGTTTTGAAATAAGGGATTGAATTCCCAATGTCTTTTAAAGATTGTAAGTAGTTGATTAAATAGTACATGTTTCTTTATAGTATTATCATAATAAGTTATGTTTGAGAACTTGCCTGATGCTAAAAGAATATGAAAATGTACTTAATTAATTAAGTAAAATTTGTTCATGTAGTGCTCTGACCATAGATCCATCATCGTCAGCAGTAGGTGATGGTGAAATAGGTTTTCCTATGGAATTCCTGGAGTTCACATATTATGAATATGTGGGGGTAAATGGGAGAAAATATCCTTACGTCTTTGTGGAGAGATTGAGGGAAGGTAAACATCAAACCTCTCAATCCTTCATGTGTCGGGATGGATGTACCACAAATCTCTCGATGGTTGGGATGGATGTATCATTAATCTCCCAATGATATTTCATGTCGGGTCGATGGAGATAAACACTAAATCTCTCGATTGTCGATGAGAGTACAGTTGACGTTGTAACTCTATAGCAAAGTTCTAGTATACTGTGGAAATCTATTTGAGCAGTCGACAAAGTCCTGCTTGTGGTCCCGTACTGACCGGGATGTGGGAGTTCATGGGAATCCGACTCTTCCATTGACCTAATTATGGTACCAATTTCGATTCTAGAAATGGTCGGTTGGAGTATGAGCGGTATACCTCATCTCCTCAGAGCTTAAAAATGGTTGTAAAATGTAATCAACCGTGTAGCATATTTGCATAAGATTGAAATACGAGAATCACTGGTTGATGATATACTGCTTAGCATGTCCTTGATACATAAAAGTTATGTATGTTCTCCAATTCTTTATTGAATATTAGACACGCTGCTTATCAAGTCATAGCTGAAATACTTGCATAAAAATGTTGCTCTAATCTATGTAGATGTTGAATTAACTATTGTTAAGCTTATGACTCCACTGCTCAGTTTATTCCTATTAAACTGCAATAATGATGTTTTTGGCGGAGAGTTATATCTCCCATTGGGGAAATTTTTATAATTGTCTCACCCCCATGGGATCTAACGTTTTTAGGTAGACGCAGACAAATAGGTAGAAACCCTACTGAAGGGGAAGAGCAGCAGCAGCAACAACAGGGACAACAATGATCCATCAGGTGGAGATATTGGCTGTCTAGTTTTGTATAGTTAGTCCTATGAGTCATCTCTGTACTCTCAGATCCTAGGAGTTAGTGCTTCTGATATATTCGATCTGAGATTTTGGCTTTAAGCCTCGAAGTTCTTATACTACCTATGTACAATTAAGACAAAGTAGTTGATGCTTGTACGCCTCAAGAGGCAATGACACATGATATGTATATATGAACCAGGTTGTAAATGTCTTACTTTGGTTCTGAATGAAAGAGTTTTCCTGTGAATGTATCTCTTGGTAAATGGTTTTAATTTTTAGTGATTTTCAGTAATCCGCTGCTAATAATACGCTTCCACATTAGTTAATCTGGTTTTATTCGAACAACACGCCACAACATCTTTGACGAGTCCAACCTTTTTTCCCTTTTGTAATTGGGGTCAGACTTGACTCAAGCCTATGCTTCTCATTCGTATCTCAAACCTTGCCTTTATAGGGGCAAATCGTTGACACCCTATTTTTGTTCGTTCAGTTGAAATTCATGATAGTTTTTAATTATTTGGCTAATGATGGAGCTTATTCCATTTTTTCACATTTTCCACAATGTTCCCATTTGCCACCTTTTTCCATGTTTTTCCACATTCTCTACAGATTTAAACCACATGATTCACCCATTTAACAATCACTAAGGGTTTGGTGCAAAGAAAATATTTTTCCAAACTTGAATGCATCCTTTCATTGAGATCTTTATAATCCTTTTTCCAATATCCCAATTTAATTCTTGATGAATCAGATATTAACTTCCAATCCCAGTTGGAAATTCAATGGCATTCAATTTCTTTTCAAATCAATGCCATTATCCAATAAAGATAAATATAGAATAAATATACCCCAATAAAAATTCATGGATTTAATTTATTTCCATGTGAAAATAGGAGTGGAAAAGGAGAGGGGATGACACCTATTTTTTCTTTTGTCTTCCTTATTTTTTATATCCTATTTTAATTCAATTCATGAGGAAAAGGGATTAAATAAGAGAGAGTATTTCCTCCTCTTTTTCTCCTCCATATTTTTCATATCCTCTTTTATTCAATTCCATGAGGAAGAACAAATAATGAAGGGAGAGGATCTCCTCCTTTTTTACTCCTCTTTATTTTCTCTATCCTTTTTTAATTGCATTTCCAATTAGGAAAAGGAAAATAAAAGGAGAAGGAAATAACTTGGTCAACAAGTCTACTTCCATCCTCTTTTTCTCTCTTTTTTGTCTTTCAAAAACCATGAAAATTATTTTCTTTCTTTGTCAGGGAACACCCATCGAAACCACACAATCCCCCAGGTGAGCCACATGGTGGAATTCTCCAATCTGCCAGACTTATTTCTCAAGTCTTCTGTAACATCCCTGACCTGGGTTATGAATTAACCCTAGGTGTTTTGCCTAAGATATGTAATTAAATCCTTGTGATTATCTTTTGGCATGTAATTAAGTTCCTAAGGAACATACATTTTCATTTCTGTCCTTTTTAAACAATGATTGTAGTATTGTTTGGTAATACAGGGACCTATGTGCAAATTACCCAATTAGAGGGGTTAACTTGCAAATTACACAGGTTAAGATGTTCCTATAATAAAGAGACATCATATGAAGGAATATGATGAGGTATGATGGATTTCCCAAGTTTGGGCACCAAGGTGCAGCTTGTGGAGCAATCCTTGTGCTTAAACCCTAATTTTGGTGTAAAGTGCAATTTACCCAAAATGTGGGGTGCAACTTGTGCTATACACTTTCTAGAATATCTTTTATGACTCTCGACATCATTTAGAGAAGAAAGGATGAGAGGGGCACTTCTATTAAATAATTGGATAAGAAGGATGATCTTTGTAGTGAAAACACCTAGTATGAGTAAGAAGACCCTTCATATATATATATATATATATACCTTAGTGTGCATATTGGTTTTCTTTAACCTTATATCTTGAGTTTTTATGGGCTTTGATTAAGTTTTGATAGCTTGAACGTGCCTTAGAAATAAGGAGGGACTTGGATGAGAATTACATGCTTTAGAGGTCCTTATGGTGAAAATCAGCCTAAACTATATAAGCACCTTTCTTTCCAAACCAAGCAAATGTTTTCCTTCAATTCCTCACTTCTCATCTTTCTCAACCGACCAAGGCAAAGCTCTGGAGCTCAGGGAAACGACCAACCTGTTCTAAGGTAAGAGAACACCACCTTCTAGCTTGGATTCATGGAGGAAATCGTATTACAAGGTTGAATTGCTAGTTTTCTTACTTAGGTTCCTTGTTCTAGCCGACCATCCCCATCTTTTTCTTGAAGAATTGACCTTGGCCGACCTTTGGAGCTCAAGACACCATTGAAGGCTTGAAGCTTGGAAGCTTGGAAGCTCTAGGAACCACGTTTGAGGTGGGTTTTATAACTCTAACTCTTAGCTTTGTTATGCATATCTTTGTTCTTGTTTTCTATGATTAGTTCTTCTTCTACCTCCCTTCTTCCTTGCTCTTTTGTAAGCAAAACGGTGGAGGAACCGACCTGAACAGAGGTTGAGGATGATGGGCGTGGATTCATAGGCCACTTTATGAAACTACTTTGGACCCTTTTGGTCCAAACGGGTGCAACTCGTTTAAGGTCAAACGGGTTCAACCCGTTTGATCTCAAACGATCCTACAAGATCGTTTGGATCAAAACGACCCCAAGACCGTTTCATAGGGTTGACCAAGGTATGACCATTTGAGGGTCTTTTCATAATGTATTGAGTTTCTTTCCTACAAATAATTATAATCTAATTCCTAACCAATTGAGAGTTGAAGGCACTTCAACACCCTAACCCTAATCGGGTTGAAATTGCTGATTTTAATTATAGATCTTGTTGAGTTTTGGGTTGGAGGATCCAAACGGGTTCAAACCCATTTGGGGTTCACCCAAACGGTCTCACACTCGTTTAGTGACACCCCAAGACCGTTTGGAGGTCTAGGGTTAAGGAAAATTGATCCATTGTAGGTCCAATTTCAATAGGTTGAAGAATTGATAAAAGTACTGATTTTAGACCTAATTAGGGTTCAATCGTAATCAAATCAACTTAGATTTTGGTCAAACTTTGGACAAACGGTCTCAAGACCGTTTGGAGGTCATCCAAACGATCTCAAGACCGTTTGGGACAAGTTTGGTCCCAATTGGAGTTCAATTGATGGGTTCAATTACAATTTGTTTCACAGTGTTGAGAATTGATGATTAGCCGATTGGAAACCCTAATTGAGTTAGACTTAACCCTAATTGGCTTTCAATTAAGGGTCAAATTGGAGTCCAATTTATTGAGGCTCATCCTAATTGACTCAATCTGTAAGTGGTTAACATGGCTTTGGCCAATTAAAGGCTTCAACATAGGAAACCCTATTCAAACATAACCTATGTGTCATCTTTTATGTTCATGCGGTTTGGACCCAAGTAAGTTCACACTCATTTGAGTCCAAATGAGTTCACACTCGTTTAAGTCCAAACGAGTCTACACTCATTTGATCTCAAATGGGTTCACACTCATTTGATCTCAAACGGGTTCACACTCGTTTGATCTCAAACGGGTTCACACCCGTTTGATCTCAAACGGGTTCACACTCGTTTGATCTCAAGTGGGTTCACACCCGTTTAAGATCAAGGGGGTCCACACTCGTTTAAGGCCCAAATGGGTTCTAGGTCGTTTGAGGTTAAACGAGTTCAAGGTCATTTAAGAATCAAATGGGTTGAAGGTTGAAGATCAAACCCTAAACCAATTGGAGATTTTCAAGGTTGATTATACTTAATCACTTGAAGGTGTAAATGGTTCAATGATGATCTAATCTAAACCATAATGGTAACTTAAGATATTAAGGGACTACGTGATTAATGAATTGACCCATGAGGATGATTAATGGGTAATTTACAAAAAATGCCCCTGAGAGGTTTAATTGAGTTATACCTTGTTCTAATCAAACCCGAATCACTTGATAGTGGTGATTTGGTTTATGTAGATCAAAGGAGACTTAACCTAACCTAATCTAAGTGGTGTAGTCACCATCTACTAGTGAGAGGAGAGAGAAAGTACCATTTATGGTGGAAACTCAAGTAAAATAACTTCAATATACAGGAATGTGCATGATTAGGGTATGATCCACTTATGAGAGATCATGGAAACCCTAATTATGGTAATTGGTGAATCTTGATCTTATCTGAGGGCTTTAATGATGATGTTTCTCATGCATGGTGATGTATTGAGATTAATTCACCATGAGGTGAATAGTAAACCCTAATTCTAGGGTGATGACATATATTGTGAATAGTAAACCCTAATTGATGAAAATCAGGGAATCTAACCCTTGTAAGAATATAAGGGTACAACTCTTGATATGAACTGCTTACTATTATCATTTGAATTAACCATGCATGTTTCTATACATGATGGTGATCATATCCAGGTAAGGATTATGATTTCATATTCATTGGAAGCATGTTATTAGCTTTATGAATAATAACATATGTTGATGCCTAGTAAGTGGCATCTTATGAGAATGATAGGCTGTAAGAGCCATGAATATCATCAAGGTCATGCTTGTCAAATGGCTTGTGATTGGACGATTGAGAAATGATAATTGATGTGAGTTAGACTTGATACATTTAGTATTCTACTTTCATAGCTGCTATGCTAATGATTAATGTTTGAAAACATGTATGATGCTAAAAGAATACTGAAATGTACCTAATAACCAAGTTTAATCATATCATGTAGAGCCCTGATCATAGATCCATCATTGTCAGAATTTAAATGATGGTGAAATAGGTTTTCCTAAGGGAACTCCTGGATCACATACTTTAGAGTATGTGGGGGAAAATGGATGTGTATATCCTTACATCCTAGTGTAGGAGTTGATGTTGATGTATCTTAATCCATCAACCCTTCACTATATGTTTATATTGGGATGATGTAACACTATTCTTCCAAGGGAATATTTTATACCGCATCGATGAGAGATAAACATGAAATCTTTTGATGGCGAAGAGAGTGCAGAATGCCACTGTGACTCTAATAGCGAAGTACCAGAATACCCTGGTAAGGTATATTAGCAGGGACACTAGATGTCCTGCATGTTTATCCTCATTCTGACTGAGGTAGTTGAGGGTCATGAGAATCCGGCTCTTTCGATGACCTAGTATGATACCGATGCAACTTACTAGTGATCGGTTGGAGCATGAGCGGTATACCTCATCTCCGCAAGGAATAATGATGTTTGTAAAATATAATCAACCGCGTAGCATAACTGCTTAGGTTGAACTACGAGGAACATTGATTGATATTACATTGCTTGTTTTTAGTATCCTGTTCAAGCATTAGTATACGTGTTCTTCATATTCCTTAAATAAAGATGAGTATTTGTTATCAAGCCTGCTGTGAGTAACCTAAATTACCTGCTCATGATATTCCTTTGATTGCTTTTAACAAAGTTTCTGGCAGAGAGTTATAACTCTCGCTGGGACAATTATTAAAATTGTCTCACCCCGTAGATTTCTACCTTTAGGTGGACGTCGAGGTCGAAGGAACCGATCTGCAGGTGGACAGCAGCAACAACAGCAAATTCAGGAACAGCAGTGACTTCAGGTGGAAACACTGTGTTGTCTAGTCTTGTAGTCAGAATAGTCTTATGTCGTCTCTATACACTCAGGTCCTAGGAGTTTGTTGATCTGAGAATTTTGAAATCTTAAGATTTTGTATCATGACGTATATAATCACTCGAGAAGTGATTTATCAGAGATGTAAATAGTTCATCTTACTTTTATAAAAGGAGTTTCAGGTTTTTAAGATCTCGTTTTCGAAAAGTTTTAATTTCTCGTGATTTTCGTATTCCGCTGTTAATCGAATCGCTTCCGCTATGTTTATCTTGTGTTTTGGAGATCAGAGCCCACAATTAGTGGTATCAGAGCTCTAGGTTCACTGAGTCTACAGAGACATAGGACTTAGAGTGTCAAGTCTATCCTTAGTACTTCTTTCTTATCTAATAGAGTCTTCTGCTCCTCAAGAGAAGAAGATAATTAAGGATGTCTGGACCACAGGAGGAGTACGAGGCCGAAAGTAGTGTTGATGCGCCTCGAGAAGGTGCAAGGAACCTAGAAATAGAGCAACCTGTACCTGAGCCACCTATGGAGACACCTCGGTTTGACCCAGCTGACATGGGAAACCCAGCGGTTCAAACTATGTTTGGGCAGTTTATGACTGCCATGACACATATCACCGATAGGATGCCCATGCCTGCACCTAGGGCACCTGTCCAGTCTGAGGGTCAAGGTATCGGTAAAACGTTCGAGCGACTTTGTCGGGTCGGAGCAACTGAATATTTTGGAACAGATGACCCTGCTGATGCTGATCTGTGGTTAACTGAGTTGGAGAAAGCTTTCAGAATCCTTAACATCCCCGAAGGAGAGAAGGTTAGACATGCTGTCTATCTTCTCAAAGGTAGTGCTGGTCACTGGTCGACCATGGAAGAGCAGAAGAGGCCTGGAATAGAGATCTCGTGGGAGGACTTTCGTCGGGAATTTGTCCACAGATATTTTCCAAAGACCTTCCTGGACGAGTAGATCTCTCAGTTTGAGAGACTGAGACAGGGTATGATGAACATTAGCGAGTATGAGGCTAAGTTCATGGAGTTGTTGCGATTCTGTCCGCATATGGCTACCACAGATGAAGAAAGGATTAGGAGGTTTGAGAAGGGTTTGAATGCTGACATGACTACTCTTGTGTCTGCACTAGAAAACCAGGAGAGATTCTCTACCTTTGTTGAGTTAGTCCGAAGGATAGAGAGATCCGTAGTCGAGAAAAGACAAACCCAAAAGAGATATCCACAGTTCTAGGGATCTTCATCTAGAGACTTTAATAAGCCTAGATTCTCTGCACCTACACCTCCACCACCCAGATCGAGTTCTCAGACTCAGTGGTCCCTAAGTAGAGGTAGAGGACGAGGTTTACCGCCACGAGAGACTCACAGTTCAACATCAATATCGGTCACAGGACCGCCAAGACCACAACAACTGGAGAGAAGTTGCTATAACTGTGGGAAGGTGGGACATCTGATGAAGGACTGTAGGTCTAGGCCTGTCAGTGTGACACAGCCTCTGAGGCAGGATCAACAGGGATCACAGAGAAGGCAGTCTCAAGGAGCAGCTAGAGGACGTGGGCAAGCGTCTCAGGCTGGATCGTCAGCACCAACTCAACCTCAGGCGACAGCGAGGTTCTATGCTATGAACCCACCAGAATCAGTAGTCAATCCACGGGTTGTGGCAGGTCAGATGGAACTTTTATATTATGATATGTCTAAATCCTATGTGGTATCTATTTTGATTGACCCGGGTGCTACGCACTCCTTTGTCACTCGAAGAGTGATTCGTAATTGCAATATAACAGTTAGACATAGGACAAATAGCTTGTTGCTTGAAACTCCGTTGAGAGGATCTGTTGTTTTACAAGAGGTATGCTCTCCCTACATCCTCTTCTTTTCTGATCAGCGCATTCAAGTGGATCTTATACCACTTGATATGCAAGGATTTGATATAATCCTGGGGATTATTACCTTGGAAAGATATAGAGTTGTCTTGGGTTGTGAATCCAAGCAGGCTGTGTTTGCTGATGAGAGCAACACATGAATCTTTCAAGGAGAGAGAAAGATTCTACCCACCTATCTTGTGTCTTCCATGGTTGCTGATAAGCTGATGAGGCAAGGATGTTATGCATTCTTGGCCCATGTGATAGATACCACCATGAAGAGTCCTAATCTTGCTGAAGTTCCTATAGTCAGGGAATTTGAAGATGTATTTCCTGAAGAACTTCCAAGTATGCCACCGCCCCGGGAAATTGATTTTGAAATCAATTTGATCCCAGATACCCAACCTATAGCACAAACACCGTATAGGATGGCACCTGCTGAGATGGCAGAACTCAAGAAACAGCTTCAAGAGTTTCTTGAGAAAGGTTTTATCCGACCGAGTACTTCACCTTGGGGTGCTCCAGTTTTTTTTGTTAAAAAGAAAGATGGATCAATGCGATTATGCATCGATTATAGACAATTAAATAAAGTAACAATAAAGAATAAGTACCCTTTGTCGAGAATTGATGATCTTTTTGACCAGTTGCGTGGAGCAACCGTCTTCTCGAAGATAGACTTGAGGTCAGGATATCATCAACTTCGTATTAAGGATAGTGACATACCCAAGTCTGCTTTCAGGACAAGGTATGGTCACTATGAGTTCACAGTTATGTCGTTCGGACTAACTAATGCACCAGCTGCATTTATGGAACTCATGAATAGAATTTTCCGACCTTTCCTCGATCAGTGTGTTGTTGTGTTTATAGATGACATCCTGATCTATAGTAGAGATACTCAGCAGCATGAACAGCATCTTCGTCAGGCTCTAACTTTGGTAAGACAACATAAGCTATACGCTAAGTTTAGCAAGTGTGAGTTCTGGATGCCGGAGGTATCTTTTCTTGGACATGTGATATCTGCCTTGAGAATTCGTGTTGACCCTAAAAAGGTAGAATCTGTTCTATAGTGGGAACAACCGAAAACACCGACGGAGATTCGTAGTTTCTTAGGGTTGGCTGGCTATTATCGAAGGTTCATTAAAAGCTTCAGTTCTATAGCCCTACCCTTGACAAAGATGACCCGGAAAGATGTTCCTTTTGCCTGGAGTGATAAATGTCAACAGTCTTTTCAGTTGCTGAAGGAGAGGTTGACAAGTGCACTTGTGCTTGTGCTACCTGAGCAAGACAAATGATACATAATTTTCTGTGATGCCTCTAAGAGTGGACTCAGGTGTGTGTTGATGTAGGATAAACAAGTGATTTCTTTTGCTTCCCGACAGCTTAAGAAACACGAGGAGAATCATCCGACACATGATTTAGAGTTAGCTGCTGTGGTTCATGCCTTGAAAATCTGGAGACATTATCTTTACCGAGAAACCTTCCAGATTTTCACAGACCATAAGAACCTTAAGTATATCTTCTCTCAGCATGACCTTAACATGAGGCAACGTCGCTGGATGGAGTTAATCAAGGATTATGATTGTATAATAGATTACCATCCAGGAAAGGCCAATGTAGTTGCAGATGCCTTGAGTAGGAAATCAGCAACATCATCCTCTGATAGGGCACAATTAAACTCTTTAGTATGCCCTAGGAGAGATATGCTTATCTCCTTAAGGCAAGACAATGTACAGATGAAGGTGTCATGGATTGCCGGGTTTTTGGCTGAGATGCATATCAAACCCACCCTAAGAGAGCAGATTAAGGAGGCACAACAAGTTGATGTTGCAGTTCAGTAGATCAGATCTGAGTATGGTGATGAGAAGTGAGAAGGTTTTCATGAATCAGATGATCAAGTGGCATGCTATCATGGGAGGATGATAGTACCAGATGTAGATAACCTGAGGAAGTTAGTCCTGGAAGAAGCTCATTCTTCAATGTATGCTATGCATCCAGGAAGCACCAAGATGTATCGAAACTTGAAAGATATGTATTGGTGGCCTGGGATGAAGAAGGACATAACTGAGTTTGTTCTGAGGTGTCCAGTGTGTCAGCAAGTTAAAGCTGAACACCAGAAGCCTGCAGGAACAATGCAACCTTTACCCATACCACAGTGGAAGTGGGATCATGTAACCATGGACTTTGTTGTTGGTCTACCTAGAACAAACAAAGGACATGATTCCATTTGGGTAATTGTTGATAGGTTGACTAAGACAGCGCATTTCTTACCTGTCAAAACAACCTATTCTGCTGAAAGGTTATCCCAGTTATATGTTCAAGAGATAGTGCGTTTGCACGGAGTTCCTGTCACCATAGTTTCTAATAGAGGTCCTCAGTTCACAAGTCATTTTTGGGAACAGCTACATAGGGCACTAGGCACCCAGTTAAGGTTTAGTACAACCTTTCATCCACAAACGGATGGACAGTCAGAAAGGACTATACAGACCTTTGAAGATCTGTTGAGAGCATGTGTTCTCCAGTTCACAGGAAGTTGGGATCTGCACCTAAGCTTGATAGAGTTTGCCTATAACAATAGCTATCAACATAGTATTGATATGGCACCTTATGAAGCCTTGTATGTCAGACGTTGTAGATCACCCTTATGCTGGTATGAGACTGGTGAACATCAATTGTTAGGTCCTGATCCTGTGCAGCAGACTACAGAAAAGATTAAAGTAATACAACAACAGATTAAGACTGCACAAGATAGGCAAAAATCTTATGCTGACAAGCGTCATAGACCGTTGGAGTTCCAGGTTGGAGACAGAGTGTATCTCAAGGTCTCTCCTTAGAAAGGAGTCCTTCACTTTGGAAGGAAAGGGAAGTTAGCTCCTAGATTTATAGGGCCTTATTCAATCATTGAACGGGTTGGAAAGGTAGCCTATAGACTAGAGTTACCACCAGAATTACAAAAACTACACCCTGTGTTTCACATTTCTATGCTAAGGAAATGTCATCCCGATACCGAGTCAGTTCTACAACCTATGGAAGTAGAATTGAATGAAGATATAACTTATGAGGAAGGACCGGTGTCAATCCTTGATAACAGAATTAAAAAGCTAAAGGAGAAAGAGATAAGTCTTGTAAAAGTTCTCTGGAATCACCGTGGTGTTGAAGAAGCCACTTGGGAACTAGAGGAAGAGATGAGAAGGAAATATCCTACTCTTTTCTCTTAATATGTTTTATCGATTTCGAGGACGAAATCCTTGTAAGGGGTGGATAATTTGTAACATCCCTGACCTGGGTTATGAATTAACCCTAGGTGTTTTGCCTAAGATATGTAATTAAATCCTTGTGATTATCTTTTGGCATGTAATTAAGTTCCTAAGGAACATACATTTTCATTTCTGTCCTTTTTAAACAATGATTGTAGTATTGTTTGGTAATACAGGGACCTATGTGCAAATTACCCAATTAGAGGGGTTATCTTGCAAATTACACAGGTTAAGATGTTCCTCTAATAAAGAGACATCATATGAAGGAATATGATGAGGTATGATGGATTTCCCAAGTTTGGGCACCAAGGTGCAGCTTGTGGAGCAATCCTTGTGCTTAAACCCTAATTTTGGTGTAAAGTGCAATTTACCCAAAATGTGGGGTGCAACTTGTGCTATACACTTTCTAGAATATCTTTTATGACTCTCGACATCATTTAGAGAAGAAAGGATGAGAGGGGCACTTCTATTAAATAATTGGATAAGAAGGATGATCTTTGTAGTGAAAACACCTAGTATGAGTAAGAAGACCCTTCATATATATATATATATACCTTAGTGTGCATATTGGTTTTCTTTACCCTTACATCTTTAGTTTTGATGGGCTTTGATTAAGTTTTGATAGCTTGAACGTGCCTTAGAAATAAGGAGGGACTTGGATGAGAATTACATGCTTTAGAGGTCCTTATGGTGAAAATCAGCCTAACCTATATAAGCACCTTTCTTTCCAAACCAAGCAAACGTTTTCCTTCACTTCCTCACTTCTCATCTTTCTCAACCGACCAAGGCAAAGCTCTGGAGCTCAGGGAAACGACCAACCTGTTCTAAGGTAAGAGAACACCACCTTCTAGCTTGAATTCATGGAGGAAATCGTATTACAAGGTTGAATTGCTAGTTTTCTTACTTAGGTTCCTTGTTCTAGCCGACCATCCCCATCTTTTTCTTGAAGAATTGACCTTGGCCGACCTGTGGAGCTCAAGACACCATTAAAGGCTTGAAGCTTGTAAGCTTGGAAGCTCTAGGAACCACGTTTGAGGCGGGTTTTATAACTCTAACTCTTAGCTTTGTTATGCATATCTTTGTTCTTGTTTTCTATGATTAGTTCTTCTTCTACCTCCCTTCTTCCTTGCTCTTTTGTAAGCAAAGCGGTGGAGGAACCGACCTGAACATAGGT
The DNA here is from genome assembly GCA_963693085.1 of Alisma plantago-aquatica. Taxonomy (NCBI): domain Eukaryota; kingdom Viridiplantae; phylum Streptophyta; class Magnoliopsida; order Alismatales; family Alismataceae; genus Alisma; species Alisma plantago-aquatica. Next base: position 1,298,314,173 of record OY856409.1, read on the forward strand.
TGAGGATGATGGGCGTGGATTCCTAGGCCACTTTATGAAACGACTTTGGACCCTTTTGGTCCAAACGGGTGCAACTCGTTTAAGGTCAAACGGGTTCAACCCGTTTGATCTCAAACGATCCTGCAAGATCGTTTGGATCAAAACGACCCCAAGACCGTTTCATAGGGTTGACCAAGGTATGACTGTTTGAGGGTCTTTTCATAATTTATTGAGTTTCTTTCCTACAAAGAATTATAATCTAATTCCTAACCAATTGAGAGTTGAAGGCACTTCAACACCCTAACCCTAATCGCGTTGAAATTGCTGATTTTAATTATAGATCTTGTTGAGTTTTGGGTTGGAGGATCCAAACGGGTTCAAACCCGTTTGGGGTTCACCCAAACGGTCTCACACTCGTTTAGTGACACCCCAAGACCGTTTGGAGGTCTAGGGTTAAGGAAAATTGATCCATTGTAGGTCCAATTTCAATAGGTTGAAGAATTGATAAAAGTACTGATTTTAGACCTAATTAGGGTTCAATCCTAATCAAATCAACTTAGATTTTGGTCAAACTTTGGACAAACAGTCTCAAGACCGTTTGGAGGTCATCCAAACGATCTCAAGACCGTTTGGGCCACGTTTGGGCCCAATTGAAGTTCAATTGATGGGTTCAATTACAATTTGTTTCACATTGTTGAGAATTGATGATTAGCCGATTGGAAACCCTAATTGAGTTAGACTTAACCCTAATTGGCTTTCAATTAAGGGTCAAATTGGAGTCCAATTGATTGAGGCTCATCCTATTTGACTCAATCTGTAAGTGGTTAACATGGCTTTGGCCAATTAAAGGCTTCAACATAGGAAACCCTATTCAAACATAACCTATGTGTCACCTTTTATGTTCATGCTGTTTGGACCCAAGTAAGTTCACACTCGTTTGAGTCCAAATGAGTTCACACTCGTTTAAGTCCAAATGAGTCTACACTCGTTTGATCTCAAATGGGTTCACACTCGTTTGATCTCAAACGGGTTCACACTCGTTTGATCTCAAACGGGTTCACACTCGTTTGATCTCAAACGGGTTCACACTCGTTTGATCTCAAGTGGGTTCACACCCGTTTAAGACAAGGGGGTCCACACTCGTTTAAGGCCCAAATGGGTTCTAGGTCTTTTGAGGTTAAATGAGTTCAAGGTCATTTAAGAATCAAATGGGTTGAAGGTTGAAGATCAAACCCTAAACCAATTGGAGATTTTCAAGGTTGATTATACTTAATCACTTGAAGGTGTAAATGGTTCAATGATGATCTAATCTAAACCATAACGGTAACTTAAGATATTAAGGGACTAAGTGATTAATGAATTGACCCATGAGGATGATTAATGGGTAATTTACCAAAAATGCCCCTGAGAGGTTTAATTGAGTTATACCTTGTTCTAATCAAACCCGAATCACTTGATAGTGGTGATTTGGTTTATGTAGATCAAAGGAGACTTAACCTAACCTAATCTAAGTGGTGTAGTCACCATCTACTAGTGAGAGGAGAGAGAAAGTACCATTTATGGTGGAAACTCAAGTAAAATACCTTCAATATACAGGAATGTGCATGATTAGGGTATGATCCAATTATGAGAGATCATGGAAACCCTAATTATGGTAATTGGTGAATCTTGATCTTATATGAGGGCTTGAATGATGATGTTTCTCATGCATGGTGATGTAATGAGATTAATTCACCATGAGGTGAATAGTAAACCCTAATTCTAGGGTGATGACATATATTGTGAATAGTAAACCCTAATTGATGAAAATCAGGGAATCTAACCCTTGTAAGAATATAAGGGTACAACTCTTGATATGAACTACTTACTATTATCAGTTGAATTAACCATGCAGGTTTCTATACATGATGGTGATCATATCCAGGTAAGGATTATGATTTCAGATTCATTGTAAGCATGTTATTAGCTTTATGAATAATGACATATGTTGATGCCTAGTAAGTGGCATCTTATGAGAATGATAGGATGTAAGAGCCATGAATATCATCAAGGTCATGCTTGTCAAATGACTTGTGATTGGACGATTGAGAAATGATAATTGATGTGAGTTAGACTTGATACATTTAGTATTCTACTTTCATAGCTGCTATGCTAATGATTAATGTTTGAAAACATGTATGATGCTAAAAGAATACTGAAATGTACCTAATAACCAAGTTTAATCATATCATGTAGAGCCCTGATCATAGATCCATCATTGTCAGAATTTAAATGATGGTGAAACAGGTTTTCCTAAGGGAACTCCTGGATCACATACTTTAGAGTATGTGGGGGAAAATGGATGTGTATATCCTTACATCCTAGTGTAGGAGTTGATGTTGATGTATCTTAATCCATCAACCCTTCACTATATGTTTATACCAGGATGATGTAACACTATTCTTCCAAGGGAATCTTTTATACCGCATCGATGAGAGATAAACATGAAATCTTTCGATGGCGAAGAGAGTGCAGAATGCCACTGTGACTCTAATAGTGAAGTACCAGAATACCCTGGTAAGCTATATTAGCAGGGACACTAGATGTCCTGCATGTTTATCCTCATTCTGACTAAGGTAGTTGAGGGTCATGAGAATCCGGCTCTTTCGATGACCTAGTATGATACCGATGCGACTTACTAGTGATCGGTTGGAGAATGAGCGGTATACCTCATCTCCGTAGGGCATAATGATGTTTGTAAAACATAATCAACCGCGTAGCATAACTGCTTAGGTTGAACTACGAGGAACATTGATTGATATTACATTGCTTGTTTTTAATATCCTGTTCAAGCATTAGTATACGTGTTCTTCATATTCCTTAAATAAAGATGAGTATTTGTTATCAAGCCTCCTGTGAGTAACCTAAATTACCTGCTCATGTTATTCCTTTGATTGCTTTTAACAAAGTTTCTGGCAGAGAGTTATAAATCTCGCTGGGACAATTATTAAAATTATCTCACCCCGTAGATTTCTACCTTTAGGTGGACGTCGAGGTCGAAGGAACCGATCTGCAGGTGGACAACAGCAACAACAGCAACAACAACAAATTTAGGAGCAGCAGTGACTTCAGGTGGAAACACTGTGTTGTCTAGTCTTATAGTCAGAATAGTCTTATGTCGTCTCTGTACACTCAGGTCCTAGGAGTTTGTTGATCTGAGAATTTTGAAATCTTGAGATTTTGTATCATGACGTATATAATCACTCGAGAAGTGATTTATCAGAGATGTAAATAGTTCATCTTACTTTTATAAAAGGAGTTTCAGGTTTTTAAGATCTCGTTTTCGAAAAGTTTTAATTTCTCGTGATTTTCGTATTCTGTTGTTAATCGAATCGCTTCCGCTATGTTTATCTTGTGTTTTGGAGATCAGAGCCCACATCTTCACTACCACCTTTATAGAACATTCTCTCATAGCACCAAACCATGAACCTCATGTATAAATAGCCCCCCACTACATCCAACATACTACACACTATTTTTGTCTCTCCTGACGTAAGAGAAATGACTATCTCTCTCTTTCATTTGCAACATGTCAATAGTGAATCCTTATTCTAACACCAATTGTTGTTCTAACACAATACTACTTTATGTATTATATCCATATTAATAATTGTTGCTTTTTTTGATCTATTATGTTATTAAATGTTCATATATACACATCACTAAAAGATCTAAGATCTTGCTCTTTGAAATCTCTATCGCCTCTATCTATTCCTATGCAATGGTCCTAACGTCCAATGATGGATCTACTCTGTGGGAGGTCGTGACGTGATTGAGACCACAACACACCAAATAATTAGGACCTTTAGGGCTATGATTGAAAAGCCATGACCGCAATTCACCTAATAATAAGTACCTTCAGGATTGCTGAGTCTGATCTTTGAATTATGAATACCTTTCTTATCCACACTTGGGTGGATTCAGAATCAGACATTTTGTGTTTTCTCACTGATTAAAATGCCAACCTTTTTTATCCATGTTTTATGAATAAAATAGGGTGGTGACTCCGAGCTTTATCAACTTATTGCTTTCTTTTTACTTTTTTGTTGTTTTCACGACCTCAAGGTCCATTAGATTTCCAGGTCAGGTTTAAAACTTAGTACATTATTTTTGTCAAAATCCATAATAATAATCATCTAGGGATATAAAGAAAATATTTTATATTATCCTCTTGGTATCATGTACTTGAATATGTATGGATTAACCAAAAAAACTTAAGAACATTTATTATGTTGATTCTCATTTCAAAAAAAGAATTGGAGTTTCCTTTCATAATATAATTACAAATTACATAAAGCATGGTCATCCAGCCAAATATGATTGGCTTCATAAGCATACACATAGTTACACACATATAAAAGAGGGTCAATGTAGCTACATTTCAACTATGTGAAACCCTTACAATTTATTTTTCTATTATAAAGCCATAAGCTATGTATTTATTGTTGCACATGTTATTCCCTTATTTAATTTATCTAGTGACCTTCCAAACAAAATATTAGATCTTATAAATTATACTTTTACATATTATTTCTCAAATTTTAGTGTTTATTTTACAACTTATGTACCTCGAGGCTCGCAGATTTTGGTATCTTCAATTCCATACGAGTTTTAGGTTACTGTATTTTGTTTAGGGCTTTTGGGAAAGAAATTGACAAGTAACATTCATTTTGCACTAAGTTTTCAAGTCATCTTTGCCTACACATGATTGGAAAATCATCATATACTCTGTTTAGAAAGTTCCTGGGAAAATGTATTGTGTATGAATATGATCACTACACTATGTTGTTATGGGTCATTAGCTACTTACATATAAATATATGAAAGCAGAACCATGATGCAAGTTTTTTATCGGATATCGTCAACAGATTAGGCGGGGGGCAAGCACAAATTTGATGTATATAGTGACAAAACCTTAATAACAATGTATTTATCATCTTATATTAGTAGTGCCAAATATTATTCACTTATACTACATTAACACATCCATTGAAGTATATAATGTAAAAGCTTGATGACATATGGTGTTGTTTGCATAATTTGAAGTCAATAGATTGATATTCTAGGACTATAATATATGGCTACTTCCTAGCTGATAGATGAATGATGATGGATTGGCATGACAATCCCGCATTTGTGAATAAATGATGATGGAAGGGATACCCAAAAAATTTGTACTTTGTAGTTGATTATGCCAGATGCCACTCTCTAGTCGATCGACAATCTTGTATAAGGGATGTGTATGTAAGACGTAGGCAATCTACACTGGTATGTAATCACAAGTGTTCTCAATTTGTGTGTTTCCTCTTTGTAATTATGAATCATATGGAATTAGGATGGAATTATTATCTCTACTTATGTGACAAATTTCTCAATTAGGGAACCCATCATGTCTTTTACTTGCAATAGTCTTTTTTAGTTTAAATTGTATTCTAAAAGTTGTGTGTCATATTCAACTACTCTCTTATTCTTGTATGTGGGGGGGTTGAGGTGTTGGTGGGGTGGGGGATATTCTCCATCAAATCCACATTATCTTTACTTGCAAATTGAAGTGCATGTGAACTCTATGATTTATAGTGGATTCATTCATTGTAGAGTTGATATGATGGTGCCCCATTTTTAGATCCAGTGAGACAAGCTTTATGCTTTATATTTGCATAAAGTGTAGAATCAGTGTATCAGAGGACACATTCTAGTACTGGATGGATACTAGATAGAGCAACCAAGAAAAAAAAGGATACAACTATATAAAAATGGAAAAAATCCTCAAATAAACCCTTATCAAAACAAAATTATCCCAAAATCTTGCATAATACATTGGGTATGGAAGTCCATGAGCCACAACTCATTATAAGTGGTGTAGGCCCAACTAAAAATAGAGACCCCATCACTCTGTCGTCGCAATGCCTCTAAATTTATCAACATGACTGATGGCACAACATTGGGTGTGGGCTCACTTGCACTCTTTAAATATAGTCAGACAAAATGCTTTGGCATTTTTCTTAAATTTTAGAAGTGTTGGTAAGCCCACGTTAGAGACTTTAAATAAATTCACATCTACTCTATCAACACACAATCTAGTCAAACCTTTGGTGTGATTTACAATAGATGAAAGGGCCTGGCCGGAACTCCCTCATAATCTACAGTTGTTCTCAAGTGAAGGCCCTCGAGGGTACACTTAGGTAGCCCCTAATTTTAATCCCTATGATGAATAGGCATCCCTCTTGATTAAAATCCTAAAGTTCATGTAGGTATTCACAAAAATGCCCCATACTGAGATAGGAACCTAAGCTAAAAGCCCTATTCTGAATGGGCATATATCCATTCAAACTAATATATTTGAGAGTCCTATCTTGAATAGGCATTCCTAAATAGGTACCAACATTCAAGCCCTATCTTGAATGTGTGTCTCTTTGAACTGAAGCCCTACATCCAAGTAGGCACACCCAACATAGCCCTATAGTCGAGTGGTCACTTCTTGTGAAAGTCCTATCAATAGATAGACACCTCGATCAAAGCCCTTCATACAATAGACAAATCTGCTCTTATCATGTTGAACCATCTTGTATTCAAGAGCTATCTAAGGAGCAAAAAATTGTCTGAGACAGACACTGGTCATAAAGGCCACCTAAAGTCTAAAAACATGTCTGATGCCCAACCATATCAATCTTCAACACTTTTGAAAAACAATAAATGCATCGAGGAAACCACAATTGATGAATGCAATCATTGGTCGTGAAGGTCACCTTAAATTGAGAAACTTGTTTGGAGCCCCATCTTATTAGTCTTATCAATCTCATCGATATAGGGATATGTTTTACGGATTAAACAAATGACTGATACTGTCATCGACCGTGAAGAACACCTCAAATCTGGAAACTTATTTGATACTCAATGTATCCATCTTGAGCACTCTTCTAGATCTACAATAGTAGATAATATCTTTGGAAGGTCCTAACAAACAACTTGGAACTCTTTGGATGACATGCTAATCCTCTGATGAATCCTACATCTTGTAGGAACTTTCAAATAATCATGTGCTTTCATTTCCATATCTACCCATCACTTTCCTAATACTTTAACTAGAGCCTTATATCTTCATACCTAATCAGACTCGATATCACTTCAAGAACAAACCATCCTAGTTAGGATTTAGTTCAAAGGAGGGTTGATCAAATCACGTGAGAACTAAAGAGTCGGAGATAATCGCTCGTCAACATTCTTGAGGACGGATGATAGACCAGTGAAGGAACGCATCGTGAGGCCCCCCCTTATCAAAACTAAGCCAGCCCAAAAGCTTGAACAATGCATTGGGTATGGAAGTCCATGAGCCCCAACTCATTATAAGTGGTGTAGGCCCAACGAAAAACAGAGACACCCACAATCTGCCGTCGCAATGCCTCAAAAATTATAAGCATGACTGATATAAAAATTATAAGCATGACTGATGGCACGGCATTGGGCGTGGGCTCACTTGCACTCTTTAAATAAAGTCAGACAAAATGCTTTGGGTATTTTTCCCCTAAATTCTAGGAGTGCTGGTAAGCTCACATCAGAGACTTTAAATAAACTCACCTCTACTCTATCAGCGCACAATCTGGTCAAACCTTGTAGTGGATTACGACAGCTGAAAGGGCCCGTAACTCCCTCATAATCCACGACTGTTCTCAAGTGAAGGCCCTCGAGGGTCCACAGCTGAAAGAGCCGGACGTTGTTGAGCAAGATGCCAAGATCCAAGCAGCCGGCCCAATTGCCAAATGCTGAAATCGCAGGATTCGAGTTCCGCCAATTTACTACCATGCTTCAAGAAGGCCGAGAATCATCCCCCTTGAGGCCTTGACCTTGAGGCACATGGGCATGGATGGAACACTGGCGCCTGCGCCACAGGCCAACAGCTGCTACTGCTAGCGAAGCAGCGCTCACAGGCCACAGACTGACGCAGACTGACGCCAAGCCGCAGCGAATGAGATTTCATTATTACCAACAAGCCCGACATGTATCAGGGCCCGTTTGATAAGAAGCAGTTCTCATATTGTAGTCTGATCACGGCTCAATTGGGTGTACTGGAACGTAGGGCTGTACATCGGTCCAAGACCGGACCGGACCGGACCGGACCGGATCGGATGGAGACCTGAATAAGTAACTTGGACCGAAGACCGTACCGAATAAGAACCGATCCGGTCTAGGACCAGACTGGGACCGGACCAAGACCGGACCGACTAAAATTCTTACTAGTTAAAAAATATGAAAGAATTATGTTTTGACATGATTAATAACTTTATTTCACTACTTTTAGTGAGAAAATTCAAATATATATCTAGTGTAATTTATTTGGATGTTTTTGTACTTTCACATGTTTGATGTAACAATTCTTGTTCTCATTTTATATGAACACATATTTATTAATCAGCCCAATGCTAGCCAATTGTATTTTGTTGAATAATTATTTTTGCACGAAAATAACTTTATATATAGTGTAACTAATAGTTATCAAACACAGTGTATGAAACTTAAGTTGATTTCTTCTCATGTCATATTCTCACAAGTATTTACTTCTAATCTTAGAGTAATAATATTTCTAATGAGTTATGTATAACTTATTCTTTCTATATTTGACCATCATGCACTTCATTCCCAACAATTCTTCATAAGCCTTAGCACTAATCTAAACTTTTATTGTCTTTAATTCATAATAAGAAGATATTAGTTTATGTTATTCAGTCCAATTGTCTAGACCGGTCTGGAGCAGTTTCGGACCGGAATTTTGGAAAATAGAGGACCGATGACTAGACCGAAATTAAAGTCGGTCCAGGACCGGAGAGGACCAAATAGTCAGTCTGGTCCGGTCCATCGGTCTGGACCGATAAATGTACATCCGTACTGGAACGTTATTCGGTGGTTTTTAATATGTTGGTCACACACACATGCCTCACGAGCTGCGGGCTGGGTGATTTTCTTGGTAAACAAGTTGATTTGGGAGTGTGACATGACAGACATTAATTAGATGGTAGCTGGAGGTTGAGTAACAGATAAATGAATTTGTTTCTCTTATAACTTTTGAACTGTGAAGAATTTTTTGATGAAACAAAAACTATAAAAAATACATTCCAACAAGATTAATATTGATATATTTTTGAGAAAATTGTGATGAGAGAGAAAATTATTTTGTTTTTTAATTTCTAAACTGTGATGAATTTTTGAACGAAACAAAAATTATTAAATTTGTGATAAATAATACATTCAAACAATAGTAATGTTGATATACTTTTGAGAAAAGAGGTAAGAAAAATATGAGGGAAGTGATGATGGAAGATTAGAGAGTGGGGAGAAAAGTAGTGGGGGAAGATGAGGGAAGTAAGAGAAGTAACGACAGCTTCCAAAAAGCATCCAAAATTTGATAAATAAATGCCCAAAAATTAAGTGCTTGAAAATAGTGAATATGGGCAAAAAAATCTAAAGGTTCCTAAACATAACTATATAGCACCCAAAAATGACTCTAAGCATCTAAAAATGATGATATGCCCACAGATGGATGAAAAGCGCCTAGAAATGACTAAACATCGCCTAAAACGACTAAATAACGCCCAAAATTTGCTTAAATTGCTCTAAAATATCTAAAAGCACCATTTTTATTCTTTTGGTTGTCAATAAACTATTTCTAGGTGTCAAACAAATCTATTTGGGCGTCGTTACCTTGTTATTGGTTGTCAATTATCCTTAGTCATGATTTAACACATATAATATTTATTTGGGAGCAATTTTTATGATTCTGGGTGTCAATGAATCATATCTGGTCGTCAATTAACCATTTTGGGTGTCGATTAGTCATTTCTGGGTGCCATTAAGTTGTTATTGGGTGTGAAGTACCCTTAAACCTTAATTAATATGTACAACCATATTTGGGTATCATTAAGTTGTTCTTGGGTATCAAATAAACTTATTTGAGTGCCATAATGTTGTTTTGGTTGTCAATTAACTTAGTCATGATTTGACACGTACGATATTTACTTGGGCGCCATTTTTGTAATTCTGGCTGTAAATGAATTATTTCTGGGCATCAGTGAACCATCTCTGGGTGTCAATTAGCCATCTCTGTGCATCATTAAGTTGTTGTCGGGCGTGAAGCACCTTTACTCCTTATTTTATTTCTACAACCATATTTGGACATCATTAAGTTGTTCTTGAGTGTCAAACAAACTTATTTGAACGTCATTATGTTATTTTTGTTTGTCAATTACCTTAGTCATGATTTAACACATATGATATTTATTTGACCATTATTTTATAATGTTGGGTGTCAATGAACCATTTCTTGACGTCAATGAACCATCTCTGTGTGTCAATTAGCCATTTCTAGGCGTAATTAAGTTGTTGTTGGGCGTGAAGTACCCTTACTCCTTATTTAATGTGTACAATCATATTTGGGTAACATTAAGTTATTCTTGGGTGTCAAATAAACCTATTTGGGTTCCATTATATTGTTTTTGGTTTTCAATTACCTTAGTCGTGATTTAACGCATACAATATTTACTTACACATCATTTATATATTTTTGGGTGTCAATGAACTATTTTTAGGTATCAATGAACCATCTCAGGGTGTCAATTAACCATTAAGCGCCAATTCATCTGTGGATTTATTAACTGGTTCAGTGTCAAACAATCATTTTTGGGCGCCATTAAGTTGTTGGGTGTCAAACAAACTCAGTTAGGCTCCACATATTGTTTTTAGTTGTCAATTACCTTAGCATAATTTAACACGTATAATATTGTCTTGGCCTCTATTTTTATACTTATGGGTGTCAATGAATCATTTCTAGGCGTCAATGAGCCATCTCTAGGTGTCAATTAACCAGTGGGTGCCAATTCATCCGTGGATTTGTTAACTATTTTATTTTTTATATTTATCCAACAACTTATCTTTTCTCTCAGCCATAGTCTTGTTTGAATGTATTTTTATCACAAATCTAATTGTTTTTATTTTATTAAAAAATACATCATGGTTTAAAAATTATAAATAAAACAATTTTCTCTCTCATCACAATATTTGTCAAAATATATCACTATTAGTCTTGCTGGATTGTATTTATCATAAAAAATCCAATGGTTTTTGTTTCATCAAAAAATTCTTTACGGTCCAAAAGTTATAACCAAAACAAATTTATTTGGGCAGTGTTACTGTGGGTTGTCGTTGGTTGTTGATTTGAGAAAAAAACAATGTGAGAGAAGTGAGGACAACAACAGACAAGACCACTTTTGGTTGTACGTGACTCGCGTGTAAACTGACATGCGCTTGCCAAATTTAACCCTTTACATATACTCAACTACTATTTTGACCCTACATTCTTCTCATACACTAGGCCTTTCCTAGGGCCGCTAGCTCTATCTCTGCTGCAACCTCTACTGCAACTTACAATCCTTTACTATAAGCCCTTATTTGATAATAGATCGGGCTTGAACGCTTAGGATTGGCACAATCCCATTGATGGGATATTCGTAGTCCAAGTGTGATTACTACTATAAGCCTGACTTGCTTCAATGTTTAACATGACCTATTTGATAGGAAGCAATTTTAGATTCTAATTTGAACACCATTTGCGATTTAAACAATTTTTTAGTTGTTTAATGGTTTTTAATCTGGTCATAGGTAGATGGAACGCCTGTGCCAATTTGTAGGAAAAAAACATTCTTCTTCTGCTATCCACCATCTTGTCAAAAGGGAGTAAAAAAGATGGTGACAAATAAGAAGTGAGATTTATAAAATGGAAAAAAAAGGAAGGAGGTAGATATAGAGGAGGAGATAAATAAGGAGGGAAGTAGAGAAAGTAGTGGAGATTAAAAAGAAAGGAGGTAGACAAAAAGTGAGATAACTAAGGAAAAATGTTTAAAGGAGAGAGATGGATATATTATTATATTTATTAATATATATACATATCAAAATGTATTTCCCTGTGATTTTTTCACTTTACTCCTCTTTTAGCATTATTTGTATATATGTTGGCACAATATCAATTTTTTAGAATTTACACAATACCACAATTTATACTTCTCTCTTCTTTTGGTAATGTACTAATGTTTACTTCTTTCATCTTTACTTTTCTGCTCTCTCTTGTGCACTTCTCTACTCCTGTGAGTATAGTGGCCAATTTGTTTATTTCTCACCTCTTTTGATATTGTATCAACTTATTTACTTCTTTCTGATAGCATCTCATTTTATACACTTTTTGCATATATTCTATACCTCTCCTGACATATCTTTTATAGATGTTTTCCACCTATTTTAGTACTTTATGCCAATAATATTATTTGCACATCCTTTCCACCTTTGTAGGATCACATCAAGCCACGGATGTGGTTAGCACCTCGACCTCGACTCATCGACCACTAGGGACCCTCCCACCATGGTCGATGCCCCCACGATCACACCGACGCACCGTGATAGTGGTCTCTTGGGCCTTTTTTGGTTACAACCTTCAACCCACACATTTCAACCTCGATCGGTACCTCGACCAAGGTCAGGCCTTGACCGAGGTGATGCCTTGACCGCGGTGAGGCCTCGACCAGCCATTATGGTAGCCTCGACCGAGGAGATGCCTCAATCGACCACAATCAAGCCTCAATCATGGCATGGATGGTTAAGTCGGCGGGAAGCACCTATAAATAGGCCACCCACCTCGACTTGTCATAGGATCAAATCATCAAGGACCACGAAGTGCTACCAAATTTGATACCCACTCTTATCCATCCGATCAGTCTTGGATCTCTGAAGACGTAAGCTGGGGAGAGAGAAGACTGAAGGCCCCTCTTCCTTGAAAGGAGAGCTTCTGCACCACCCATTCCAGATCTAGATTCAAAGGAGTATATTGGTGTATCACCATCTTCTCTCTCTCTTCTAGATCTATCATCTATGTTACGTTGTACCCCTTTCATCTTTGTGGTTATGATGTATCTATCATTTTGTAACACCATTATGCTTCCTGTTAACATGTGTCGCTAAACACTTAACTCTAGTTGGGAGTAGCTACTAAGGATCTCCCAACATGTATATTCTTGCTCCCCTTTGAATACATATATGCTCATATCAAAATTATCTCCATATGCTTGTTCTTAATGCTTCACTTGTATGCTTAGCTACCATCTTGTGATGTTTGATCGTTGGTACCTCGAAAGAGTTGTACCTTCTTTATCTAGTGTTATTGAGTAGTATGATTGCATGAGAATGTTAGATTGCTAAAGCTTATGGTCATATGATTTGCTTTGTGGTTGTAAGGTTGTTATCTCAAGAGGGAAGCCACCTTAGATCATAGATCTATCCTTATCTTGAGAGAGGAGGGAATGCATATTTTTATGGCTACTTGTAATCTTGATAGGAGTATACGAAGGGGAGTGAGTTTTGCATGTTGGTCAGAGATCTTATATGTGAAACCCGATCCAAATTCCCTTCCACATGTTTGTTTCTTATCATTCATTCTTGTTTTCTCTTGTTGTTATTTTTCTTTCTTTCCTTTAACTTTCCTTGTTTTGGCTTGAGCACCATCGTTCCTTAGGGAACAACCTTATTTAAAACCCATCTATTTTCCTAGAGTATACGAGTGTGAGACCATGCGTACTTAACACCTGTTGACCTTGTCCCTATGGTTCGACCCCGATTACTACATCAAACCTAGTATAATAGTTGCGGGGGTCTTGAGTGTCAGGTTATAATCTTAAAAGTCTGACTACTCTGGATTCTTTCAATTTTGGACGCGCGATTTTAACCAGTCTACTTTTTGGTGCCGTTGCTGGGGACAAGGCAAAATGACATTGTTAAGAACTTGAGTCCACTCACTATACTCTCGTGCCTCAAGCTTAGTGATAAGCTTGAATACACGGAAACCTTAAATATGCTACCCTACGATTACATAGAATAGTTTTTATATAACACATCCAGTTTTCTAACTCGACTGTGCGGTCTATTCAAGGAACCTGGAGGAAAGTAGATCCATTCGATTTTTCACCTTGAACATTGAATCACCATGCCTCCTCGTGTGGACGGTATTCTCACTAGGGACGAACGGAACGCAAGAGTCCAACATGATCCCCCACCACATGAGATGGATGAAGATAGGGATGGTCGTCACTTGGATTGTCGTAACATTAGTAAGAATGTCGTGAGGAAGAATGACATGAAGAAGAATGACGCTACCATCACTGTAGAAGGCACCATCGCAATCATCATGAAAATGAACATAAGCGCAATGACTGGAATAGTGAAAGCGAAGATGATGAAGAAGGAAAAACTCTTAGAGAGTTGGCAGCTACTAGGGCCAATGAATCTTGGAGATTTTGTCTTTTGACCCTCTTTCCCATCTTTTCCTTTCATTTCTATCCTCTTTGACCTTTCTGTTTAATTTGTGGAGAATATGATGGTTTAGTGAACATTTGTTCACCTTTTATGTCAATAAAGGGTTTTATACACAAATACCTCAGTAGTAATCTAAGTAATGGGTCTAATATATAAAATGTCCACTTAAGTAATAAAAATAATGATGGAATTCATGCTAGAACTTTCTAAGACTTTTGAGAATAGGGAAAAGAAAAGAAAATCCAAAATATGCATAAAGGAGATGATAAATGCTATAAATAGGATAAAAGGAGATAATGTGGAATATATTTCCAAAAATCTCAATTAAATAAACCCACTAGATAATTTGATACACACATTTGTTTTCTTGAACTGAAAGTTACTTAAGGGTCATGTATCATCCAATGTGGAAAATATAAAGATATATAAAAGCCTTTAGGAAATAAGCCAAGAAAGAGAAATAAATTATCTAATGTTCTCAAATTGGAAAACTAACTCCAAATTCGTAATCTAGGAATAAAAATAAGCCTTTGGGCAAGTTTTCAATTAATTTGGATAATATTTGGATAATGTGAAAAAGTAGGATAGAGAAAGTGTGTAGAACCTTAATTTTAATAATTAATTAAATAAATGGCACAAACATGACCAAATAATAGTAAAATTGTATCCAAGACATTAATTGGGACACATGGGTGAAATTTGATCATATTTGGATAATCATAGAGTCATAAATGTAGGAGGAAAGAGAAAATAAGTTTTGAATTATTTAACTTATTAAAAGTTTTCAAAAATAAAAACTAATTCCATATTCGGATTCTACATGTCAAATTAAATCAGGGTGTCAAGTTTTATTAGATTTGGAAACCATTTGAGCCATCAAAAGAAGAAAGAGAAAATTATTAAATAACATATCTCTCACTTTAGTAGAAATAAGAAATTGATAAGGAAATAAATGTCACATGCTTTAGACTTATTCTATGTGATTGGACATCCAGGGTTCCTCGGTGGACCCAGGTCCATTTATCCGATGGTAGGTGGTCGTCTCCTACCTCAGTTTAGTTTGGGAAATAAAAGCTTGGTTTTGTGAAAATTAAAAAGTGGATATCTATCTCTCTACTCACTCATTTCCCACGATTTTTGGACCCACATTTTCCATTTTGGATTTCATATCTTTTTCTACCCTACTCATATAGTTTCATGAAGAATGGAGGAAACTCCCCATTGCTTGCTTCCCAAGCTTTTTGGCAACCACCCTCCTCGCCACATCTATTCCCCTCACATATATATAACCCCACAAAAGTCTTCCTCGACCCCTATGCAACCCTGCTCCTCTCCTAATTTTTCCATTCATCATGTCTATGGACACCGGTAGTCAAGTTGTCGACCGAGGCTTGTGACGCCTCTACCTTCCTCCTTTGTGGTTCTCCGGCCGAATTGATGGCTTCAGTAAGTCCAGTTTTGCTCCCTCTTTCTTTCCGATCTTTCGGTTTCAAGTTTGATGTCGAATTGCGGTTTTGCCAATCTCACGCAAGCTGCTGCTCATGGAGCTTGAGCCATGGGCAGTTGGCGTGTGAGGAAGAAACTCCATTGTGGATTTCCGTTTCTGCCCCCGCTTTGCCTTCTTTCTTTCATTTTCTTACCAAGGGGAAGTTTAGTAATTTGGCCCTCATCCTTCTTCATTTTGGGGTGAGTCAACCACACCTTTGACCCCTGACTTGGCCTCACCTGATTGGGCCAAGTCATCTGGGCCCGACACTCTCTATCATTCTCTTTCTCGCTTGTTTGAATTAAAGAATTTTTTGATTGGTCGAAGATGTAAAATTCATAACTTTTTATTCCTTTGACCAAAAATAAAAATAAAATATGTTCTGAACTTGGAAATATGTGCTCTTTCTAATAAAAATATTTCCCAAGGTTGATTTCGAGTTTTGTCGAAGGTGATTATTTAGAAAATGGATTAATTACTTAAAAATCACCAAAAATGCATCTAAAAGTCCATATCTCTAAAATACCTAAAATTATATGTTATTTTGATTAGAAAACCCTAACTAAGATAGTGATGATATTTTTAGGACCTAAATTGATGGTTTTTAGAAAAATCTAGTAACTTTAGGGTTTTAATTCTTTAATGAATGTACATAATTCAAATACATGAACATGGTTATGATATTAGTACAAGTGGACCCTGATCTCATTTAAAGGTTTTGAAAAGTGGTTTCTAAGACTCTAAGGAAGAGGTATGTGCATCTAACATACTTTAGTTGGGAAATTTTATGCCTTAACCTAGTTTTCCATTATGAGGCTTAATTGAACCTTATTCTTCTATTCCTAAAACCCTAATTTGCTTATGCCTCAAATCTGTTGAGATATCATCTTGTTTGGGTTTTCATCCCCACTGCCATGCTTTTATTTCATATGATTATTCTTTCCATAACTACGTTTTCTAGTATGTAGATTTATGTTCTATTTAATCTAAAAGTAGAAGTACTTATGTACAACCACCCACATAGGGCATGTAAATAATCGCCCTGGGGAATGTCTTATTCTCCCCATAATATTTTAGGTGTCTGGGAATGTCTTATTCTCCACTCACCTAAGGTTAGAGGTATGGTAGGTGCCTCAACCCTACTTAGTTAGGTAGACATAATTATCTTACATGCAAATCCTTTTAATTTAATTGTTAATGGCAAGTTTCTTTTGATATGGCCTCATACTCTTATTATCTTCATCTTATGATGAACCCTAGCATGTATTTATTTACTTTACTTTTCTTGTTATCCTAGATTAGTTTTTTGACACATACTTTTCTTTCCTTTCCCTTTTGCTGGGTGCCTTTCCAACCACCCAGGTGCTAGCTAGGTAATGGATAAGACAAGGAGAACATAGTTTTGGCTTGGACCTAGCTGATGGAGGTGTTGCTTGGAGATAAGATTGTAGTAGTATAGACTTCCCTCTTTCTAGATCCTATTTGTTGTATCTTGATGTAAACCATAAAGGGAGAATTTGATATATTTTTGTAAACCTTTTTATGAAATTGAATATATTCAGTAATTTTTATTCATCTGCTTTCCAATGGTCTTTTGTATACCAATATTTATAAATTTAGAAAATTTATGCCCATTCTATCATACCTTTGAGTGTGTTTGTACTGGATGTCAATTCTTCAAATTTTTAGTAAAGGGGTGATTTCACTCCTTTACAACATGGTATCAGATCCCATGGTAGTTAGAATCTGACTATTTTAGTTTTCCCCCTAGTTAGAATCCTTACCTTACATAGTTTCCCTTTAAGTTACATGATTACCCTAGATTTGATATATGATTGATTTAGGATCCTATACTTCCACATTAGTATTATGATGAATAAACCTTAAAATACTCATAACTAAAACATGCATAACTTGATGTTGTTTAGGTTTGCCTTTAGGCAACTATTAGGGCATGAAGTTGAAGCAAAGGTGTCTAGAAAGGATCAGGGTTTTGGGGGTTGGCAATATTTTCTTCCGTGCCACTAGCTTGGTTTACGAGGACTCATGTGCCCATATGATACCGGCCTGGCCTGAGCTAATATGAATTTCCCAAAATAGTGTGCTTTTAGGCAATAGTAACCTTAGACTTCTATGTTGTATATCTTTGGAACCCTAAGTGTTAGGTGTAGGATGACTTGTTTGAGGATAGATACCAAGATAGTTTCCTTATGTCCCTTAGGACCACATGCTTGGATGGTTTATCCCTAGAACCTAGGCTTTGAAGTTTGGGATTAAGTGAGCTATTAGAGTGCACAGTGGAAGTGTGATGGATCTTGTACATGTTGTAGTAGACTTATCATTTCACCCTAGTTTAGTTTGGCTTGATAGGTCAAACCCTTTAAGGGGTGGAGTATAGTCAGTTTGATGATGTTGGGTGGTTAGATTTGGAGGATGAAATCCTCTTTAGGGGGATGGAACCTTATGACATCTTGAAATCTATCTACTCTATCTTTAGAAACCCTAACTCCATGAATAGGAGGTTAGTATAATTGGATCCTTGGTTTTGACCAAACATGTAATAATGGTAACCCTAACATGCTTGTTCATATATTAATGAACATAAAATGATCATATGAGGAATAATTTATATGATCAACCCCTAATGAATATCCAATTCACATAATATGGGCCACTCACATATTAATACTAATTATGGATACACATGATACTAATAATGTCATGAACTGATAAACCTTAATGAGAAAGAAAAGTGTAACCTAATATTGGCATTAATGCATGCTATAATGAAATATGATGATCAAGTTGATCCTAAACCCCTAAGTTGTAATCATATAACCTTAACATGTACACCCTTAGTGATATTCATTTTAAATTAGTGGCATTAGGTGTCATAATCAGATAACCTACCTTGATGTACATAAATGATGTATATTCACCTAATCATAGATTAATTAATGTGAAATGTATATCACCTTGTTACCTAGTACACACCTAATTAATCACCTAATGTAAACCAATTCATTAATATGTAATTTGTCTCACCTTGATCATTAAAATACATATAATGGATTCAATATGAATACGAAGTGATTGGATTCACTTAAAAGTGCAAAATCAATAATATAAAGGAATAAATATGAGAAAATGATTAATGATGACATTAATGTGAATAATAAAGATAATGTGGCAATGAGATAATGTTTAATATAAATATATGTAATTGATGTGACATAATTTGGAGTAAAAGAAGACTTAATAATAAATTGAATATTCCATGCAAGATAATTTGTTATAATTAATATAATGATAATATGAGGATAATGAAGTGTAGATCCAAATTATTAATGATCAAATATATTTAGATAATTGAGTAACCTCTAATTGTGCATAATAATGAAATATAACTCTTTTGGAAATAAAGTGAATATGACATGCCATAATTAAAAGAATAATAATGATAAGGTGATATCCCAATAAATATAATGTTAATGAGCTAAAAATATTAATAATGTCAAATCTCATAACAATAATCTTAAGAGTGGAACCCTAGGTGACCCTCGAAAACCAGACCTATGAGAAGATGTTGGTGAAAGTTTTGGTGGATGTTTCATGGTTGGAGGAACAACCTGAAGTTAGTGTGGAATTATTGCACACTCACCCTTCCCTCCTTGCTTGTTATTTTGGGGATGAATTTCTCTTTAAGGGGTGGAGTGTTGCAACATAACAAATCTTGGACATTTTGTCTTTTGACCCTCTTTCCCATCTTTTCCTTTTATTTCTATCCTCTTTGGCCTTTCTGTTTAATTTGTGGAGAATATGATGGTTTAGTGAACATGTGTTCACCTTTTATGCCAATAAAGGGTTTTATGCACAAATACCTCAGTAGAAATCTAAGTAATGGGTCTAATATGTAAAATGTCCACTTAAGTAATAAAAATAATGATGGAATTTTTTCTAGAACTTTCTAGGACTTTTGAGAATAGGGAAAAGAAAAGAAGTTCTAAAATATGCATAAAGGAGATGATAAATGTGTTGGATCTAAAGGCTGGGGGTGAATAGAGCTACAAAATTTCTCACAAAATAGATTAGGCCTTCAAATTATATCTATTTTAGATCAATAGCTAGATGTCAGTTTGAAGTCCTATCTAACAAGCATAGAAAGGATGAGAGAGGTTGATAGGAAGCACTTGATAAAGGAATGTAGAGTGGTTCCACACGTCAAACTAGAAGTGAGTCAGTCCACTACCTAGAGAGGTCAACCTCTAGGACTTTGCAAGTGCTTTTGTCTACATTATCACCAAAGAGATTACAACACAAGACCACCAAAGGACTTACCCATCAAACCACAAGGAGATATCCACCTTACCAAGGAGCTTACCCACTTAGCTTGAGTCTTTAGCCTTCACCAAGGTCTTACCCACTCAAGCTCAAGTCTTCCGCCTTAAAGGACTTTGCCTCTCCTCTTGGATCTTCAGCCTTTTCCTTCTCCTTCACCTAGAGAAGATCACCACCACTTCATCAACCTTGAAGAGGACCGTCTACAGCTCCTTCTTCACTCGTTGGAGATTGCTTCACCTTTTCTTCATGTAGGAAGGGGATAGAGAAGTAGGAGAATATGAGAGCTTGACATGCAAAAGGGTGGATCTCTCTTACAATATGCCTAACTCACTCACAAATCACGAAATGAAGTGTAAACTAGAGAGAGAAAGGGGTTCAAGGAGTAGTAGCACTCTCAACTATAGCAAGGACCTTGATTTAATTGAAAGAGCAAACTTGGAATGAACTCCAAGGGGTCCTATTTATAACTGAGGGTTCTCTCGTGAGTTAGGGAACACTTAGGGCCAAAATATAACCATTTTCTTCAAAGCAACAGATCTATTTTCACCTCAAACAAGTCACCAATGGTTATAATCACTTTTTCTATATTTTCCGTACAGTGCATTTGGTCAAGTTTTAATAAAGGTAACTCGACGGATCAACTAAAAGACAAATCCAATTTTCAAACTATCCAATTTTCAAACTATCGGTCGAGTTTATTCTGGGGAACTCGACCGATCAGCCAAAATTGAATTTGGTCAGTGAGTCGGTCGGTCGAGTTCTGTGAATGCACAACTCGACCGATGGCCATCTTCAGAAAATCAATCCATAGGATCGGTCGAGATTGTAACTCGACCGATCAACAACATGTGACTGATTTTCTAAATTGGCTATAAAGTGATTAAAACTTGGTATTAAGTGTCCCACTTATTTTTTCTCATCTTAGTTACAAGTCATATCATCAATACAAGTGATTAAAAAATTCTTCTAAGGTCGTTTGAAGTCATTTCCTTATTAACAAACTTGCATTCCATTTGACTTGAAATTGGACAAGCTAAGGCTTATGTAATTTGATCATTTTTTATGTACCTAAAGCCTAAAATCAATCTTGAACAAACATATTAGATACATATGAATGGAATGGTTAAGTCATTATCAAAATATTGACAATGTATAACCTCTAGGTCAACAAAATGCTATGAATAGGATAAAAGGAGATAGTGTGGAATATATTTCCAAAAATATCAATTAAATAAACCTACGAGATAATTTGATACACAAATTCATTTTCTTGAATTAAATGTTACTTGAGGGCCAAGTATCACCCAATGTGGAAAATATAAAGATATATAAAAGCCTTTAGGAAAAAAGCCAAGAAAGAGAAATAAAATATCTAATGTTCTCAAATTGGAAAACTAAGTCCAAATTTGTAATCTAGGAATAAAATTAAGCCTTTGGGAAAGTTTTCAATTAATTTGGATAATATTTGGATAATGTGAAAAAGTAGGATAGAGAAAGTGTGTAGAACCTTCATTTTAATAATTAATTAAATAAATGGTACAAACATGACCAAATAATAGTAAAATTGTATCCGAGACATTAATTGGGACACATGGGTGAAATTTGATCATATTTGGATAATCATAGAGTCATAAATGTAGGAGGAAAGAGAAAATGAGTTTTGATTTATTTAACCTATTAAAAGTTCTCAAAAGGAAAAACTAATTCCATATCAGATTCTACATGTCAAATTCAGTAATGATGTCAATTTTTATTAGATTAAAAAATCGTTTGAGCCCTCAAAAGAAGAAAGAGAAAATCATTAAATAATGTATCTCTCACTTTAGTGAAAATAAGAATTTGATAAGGAATCAAATGTCATGCAGTTTAGAATTATTCCAAGTGATCAGATGGCCAGGGTTCCTGTAAGGACCCTGACCTTCATTTAGGGTTTACCCTGTTTGCTTTGCTTAACCTTGATGCTCTGTTGCTTGCTAATCACCTTTAAGTGGTGATTAGGGTTTGTTTGAGCTTTGTTGAGAGTTGGAGGGGCTACTTGCAAATAACCCAAGTCTAGGGTTTTGTGGGCAAGTTTGCCACCTTGTGAGGTGTTCCTCTCTCTTTGCTTCCTCTGGTGTTGAGAGGAGGGTTTGGGCTCGTTGTTGAGTTGTTTTGGGCCTGATTGAGCTTGTTTGGGCCTTGTTGAGTGTTGCCTTTGCTTCTTCATGCCCTGTGTCGGGCAAGGGCAAGCTGTGTCAGCCTGAGCTTGTGACACCCAGGGTTTGTATCACCCTAGTGGTTGTATCGCCCAAGATGGGGAGTGTATCGGCCAAGGGGAGTGTGTGTCGCCCATGGTGCCTTGTTGTGTCGCCCATGGTGTTTGACCTAGCTTTGACCTCGTTTGTGTCACCACTAGTGGACACTTGGTGCATGATGGTTACATGTGGCAATAACCTTGGACATGTGTTTAGGGCTTGCTAGAGTGGTGGATCGTGTACTAGGACAAGTGTCCCTAGGTAGGCGAAACCTTGCCTTGCTCTACCTTGTTTTCTCCTCCCTTTCCTTCTATATAGGTGTGTCCTTTCCTTTGCTAGGAGTTCCTTTGGTTCCTTTGCTTCTCCTCCACCTTGGTGCATGACACACCCCTCTCTTTGGCAAGTGGTGCCCGATACCCCCCCCACTTGGAGGAGCAGCTTGGCGGCCGATAGCTTTGGAGTCTTTTTCTTCCTTGCTTGGTGGAGCTCGGAGCTTGCTTAAGGCGGGTTGCATAACTCCTAACCCTATCTACACTACTCTCTTTTCATGTTCTTATATGTTGCTAGCTTTGTTTCTTGCTTAGTATCCTTGTTGGCCGATCCTTAGGGTTTAGGGTTTCTTGGTGAGCAATACTCCTTTCTCTCCTTGGTCTATAGGAGTGAGTTTAAGCTTCTAGTATCATGAGCAACACCCCTCTTTCTCTTAGCCGATTGAGGTGAGCTTGTGTTCTAGTTGCTTGAGCAACACTCTCCTCTCACCATGGACTTGAAGGGTGAGCTTGGTTGTTGTGGACCTTGTTTAGGGTGTTCTTGTGTTGCCCGATGGGTGATAGGTGGTGTGCAAGACCCCTCCTTATTAGTTGATTGAGGTGAGCCATCTCCTTGACCCTCTAGGGTTCTGGGTGTCCTTATGCTTGAGGAAGATGACAACCTTGTGAGCTGCACCTTGGACGATATGAGTTTAAGGGAGGTGTCGCCCGACAGTCCTCTTAACCTACCCCTTTGGACGATATGCTTGGGAGGTGGTGTACGACACCATGTCTTTGTGACGGGCGTCACACCTTCCTTGCCTTGTGTCGACCGATAGGCCTGGCTTAGTTGGTTGCACGATAGGTCTCTTAGACTTTGCCCTTGTGACGGCCGTTTGGCCCTTGGTTAGTTAGTTGGTCAGTAGCCTTTTCTGGTTGTTTGAACTTGTATACCTGACTTAGAGACAGCTGGTTGTTGTTATGCCCTGCTGGACAGAGTGTTGATAGTTGGCCTGCTGTGGGCGTTGCACCCTTAACCCTGATGGGCGTCATCCTAAGTTCTGTGAGTGTCGACTGACAACCCATGACGGGCGTTGCGTTTTACCGTGATGCCCAACACCCCGTTACATGTCATGTTTCTTTGCTTAGCTGCTAACACAGCGTTGCACATCACATGCTTGGCCGTTATGTGTTGACCGACAGGTGCTGGGCGATAGGGTGAGTACCTTGCCCGATACACTCTATAGTGAGGGCATGCTGCCCGACACAACTTTTAGTGAGAGTTCTTGGTGTTATTAGCTAGGGTTCTGCCCCCCATATAAATCATTTTACTCGATGAGAATTATTATAGTAACGCTTGTTTATGTAAAACACATGTCTTTACACATGAATGTGACCCTCTTGATTCTCTGTATTATACTAAGGAGAATGATAGGCACGTAATATGGTTTTCTTAAAGATATAATCATAAGTTGATGCATGATTAAGGAAGCATATCTAACCATTGATGTAACCTTATGTGATTGCATGATCATTCTATGATTATTGTACACTAACCATGCAGGTGAGGCCTAGCCAAGAAAAATGTCTATAAGGTATATGTGATGAATAACACTACTTCGATAGTCACTCTTGATACTGAGATAACATGTATAATGTGATTCCTATTCCATGATGATGATGATATAAGCCTTGAGAGGCAGTGGCACTATGTGATGAGGGATTGAGATCCCATGGTCTGTGATGATCCTTGAGAGTGATCTAGATTGATTGGAAAGAGGCCAAGTGATAACATGTGATGTGGGATCCTTGTGATGGATCAGTATGATGTGAATTGTAGTAAAAGCAACTATTGAGTTTTATATTGTTTACTTCTGTTATTATTGCATGTTATACAACTTGGTTGAATCTTGCAATCCACATAAAAGATACTAATTAATCATAGTGGAATATATCATGTAGTTGCCCTGGCCATAGATCCATCATCGTCAGGAATTGGTGATGGTGAAACGAGTTCTCCTATGGGTTAACCCGGAGTGCATATTGTTGAATATGTGAGGTTGCTCCTAGCCTAAAGTGAGGAGGTAAGAGTGCAACTTCGGTTGTAGACTCAAGGGTGCGGGTTCAGGTCTGTAGCCCAACTATGATAAGAGCATGGTGAACAGGCCCATGGCTCAGGATATGTGATATGAGGAGCATGAATGCGTTCATGGATCAGAGCACGGTGAATAGGCCTGTGGCTCAGTTTCACTATCACCGAGACCTGTACCAAGGCGGGATAGGCAGAGGGTATCCTGCGGGAGCTGACCCTGTGGATAAGACCACTTCAGCATGAGACTGTGGTCCTGCTTGTGTTGTACTCATGCACTGACCATGAGGCAGAGAGGTCGTGGAGTCTGTCTCTTCCATTGACCTTGTATGACACCGGCTTGGGTTTCGTAACCGAAGGTTGGATCTTAGCGGTATGGCTCACTTCCTCAGGGCATAATAATAATAATAATAATAATAATATGTAATCCATCTGAATAGTAATTGCTTGAGACAAATACGAAACATTGGTTGAGGCCTTGTTTGTGTAGATAATCTTGTTATATCTTGCTAGGAGAAATGCTTGAGTACACCCGGTAAGCTTGCTAAGTATGAACAACTTTCCTTTATAACTGCTTTTGTTATACTTCGTATCATCTAGCTACTTTATATATATATATATATATATGAGGTTTTGTAGTTTCAGCGGGGAGTTATATTTCTCACTGAGACAATGTTCAATTGTCTCACTCCACTGGTTTTCAGGTGGTCGAGCTAGACGTGGTGGTGGTCGCGGAGTTGCGGCCGAGCAGCAAGAAGAACAGTAGGAGGCAAGCGATGGATATGCTACTGTTTTGGATGTTTTGTAGTAAAGTCTAGAGTCATCCCTGTACTCTCAGGTCCTTGGCGGTGTTTTGACGTTGTTTCACGATGTATAGATGTTGATGTTTTGTATATCCTTCTGCTGGCTAGATGTCGGCCTTTATGTATGTATAAATAGGTGATGAAATCATGTGATGACAAGACAGCTGTTGCTCTAAGCTGTGGACAAGTTTCAAGGCTTGTATACATTTATATAACATGTTTTCTTGCAGGATGTGGACTGGAATGTAATAGTTTCTCAGTTTATCAGTTTTCCGCAATCGGTTTTAATTAACCCGTGTTTTGGTAATATGTGGTTATGGTGATTTCTGCACATTTTCGTGTAACACCTCGCTATTTGTGTGATAGTGGGATGTGTTGCCACCGTTCCTTGGTGGACCTAGGTCCATTGATCCGACGACAGGTAGTCGTCTCCTACCTCAGTTTGGTTTGGGAAACAGAAACTTGGTTTTGTGAAAAATAAAAAGTGGATATCTCTCTCTACTTGCTCATTTCTCGCGATTTTTGGACCCACATTTTCCTTTTTGGATTCAACATCTTTTGGTACCCTACTCATTTAGTTTCGTGAAGAATCAAGGAAATGCCTCATTGCTTGCTTCCCAAGCTTTTTGGCCATCACCCTCCTCACCACATATGTTCCCCTCACATATTTATAACCCCACAAAAGTCTTCTTCGGCCCCTATGCAACCCTTCTCTTCTCCTAATTTCACCATTTGTTGTGTGTGTGTGTGGCTACCGGTGGTCGAGTTGTCAACTGAGGCTTGTGACGCCTCTACCTTCCTCCTCTGTGCTTCTCTAGCCGAATTGATGGCTTCAATAAGTCTAGTTTTGCTCCCTCTTTCTTTCTGATCTTTCAGTTTCAATTTTGGTGTCGAATTGTGATTTTTCCCAATCTCACACAAGCTAGTACTCGGAGCTTAAGCCATAGGTAGCCGTCACATGAGGAAGAAACTACATTGTGGATTTTCCTTCCTGCCCCTGTGTTCCCCTCTTTCTTTCATTTTTTTTCACCAAGGGGTAGTTGTTGGGTTTTAGGGGAGGTAGAGAAGGCAACAGAAACAAAAAAATTTCTCCCCAAACCCAACACGAAGGAATCATGTCAACGTATATACAGTAGGAATGATGGTTTGTAGAGACATACCTTATCCCGAGGCTTGCTCGGTGACGTTACCTCATGGCTTGCATGGTCTTCACCTCCAGTCTTGGACGATGTCTGTGCAGCTCCTGGTCTCACTGGGACTGTCGAGATTGATAGATGTCCTCTGAGCGGCAGAAGTCTCCCACCTCTGAAGTAGTCCACACAGACCACTTGGAACTTCGATCACCTTGTCGCATAAGGCACCGGAAGGAGTCGTACCCTCATGTCAGCGTACTAGTCACCGACACACTCTCCTTCCACCAATCACTTTTATGTAGTTGTCTTTCCCTTGCTGTGCCTCCCTTGTCGGGTAGCACTTGCTCGGGCTCTCTTGGTTACCACAACCAGAGAGAACGACAACTTTATAGAGCAACTGGTGTTCTGAGTTGTACTTGAGAAGCCCCCAATACCCCTATATATATAGGAGGGTCATGGGACATGGTTCTCTACCCAGAGCAATGCAATATTAAAGTAGGAGTAGAAGGGTTCGAGATTTTCCACAAAACAACCAACTGCGCCAGCTGAACCGATCGTTTCATGCATGAACTGGTCGATTGGGGACCTGAGTCGATCAGTTCACACCTGAACTGATCGGTTGGGACACCTGAGCCAATTGATTCACTTCTAAACCGGTCGGTTCACTGCCCTAGTTAGTTCCTGATTGACTTTCCTCTTTTGTTTCAAATTGATCCAAATACCAATCCTTATTCCAATCAAATTGGACAAGTGAAACAAAAAGAAAATTCTTGCCAACCTGACTTTCCCAACTCACTCGGTTGGACCAATTGAGCCGATCAGTTCAACCCTTGAACCAGTCATTTCAACCTGTCCTGAGTCGATTGGTTCATCACATGAGCCGATCGGTTCACCAACCTGAGCTGATCAGTTTATCACATGAGCCGATCGGTTGGGAGTGCAGACTGTGCAAAATCAATCAATTGTAGTTTCAATCAATCCAATACTCTAATCAATCGGTCCAACACTTTGAACACTATGCTACTGAGCTATCAATTGATTGAGTGTTTAATTAAACTACTAAACTCATTTAGAAATCAATCTAAACATCGTTTGTGGATAAACTCCTCTTCCAGGTTAAATCCTATGTGTGTGACCCTGCAGGCCCATTTCACAATGGCAGTGAAAGTTCATAAAACTTATGACATCACAAACAAAAAGCGGTGCCTAGTCGCACATCAGTGCTACCCAAGTGAAAAGGAAAGTTGGAGAACAACTTTCAATCCTACACTCCGTGAATGGTGTTACAGTGAATGTATAATTCCTTTGTCACTGATATCCTGAATGAACTCAAGGCATGGAATAGTCATCCTTTCAAGGTTCATTCACTTTCTTGATCTCATAGTAGATTGGAGGAGATATGTATGACATCAATATCACATACTGATTCACACATGTGTGTGCATGCCTATCTCAATCCTACTCATCAAGTGGCCATAGATATCAAACTCCCTCAGGAGGGACAAATCCCATATCTATCACTCACCCCTCAAAAGCCCCATGTGTCAAAGACACCCAATCATCACCTTTATAACAACCCATGTTTCAGGACTGCATTTGATGATGTCAAAGTGTACTCAACGCCATGTGTTGAGTGTAGTGATTTCAGGTCAAAGAATCACACTCACCACCATCACTGTGAGAACTGATTGTGACTTCCATGTCATGGTTCCATGTGTCAAACTCACAGTGGGTCCGTCCGGTACACTTTTTCTCTAACAAGTACCTATGTGTTTGGTATGATATCTCCATATCATGACTAATGAGATTCTATCATCAACCAACACCACAATCTAGTATTGGGTGTCATTGCTATCTATCTATCTTCCACAATGACATCTGACTAGGGACATAATAAGAATGTACAAACTCTTAGCATCTGTATGATCTCATCGTTCAGGTCCTGAACCTGAAAGTATACGTCATTGAGTACTGTCATTCTCTAGACATTCAATATGTTCTATCATTATCTCATATGACTAAACCAGAAAGAATTGGAAGCTTGCCTTTGATGTTTATAAAATCAATCTTAATGTATCCCACCAATCATCCCATGATTTGGCTCTCAGGGCATACATACCAACAGTCTCCCACTTGCATTGCGAGCCAATCACCCTTGAATCATATTCATAGTGATCTTCAAACGTGTCCCACATGTTACTATGCTCTAGTGCTTACACAGTGAGTTATGGAAACACCTTGCCAAAGTCGGTATTAACTGCATGTCTCTCATCTCTTCACTGTACGTCATACGTATGAGAGTGAGTTGCTGTAATATGTGATCTAGTATTCCTTTGCTAACCTTTAGCCACATTGCATGACCAAGTACTCCTTACTTGTCATCAAAGATCAGAATATCTATAAGTTCATCTCATGAACTTCTAGATCCATATAGTATCCACTAATGTTCTCTAACACACGGATACTCGACTTTTCCCTTTTAAAACGGATTTAATGGAACATTTCCATTTATCAACATACATTCACTTTTATATATCCCATATATATTTTGCAATTAATTTTTTGTCCTTTTTGGAAGTTCGCATCAGTGTAACTCTTTACAGTGAACCCTTCCTTATTTCCATAGAACTAGTACTTATCAAGTTCTTATGGTATTCCAGTAACCCTTACTGGAACTAGACAGACATCCACTCGTCATGTCCCACATACGAGTTATTAGAATGAGCACATCATATTGTCATGTCCTACATAAAAGATGAATGCCTTTTATTCTTGCCATGTCCATACATGCAAGATAATGGGATGATTACATACATGATAGATACATATCTATTCTTTGTGTTCCCATTCTTCATAAGAATTGAGACACTTGGCTGTGGGATGCTAACTCCAAATTTTCACCCACTGAATATGTGTATACTAAACCCTTTAGTATAGATTGCCAATGTATGCTCTCTCTTTTCAGGTCAAGAGATTTTCGAGAACTATCTCTATAGATCTCTATTCCTATCACATAGGAAACATCTCTATAGATCTCTATTCCTATCACATAGGAAACATCTCTATCTTCCTTAAAGATAATTTCCACTTTGGATTTCCATTCTAGAACATTTCCATTTCACATCAACATGTGGAAAGTGAATATGCTCTCACTAAATCACAGATCCCTTCTTTATCTTTGACATATCATTCAAACCCTTTGACTATATCATCAAAGTAAAGATCCAAATCTGAGTTGCTTGTACTTAATCAATCAGATTGATTAGTCCATTGTAACTTATAGACTTCATTTGCATTAATGGATTCATAAACCTTATAGGTTGTGTCACGTACACATCCTTGTTTTATTCCTCATAGGAATGTAGTTTTAGTATATGTATGCCAAATCTCTTAGTCATTAAGTTGCAATCAACAAGCATCATCCTTCTCAAAATGTTATCCATGTGTCTTAACGCTTAAGACTTATTTGTACTTATGGATTTCATCCCAATGGGTGCTACCATCAAGGTCATACCTTATGGTTCACATGGATGTCATTTAGGATGTAATTGTCATAAACCATAACTCAAAATCTGGTTCCTCATATTCATGTAGATAGTTGATTCATCACATGACCAACTCATCACACAGATATCGAGGTGTCTCTGTCAAGGATATAAGAACTCACAACTCCTTGTGATTCTTAATGTCCTTTATTAGTGTGGGGTATTCTTTATTTAAGAAGAAATTAGTTATTTGATAATCATCCTCTAACTCCTTAGAGTATGACTCCTTTTGATTTAGACATCACCATGCCTAAATCATGAGCTCACTATGATACACTATCATAATCACTCATAAGGATCTCAAAAATTTGGTTCAAGTATTTTATTCATTGATCTCATCAAGAATTTGCACTTTACCAAATTCGCACTTCATCTATGATATTCTTGTACACTTCAAAATATTCATATTGGTATTTCACTAAACATTGTTTGAAGTACCAGCATTAAGTCCAATAGGTATGTAAATACATCACATGTATTATACCTAATAGGATAATCAATCTCCCACTATGACTAGTGAAGATTGATCGTGTCCAAGAGATTCATGTCTCTTACTAGTTCTCTAACCAAAAAGAGTCTAGACTTATCCATCATATGGAAACTAGAAATGAATTTCTCATGATAATGCTAATTCGTTGTTTGAGTCATCAATAACTTTTAGGTATCATTTTATCTTATGCATACCAAGTACCACAAGATAAAGAAGGCATTGTCACAAAGATTGAAACATCAACTTTATTAATTGCCATCATTGCCATACACTATGCAAAAATTTAGGTGTTTCTATCCATTGGAAAATATGAAATAGCAGTTCATAACTCTATTACATGCCTTCAAGGCTGAAAATAAACTAAAGTACTCCTATCTATGGTGGCAACACTTGCTCCATTTATTGGGTGCTTTACACTATATCTTGGTATCATATACCTCAAAAGTGTTACAAGTTTATTTCATGACACCTTCAGGTGGAGACATTCGTCACCTCCTTCTTCTATAGTTCTTCCAGATAGAGTGGACAATTCCTTTTCTAATGTCCTGGCTTTTGACAATGGTGACAATTGCCTCTCTTGGTCACGCCTCCCTTGGCTTTGAGAGTTGAAGACGACTTGGGCTGCTGGCTAGCATCAACACCTTTCTTAGCCTTGCCCTTGCCCTTACGCTTGGACTTGCCTTTCTTGTTGCTGATCATCATCATAGATTTAGGCTTCTCCTTCTTCATTTGTGCCTCAGTTGTCCTCAACATGCCCAACAACTCTATCAATGGCTTGTCAAAGTTGTTCATGTTGTAGTTCATCACAAACTGACTGTAGGATTCTGGCAATGATTGCAGTATCATGTCAGTAGCCAACTCTTGGCTTAGGGGAAAACCCAGTCTTGTCAGGTTCTCCACATACCCAATCATTTTGAGCGTGTGAGGACCAACTGGATCTCCTTCTGTCATGACACACTTAAACAGTGCCCTGGAGACATCATATCTCACTTGTCATGCTTGATCTTCATACACGTTCTTGAGATGCTGAATCATCTCAATGACACCCATGTTCTCATGTTGTCTCTACAACTCATGGTTCATGGAGCACAAAATCAAGCACTTTGAATCAATGGCATTTTCATAATGCTTCTTATAAGCATCCCTTTCTGCCTTTGGTGCGGTAGGAGCTGGTTCCTCTGGAGCTGGAGTATCTAGGACATAGAGCTTTCGCTCTTGAGTGAGAACAATTCTCAACATCCTAAACCGGTCGTGGAAGTTAGTCCCATTCATCTTGTCCTTTTCAAGGACCGATCGCAACAAAAAGTGATTGTTGTTTGTTGTCATTTATACTACAAAAGGAAATATATGCAATTTAGTCCAAAAACTCAAATTTGACTTATTTGATTGATTTAAAAGGTTGACGATATAATTAGGACTTTAATTAATTATCACTCCCACTATTTTGTTCAAATTGATAGCCCTCACCATCAATTTGGAAGATTGCAGTGTACAATCTTCTAGTGGGTCAAGATCCATATTTCATCAAGTCATGAGTCAACTTAGGCTTATCACTCATCATCTTGACTATTTCGGTAGGCCATCATGCCAATTGCATCATATGTAACTCTTGATGAATGAACATGCTCAACACCTTGCCATGAACATTCCATGCCTCTGGGCTTAGACACTCTAAGAATCACCAGTTAAGTTTATCCCAAAAGCCGACACGGTAAACATGTACCCTACTTTGGCAGAACCTACATGTCTACCCTTCACACTTCCGCAAGATGGACGGTGCACCACGCTTTGGCATAACCTATGTTTGGTCAATCGAGTTTTTCATGTGTGTCACTAATGGAAGGCGTATAAGACTTAATATTTAGATGAGGGATTTGGTTTTTGTAGGTACATATACATATCCAATCACCACAATACATAGTATGTATCATATACATGCTATATCCCACAGAAAACATGTGAAACAATAAAAGCAATGATTATGGCCATTCTAATGTGATTCCTCGAGCCAAGAGGAATCACGGTCATCTAGGTCCACATCACATGTAACCTGTACAAGATAAACTCTATGCTTTGCCGTTCTGGAATTGATCAACTCATCTCCATGATTGATCGGCTCACCATCAGGCCGGTCGGTTGGGTGCCACCAGCCGATCGAATGGCACCTCCAGCCAATCAGTTCATTGGTCGTCATGCATCTCCTCAGGTCGCCACCCGCTCATCTTGCTCCTCGAACCGGTCGTCTAGAATGCCAACTGATTGATTCATGCCTTGAACCGGTCGTTTCAGTCATCGTCAGGTTGTCCGTCGTTCTTTGACATAATAGGAAATAAAAGTTCTATCCTATTTACATTTGAATTGAGAAACCCCGAGTTACATTCGGGGGGAGCAATGGTAGGAAAGAAATCTCGAGTTGTCTCGAGTTACATTAGGAATAAGAGATAGGGAATCAGTGCGCAGAACGAGATGCAAGCAACCACATTCAACCAATCACACATACATAGGGTTTATTGACCATAACCACGCTATACATCCACCACAAAACTCATTTAAGGGTGATGTGTATCGAGTGCATTCATATTACATATCATATATGTATATTGAGATTTGCGGATTTAGGATTGGACATGCATAAAGCCAATTTTATTCGTATTGTATGCAATAAATAAAGGAGACAAACCAAAATCGATCACATCGATAATCCTAAAGTATAGAGCAGTTGATGTGGCTCTGATACTATCGTTGGGTTTTAGGGGAGGCAGAGAAAGTAACGGAAACAAAAAAAAAATTCTCCCCAAACCCAGAACAAAAGAATCGCGTCAATGTCTATACAGTAGGAAGGATGGTTTGTAGAGACATATCTTATCTCGATGCTTGCTCGGTGACGTTACCTCACGGCTTGCGCGGTCTTCACCTTCGGTCTTGGATGGTGTCTGTGCAACTCCTGGTCTCATCGGGACTATCGAGATTGACAACTATCCTCTGAGTGGAAAAAGTCTCCCGCCTCTGAAGTAGTCCACACGGACCACCTAGAACTCCGATTGCCTTGTCGCACAAGGAACCAGAAGGAGTCGTACCCTCCTGTCAGCGTACTAGTCACCGACACACTCTCCTGCCACCAGTCACTTTTCTGCAGTTGTCTTTCCCTTTTTGTGCCTCCCTTATCGGGTAGCACTTGCTCGGGCTCTCCTGGTTACCACAACTAGAGAGAACAACAACTTTATAGAGCAACTAGTATTCTGAGTTATACTTGAAAATTCTCCAATACCCCTATATATACGAGGGTCATGGGACATGGTTCTCTACCGTGGGCAATGTGAGATTAAAATAGGAGTAGAAGGGTTCAAGATTTTCCACAAAACAACCAACTACGCTAGTTGAACCGATAGTTTCATGCATGAACAGATCGGTTGGGGACCTGAGCCGATCGGTTCACACCTGAACCGATCGGTTGGGACACCTGAGCCGATCGGTTCACTTATGAACTGGTCGGTTCACTGACCTAATCAGTTCCTGATTGACTTTTCCTCTTTTATTTCGAATTGATCCAAATACCAATCCATGTTCCAATCAAATTAGACAAGTGAAACGAAAAGAAATTTCTTGCCAACCTGACTTTCCCAACTCACTCGATTGGACCAGTTGAGCCGATCGGTTCAACCCTTGAACCGGTCATTTCAACATGTCCTGAGCCAATCAGTTCATCACATGATCCGATCGGTTCACCAACCTGAGTCGATCAGTTCATCACATGAGCCGATCGGTTGGGAGTGCAAACTGCACAAAATCAGTCAATTATAGTTTCAATCAATCTGATACTCTAATCAATCGGTCCAACACTTTGAACACTATGATACTGAGCATTCAATTGATTTAGTGTTTAATTGAACTATTAAACTCCTTTAGCAATCAATCTAAACATCGTTTGTGGATAAACTCCTCTTCCAGGTTAAATCCTATGTGTGTGACCCTGCATGCCCATTTCACGTTGGCAGTGAAAGTGCATAACACTTATGACTTCACAAGCAAAGAGCGGTGCCTAGTCGCACATCAGTGCTACTGATGCACGTTGTTGTACACGCAACAATCACTAGGAAAAGTCCTAGAATTTAACCTTCTAACTCGGTTGTCAACTTGTTGCGAACAACAAGTCAGCTTAGTATAGATAGGTATCGATCCAAGGAACGGTGGAAAAGAAAAGTCAAAATCCAAATCCGATCGCAAGTACAAGAATTAAATCCCAATTTGAGAGAGTTGTTAATACTAAGAACAAAAATAAAAGTGCTAAAATAAAGTTTAAATAATCAAGAAATAGAGATCTGGGGTCCGAAAGATCACCACTAAAACCACGTTCCTATTCAACTAATTAAATTCTAAACTCTAAGGATCAAATTAGGACCTTGTGGTTACATGTCCTTATAGACAAACTCACAAGGATCGGACTTTTCGTGAACCCGTTGGTCCCGACGTTCACAGATCATTGCCCAACCGTCCAACATGCCATTATCCACGGTCATATTAAAAAGTATGTGAATTCAAACTGGCATTCAAACCCAAGGCTCAGGTGGTCGCATCACCAAGGATTATAACAAGAATAAGATTAAAAACATGAAAAGATGATAATCACAATTAAGGAACTATTGTTTTATTCTTACAGAGATCCACGGTCATATCACTCAATAAGAATATATCAGATCATCCAAATAACCGCACATAAACAGAGAGAAGACATTTGTTCGATGGAGGAATATAATTGATTATATTGAATAGAACCGGGCTAAGGGGCTACTCCCATGCCCCAGAGAGATTTACTCAGACATAACAAGACCAGAAGAAATACAAACTAAAATGAGATCCAACATTATACAAGATGTGGTCTACAACTAAAAATTAGATGAAATGGAATGAAGAATGGAATACTTTTACAAGTGAAGAGTCCCTCCTTTTATAGGAGGGGGAGGGGGTAGGCTGCCATCAAAAGAGGGGAAAAAAGAGAGAGAGACTAATTTTTAAATTTTCTGGATCTGGTCAAATCGAAAGTTGGTTGTCTTTAATTATCTTGACCATGTAACTCCTTTAATGTAGATTCTCGCAGCAGAGATTTCGAAAATATTTCTATCCCGTGAAAAGCACAAAAGTGGTCCAAATAATAGGATTTTATTTTAGAAAATTAAATTCCCTTTCCAATGAATACTTGTACACTCAATTTGGAGTTCCAATGCAAGAGTTATGTCACTTTTGGTGGAGGGTATATATGAATTTCAGGACTGCTGCAAATTGTGTAATTTTCTCACAAAATCCAAGAAAATAGAATTAAAACTCCAATTAAAGAGAAAAATCTAAAATAACACAATTAATTATGAAACTAAGAGAATAAATAACAAAATAATTCTAAACAAATATAAAAAATATATAAATAAAAGAGATAAATGTACATTTATCAAAATACCCCGGACTTGAATCTTTGTTTGTCCTCAAACAAATAAAATCACAAATTATTCCAATTTATACTAACAACATTTCTATCCTCACCCTTGTAACATCACTTTATTCCTTACCTCCAAATTTGGCCAAGCAACCCAATCTCCTAAAACCACAAAACACAAAATTCTATATTCCCTATTAAAAACAAATGTCATATCTTGGTTCTAAATCAAGATTTTGTAGGAAAACATGCTTCATCTTACTTTGGCTTTGACACTCTCATTTTTATAAATGTATTTTTTTTGTGAGTTGTTGCACAAGAACAAGATGAAATTAGGGGGTGTGAAAACAAAGAAGGAAGTGATGGATTTTTTGATCCCTCCTCTATTCGACTTGGGATTTAGATTTGTGGAGTTGTGGCTACATTGGTCACAATTTTTTCTGTGCACTTTTGGCATCTTTTGATGGTACACCCCTTTGTGGGGTATGGAATTTTTTTTATGGGAAGCATGCCACCCTGGACTTGATTTTTGTCTGGTGGTGATTCTTTGCTTCTCTTTTTTTAGAGAGAAAATAAGGGGAAAATAAAAGGTGTCCTTGTGCCTATAACTCCACATTTATTTTTGAAAGTGTCATTACATCAGAAAGAACATTCATGTCAATCACATTATACAAGATTTATATCAAGTTAATCAATGTTTAAATATATAGAAAATTTGTGTTTGATTTTGATTGATTCCATACGGCTTGCCACCTTTTCCAAGGAGTGATGCTATTTTGGGATCCTAGGTGACATGGTGGTTTCATACATGGAAATTTGTAATATTTTTTTGCAAAATATTTACTAAACTCAAAGGGGTACAATGATAAACATCTATTCAAATTGGTCGACTAGATAAAGGCCATTTTGCAACAAAAGAAATAAAAACATGGACGACTAGATAATGGACATGAACAAAGCAACTATATGCAAAAAAAAGGTAGAAATAATGCAATAATAAAAAAGATAAGGGGGTGAAATAGAAACATACCACCCACCTCCACCCTGGACTTAGATTTTTACTCATCTCGAGTAAAATCAAAACCCGAGATCGAGGGAAGAGAAGAGCGAGGATTTCAAGGTGGCCCAGGTATCTCAAAAAACATCCAGCTAAAGGGGATGTGTATGAGGGTTGGGACCTTTATCTGAAGAGCTTCATAATGTACCCTATGATAGGGTAATTGTAGAAGCTTAGTGGGGTGCTCATATTTTCTTTCACCTTGCATTCCCTCCAATAATATCCATAGATCTTCCTTCGATATCAAGAGAAGTATTGAAGATGGATGTGGATTGGGAGAGGTTGGCAGGTACCCGACCAGTAATGCCAGTATAGCATGATGAAATGAGTTGGGTGGAGGATCTGGTTTAGGTTTTCCACCATCATGATGACCTGCATATGGGAGAATTGATGCTAATGCAAAAAATTTAAAATCATTTACAAAAGTGTTTTGTTTCTCCTTAAAATTAATGCCATCAACATTGGGTTTGGTAAGTTTCATTGTTGATATAACATATGTCTCTAATACTTTTGTACAAGGGTTCCCCAAGTATTTAGGAGGGATGATGATGTCTTCCTTGCAAACAACAGAAGGGGGTGTGTGGGCTTCTTCCAACGGTGGTATCTCCTTTTCTAGATCAGCCATGTGTGGGATGGAAATTGGTTGTGACGGCTTGGGAAGAATAATAAAGGGGATTAGATGCTCATTATCCAAAATAGACTCAAAAGAAGGGTATTGGTCTATGGTATCATTCAGATTTATGTTGAGGATGGGAGGAGTTGTTGGATCTTTAGAATGACTCTCCTGCTTTGACATTTCATATTAAAGTAATAGAGTCTCTAAAGGAAAGATAGAGATACCAATGTCTTCATCACACACAAAATATGGATCCATGGTTTGTTCTATTTCTTCAGGATCCGACATATATGACACAAAATAAGGATCATCATCATCATCATCATCGTCAGGAAGAACCATCTTGGGTTGCTCAAGCTCTATAGGGGGAGTGTGATTGATCCTCTAGTAAGGTAGCTAACATGGCTTGAATAGATTCATGTTTTGCTTGTCCTTCTGCTACCATCTTTTCTAGGGCCTTAAGTCTCTCTTCCAGTTCAAGATTAATTTGCATTTCACCATAGGATTTGTACACCCCAAAATTTTGGTCATCCTCGCTACACTCACCATAGTGTCCTTGGCCATAGTACTCCTCATATTGTTTTGGGTGGCATTGCTCCTCATAATAATCTCCAAAAGATGGTGGATTGTAATTTCCATTGCGTCCATCTTGGTAGGAAGATTCAATATTATAAGGTGTCACCAGATCATGAGGAAACATGTTTGAACAATTCATATTTTGGGTTTGGTCTTCTAGCAGGGCGGTTAAGAAGGCTTAGCTGGTTTTTAGTTTTGTTTCTCCTTCTACTGCTATCTTCTCTAGGGCCCTAAGTCTCTCTTCTTGTTGAAGATTACATTGGATTTCATAAACATGCTCATAACCCCCAAGGTTTTGTTGGTTACACATCACAAAATTTTGTTGATCATATCCCCCATTAGAATATGGATAGCAAGGTTCCCCATAATGGTTCTAAAAAAATGTGGATTCACGTTGTACCCACCAGGATGAAAGAGCTCGCAATTAAAAGGAGTGTTATTATAAGCATGGGGTAGAGTCAGACATGCAAGAGATGCATTTTGGTAAATACCACAATAATAACATTGTGGGGGATATTGGGATGCCCACTCCATTTGAAAAGAAAAGTTCCTGAAAGATATGCCAATCAACGAATGAGAGAAGAAAGATTACGGGATAAAAGGTTAGTCAAAATAACAAAGAGAACTAAAAATCATAAATCAAAAAAATTATGAAATAACTAAAATTAAAAAAAAAGTAACTAGAAAGCAGTACTGCTGGAATGGAAACTCAACAGAAAGAAGAGATACACTTCCGAAATTGTGCTCGGAAGGCAAAAAAAAATTACAAAAATCTAAAAGAAATTATAAAATAGACTAAAGTTATGAAAGTTAGAGAATATGAACAAGGATTATACAAGATATACAAGCAACCAGATCGTAAAAATAATTGTGGCATCCCCGGCAACGACGCCAAATTTATGTGCATCATTGTACATACAACAATCACTAGGAAAAGTCCTAGAGTTTAAACTTCTAACCCGGTTGTCAACTTGTTGCGAACAACAAGTCAACTTAGTATAGATATGTATCGATCCAAGGGATGGCGGAAAAGAAAAGTCAAAATCCAAATCCGATCGCAAATACAAGAATTAAATCCCAATTGGAGAGAGTTGTTAATACTAAGAACAAAAATAAAAGTGCTGAAATAAAGCTTAACTAATCAAGAAATAGAGATTTGGGGTCCGAAAGATGACCACCAAAACCACATTCCTATTCAAATAATCAAATTATAAACTCCAAGGATCAAATTAGGACCTTGTGGTTACATGTCCTTATGGACAAACTCACAAGGGTCAGACTTCCCGTGAACCCGTTGGTCCCGACGTTCACGTATCATTGCCCAACCATCCAACATGCCATTATCCACGGTCATATTAAAAAGCATGTGAATTCAAACTGGCGTTCAAACCCAAGGATCAAGTGGTCGGGTCACTAAGGATTATAACAAGAATAAGATTAAAATATGAAAAGATGATAATCGCAATTAAGGGACTATTGTTTTGTTCTTATAGAGATCCACGGTCATATCACTCCATAAGAATTTATCAAATCATCCAAATAACCACACATAAACAAAGAGAAGACATTTGTTTGATAGAGGAATATAATTAATTATATTGAATAGAACTTGGCTAAGGGGCTACTCACATGTCCCACAGAGATTTACTCAGACATAACAAGACCAAAAGAAATACAAACTAAAATGAGATCCAACATTATACAAGATGTGGTCTACAACTAAAAATTAGATGAAATAGAATGAAGAATGGAATACTTTTATAAGTGAAGAGTCCCTCCTTTTATAGGAGGGGGAGGGGGTAGGCTGCCCTCAAAAGAAGGGGAAAAAATAGAGGGAGACTAATTTTTGAATTTTTTGGATCTGGTCAAATCGAAAGTTGGTTGTCTTTAATTATCTTGACCATGTAACTCCCTTTAGTGCAGATTCTCGCAGAAGCGATTTCAAACATATTTATCTCCCGTGAAAAGCACATAATCGGTCCAAATAATAGGATTTTATTTTAGGAAATTAAATTCCCTTTCCAATGAATACTTGTACAATCAATTTAGAGTTCGAAAATTAAGAGTTATGTCACTTTTGGTGGAGGGTATATATGAATTTCAGGACTGCTGCAAATTATGTAATTTTCCTACAAAACCCAAGAAAATAGAATTAAAACTCCAATTAAAGAGAAAAATATAAAATAACAAAATTAATTATGAAACTAAGAGAATAAATAACAAAATAATCTTAAAAAAATATCAAAAAATATAAATAAAAGGGATAAATATACATTTATCAGCTACCCAAGTGAAAAGGAAAGTTGGAGAACAACTTTCAATCATACAATCCGTGAATGGTGTTACAGTGAATGTATAATTCCTTTGTCACTAATATCCCGAATGAACTTAAGGAATGGAACAATAATCCTTTCAACGTTCATTCACTTTCTTGATCTCATAGTAGATTGGAGGAGATAAGTATGACATCAATATCACATACTGATTCACACATGCGTGTGCACGCCTATCTCAATCCTACTCATCAAGTGGCCATGGATATCAAACTCCCTCAGGAGGGACAAATCCCATATCTATCACTCACCCCTCAAAATCCCCATGTGTCAAAGCCACCCAATCATCACCTTTATAACAACCCATGTTTCAGGACTACGTTTGATGATGTCAAAGTGTACTCAACGACATGTGTTGAGTGTAGTGATTTTAGGTCAAAGAATCACACTCACCACCATCACTGTGAGAACTGGATGTGACTTCCATGTCATGGTTCCATGTGTCAAACTCATGGTGGGTCCGTCTGGTACACTTGTTCTCTAACAAGTACCTATGCGTTTGGTTTGATATATCCATATCATGACTAATGAGATTCTTTCATCAACCAACACCACAATCTAGTCTTGTGTGTCATTGTTGTCTATCTACCTTCCACAATGACATCCGACTAGGGACATAATAAGAATGTATAAACTCTTAGCATCCGTATGATCTCATCGTTTAGGTCCTGAACCTGAAACCATACGTCATTGAGTAATGTCATTCTCTAGACAATCAATCTATTCTCCCATTATCTCATATGACTGAACCAGAAAGAATTGGAAGCTTGTCTTTGATGTTTATCAAATCAATCTTAATGTATCCCACCAATCATCCCATGATTTGGCTCTCAGGGCATACATACCAACAACAGTTTTGTAATTTGGCCCTCATCCTTCTTTGTTTTAGGGTGAGTCAACCACACCTTTGACCTGTGACTTGGCCTCACTTGATTGGGCCAAGTCATTTGGCCCCGACCCTCTCTGTCCTTCTCTTTCTCATTTATTTGGGTCAAACAATTTTCTGTTTGGTCGATGATGTAAAATTCATAACTTTTTATTTCTTTGTCCAAAAATAAAAATAAAATATGTTATGAACTCAAAAAAATGTGCTCTTTCTAATAAAAATATTTCCAAAGGTTGATTTCGAGTTTTAACATAGGTGATTTTCTAGAAAATGGATTAGTTAGTTAAAAATCACCAAAAATGCATCTAAAAGTCCATATCTCTAAAATACCTAAATTATATGTTATTTTGATCGTAAAACCCTAACTAAGACAGTGGTGATGTTTTAAGGACCTAAATCGATGGTTTGTAGAAAAAGTTGGTAACTTTAGGGTTTTAAGTCTTTAATGAATGTACATAATTCTAATACATGAACATTGTTATGATATTAGGACAAGTGGACCCTGATCTCATTTAAAGGTTTTGAAAAGTGGTTTCTAGGACTCTAAGGAAGAGGTATGTGCATATAACACACTTTAGTTGGGAAATTTTATGCCTTAACCTAGTTTTCCATTATGAGGCTTAATTGAACATTATTCTTCTATTCCTCAAACCCTAATTTGATTATGCCTCAAATCAGTTGAGATATTATCTTGTTTGGGTTTTAAACCCCACTATCATGATTTTGGTTCATATGATTATTCTTGCCATAACAACTTTTTCTATCATGTAGATTTATGTTCTATTTAATATAAAAGTAGCGGTACTGTTGTACAACCACCCACAGAGGGCATGTAAATAATCACCCTGGGGAATATCTTATTCTCCCCATAATATTTTAGGTGACTGGGAATTTCTTATTCTCTCCTCACCTAAGGTTAGAGGTCCGATAGGTGCCTCAACCCTACTTAGTTAGGTAGACATAATTATCTTACATGCAAATCCTTTTAATTTCATTGTTAATGGCAAGTTTCTTTTGATATTGCCTCATACTCTTGTTATTTTCATCTTATGATGAACCCTAGCCTATATTTATTTACTTTACATTTCTTGTTATCCTAGATTTGTTTTGTGACACATACTTTTCTTTCCTTTCCCTTTTGTTGGGTGCCTTTTCAACCACCCAGGTGCTAGCAAGGTAATGGATAAGACAAGGAGAACATAGATTTGGCTTAGACCTAGCTGATGGAAGTGTTTCTTGGAGATAAGATTGTAGTAGTATAGACTTCCCTCTATCTAGATCTTATTTGTTGTATCTTGATGTAAACTGTAAAGGGAGAATTTGATATATTTTTGTAAACCTTTTTATGAAATTGAATATAGTCAGTAATTTTTATTCCACTATTTTCCAATGGTCTTTTGTACACCATTATTTATAAATCTGAAAAATTTATGCCCATTCCATCATACCTTTGAGTGTGTTTGTAATGGATGTCAATTCTTCAAATTTTTAGTAAAGGGGTGATTTCACTCCTTTAGAGATATGTAACAAACCTTCCGAGGGAATTCAAGAAGAAAAAATCCTTACCATCACCTTGATGCCTTCAAAAATATCTA
This sequence comes from Alisma plantago-aquatica, assembly GCA_963693085.1. NCBI lineage: Eukaryota > Viridiplantae > Streptophyta > Magnoliopsida > Alismatales > Alismataceae > Alisma > Alisma plantago-aquatica. Next base: position 1,298,357,391 of record OY856409.1, read on the forward strand.
TGATACCATTAAGATGAGGGTAGTTCCTGAAGAAGTGATATATTGTAAGGGTTCAATTTTTCCCTTGAAGATATGGCTCTATCCCGGTACCTCAACCTACGCTACCAATCCATAGATGGGTGGAGACCCCTTGTAGATGTCTTTGTTAGTAAATTTTATCCTACTGAGAGAACTATCTGCAACATGCAGAAGATCACTTCTTTTGCACAAAAGCCAGGAGAAAACCTTCACGAGGTATAGGAATGCTTTTAAGAGTATCAAAGGGATTGTCCTCACCATAACTATCATAAGGGGTTCCTAGTAACCACCTTCTATAATGGACTAACTCCTACTGAGAGAACTTCGTTGAACGGAGATGCTGGTAGTGACTTTTTTGGAAAGAAGCTGAGCAGAACTATGAAGATAATAAACAACATGGCTGAACTACGAGAGGGCATGAATTATGACAGAAATGATTGGGGGTCGACGAAGAAAGTAGGGTTTGAAGGGCTATCAATCGAAGCCAAAGCCTTAGAAACTATTACAGCCCAAATTTAGAAAATCTCCACCGATGTCAAACAGTTGAAAAACACTGGAACCAAAGATAAGAAGAACACTGAGAAAGCAATGAAATGTGTTACCTATGGAGAAGGAGGACATGGAATTGACAACTGTATCTATACCTGACCAGAGGAGAGCGATGAAAGTGAAAGTGAAGAAGAAATTGAGAATGTATCCTATGTTAACTTCAAATGACAAGACCATCCTGGTTTTAAATATGGCAACAAGGAAGTTGCGGAGAATGCGGATCAACTGGGTAGTTCGTCTAAACCTCCTCCAGGATTTGAGAAGAAAGGAGGGCCGACTCAGTACACCAAGACTACCAATTACTAGACAAACAAGAACAACTATCAAGGTCAGAATAAAAATGTGAGTCGACAAGGGAAAGGATAAGGCCCAGGGCCAAGCCAAGCCAAGGACAACAACTAAGATGATATGATTGCTCAACTATTCAACTTCACAAAAAGGCAAGCTTCGGTGAACGATTAACTCGCTCAAAGTTCTCTCACAAATTTAGGAGTGCTAACTTCCACACAAACTCAAATGGTTGACATGCAAACTCACCAGAGGTAGATTGATCAGCAGCTTGGACAACTAGCTGAACTCATGAAAAATCCTTCTGGGAAGATCCCATCAAATACTAAGACTGTAAAAATGGCCACTCTCCGATCTAGGAGAATGTTGGAAAATGCTAATACTAACAACACCAAAGAAGGAGGAAGACGTATTAATCAGTAATCTGGGAATGAGAAGGCAACAAAAGAACAAAAAGGGAAAGAACAAGATGTAAGTGACAAAGAGGTAGGGACACATGAAAATAAGAAGGAAGAAGAGGAAAAGAAATTGGATCCTATAGGAGATGTCCTTTTGAAGAAAAATCCCTACACCCCAAGAGTTTCTTTCCCCTACAAATTAATAAAAACACACTTGAAGAAGAGGTACAAAAAGGTCATGGAAGTCGTAAAGAAGTTGAAATTGGATGTGCCCTTTCTCGATGCAATAGAAGAAATGCCAACCTATTCAAAGTTCTTTAAAGACCTGATCACAAAGAAAAGGAGAGGATACCACATCGTTACTGTCCAATTGGCAAAAATGTCAAGTGATTTTGTTCAAGATAAGTTACCAACCAAGAAGAAGGACCCCAAAGCATTCAACATACCTTTCTACGTCGGAGACAATGTGAAGAGAAAAGGGTTAGCTGAAATGGGAGAAAGTATCAGTCTAATGCCCCTGACTCTAGCACAAAGGCTTAGGCTGACAGACATGGTAAAGATGGGGATGAGGATCGAGTTAGCCAATCATACCTTCACAAGACCTGTGGGAATAGTTGAAGATATTCCGATACAGGTCAGATGATTTTTCATACCATGTGATATAGTGGTGATAGACACGGTTGAAGATTCTAAATGCCCAATGATATTTGGGAGGCCTTTCCTCTCAATAGGGAGAGCCTTAATAGATGTTGCGGAAGGAATCATCTCATTATGAATGGGGAATGAGTACTTAGATTTTTGGGTACAAGATGCCATGAGGGGACCTTCTCTTTCTGAGTCAGTCTACTTCATGGATAGCTACAATAAGTATTGTAAAGAGGCACAACAAGACAAAGCAATTTTTGGTCTCCTCATGCGAGCCTTAAATAGTCAAGACCCTACAATAGAAGGCCAAGAGGTTGTAAAAATTTTGGACTACCTAAACCATCCTGAAGAGGAATTCAACGACGATGAAGAGATAATTGAGTTAGTGAAGTACACTTTTCTAGAGCAAACAACTGAGGAGAAAGAAGCACCAAAGCTAAAACTGAAATTGAAACCTCTTCCAGAAGGGCTGAAATATAAATTCCTGTACAAAGAAGAAAGGAATCTAGTAATTGTTAATGCCAACTTAATAGACGACTAGATGGAGAAGATTCTAAATGAGCTCATGCTACATATAAAAGCCATAGGGTATTCAGTAGAAGACATCAAAGGCCTTAACCCAGCCCTATGCATGCAAATAATTTGTCTTGAAGAGACAACTAAGCCTCTAGATCAACCACAAAGAAAGCTAAACCAAATACTAAAAGAAGTTGTGAAGAAAGAAGTTATAAAACTGTGAGATGCTGGGATCATTTACCGAATAAGCGACAACAATTGGGTGAGTATCATCCATGTGGTACCAAAGAAAGGTGGAATGACAATTATACGAGGGGAAGACAGAGATGATGTAGCAATGAGGATAGTGACAGACTGGCGTATGTGCATCGACTATCAAAAGCTAAATACAGCCAACAAGAAGGATCACTTCCCTTTGCCATTCATAGACCAGGTCCTAGAGAGACTGGCTCACCATGACTACTTTTGTTTTCTGAATGAATATTCAGGATTTTATCAAGTATTGATTCATTCTGAAAATCAAGAAAAGACCACTTTTACCTACATTTATGGCACTTATTCCTTCATAGTAATGCCATTCGGTTTGTGTAATGCACCAATGACTTTTCAACGCTATATGATATCTATGTTTTCATATTTTTTGGAAGACATAGTAGAAGTCTTCATGGATGATTTCTCTATATATGGGATAGATTTAAGCATGTCTAAGAAATCTATCTTTAGTGTTGCAGCGCTGTGAAGAAAAGCACCTAGTCCTAAAGTGGGAGAAATGCCACTTCATTGTTCAAGATGGTATCATGCTAGGACATAAGGTCTCCAAGAAAGGAATTGAAGTGGATTTAAGTAAAATTGAAGCCATATCCAAACTCCCACCACTAAAGTTGGCCATAGGAGTATGAAGTTTCTTGGGACATGCAAGATACTATAGAAGATTCATAAAATATTTCTATAAGATCGCCAAGCCATTATCAAATTTGCTGATTAAGGATGCTGAGTTTGAGTTTACCACCGAATGTCTAGATGCCTTTAATACCCTCAAAAGAGCATTAACGATGACATCTATCCTACAAACACTGGATTTGGATCTGCCTTTTAAGATCATGTGTGATGCCAACGATTATGCCATCGGAGTAGTCCTTAGACAGAAGAAAGAAAGGAAACATCATGTGATTTGCTATGCGAATAGAACCTTAGACGAAGCCCAAGTGAACTACACTACAACCAAGAAGGAAATGTTGGCTATCATATTTGCTTTGGATAAGTTCATATCATATTAGTAGGATCAAAGATAAGAGTGTACACCAATCACATGGTGATAAAATACCTAATGCGGAAAAAGGACACAAAGCCAAGGCTGTTGCGATGGGCTTTGTTACTGCAAGAATTTGACCATGAGATCATTGAAAAAAAGGGGAAAGAAAATGTGGTCGTGGACCACCTGTCGAGAATAACTTTTGATGAAGAAAACCAATTGCCAGTGAATGACAACTATGCCGACGAAGCTCTTTTAATGGCTCAATCAGAAGAGAAGAGCTTACCTTGGTTTAGAGATATTTGTAATTATTTAGCATGTAGACAACTTCCACTAGCGATAACACATAATAAGAAGAAGAAGTTATTCTCTGAGCTGAAGAATTACTATTGGGATGACCCACTGCTGTTTAAGAGGTGCTCCGACAACCTATATCGTCGATGCATATTTGAAGAAGAAGTACCTTTAGTCCTCAAGGAATGCCACGCCTCACCTTATGGGAGACACCGTGGAGGAGAAAGGACGACTACAAAGGTTCTACAATCAGGATTTTACTGGCCAACACTCTTTATGGATGTCACATCTTTTGTCAAAACATGCAAGGAATGTCAGCTTATCGGGAACATAAGTAGAAGAAATGAGATGCCAATGGTAGATTGGGTGGAAGTCGAGATCTTCGATGTATGGGGGATCGATTACATGGGACCTTTTCCATCATCGAAAGGGAACTAGTACATTCTTGTTGTTGTTGATTACATTTCCAAATGGGTTGAGGATGTTGCAACTCAAACATGCAACTCTAAGGCAGTCATTAAGCTTTTTGAGAAAATTATCTTCCCACGCTTCAGAGTACCACACACTATCATAAGTGATGGAGGGTTGCATTTCAGTGAGAATAAGTTTGAAGCTCTGCTAAGGAAGTATGGGGTGAAACATAAGATTGTAACACCATATCACCCCCAAACATCGGGGCAAGTGGAAGTATCAAATAAGCAGATCAAACAAATTTTAGAAAAGACTGTCAGTCGTATAAGGAAGGACTAGTCCATGAAATTGGATGATGCACTTTGGATGTACCACACAACATATAAGATACCTATTGGTACGACACCCTACAGGTTAATTTATGGAAAGTCTTGTCATCTACCAGTCAAACTCGAACACAATGACCTGTAGGCTATCAAGTTTTTAAACATGGACCTCGATAAAGCTGGTCAGAAAAGATTCCTTCAGCTCTAGGGGCTTGAAGAGTTGAGGTTGCACTCTTATGAAAATGTAAGGATTTATAAGCAGAGAACAAAGGTCTGGCATGATGCCCATCTGAAGAACAAAGATGCTAATGAAGGAGACAAGGTCCTTTTATTCAATTCAAGTATCAGGTTATTTCCTGGGAAGTTGAGAACAAGGTGGTCAGGTCCTTTTTCTGTAGTGAAAATATACCCATCAGGGTGATGGAGATAACAGGAGACAAGATGAGAACCTTCAAAGTGAATGGACAGAGAGTGAAAAGATACTATGAAGACGAAGCTTTTGTAAGGAGGATAGAACTCAATTTGGAGGAAACTAGCCCAGTAGTAAGTGGAATGAATGAGGAAGTAACTGCACCTACTGAAGGAGAATGAAGATAAGATGAAAGAGAAAGTTGAGCTAAAGACTTTAAACAAGAGATTCTTGGGAGGCAAGCCAAGTTTTGCTATTTTCCTTAGTTCATGTTTTCATTTATCTCGTACTTTAGTATTATGAGCTATGTACCTCTCATTTTCCTATATTTTAGATTCGCACTTCTAGTAGGAATGTAAATATTTTATGGATTTTAATCCCTCTCAACCAAGACGGTTTGGTTGGAAGTACAAGTTTTTTCTTTAATTAGTTACATGTTAATTTGGTTTGGAAGGACCGCGGTTGCAGTCTGCACCACGGTCGCAGAATAAGCCGCGGTTGAGGGGAATTCACCATGGTCGTGGTATCTGCTCTTTGTATTGATGGGCCACAGTCATAACGTATGTAAAGAAGGAGCACGACCTCGGTCATGACGATCCTCACACCGCGGTCATGGCACCCAAGGGTATAAATACTTAAACCCTTTGAAACAAGGTTCTTCTTTTGCTCAAACTCCACAATTCCTTAAATGTCAAATGAATATCCTTGACGTGAGTGTGTGAGTCGACAAGCAACTGATTCAAACCCTCACTGACAATGTAGTGCTTCCACCGCAACAATCCCCTACTGTTTCCACCTTCACCGTTGTTTAAATCCGCTTAACTCAACTGAGATATTCGTCTGATGCTTTCTCGACTACCATCGATTTCTTATCACCATTTTGTTCGTGCTTCGCCATCTTTTCATGCATTTACCGACCTATAAATTTGAGAACATCGTGGAAACCACCACAGCTCCGCCTCATATAGCTCGACGATGCTTGCCGGAATATGCCCCTCATTCGTGATTCTTACGGGGCTATTTAAGCTACGCTAGGGTTTTGGGGCACGATTTGATCGTGAGACCTTGCCGCCTTGGCCGATGGTCTCTCGAATGAGGTTTTGGACCACAATCTCTATCTCCAATCGAATAGTTGCTCCAGCACCATGCTCACGACACCCTATCCTTGGTTGTGGTTGTGGCAGTCCTTAAGAATAAGAGTCGATCAGGCGGCAACTACGATCGCGGTGCTTCTTGGCTGCGGTCGAGGTACCTCTTGATTGCTTCTTGGCCACGATTGTGATATCTCTCATTTTTGGTGTAACCCACCGTGGTCACGACACCCCATGCCGCAGTTACGGTGTATTAGTTTCACAGTTTAACACATAGGCCCAGTGATGCCACAGTCGCGACACACCTCCTGTTTGAGGCCGCGGTTGCGGTACTATGAAAATTGAACAAAATATACATATACATATACATATACATATACATATACATATACATATACATATACATATACATATACATATACATATACATATACATATACATATACATATACATATACATATACATATACATATACATATACATATACATATACATATACATATACATATACATATACATATACATATACATGATGATAAAATAAAATTGATGACGACGAATTAAAAGCTAATACAATTATTCTAACAAAAAAATTAATGTTGAAACTTTCAGAATGTCGACCTCAACTGAAGACAAAACGATGAAGAAGGCAACCTCATTGAAGGGGGTAGAGGAAATCCTTGAGAAAATAACAAATGCCCTGAAAGACAATCTGAACCTCTCCCCAACAAAAAGACTTCAGTTGCAGGTGATGAAAAAGAAGTACGACTACATCCTAGCCCACAAGATGCTAGAAGAGTCAGAGGAGTCCCCAAACACATCTCAGACTGAGACTTCTGAATACGAACCTCTAGAAACTGAGCTGAGGAAATTGGAAAAGAGGAAGGTTGAATCCAGGGAAGCAAAAAGTAGCAAAAAGAGGAAGGTGACAACTACAGAGAAGATAAAAGGGTAGGAGAAAGAAACAACCCATGAGGAGGTAGAAGAGACCGAGGAGGTGGCCCTAGACTAGAAAAGGCCGAAATTCATGCCCAAAGACCCTGCACACCAGTCACAATTTGACTGGATACTACAAGTAAAAGGGTTTAGGCCTACCAGATACATGGATGTCGAAGACTTCAAGAACATGGGAATCTACGATAGGGTAGTCAACTTCCTAGGGGTGCTAATCTATGTACCTTATGCACCTCCAAAACCCCCTCCCTAACACAATTGATGGCAGAATTCTTGTCATAATTTGAGAAGCTCCCGGTCAGCGACGGTGAACACAAAAAGGGTGGCGGGGACTTCAAGCTGAAAGTGAGACTAGGTGGAAAGTCTCACATAATCACAGAGGCCATGTTTAACACTATATTCACATGAACAACTAAATAAGCACATGCCTACTCCGCTGCATCTAGAGAGAAGGACACAATTGGGTATATCAGCCACAAAATATGGGAAAAGTTACAGGGGAGCAAGAACACAACTCCAAGAACTCCAAGGTAATTCTCATCACCTCGTGATTTATCAGGGTAATGAAGAAGATAACCACCAACACCATATTCACAAGGTCAGAGGTGTAATAAAAGGGGACCTCTTAAGAAGCTGGTAAATATAGGAAGAATTCTTATTGAACAGCTATCAACAACAGTAGGAGGGGAGGTGAAATAGACGAAGGAGTTATGCATGGGAGGCCAAGTTACAAAGATAGCATATCATTTCATTGATGCAGACCTATTGATGAAGTATAAGAAGACAAAGGGGCATATGAAGATCGAAATTAAGTCTCTCATCAACATGGGTATCTTGGCGTAGAAGGGAAACCAATTTTCTACAAGTAAAGCTGCTCTAAGATGCTCCTCTCCCACCCAGAAATGGCGTATTATGACACCTACAAGCTACGACCCACTCAAGAAGACATTGATAAGATGTACTCGGGGGCCATATGAACTACCACAGAACAATCGTCTGCATCTGGTGAGAAGGGTGAAAAAGCTAAATCTCCAGAGATAGAGATAAATAATCCAGAGGAAAGAAAGAAGCTGGCAATAATAAAGAAGAAGAAGATATCAGAAAATACTATCACCCCAAGCATGCCATCGCTGCGCTTCCTACCCAAGACGGCAGCGAGTGAGGGGTGCCAACTTGAAGCTAAAATCATAGAAGAGGTCGACCATGTGCACCTTGAAGCTACAACAACAGAACAACATGTTGAGGCCAAACAAGAAACCAACCAGGAACACGAGGTCCCCGAGGTTGTACCCGATACCGTAATCCTAGACGTGATCCTACAGATGCCGGGATAGCCAAACGCAAGCACCCCCAGCCAAGTAATGTTAGCTCCACAACCAAAGGAGCCCAGAGCCTCCACCAAGCCTGTGAACTCGCAACAACACCACCCGCACACATTCAGTGATGTATTGGGAAACAAGTTTTATGTCATGTTGCAATACATGCATCAAAATTCTGAATCAAATTTAAATATTACCTCCACCCTATATATACTAACTATGCAACAACATACTCTAAATGAAATAACTAAGGTGCTTCCCCATTTCATGCAAGGGGTTATGAACACCCATAATGCACTAATGGGGGCGCTAAAGACTCTTACTGAGGAGATGGAGGACCTCAGGAAGGAGATGGATTCCATGCAAGCAGACAAGGAGCTAATGAGAAAAGGGTATGAGGAAGCACTAGATGACCTCAAAAAGGAGTGTCAATGCTTAGATGAAGAACCCCGGTAGTTAGAAGTCGAACGCCAAGAAATTGATGGCTAGCGGTAGAGAAATAAGACCAAGCGTTTGACGAGTCCTTCCACATCACACGCTTCTTCGAGCCCTTCGAGCCCCGACAAAGATGATGGAGATATGAGGGGAACCGGTGCAGGAGCAACATCAAAAGAAGAGAGCACCAACATGAAAGCTTCCCTGATGGCTGAACCACATGCGAAGGAAGCACTGCCACAATCAGACACTCATCAAGACAATGAGACAAAGAATACTAATACATTATCAAGGGGTTTTAATCTAAACAACATCCTAGAAAATGATAAGCCTGCACCAGATGATCCCAAGTAGGTCATCATTATCGAAGAAGAAAGCATAGCAAAAAAAAAATCTCACATCACGAGAAATCAGAGATCTAAGCAAATTCTTGGACTACCTAACATTTGGGATGGACATCTGCAATGACTTCTTGAAAGACCCAGAGCAATATGATCAAGATGACTCCTTCTATGATGGAAAAATGGATGCAACATTAGCCACACTCAATGTTGCGGAGCTGGAGCTACCGTCAGAAGTGAGTCATCCAACAAAAGACATAGCTGTAGAGATATCCACGAAAGATGAAGGCAAGACAACAACCCAGACACTAACTGAAACAAGGGTTCAACCTCTTACAACAGAAGCACTACCCACAGATAAGAAATCACCTCAGAAGATGAGGAAGGTGGGCTCACTTCTTTCTTTGCAAACGAGCCAGTACAGAAGTGGAGCACACCGGTCAATGAAGTAGAATTAGGTGTGGCTCCTCCTCTACCCTGCAAGATGGCAGGTATGGACATGACTACACTATCAAGGATAACATGTAGAGATGTCCATATCCTTGTAGATATACTAGATGATAACCTGCCCGGAACTGATATTATCTATCATAGCAAGGGCATGTCGCTCAATAGAGATCAGTTCAGAGGGATTTTCCCGAAAAGAGCAGGTGTACATGGGAAGCTATTTAAAGTGTTGTGTGCCACTCTACTTAAGAGTTCTTGCATCCAGATAAAGTACAACCAATATTCAACGAAACCACACATCTAGAAGGGCTCCTATTCGATGACAACAACAAAGTTGCTGATGTGATAGAGCAACAACGCGAAGTGAGCAAGGAAGAAACTAAATTTGTGGTCCTGCCCATAAGGAGTTAAGGACTGTAAAGCACTGGGCACTGATTGTCGTCAACCTATACAAAAGACGGACAATGGTGTTCAAATGTTGCACAACTAAACTAGACAGTACCTCCCTAATCTACAAGAACAAGGAAGCAATGGATATCTTGAAGGTGCCGCTACATCTGCAAAGATCTATACAATCAGTAGACAACAGATATAAGGGGATGTAGAAGTAATTCTCCATCTACACGAAGGCCCCCCAAGAAAAGGCTGGAACAAGGGACTGCGCCTTCATAGTGTTAAGGATGATGGAAGCCATCAACAAGGGCGTCCCGCTGGAAGATCTCTGCATGGAAGATCTGCATGGACTGCACGATATGTATGCAATGAAGATTATCTACAATAGTTGTTTTTTTAATGACCCGGTGATGCCTTCCGACACAATACCACATAGACTTCACTAAGAGACCCCCTCCCTAAAAAGAAAATATGGAGGGAGGAACTCAAAACATTATCGATCGATCCTATAGAGCTAGCCAGAGCAGCAGCTTGGAAGGAAGGCTAGACAGCTGACACTAGTGTGACTGTAGAAAAAATCCTAGAACCTAAGTCGGAGCAGCCTCTAGTGACAGAAGAGAAAGAAGAATAGTCTCTAGCAGGGAAGTCGGAAGAAGGCAAGATAGAAGAAGACAATCTGCCTGAGGATAAACTAGATAGGCTGGCTGGGGAAATAGTGCCAACCTTCAAGGATTTTGACAGATGGAGCTGTGTGAGCCTATCTTTAGAAGCCATAAATACAATAATGAAATCCTTGAATGAAGATGATGTGCTGGCTGAGGCGATCTTTGAAAGGGATGACATCTGTGTGTTAAAGGACGACCTCTGAGATATGTTGAAAATAGGAGGGTACCACTCAGTCAACACCATGTCAACTTATCAAGCTCTACTAAATGACAACATGACAAACATGCACCTGGCATATTTTCTTTTGGTGGATGACATCCTAAGAGACAAGAGATTAGGGAAAAAGGAATGCCTACAACAATGCCTAGCGACGTCCCTCCCAGACTACATCTTCCTACCTATACTTCATGACAGTCACTAGACCTTGCTAGTAGTCATTATCACTAAAAGGACTATGGTACTATACAACAACTCAGACGCAGACTTCACACTAAACAAGAAAACAAATATGACTATTATAAAGACACCTACTGAAGAGAAGGTAGTCACATGCGCTGAGGCAATTGTAGGGATGTTGAAAATTCATGGCAAAGGGTACAAGCATAAAGAAGGCAAAGAATTCAAGAAGATGCAGTTTTGTCGTAGAAGCCCTCAGTAGGTTCCTCTATCAAATGACTACGACTTCTATTGTCTATCCTAGATGATGGCCCTAGCCACAATGAACACAAACATGGAGGGTATTTAGTATGAGCAATACTACCCACTATGCAGAGTGTACGCCAAAATGCTCTTCAAGTCAAAGTGGGCCACCAAGATAACTGAGCATAAATAAAGCAAGCTCATTTAAACACCTAACTCTAATTTTGACACCCCGAGTCAGAGTGAATGATAAGTATGGAGAAGGAGTCATAAATGGGCTTGAGAGGTACAATTCCATACCAAATTTTCAAAACATCCCAAATTTTCAAAATTTTAAATTTTTTTTACTTGTACATATTCTATTTCCCATCAAACTGATTTTGTGAAAAAATTTTGCTTGTAAGAAAATTTTGTTATGAGTCATAGTTTTGTGTAGTTACCTTTGAGTTTGGCTGCTCCCTTGCTAAAGGTTGTAATGCTATTGTTTCTAGAGAGGAAGATATGAACAACTGACACATATAAAAATAAAACGAGAAGCGTAACAATACCATTTTATCTCATTCTTATGATAAGATCATTCTGTGTGTAACAATCCTAAGCTTATGAAACCCTTAGAAACTGGAGAACTTCACCAAGCCATACTCCTGACCAACCACCCTATCCTGACGGTTCCAGCCAAAAAATCCTCACCTCCCATAAGAATGAAACAGGTACCCCTTGAAATGAGTTTAATTATCCCTGCTTTGGGATGAAAAGAGGTTTGGCCACCCAGAAGACCGCATGAAAACCCGCTTACCCAAACCAGAGAGGAGATATGAAAAGCCAAAAAGAAAAGAATATATATATATATATATATATATATATATATATATATATATATATATATATATATATATACAATGAGAGTTGTGCCCAAAAGATGCCAAAGGGTCCTACACAGTTAGTGTATTGTTGTACTTAGGAATGCATATATGACATTCTTGTAAGTGGAACCTTGAAGCCAAATTTACCCACCTACTATCCTGAACGAACCTCACACAACCACCTGACTTAACGTTAGAAGACCCAAAGGGCAACACTATCCTTACGATAGTTGTGCGTGAGGGAAATTTAGTAGAAGAGGAAAACACTTAAATCCTGAAGCCTACCCGAACCCACCAATATAGGGACAACTGAAAATAAAGGAAGAGTGTGAAAGCTACCCCTTAAGGAGATGTTGTACTAGTATAGCTAGCAGCCGAACGTAGGAAGGGGTGATATTTTGAGACAAAGAGACCTTTTACTACCAAAGGCAACGACAAGAACTCAAAGTTATGAAACTCTAGTTATGAAGGGTGAGGAATGAGATCTTAGGATTGAGTGAACATACCACAAGAGTTTTGCTGTAAGAATGAGATAACTCAGTAATGTTAAGTTTTGCAAATATTTGGTCACAATTTTCTCTTCTCTCTATGATTTTGTGCCTACCCTTAGCATGAGAAAAGTCTTGATTCTAAGTTTGGGGGAGTTGATAGCATCTCATTTTATACACTTTTTGAATATATTTTATACCTCTCCTGACATATCTTTTATAGATTTTTTCCACCTATTTTAGTACTTTATGCCAAGAATCTTATTTGCACACCCTTTCCACCTTTGCAGGATCACATCAAGCTACAAACACAATCAGCACCTCAACAGTGGCTCATCGACCACTAGGGACCCTCCCACCATGGTCGATGCCCCCACGATCACATCGACACACAATGATTGTGGTTCCTCATGCCCTTTTTGGTTGCAGCCTTCAACCCACACATTTCAACCTCAATCTGTACCTTGATCGAGGTGAGGCCTCGACCGAGGTGATGCCTCGACCATGGTGAGACCTCGACCAAACATTGTGGTAGCCTCGACCGAGGAGATGCCTCGATCGACCACGATCAAGCCTTGACCGTGGCATGGATGATTAAGTCAGTGGGCATCACCTATAAATAGACCACACACCTCGACTTGTCAAAGGATCAGATCATTAAGGACCACAAAGTGCTACCATATTCGATACCCACTCTCATCCATCAGATCAGTCTTGGATCTCCAAAGGTGGAAGCTGAGGAGAGAGAAGACTGAAGGCCCCTCTTCCTCGAAAGAAGGAGAGCTTCCACACCATCCATTCTAGATCTAGATTAGAAGGAGTATATTGGTGTATTGCCATTTTCTCTCTCTCTCTCTCTCTTCTAGATCTATCATCTCCGTTATGTTGTACCCTTTCCCTCTTCATGGTTATGATGTATCTATCATTTTGTAACGTTGTTATGCTGCCCGTTAATATGTGTGGCTAAACACTTAACTCGGGTTGGGAGTAGCCACTAAGGCTCTCCTAACATGTATATTCTTGCTCCCCTTTGAATACATATATGCTCATATCAAGATTATATCCATACACTTTTTCTTAATGCTTCACTTGTATGCTAAGATACCATCTTGTGATGTTTGATCGTTGGTACCTCGAAAGAGTAGTATCTTCTTTATCTAGTGTTATGGAGTAGTATGAATGCATGAGAATGTTGAATTGCTAAAGCGTATGGTCATATGGTTTACTTTGTGGTTGTAAGGTTGTTATCTCGAGAGGGAAGCCACCTTTGATCCTAGATCTATGCTTATCTTGAGAAATGAGGGAATAGACATTTTTATGGCTGCTTGTAATCTTGATAGGAGTATACGAAGGGGAGTGAGTTTTGCATGTTGGTGAGAAACCTTAGTATGTGAAACCCGATCCGAGTTCCCTTCCATATCTTTGTTTCTTACCGTTCGTTCTTGTTTTCTCTTGTTGTTATTTTTCTTTCTTCCCTTTAACTTTCCTTGTTTTGGCTTGAGCACCATTTTTCCTTAGGGAACAACCTTTTTGAAAAACCATATGTTTTCCTAAAGTGTACGATTGTGAGAACATGCATACTTAACACCTTCCAACCTTGTCCCTATGGTTTGACCCTGATTACTATGTCAGACCCCGTATAATAGTTGCGGGGGGCTTGAGTGTTGGGTTATAATCTTAAGAGTCCGACTACTCTATATCCGCTCCATTTTGGACGCACAATTTAGGCTGGTCACTCTCCTCTTTTAATAATGTATAATATTTACTTCTCTCATCTCTCTTGTCTACTTGTTTCCTCTGTTGGTACTATACTAATTCATATACTTCTCTCCTCTTATGCTTCTGCACATATGTCTTCTTTCTATTTCCTTTAAATCTTCTGGAAGTATACTAATGTTTACTTATGGCATCTTTTTTTTACTTTCCTCTTTTGATACAGTATGAATGTCTACTTCTTTCATCTCATTTGTCTAAATCTATCCTCTTTTTTTACTTTGATCTTTATTTGGTATTGTACCAATGTGTTTATAGTAATGCATCACTCATCTCTTTTATCTACTTTACTCCTCTCAATATGCACATCCCTTACCCTTTCTCATATTACACAAATGTTTTTCTAGTTTTGTACTAATATTTACTTCTCTCTTCTCTCAAGTAACTTTTATCTTATAACAAATATAGAAAGGAAGTATTTTCAACACTATACTAATGTTTACTTCTCTCCTCTTTTTGTCTACCATCATTCTCTCTTTGTTCTACATCTCTCTTCTTTTTCTCTATTTTTAATACCTCCATACTATTTTTTCTACTTCTCTCATCTCTCTTGTCTACTCCCCTCCTATTTTTTTTTTCAATTTTTCTTCTCTCTTTTACTGTTTCTTCCTATTTTCCCATTCCCCTCCTCTATGTTTCTACTTCCCTCCTCTTTTCCTACTTCCCTTCTCTTGTTCTAATCCCCTCCTCTCTTGTTTACCATCTATTTTTCGTACTATGCACTTTTCTCTTTTATCCTTTTAATACTCACTACTACAGAAACAACGCTAAATGTCGCTTTTCGGGGTGTCAGTTATTTAACGAAACCGACGCTGATCATCATTACACGCCAGATATTAAGGAAAATCGACATCCATATTTGAAGACCAGCCAGACATGGGTATCACTTTCTATTGAACGTCAGCTGAAGAAACGAAATCGACGCCTAAAATAGCCCGTAAAATCCAATTTTTTCGAGCAAAAAAAATTGCCCCCAAAGTGTAACATACAGCGTCGGTGTTTTACCGAATAACCCACGTCTAAAGAAGATAAAAATTGTGCGTGAATTTTACCATATGGGCATCGGTAGTCATGGGATAACTGATGCTGATAAGGGTTCGCGCGCCCTCCCTGCCAAAAAATTTAGGGTAAATTGACATCGGTTTTATTGGGATAACTGATGCTGAATAGTAAAGGTGTCGGTTGTTATAGATAATCGATGCCTTTTAGTAACTTAATTGCCCCCACGTACAATAGAGTATTCTAATTCCCCTTTCTTCTATTTCATCGCGCGATCAACTCCCGACCCCTGCTGCATCGCCACCATCGGCCTCTGCCTCTGCGCCGCCTACTACTACTGCTGTTGCTCGCTGCTGCTGCCGCCTGCTGCTGCTTCTCTGCTCGCCAACGACACCTTTCCTTCTCTGCTCGGCTCCCTTCTCCTACCGCTGGTGTGCTCGGTGCCCTTCTCCTACCGCTGGTGCTCGGCGCCCTTCTCCTCACACCGCCGCCTCTGTCTCCATGCTGCTACCAACAACATGCCCTCCGCTTCTTGTTCTAGTAGCCTGCTCTTCTTCTTTCTTCTCCCTCCTTACCAATAGCAAGCACAGTTGTGTGGGATGGCATGGTCGTGGCTGTGTTGGCCGACAACATTGCCATGCTACCCAGCACGGCCGTGTGGTCGGCCAACACAGCCACGGCTGTGCCAGCCCACACGACCGTGCTTGCTGGTGGTAAGGAGGGAGAAGGAAGAAGAAGAGGGTATATATTCAAATGAAATCAATTATGAATTTGTGATGAAATCAATTATGTTGAAATTAATTATGTTCAATTATACAATGAAATCAATTAATATGTTCAAATCAATTATGTTCAATTATATGATGAAATCAATTATGTCAAAATCTTGTGATGAAATCAATTATGATGAAATCAATTGTGATGAAACCCTAACATCTACATGAATCCCTATTACATGATAAAACCCTAACATCGACATACTCTATATGATACCTAAAATTCTGATGAAACCCTAACATCAATTGTGATGAAACTAGGATTGCATGTATTGGAATGACAACATACATGTATTTGTTGGCCTAGAAACCCATCCAACATTTACTCATTAGGAGTAAATCTTGAATAGTCCCCGGTTTGGGACTGTTCTTGAACACCTAATCTCACTTCAGATGTAAGTGTATAATGTGTATTGGGTTTTCAAGAAAATTTTGGTAGCATTTCCCCATTTGTTCTCTAAGTACATATGTACTTGGAGAACAGCGGGGAAATGTTGCCGAAATTTTCTTGAAAACCCAATACACATTATACACTTACTAGTGAGATTAGGTGTTCAAGGATAGGATAGGTGGTACATGTTCATTTATTATATATAAGAATGACATCACATGTATTTGTTAACGCTAGACCCTAATCTTGTCCTAATATATACTTGTTTTCTCTTTGATCATAGAATGGATATATCATGGATGTCCATTCACAATTGTTGCACCCCACAGTTTATATCTGGTCTTGATCAGTTTATTAGATTTGCCGAGGAACACAGGAAACAACCTGGAGATAGGTTCTACTGTCCATGTAGGCATTGTGGTAACAACTTGAAAGTCAGCACTGGTGACGAAATCAAAAGTAATGTCATGTGCAACGATATTGTACAAGGCTATACAAAATGGAACTGGCATGGAGAGATTTCAAACTCAAAACCAGTGGATGTCGATAGCAGTTCTTGGGTGGAAGAAGAAATTGTCTCCGATGACGTAGATGTGAACGAACCAGTTCCAGTAGACATCATTGATACGATGCTGGATAGTTGTGGGGTAGTGCACACCGATCCACCTCCCATCTTTAGAAACATTGTGCATGATGCTGAGATACCATTATACACATGTTGTACTAAGTTTACAAAGCTTAGCGCTATGTTGAGATTGTATAAGTTGAAAGCTAATAATAGATAGAGCAAAAAAAGTTGTTACGACCCCACCTTCTGGTAACCCCCAATTAAGGGAGACTGATAGGTCGAAGCCGCACACATAATTTTTAGATCAAAGGTTCAGCAATTAACCAAGAACAATTATTAAATTTTAACAGACTAAACTAGAAAGCTATAAGAAAAATAAACTTTTGCATACCTTTTGAAAACTTGGATCTCTAAACTTCTATCCACATATGAATTCTACTCTAACTAATCCTCCTTGTATTTTAAATCATGTATTTCACAATATGACGGTTTACTATTTGTTCTTTTGGCTTTTTACCTAAAATGCCAACAAACAAAATGTCGGTCAGCATAAAGCTGGTATGTGGGGGAAATAATAATCATACAATTATTCATAACGATGTATTGCAGCCAATTACCATTTAACAAACACTTTTACATTTTAAATATAACTGCACGATCCATGCATTCCCTATCATCTGCACTGTCCCTACAGTGGACCTGGATACTACTCTCCTTATAGTAGCTCCCCATTAAACCCCTCACGGTGAACCAGTTTCTAGGGTTGAGTCACATGGCACTACCCGTAAGTAGCCCACTCCTTAACTCATGGCATGCTAAAGGGTCTCATGGCACTACACTTGGTAGCCCAATTTCTAACCCACGATAACCTGGACCTTACTCTAGGTTACCCCTTTTTAGCCTTTACAAGCCACAGAGGTGGATTCGGATCTAGCTAGTTATATATATATATATATATATATATATATTCATAGTGATAATCATAGTCACTTTATAGTTGCATGAAATAAAAGGCATCCAATAGTTATTTTTAGGCAACTGATAAACACGTTCGGAAATCACCGTGAAACTAAAGTGATTATTCATAAGCGTAACCACATACCTGTTCAGTAGATTTCTCAAGCTAATATCAATTCCAACCAAGAAAGCAATCCAAGCAAGTAGTTCAACCACACAATCAAGAATCCTAAAAAACACATGTACTCTATTTACTACACACTTTATCAAGATTCTTTCTATTCAACTTGAAATTGCTTCCTAAGGTTTCCGTATCCATTTTAGGGTTTACTTTGCAATTAGGGTTTTACTTCCCTTTTCTCTTTTTCATCCCTAATTTTCTCATCTATCCTTCACGAAAGTTATTAAGGTTACCTTTTATAAACACATAACCTTAATTCTATATTAATGCACAATTAACCATCAATTAAGTCCATTAAGCCTTTTTTTACATTAAAGCTATCATTTTTATCCTTTTAATTCATGATAAGATCATTATCATCACTTCACAGTTCATTATGCTCTAATTCACATATGAACGTTATTTATCATTAATTCTACCTTTTATCCACTAGGAAACCCTAATTTCCACATTAAGGGTATTTAACCACAAATTAGGAACTTTAATGCTCAAAATAGCTTAGGCTCATTGTATTTTAGGTTTATTCACAATTTTGAATAATTACAGCCGTTAAGAGTCACATTTACCAAAATTAGGGTTTCAATACTTATTAAAGCATATTTATGCACATAGAACTCTAAATTAAACTAATTATGTGGAAAATTCATCTTTTTCGATCTTAATGTATCTCTTTATGATTAACAGGTTAATATCAACTTTAATCATCAATTAAACCCTACTAATCACCTTAATCATATCAAAATAGGGTTTCTTAATCATTATTACATCAAAGTTAATAACTTCCATTACTTTTCGAATTGCAAGAGGAATTAGCTCCTACCAATATTTTTATTGGATTCCACTCAATTTTCTGTGCAAAATTCATGTATAATGCACATCTATCTGAGCTAACGTTAATTAGTTACGATTTTAGTAAGATTTCACTTACCCAGACCAATGGCAGGCTGCCACGTCGCCAAACCCATGCAACGTTGCTTGACTTCCTTGGAAACACAACAAAATGTCGTATTTTCCCCTTACTTAAGTTACCCGGCCTTCATACCCCAGAGGGTATTTCCATCCAATGACCGAGGGGTTATCCCCTACCTTCAGCCAACCGTGCGACGCTGGCCCCAGCCACCCTAGGCGTGACTCTACTCCTCTCCCTAGGCCGCAAACCTCACCAGAAGCTATTCCTTTACCTCCGTCGCTCTTAGGCGCACACATGGTGCCCCTAGTTCTTGAACAAGGTGTCCGATTCTCCGCTTGTGGGCCAAGCTTTTGTTGTCGCTACTGCAACCTGACGGCCGTTGTTGTGCATGTTCCAGGGCACGACCTTGATGGCTGTGCTCCCCTACAACATCGTGGGAGCACCCTGCTTCCATCAGGACCTAAACACCGCCCCTAGGTGTCCTCGGGATAGACCAATACCCTCAACTAGGATTTGTACGTAAAGAACTACGAAGAAGAAAAAGAAGGAAGAGGGGTGCGTGTGGGATCCTTCCTGGACTCAAACTAGAGGGTCTACCCTTTATATAGGGGGGTATCCACGCCCCAGATTTCTTGCCCACAAAGAAAACAAGGCTTCTTCAACTTGGAATCCTATTCCTTCATGAAGAAGAAATCTTCTCTCTCTTCTTTATTCTTTATAATAGCCTTTATTAGTGGGATGTTTTTGGAATTCGAAAACATTTTCCCTTATTATCTTTATCCTTGGCTTTTAATCCATTAACCACGAAAATAATATTTTCCTTTAGTAGAAAATACCACTTCTTTAATAATGCCACAAAATTCATTAGTTATGCATCATATTATATTCTATTTTTCTATTATGGGTATTTTCTCTTTCTCTTTCCTCATTGGGACTCCTTGGATCCCAAGAAATTCTATTATCTCGAAATCCCTTTCATTGGATATTCATTATCCTTTGAGATGCATCTTTATGCATTATTTCTCATTATATTATTTATTTCTTATCAAAATATCTCCTTCTGAGGATTTCTCTGTATCTCTCTTTTATTTTCCTTATGGGAGTTCCTTTTAACATTAGGAATCCTTGGGATATGAAATCCCACCAAGGATAACTCAATTATACCTCTTTTAACTTATTTTCCAAATTTTATCATTATTTTCAATTTCTTTCTTAATAAAGAAATATCTAATTGACCTTTTCTTTTCTTATTTCTTTATCTTTGCAATTTTGGACTCCTTGGGACACCCAAGAGGTATGAAAACCACTTTTGGATTACACTCTTTTGCCTTCTAGAGGTTTCTACATTTTTCTCTTCTCCATTTCTTATTAATAATGGAGTTTCTTTTGTCTTTTCCTTATTATTGGGCCCAATAGCCAATAAAGCCCACAAGTGAATCAACAAGGATATTTTTTGCAAAATTCATGCATTCAATCAAAAGACATCATTATTTGTTCAATTATCTTTAATATGAGAAATTACATTTCTCACCAATTGAACCCAAAAATTGGGGTTGAAACATCCTTCCCCTCTTATAAGATTTTTTTCCTCAAAATTCTTATCAAGCAAATAAACAATTCAGGATAAGACTTTTCCATGTCCATAATTGGCCCCTATGTGGCTTTACCGTACTAATGGCACTACCAAAGAACCTTTATCATCACACTTTCTTTTCTCTGAGTTCTTTCATCAAGGCGTCTATAAACTGCATAGGTGACTCAGGCCATTTCAGCCTCCCTTGGGGCTCACTAGGGTCATTGCTCAGCACATGGTCAGGGTACCTCACATAGTGCTCTAAATTGGATACATGGAACTCATCACACATTACTTTATCCTTAGGGGTAAGATCAAACTTAACCTTCTCCACCAATCCATCTCAAATGAACCCATGCATCGGGGACTTAACTCTCTCTTAGCTGTAACTTAGAGGGGTCATATTTTCATGTCACATATTCTGCCACGGTGAACTGCGTGTCAGTCTACTTTACATCCGCTCATGACTCCCGTCATCTCTAGGCTCCTTTTAGCCATTGCACGATCAAAGTGACTTCATCTACACACATGGTGGTCCCTTTTCTAACCATCACGTGGTCCTTTCACCAACATCACCTTACTGACGTGGTGACCGACACAACCTCCCTTACAGAGCTTCTCTCAATCCTGATACTGGATATGGTGGTTATCATCACATCTTTCATAGGACAAGAACTGTCTCTAGATATCACCCTGAATGAGCACACATGCTCACATCAGACCTTTTAGTCTGGATCATACTATCCATTAGTTAGAGGTAATAAATTGTACTAACATAGAGTTCTTCATGTTTCTACTCCCATGTCACGGAAGTGAACCTTTAGGTTATACTCAAGAACTTTTGAACTCACATCATGTTGTAGGTGAACCATCTCTCTCTCATATGTAGTTCAACCGAATCTATCCCTTGATAGTACTCTTTATTTCTCATGTCATCTAAGTAAGGTGATCTACCATAATCCATTTTTCATATTGACCTTCCTTGGTCTAGGGGAGACTCACAACATCCACAATGATGAACTCCCATTCCCTCAAGGGAACTCTTTATACTTTATATCCATGCACTGGGTTACTGGTGTTCGTCCTTCACCTCCTGACTTGCATGGCCACATGCTACATGCAATATCATATTAAGCATCCCAAGTACTACTATCACTTATTGTCTTTGTAGTATCATGGTGTTTGGTGATCTTAAGACATGATCTCCTATATGTCATGATTCCTCAAGATCGATTCCTCGGAAACCCTAAACCACTCTCATCGGGGTTTTATTACCTTCCTATCTAAAGAAGTGCATCTGAGGTTCTACAACCATCCTTTTATTACATCAAGGCCTAGGCTGGCTAACCAAACCACCATTAACTTGATCAACAATTTTTGTTACATCTGAGTGTTATCCGACCACATCTCCTTTCCAAACTTAGGGTTAGCCTAACAGCCTCTTCTAGCCTCTAGCCAAACTAGTCAGATATATCTCTACTAGAGAATTCATTACCGTTTCACATCCTTACATATTAGGTAATGTTGATGACATACACCTTCGTGTATTCCACTTATCATCTCACCTCAAAAACTATGTCTATCTTCATCAAGAAACTCTGAGCTCATCCTCATGGTGATCAAACTCAACCTGGTCTAACTTGCAAGTTCCACATAGCTTCTTCTAAAAACATCCTTATTTCTCTTACTGTTTGTAAACCATCCATGAATCATTCATTCCACAAGGGTATGTTATCATCTCTATCCTCATACCTCATAGCAACATTCCAACTTCCATCATCTTTTATCCTTGGTGTAAGGCATGCATACTGTCCTATCTCTCACTCCGATAACAAGAGGAAATAAGCATTTGGCTGCAGTCCAAATACAAAGTTCTTCCTGTTCCAAGAGTAGAGATGGTACAACCCACCTTGCTAGTACACTTTCAAATCTAAGTTGAAACGTGCCACATATGTCTCTACTTCACAATCATCTTGATATCACAGTTACTTCCACGGAAAACTGATCTGGAACCTACTTGGGTCACCACAAAATCCTTGGTCATCTCCTCTAGGTCTATAGGGTGCCGAAACTTTTGGGGTCATCCCTTTTTCCCTTATGCATCCAGAGAGTGCCCTACTCATCTGCCCTTTGGGTCCCATGAGTTCATGAAGGTGATCAATCTCCTAACCCAGGGCCCTCAGACAATGATAGCTGTTACCTCCCGACCCTATGGTCATGTGCAACTAGGGAATTAGGCAACTCCTACTTTCATCGGTCTTATCCCTATCTGACCCTAGGATTGACTTAGGATTCCATTATAGTACATGTCCAACATAGAACCTTACCCAAGCCTTCATCATCTCTTTCTGCATTCATGGGTTGTCTTTCAACCTTTCACAGGGGTCATGGCGACTTGCCTTTCTTGGTCAGGCCCCATACTGGTTACTTCTATGGTAACATATCCACATGCACTTAGAGATGGTTATCTATGGGTCTACATGTTCATCCTCATACTACGTACTTTTCACTTATCTCCTCAAGATCCTATGAGACATCTTTAGGTTACCTCAAAACCAACAAAACTAGTATACACCCTACAAAAGGGTCCCTCTCCCAGGATGGGAGGAAACTACAACTCTTGACAACAAGGTCACGACCGTCCTTATGTTTAGGGTTTGCATCCACATGAGCATGCTTAGCCCTAGCAAGCTACTATGACACAAGCAAACGCCTACAAAAGCATGCTAGGTCACACTTTTTCTCATCCTCAACATTAGACTAACTTAGTTGTGAGGGGTTCATCAAACATACCTTTAACTAAGAGGTTTCCTTTCCTATAAACATGAGGAGTACCATGCTCGAAACTATAGAAACTCAAATCCCGTCATGAGGTTCAGGTACTTCACTTCCCCTCTTAGGTCTAGGAACCCTAGGTTCACTTTTAGGTGTCCAACTGCATGCTAAATCTCTTAACCACGAGTCAAGCATGTCCAGGGTATGTCATGTACTTCCCTGATCCTTTTATATAAGCAACACCTCAGAGTTGAGTCCTCTTCCAGGACAACCAACTAGGTATAAAGCCTCACAACTTGCTACTTAAGCCTCCTCAGGCTCTAAGGCACTCTTTGTCTTATCTCAGCAGGTAACCACTTATACCATAGGCACACGGGTACCATAAGCATCAACCTCTCTCTAGGGTTTGGTTCCTCTAAAGACAACCAAGATATCATCAGCCTCCAGGGGTCAAGCATAAGGAAACCACTATCATCCACTTAGGTTGCATCATCCTCAACTCCCCACTATTCCTCATGTCTTGGAATCTAAGATTCCAACCTTTTTGCTCAGGTCCTACTTTCTCTCTCCAGAGCTAACTCCACATCCATCCTTACAACTAGAGGTCCTCTCTCCATGAAGTTGGATCAAGCCCACAAGCATATCCCTACCTGGTGAAGACTATGTTCACGCTTATGTTTACTCAAGGTTATCCATTATTCCTTATGCTTATCTCATCAGCTATCCAACATGCTCCCTTGGCCAAGGTTTCGACCTACTTCCTGTACTACTTGACGTGCTCTGGGTGCATACTATGCCATGCTCATATAAGCTCATGGGGTTTCCATAGGTTCTTCTCTAACCTCATACATGAAGGAGCTATCCTTCACTCAAACATGCATGACCCTTCCCAGGGTTGGGTTGCCAAAGGTTATAGGTCATCCAACCTCTCATGTCTTGTATGGCAATCCAAAGGCATGTCCATCCAAACACCCAGTCAACCATGACATCTAACTCATCATGCCATCTCTCTCTAACCTCCACTTAGGGTTATGGTTAACATCATCCTTAGAGGATGTGCTAGGTCTCTACATTAATGGAGATCTCTATTTCCAAGACTAACTTTCTCTACTCATCCTCCTGACAAGAAGGTCTAGCCTCAGGTCTCTCCTGAGGGCAATGACAACTTATGTCATACGACCTAAGCATGTATCTATTCTTTTACGCTTACTCTATTAAGCATATGTCCATGATATCTTATTTACATGCTTTTCATTAATTTGGTGGAAGATTCCTTAGACCTTATTAACCTTACCCATACCTCAAGAGGGTGAGGAGAAGAGAGAAAACCCTAATCCTTAAGGTCCTTAACATCATTTGAGTTGAGAAGGGATGAACAAGATCAGAGAGTCCTAAAGGTATCTTATTTTGAGTCAAATCCTAAGACATCGGCCAGGAAGTCACATAATCTGGGAGTTCTCGTATTCTGACTAGCGGTGCAGAGGAAAATATTGCCAGGCCCCAGTCGTAATCCTTTTCTAGACACCTTCATCTTTCAGATAATCCTCAAATAACTCCCTTGGGTTCTATGGAGTTTGTAAAATTTAATAATTATTAATGGTTAAGTGAGGAACCTATGCTCTGATACCAAATGTTATGACTCCACCTTTCGGTAACCCCCAATTAAGGGAGATCGAGAGGTCAAAGCCGCACACATAATTTTCAGATCAAAGGTTTGACAATTAACCAAGAACAATTATTAAATTTTAACAGACTAAACTGGAAAGCTGTAAGAAAAATAAACTTTTGCATACCTTTTGAAAACTTGTATCTCTAAACTTCTATCTACATATGGATTCTACTCTAACTAATCCTCCTTGTATTTTAAATCATGTATTTCACAATATGACAATTTACTACTTGTCCTTTTGGCTTTGTACCTAAAACGTCGACAAACAAAACGTCAGTCAGCATAAAGCTGGTATGTGGGGGAAATAATCATTGTGCAATTATTCATAACGATGTATTGCAGCCAATTACCATTTAACAAACACTTTTACATTTTAAATATAACTGTGCAATCCATGCATTCCCTATCCTCAGCGTTGTCCCTGTAGTGGACCTAGATACTACTTTCCTTATAGTAGCTCCCCGCTAAACCCCTCATGGTGAACCCGTTTCTTGGGTTGAGTCACATGACACTACCCGTAAGTAGCCCACTCCTTAACTCATGGCATGCTAAAGGGTCTCATGGCACTACACTTGGTATCCCAATTTCTAACCCACGATAACCTAGACCTTACTCTAGGTTACCCCTTTTTAGCCTTTATAAGCCACAGAGGTGGATTCGGATCTAGCCAGTTATATATATATTCATAGTGATAATCATAGTCACTTTATAGTTGCATGAAATAAAAGGCATCCAATAGTTATTTTCAAGCAACCGATAAACACATTCGGAAATCGCCATGAAACTAAAGTGATTATTCATAAGCATAACCACATACCCGTTGAGTAGATTTCTCAAGCTAAAATCAATTCCAACCAAGAAAGAAATCCAAGCAAGTAGTTCAACCACACAATCAAGAATCTAAAAAACACATGTACTCTATTTACTACACACTTTATCAAGATTCTTTCTATTCGACTTGAAAGCGCTTCCTAAGGTTTTCGTATCCATTTTAGGGTTTACTTTGCGATTAGGGTTTTACTTCCCTTTTCTCTTTTTAATCCCTAATTTTCTCGTCTATCCTTCACGAAAGTTATTAAGGTTACCTTTTACAAACACATAACCTTAATTCCAGATTAATGCACAATTAACCATCAATTAAGTCCATTAAGCCTTTTTTACATTAAAGCTATCATTTTTATCCTTTTAATTCATGACAAGATCATTATCATCAATTCATAGTTCATTATGCTCTAATTCACATATGAACGTTATTTATCATTAATTCTACCTTTTATCCACTAGGAAACCGTAATTTCCACATTAAGGGTATTTAACCACAAATTAGGAACTTTAATTCTCAAAATCGCTTAGGCTCATCGTATTTTAGGTTTATTCACAATTTTGAACAATTAAAGCTGTTAAGAGTCGCATTTACCAAAATTAAGGTTTCAAGACTTATTAAAGCATATTTATGCACATGAAACTCTAAATTAAACTAATTACATGCAAAATTCATCTTTTTCGATCTTAATATATCTATTTATGATTAATAGGTTAATATCAACTTTAATCATCAATTAAACCCTACTAATCGCCTTAATCATATCAAAATAGGGTTTCTTAATCATTATTACATTAAAGTTAATAACTTCCATTACTTTTCGAATTGCAAGAGGAATTATCTCCTATCAATATTTTTATTGGATTCCTCTCGTTTTTCTGAGCAAAATTCATGTATAATGCGCATCTATCTGAGCTATCGTTAATTAGTTACGATTTTAGTAAGATTTCACTTACCCGGACCAATGGCAGGCCGCCACGTCGCCAAACCCATGCAACGTTGCTTGACTTCTTTGGAAACATAACGAAATGTCATATTTTCCCCTTACTTAAGTTACCCGACCTTCATACCCCGGAGGGTATTTCTGTCCAATGACTGAGGGGTCATCCCCTACCTTCAGCCAGCCATGCGACGCTGGCCCCAGCCGCCCTAGGCGCGGCTCTACTCCTCTCCCTGGGCCGCGAACCTCGTCGGAAGCTATTCCTTTACCTCTGCCGCTCTTAGGTGTACACATGGTGCCCCTAGTTCTTGGACAAGGTGGTCGATTCTCTACCCGTGGGCCAAGCTTTTGCTGTCGCTATTGCAGCCTAACGGTCGTCGTTGTGCATGTTCCAGGGCACGACCTTGATGGTTTTGCTCCCCTGCGACGTCGTGGGAGCACCCTGCTTCCATCAGGACCTCAACACTGCCCCTAGGTATCCTCAGGATAGACCAATACCCTCAACTAGGGTTTGTATGCAAAGAACTACGAAGAAGAGGAAGAAGGAAGAGGGGTGCACGTGGGATCCTTCCTGGACTCGAACTGGAGGGTCTACCCTTTATATAGGGGGTATCCACACCCCAGATCGCTTGCCCACAAAGAAAACAAGGCTTCTTCAACTTGGAATCATATTCCTTCATGAAGAAGAAGTCTTCTCTCTCTTCTTTATTCTTTATAATAGCATTTATTTGTGGGATGTTTTTGGAATTCGAAAACCTTTTCCCTTATCCTCTTCATCCTTGGCTTTTAACCCATTAACCACGAAAATAATATTTTCCTTTAGTAGAAAATACCACTTCTTTAATAATTCCACAAAATTCATTAGTTATGCATCATATTATATTCTCTTTTTCTGTTATTGGTATTTTCTCTTTCTCTTTCCTCATTGGGACTCCTTGGATCCCAAGAAACTCTATTATCTCGAAATCCCTTTCATTGGATATTCATTATCCTTCGAGATGCATCTTTATGCATTATTTCTCATTATATTGTTTATTTCTTATCAAAATATCTCCTTCTGAGGATTTCTCTTTATATCTCTTCTATTTTCCTTATGGGAGTTCCTTTTAACATTAGGAATCCTTGGGATATGAAATCCCACCAAGGATAACTCGAGTATACCTCTTTTCAATTATTTTCCACATTTTATCATTGTTTTCAATTTCTTTCTTAATAAAGAAATATCTAATTGATCTTTTCTTTTCTTATTGCTTTATCTTTGCAACTTTGGACTCCTTGGGACCCAAGGAACCCAAGAGGTACGAAATCCACTTTTGGATTACACTCTTTTGCCTTCTAGAGGTTTCTACATTTTTCTCTTCTCCATTTCTTATTAATAATGGAGTTTCTTTTGTCTTTTCCTTGTTATTGGGCCCAATAGCCAATAAAACCCACAAGTAAATCAACAAGGCTATTTTAAACAAAATTCATGCATTCAATCAAAAGACATCATTATTTGTTCAATTATATTTAATTTGAAAAATTACATTTCTCACCAATTGAACCCAAAAATTGGGGTTGTAACAAAAGCTTCACTTCATTGCTGACTTTGTTGAAAGAAATGCTTGATGAAGGAAACAAGCTGCCAATCTGAACATACTGGGTAATGAAATTGTTGTGCCCAATGGGAATGGAGGCCAAGAAAATACACACATTCCTGAATGATTGTGTATTATTTCAAAAGGACTATGTCGATTTGAAAGATTATCCAAAATGTGGTGTGTTACAGTATAAATTGACGACTTCGGGGGAGTCTAAAACTGGTTCTCCTACCAAGGTGATGTGGTATCTACCTATAATATCACGGTTTCAACGCTTGTTTGCAAATCCGATAGATGCGAAGAATTTGAGGTGGCATGCAGATGTTAAGAAAAATAATGATAGGATCCTACGACATGCGTCTGATTCCCCACAGTGGAAGAAGATTGATCTATTATACCCCAAATTTGGTGAAGAAGATAGGAATCTAAGACTTGGGCTTTATACAGATGGGATGAATCCGTATGGGACATTGAGCAGTCAACATAGCACTTGGCCAGTCATGCTTGTTATATACAATCTTCCTCCCTGGTTGTGTATGAAAAATAAGTATGTTATGTTGTCGTTGTTGATATCAGGCCTAAACAACCTGGAAATGATATCGATGTTTATCTTGAACATATGATTTATGACTTAAAGAAACTTTTGGGTGAATGTGTGATGACCTATGATGCTTCATGAAGAGAGACATTTTGTTTGCACACTATGTTGTTTTGCACTATTAATGACTTTCCAAGATACGAGAATTTGTCTAGATATAGTGTCAAAGGAGCTAAAGTGTGTCCTATATGTGAAGAGAACACTGATTCAATAAGACTAAAACATGGCGAAAAGACTATATATCTTGATCATCGAAGGTTTCTTTCAAAATTCCATCTGTGTCGTAGGAAGCGCAAAGCATTCAATGGATGGAATGAGGAACGTAGTGCACCTAAACCTATACCAGGGGATATTGTTTATGAAAGAGTAAAAGACATTGTCAATGAATTTGGTAAGATATCACAATGTACTATGGCAACACGGAGTGACAATTCTTCATTCAACAAGAAGTCAATATTTTGGGATCTTCTTTATTGGAGTTCTTTGACAGTCAGGCATTGTATCGATGTCATGCACGTTGAGAAAAATGTCTGTGATAGCATCATTGGTACTCTGTTGAATATACCAGGTAAGACTAAAGATGGGATAAAATCCATATTGGACCTATGTGAAATGGAAATAAGGTTAGAAAGCTTTTTGTGAATGCTTGGCAAATGTTAAGGTGCCACAGGGTTACACATCCAACATCTGTAGATTGGTATTAATGAAAGATCTGAAGTTGATAGGTCTTAAATCTCATGATTGTCACACTCTAATGCAACAAATATTACCTGTGGCAATTCGATCTATATTGTCAAAGCATGTAAGGTTTGCAATCACCAGACTTTGTTTCTTTTTCAACAGTCTGTGCAACAAAGTTATTGACCCTAATACTCTCGATAATTTGCAAAGAGAAGGGTTGATAACACTAAAGGAGTTATAGTGGATGAATTGGGTTTCACTTTAGTGAACTTTGAAAAGATTGGCAAGAAGGGTGAACCATTCATATTGGCATCACAGGTGAAAAAAGTATTTTATATCGATGATCATGCAAATGATAAATGGTCGGTTGTTCTTCATGATAAAAGATAGTTCATTGAAGATCCTATAGATGAAGAAGAGTATTATGATAAGTATGATGACTCCAGTCCATTCCCAGTTGGGTTGCCAACTCCACAAAATATTGAAGCTAATGATGACTTATAAGTGCGCGGAGATCACAATGAAGGATTGTTAATTGATAAAAGATCGCAATTTTAGAGGCATGCATGTTTATATTTTTTTTATATGTTTCATTTTTCAATGTTTAATTTTTATATGTGAACTATATAAAATGCTAAATGTTTGCTTTTTTAATATCAATATCATTTTTAGATATAATGTTTCATTATCTTCTAGTTAATACAAATGCTAAATGTTTGCCTTTTCAATGACATTTTTCAGATGGCTGACCATGGAGATGATGTCCATGATGAGCATGATGTCCATGATGAGGATGATGTCCATGATGAGCATGGCGAGGATACCAATGTAAGTTTTAAAAACATATCCTATATTTCTATATAAATTCATTATCTTCTAGTTATGTCATATATCCTATATTTCTATATTGGGCTAATTCAATGTGTTTATTTTGTTAAATTTTAGGTTGATGATGCACATGTACCCTCTGAAGCACTGGAGGCACTTGATGCACATCACCAAAAAGTTAACAAGAAAAGGGGCATCACTATGCTGAAGAAGTTAACAATGCTAGGGGGTAGTGGATCCAGATTGGTTGTGGAGTTTGATAATGCAGGAAATGTAATTGGAGTGAACTGCAATAATTTTGTAAACTATCTTGGGTGTGTCACTCAAAGCCATTGTGATGTTAAGTATGATAATTGGCATACAGCTCCTCAGGCGAAGAAAGACTTGATATGGAAGGATTTATGCGTGAGTTATTATTATTTGCAATTCTATTTTGTACATTACAAATTCTATTATCTGCAATTCTATTTTTGGATACTAGTTAATAGCAATTCTATTTTACAGAATCTGTTTGCATTGGATGATAAGCTTCATCGTAAAAGCGTGATGCAACGCGCTAGAAAGATGCTAAGGAACTATAGGATAAATCTCAACAGAGAATACATAAAAGTTGGTGATAAGAAGAAGAAGTCAACCCTTGAAAAGTGGAACTTCCTAGACAAAGAAGATTGGGACACATTTGTTGCTTCAAGACAAACTGAAGAATTCAAGGTATTAAGCGTCACTCCCAATTTAATTAATATATGTTGTATTCACCTATTCAAGATTAACCTTTAGTGTTACTAACCAAATCAATGTGCATACTAACTAGGCATTCAGTGAGGCGCAAAGAGCAAGGTGTGCATTGAATGTGCATGACCACACAATGGGTCCAAAGGGCTATGCAGGCGTTCACCAAAGACTACAGGCAGAGTCTGCTACTACTCAGGAGTCCTCTACTACATATACCACACCCATGCCTCGCCATGATGTCTGGATAGCTGGGAGGCAAAACAAGAAGGGTGAAGTAAAGAAGCTTGTTACTACTGAGGCGACTGCGAAAATGGTAAAATACAACTCAACAATACATGTCGTTCGAATATTGATTATTTGTGGTGTTTACTTACCAATTTCTATTGATGGTGATTAGCGGGAGCTACAGGAGCAGAGGAAACAGGGCACATCCATCCCTCAGGGAATAAGGGATGAATTGACAGTTGCTCTGGGTAACCCAGAGCATCCTGGACGTATTAAGGGTGCAGGCGCAGCTGTGGGCATCAAATCGTTCTTTGGGCCATCCCAGTGCAAACCTGTCGCAAGAGAGGGACTTTCACAAGAAGAGGTAACCTATTCTTTTTTAGAATGTTACTATAAAAGGGAATTCAATAATAAGAAGCTAATGTTTCTTTTATCCATGTATAGGAGAATAAGAGAGTTGAGGATATAGTTGTTAAGAAGGTCAAGGAAGAAATACTGCGGTGGCAGGCATCTCAGGCTTCCAATCAGCCTATGGTGACCCACTCTTCTCCTGATGTACATGCTGAGAGTAATCCTGTAGACCCACCACCTAGCACGTTTGATGTAAGTATTGTTTATGACATAGTAGCTAGTCTTTTCAAGATGATATGTTTTCAAGATGATATGTATATATGTATAACATTCTTTATGTAAATTTGTAGGCGTTGAAGCCATGTCGCTTAAAAATTGAAGATTATGTTGTTGCAGAGGTGCAGTCTTACCCGTCCCTTCCTGGGGCAACGATTCACGGGACTCCAATACCATAGGGTTACATTTGTGTGAGCCTGATACGTGTAATCCCCGATTGGAGGGAAGCTGCATTGCCATATGCCCACCCGAATATTGATATACTTGGTGAGGCAGAAGGCGGGGTGATATTATGGCCCAAAGTGGATGTCGTCTACACTACTGAAATTGTAAGATAAATTTACATTACGTTAAATTGTTAATGTGTATATATGAGGTCAATTGATCTGAAATTATATATACAAGTTTAAAAGAAGACACTCAGAGCATCTATGCCTCCACCCCCACTTCCTGCATTACCAAGTTGGGTTCCAACTGACCTAAAATTCCCGTTAGGTCCTGCTTGTAAGGGAATGGCAGTATGGCTACACACACATAATATACATTGCCCTATAGTTGTTTCTTTAGAAGAAGATTATGCAAGTTAATCATACGAAAGCTCTCTATTTATACAAGATATTATTGAGTTGTTTAACTATGATTGGCTGAATACATCAATGATAGAGGCATGGATAAGGTGAGATCTTATTTATACATCCATATACCTTGTGTAGGATCCGGTGATCTGGTTTCTTATATATTAATGCATACATAATACATGTTTTGCAGCTACTTAGTCGAAATTCAATGTAAACAATATGGATTTGAACATGTGGGATTTTTTATTCCATCATTGATTAGTCTAGTAGCTAAAGACCCTGATAGCGTTCAACAATACTATTGTGATGCTTTTACAAATTTTGGTCAAAAAAAGAAGACGATAATAATAGCTCCATTCAATGTGAAGTAATTTTACTTTTCTTATAATTTGGACTTAAGAAAATTACATTTTTATTATGGATTTTGAGTTATTAATTTTTTACTTTTTTACCTCTAGCGCTAAGCATTGGGAGTTACTAGTTATTCTCCCTGGGATGTTCACTGTCTATTATCTAGATCCTGCAGGGAGTACATTGAATCCAAAAATTGGACACGTAATAAAAATGTCATTATTCTAGTGAGAAATATTTCATTTTTATATACGTTAATATCTATTATTACATTACTATTTAATTATGCAATTTACTATGTTACATTAACATGTAGGGTTTAGATGCATTCAAAAAGGCTGGAGGAAAGGTCCCCAATAAAAAGAACCAGTAAATAATTTGGGAGAACGTGAAAGTAAGTTTCCGACTCCAATATATATGTTATTTATGTGAACTGTGCTTATTTGTATTTTTTAATATTTTATATCCATTTTATAGTGTGCTACACAAGACAATGACTGGGCATGTGCATACTATGTGATGCGGTTTATGGACATGATTATCAAATATGCAGATGAAATCAATGCCATACCTAAGGTATTATATATAGTCTCATTAGATAGTATGAAATATATCAATCTTATTTATATATTATTACTTATATATATACATCATTCTCTTTACAAGTGTTTAAAACTGACCCCACTACAGGTAAAGCCTTAAAAGCCTTAAAAGATGTACATGCTCCATATAAGATGGAAGTATTAAATGACGTAAGAGAAGAATGGGAAAGAGCCATACAAGCAGTGGGGACTATAAGATATAATTGGGATGTTAATAGTGACGATGAATGATATTTTGTAAATGAATGTTTATACATGTGTTTCTACATGTCTGAATGTTTCTACATGTATTTGAATATTTCTACATGTATGAATCTAAAAATTGAATTGATGTCTGAATGTATCTACCTATGTGTGAATGTGTGAAAAGAATATTTGTTGATTTTACAGGTTTGTGGCTTGTTTGTTGGCTGATATCAATGGATGTCATAAACCTACAGTTCACTTCCACTAAACTGCAGGTTCTCATCCTGCGACCAGCCACAGCAGGCCTACAAATTGATAAGAAAAAAAATCAAACCATAGGCGTTGGTTATTTGTCTAAAACTGACAACAAAGGTTTACAACATTGGTTAATAGCATAAAATTGCCACCTAATTTTGCCAAACATCCTGTCCAGCACAGTTGTGTTGGATAGCACAACCGTAGTGGCAGGTGATATGGCGTCGGTTATTAGTAGAAAAATGGCGCCGTTATGGCCAACACGGCCGTGGCGGCAGATGAGATGGTGTCGGTTATTACTTATAACTGACGCTGATGGGGCCCTACTGGTATATTTTCAGTGGTGCGAAACATTTTGGCATCGATTGGAAAATCGACGCCGAAAGGTTTTGACTTTTAGTGACGCCCACATAGGCGTCGCTTGGAAACCGTCGTGAAAAGGGCTTAAATAACTGACACCAAAGGCTGGATCTGTAGTAGTGACTTCTCTCCAATTTATTCTATTGCATGAAGAAAATTCTAATGTACAAGATTTATTATGTGTAAGAGTGCTCATACAATTTCACACTTATGGGTGAGAAAACAAAATTGGGCCTTGCCATGTAATTTTTTTTATTATATTGATATTCAACTACTAAACAGACCTTCAACTCTTCTCATACACATGTTCTAGAGCCACTATCTCTAGATCTAGTACAACATACACTCTTTTTTCTTTATAAAAATTACATTCAAAACTAATGATTATGTCACAACTCTTGAAGTAGTGCTAAGTTTATGAAACTTTTGGTAATTGACATGAAAGGAAGTTCAAAATTTATCTTTTGATCACCAAAGGTGCTTTTGAGTACCCCTAGTTGTGGGGTAATATCCTTAAGAAATCCCCGAGCAAGACAAACATTTTCTTCTGATTCTTGGAAGTTGGAGTGAAATGCATGACTGTATTGTTCTCATTCTAGTCAGTCTAAGGGGGCTCAAATCTACTATTACAACTTTGTGTTCCAAGCTATATTCAAGTCAAACCTAACCATCCATCTATCCAAAAACCCACCCCTATAAAAACTTATTGGGTGTTCCTACGGTAGATTAAATACAACATGTCAGAAACAACATTCTTGGAATAGAGAATTCAGACCCAGTCTACGGAGCTATATAGACGTAGCAGTTTAGAGTATTGGGATTTATATGGAGGGGACCTAAATTTTAGAATCCATCCTTTATATTGGAGGAATGATAACCAGACTGAGAAGTGAAGGAAGCCGCAAGCTATAAAAATTGTTCGATTGTGACAACATTAATAAAGTTACTAAGTGGGGTCAACATCTTTATAATTGCTACTTTCTTTGTACATCCACACATAGACAACTTAGACTAGCTACAATATGAAACTTTTTCTTACATACCAATATGACTTTAATTATTTGTATTTTTTAAAGGTGAAAACCATCTTATTAATGTAAATCTGAACTAGCTACATCCCTTAGAGAGTTTGGAAAAAGAAATGGGTCTATGGATGAACTAACCATGCCATGTAAGGCACCTTTAGCTACTTCATGGGCCAACCTATTACAATGGAATTTAACAAAGGTAAAAGAGCAGAAATTAAACAAGGAAACTACAGTTTTAATGTCTTCAATGATGAGTCCCAAGTGGTCCCTCCTCCTGTTAGATTTGAGCAAGGAATCGACTACTATCTTGGAGTTAGACTCCACCTCAGCATTGTTAAAGCCCCATGCTGCCGCTTGCTTCATTGTTGCAAGCATCGCATGTGCGTCTGCAAGTTTGACATCACCAGTATTGTGCCCTCTTTCAGCTACCACCGCCAGCAGCTTACCATTGACATCCCTTATAGCTCCCCGTATCCCGGTGAAACCATTCTGTCCCAAAGCTACGTCACAGTTGATTTTTACCCTTCCTTGTCGTGGCCTAGTCCAGGTAGTTTTGGTGGCATTCATGCTCTCCTTGTCACTGCCTTGCTGACCCCCATTAAAGTGACTGGAGTCTTCCATGAAGCTGAGCGATTGGTGTATAAAGGTTTCCAATTATTTCTCTATATTGTTGAAAATGCATTTGTTCCTGAATGTCCATAGAGCCCACATTGTTCCTGAAAAGTCAGTAAACTCCAGGCTAACATGTAAGTGCAGCACCACTTCCACCGGTTGTTCTCCAGCTATTTCCTATAATCGCGGGAAACTATGCACTCTCTACCAGATATCTTGAACTGCTGGGCAGTCAAACAATGCGTGGATAATGGTTTCCTTTGGCTCATTGCATCTTGTGCAGCTACCATCTGAGGTACAATGCATGTCCTAGAGCCTGCCTTTTGTTGCCAATCCACCCTTGCAAGCTCACCATAAAAAGTGTGATATTTTTGGGGGTAAGTGAGTTTTCCAAACAACTTTCTAGATTTCATCCCTATTGGCCATATAGGTTCTGATGAATTCATCCTTTCCCAAGAAACAAAGCTAATATGTTGATTTTACTGAGAAACATCCTTTGTCATCTGGACACCACATCGGGACATCTTCGGGGAATTGGCTACTAATCAGGGTGGCAAGGATACTAGCTTGAATATCCAGTGGAAATGCCTCTGCAATGATGTGTGTATCCCAACCCCCTACCTCCGCATCTATGAGTTCATGCACAAACTCATTCGATTTGGGAAGAAGAGGATGAGAGTCCTAAATGCATGTTTGTTGACCCTGTAACCACCTGTCCATCCAAATATTTACTGATCTTCCATTTCCCACCCGCCAGTTTATGCCTTCAACTAATATTGCTTTAGCACCCCAAATACTCCTCCAGGTGAAACTCGGATTATGGCCCCTACAAGAATCCAGAATCGAGGACCTCTGGAAGTATCGTTCTTTGAGAACTTTGTAAGCAAGAATATTTGTCCTTGTTAGTAGTCTCCATGCTTCTTTTGCTAACATAGCCTGGTTGAACGCATGCATATCTCTAAAACCCAGACCACATGCTCTCTTTGGATTACATAACACAACCCAACCCAACCATGAAATTTTCCGCTCGTTGTTTTTTGCACCCCACCAAAATATGGATATGCAACTATGTATCTCATCAATTAGGCCCACCGGTAGTAGGAAGATGCTCATGACATACATAGGAATGGCTTGGATCACTGCCTTTATACGAACCTCTTTTCTGGTTTGGAAAGAAATTTTTCTTTCCATCCCTACAACTTTTTCCACACTCTCTCTTTGATGTAGCTGAATACCTGCTTCTTTGACCTCCCAACTGCTGCTGGTAGGCCCAAGTATTTCGCGTGTTGTTCTACCTCCTTTACCTTGAGAAGATCGTGTAGCTCCCCTTTCTTGTGAAATAGGACTCCTTTGCTGAAAACAAGTTCAGTTTTGGATAAATTTATTCTTTGACTTGATGCCTGTTCGTACTGGATAATTAGATTAGCTATTTTCAGGCATTCTTCTTTAGTTGCTTTTGCAAAAAGGATGCTATCGTCTGCAAAGAAAAGGTGAGAGATGGGTGGTCCTTGTCTGCTGACCTTTACCCCCTGATAATTTTTCCTTTCATAGCTAAGGAAATGGAAGTAGAGAAAGCTTCTACACAAAGAATAAATAAATAGGGGGAAAGAGGGTCACCTTGTCTTAGGCCTCAGGATGACAATATCGTCCTGGATCGGTACTCGTTGATGGCAAAAGAGAAACTCACAGAAGAAATGCAATCCTTTATTTTTTCCCTCCATACACCACCAAACCCCATTTTTTCTTGGACTAGATCTAGGAAATTCCACTCCACCCTGTCATAAGCTTTGGACATATCAAGCTTCAGCGCTATGTTGCCCTTCTTTTTTTTCCATCAGTCTTCATTTTGTAAAAAACTTCAAACGCTACTAATGCATTGTTTGTGATCATCCTCCCTGGAATAAAAGCACTTTGGTTTTCAGAAATCAGTGCATCCATCATAGGTTTGAGCCGGTTGGCCATTGCTTTAGCGGCAATTTTGTAGACCACATTATACAAGCTAATGGGTCTATAGTAAGAAATTCTCTTTGGTTTTTCCACTTTTGGGATCAACACCACTAAAGTAGAAATCACTTTTCCAATATCTTCATTTCCTTTCCACCACCCTTTGATATAGCTAGCAATGTCCTTGCCAATTATTTTCCAGTATTGCTGAAAAAATAATGGTTTCATACCATCAGGCCTCAGAGCTTTATTTGGACACATCCCATCTAGAGCAACATGGACTTCCTCATCAGTAATATCCTTCTCAAGAACATCATTCATAGTTGAATCCACCTTCCTTTCCATCCCTCTAACTGCATCCTCCATGTTATGAGGCGAACTAGTGGTAAACAAATCTTCAAAAAAATCTATAACGACATACTGGATTTCCTCCTCCTTAGAACGCAGGATACCGTTCTTGTCGAGCAACTGGTCGATCTGATTTCTCTTCTTTTTGTGAGATGCTTTATGGTGGAAGTACACTGTATTCCTGTCTCCCGACTTCATCTCATTTACCCGTGCTCGTGCACACCAATACTCATGATCACGTCTGTGCCACATATGTAGATCTTGGGCCAATTTTTTGCAATTTTTCAACACCTGAATATCTGCTGGTTTTTCTTGCTCTTCTTCTAGGAGTTTTTCTATCCCTTTTACTTTTTTCCTAATATTTCTAAAATACTACATTGCCCATCGATCAAGTCTTTCACCACATCCTTCAAGCCTATCAGTCAATCCACCTCGGTAGTGATCTTACCATGCAGTTTGAATGGTCTCGGTACACCCTTCCTCATTCACCCACATAGGCTCAAAGCGGAAATAGTGTTGTCTTTTTTTCTTCTTTACCACATTTCTGTCAACCGTAATAATGATGGGCGAATGATAGGATTGGTAGAAGGGAAGATGAATAACCTTACAAGAAGAGAACAAATCTCTCCATTCATAGGTAGCCAGGGCCCTATCCAACCTCTCCCTCACCAAGATATCAATAGTTTTGCCTTTTTCCCAGGTGCACGGCCTACCAGAATATCCCAGATCAAAAAGAGCGCAATCATCCAGAGTGTCACAGAAATCCTGGATCCACTTTTCAGCTCTAGGGGGGCCACCCCACTTTTCTTCATTGGACAAAATCTGATTAAAATCACCGAACATAATGGTTAGACTATCTGACCCTCTCATAATCTGTCTCATAAGATCCCACGTGCGGAATTTGTTTTGCTACTCAGCCCAGCCATAAATTGCCACAACTTTCCATCTTGACTTTTTTGGTCCTTCTATCACCCAGTACTCGGTGTGATGATTCGAGTAGTTTACAATATCAAACTCAACATCCTTCCACCAGAGGCCCATGCCTCCTGATCTCCCACTACTAAACAGACAGATTCCCTTGGTAAAACTACAGAAACACTTTACCTCTCCTAGTTTTGTGTCAGCAATCATGGTTTCTAACAGGAAAACCATGTTTGGGCTCTCTCTCCAACTCCATGTATGGAGATCTCTTCTATTGTCAAGTTTCCCCATACCTAGACAGTTCTAACTGGAAATTTTCATTGTTGTTCACGAGCTGGTGCGCGCCAGGACCCGCTACTTGTACAAGTGGTAGGATCACATTCTCATCTTCCCTCCCTTGCTGGATTGACTATTTTTTTAGTACAAACACGTGCTCCAAGTCTGTATCCATATCAGTCATAGTATCATCGTCTCTGTTCCTTTTCCCCATCTGGAACATATTCTGGTGTCCCTCCTCCCCAGGTACTGTATTTATATGCTCAGACCTCCTCTTAATATTGATTTTCCTTTTCTTCTCATTTGTTCTACTTGGTGAATTGGCACCTGCATGAATCTTTGCATTCTTCCTCAACTTGTGGCCTCGATTCTGTCTTGAGCTTGCACAAGTATCGTTGTTAAAAACTAGTTCTGTCAGACTTGCTTCCTCTTGATTCAAAGACTCTCTCCCCTCTTTTTGTCTTTCCAGGACTGTCATAAGGCCTACAAAAATACTGCTGACGGTGGTTTCTTTTGGTTGTCCTTCTCCCCCCGTGGGTTGATGCTACTTTACCCTCATAGAGCCTGCTCCCTCCTGGATATCATCCCTACCTCTCTCCATCACCCCCTACATAGAATCCTGCTTGTTCATCGTGTCGTGTAGGGAGATGATCACATAGTCGTCTGACCTGCTTTGGTCAGTCTTCCTCCTAGGAGATACAACCCCAGTATCCGTTCTCCCAATGTTATCAATTTGTTCATGGATCACCATTTTCATGGATAGCCCAGAGTTCTCTATAACCTCTGTTATCTCGCCCTCTTGCTGTTGCTGGGACAACCCCTCCTCTAGAAGATCTGGCCTTTGTGCCTCAGCATTGGTTCTTCCTCCTCCGCGAGTTCTAGGTTTTACATGGAATTGAAGATTTTTCTTCATGGATCTCGGCCCATACAATTCCTCTATTAAAGACACCCTTGCCTTGCATGGAGAAGCCCCGATCCAGGCTCCCCATCCTCTCTGTACGGTTCCATCATCATCTTCCTTGGGATAGTCTCAATTGACAAGATCGAGTTTTTCACAGACATAGAAATAGTTTGGAAGGGGTTCATATTTGATCTCTATTTCTGTCAAGTTTCCTTTTTTATCTCTTATCTTTTGAATCCTCTGTAGTGGCTTGGTCATGTCCAGTCCAATCTGGACTCTAGGGGAGGACTCCCAACCTAGGTCATCTCTGTCCACTTCCACAACTCTTCCTATCTTCTCGGCTATTGAACTAATAGAAGCCTACAATCGGTGCCCCAAGGGGAGCCCATATAGCTGCACCCAAAAAATGCACTCTTTGAAAACAATCCGCCTAGGGACGTCACCCTCTTCCACCTCCTTAGTAAGTAGTAGGCGAGTATCAAAATGCCATGGACCTTCATCGAGAACCCTCTTTTTGTCCTTCTAGTGGATAAACTGAATCACAAAATCCTCCCTATCAAGCTGCTTGAATACCACTTTTTCTTTCAACGACCAAGCGAGGGTTAGGGTTCTTTTCATGGCCCAGATGTTATATGGTCGGTCTGTTAGAAGTCGAGAAACTAGGACTAAAGAGATGTGGCTCCCCTCCTCCTCATTGCTATCATCTGGTAACTGCAACACCTCTTCCTCCTCATCTTCCAACCCTAGGTTTGCATATCTTTCTAAGAGCTCGTCTGCCATCCTTCTGAGTACCGAGTATACAAGAGACTACCAAACCTTAACCTGAAAGAGAAGGTAAACCACAAAGGCGAGATAGGAACCACGGGGGAGAAGAGGAAACCCACCGTTGTTTTCCCTAATCGTCAAAGCATTTAGGGTGCAGACAGGGGAGAGGTTGAACTATTTAATTGTTTATACTTAAATGGTTCCTGAATCTAAAAAAATATTTTGCATCAAAAAAATCAAAATTACATGGGCATTGTTGTTTGGAACACCATCCCCACCTTCTCTCATAGTCATATGGGAGGGAGTGTTTCCTACTTATACTGAGAGGGAAGAACAAAAATGTGGAGAGGGAGAGAAAAGGGTGATAAGGAGGGATATTAGGCATGTTCTACTAGATAGGAATAGAGAGAGGGAGAATGAGCACTCCCTTATTCCTCGATAGAGAGAAATAACTCTAGAGGGATTTGAGGATATATAGAAGGGAGTTAAATAAAGAATGAAGAAACAATATACTAGATGTGAGCTGACATAATGTTTAATAACCATAATATTTCATAAGAAAATAAAAGACAACAATCTATCTGATATGTTTTGTGTGCACATCACTAATAAATTGAAACATAACAATACATCAACATATTTCTTCATATATATATATATATATATATATATATCAATTATGAAAATATGTTCTTTTATACCCCCATAGTAAAAGGACAACATGGAGACTCTAGGGTTTGGTCGTGGGGGCATTCAACGGAGAGTCTATGGCGGAAAGGGACATCCCCACTATGAATGAACGTCAGAAATCCATCTAAATGGTGACCAAGGTTCTACAAAAAGCTCCAACAAACATGCTATCTCACATGGCGGGGGCTGATGAATCTATGGGCGTCAATTAGGGCAATGAAACACCCCCATACCTCACATAAAGGCAAAATTTGTGGTACTCTTAGGTACTTGAATCCTATTTTGCCTAATATGCAGAAGGGTATAGACATCTCCATGGATCTATTTTCCATCTTCCCATCAATCTTTGTAATAAGAGAGGTTTTTCAACCTCTCATCAAACAATGGAAACATGGCATGGTGGTCAAGGCAATTGGCATCAATCTGGGTCTCTAGTTGTTAGTGAAAAAGATGTAGATTTTGTGGCACCATATTGAACAATTCTGGGGTATCGACCTAGATTAGGGTTATGATATTATTCAGTTTTCAAACCATGAGGACTATCTCATGATGAATGACTGGCGGCCCGTGGACTATTTTTGGCAACTACCTATAAGTGAAATCTTACTCCCCATCATTTAGACCATCCGACCCCATCCTCAGGAAGATGGTGGTTTGGATGTGGATCCTAGACCTCCTAGTTTTCATGTAGCACAATCAGATAATGAATAGCATTGGTAACTTAGTGGGGAAGATGATCAAAATAATTTCTTACACATCAAAAGGGAATTGAGGGAAGTTTTCCCACATTGTCGATGAAGTCAAGACTTCAAATCCCCTTCTCCCTATGATCTTCATCAACAATGAGCACTTCAAACTCCAATATGAGAGTCTTGCTACAATTTGCATGAAGTGTGGGTGTTTGGGCCATGCTGATGCTGAATGCAAGTTCATAAGCCGACCCCCACTAGATCAAGAAACATACTCAATACTATTCCCATGTCCAATGTTCCATACACTTTCGCAATTCATACCCATATATCTGAGTGACACAAACCACAACCAATAACTTTTAGCAAGAACTCAGGCACGAACAAAGAGAAAGCCAGGAAAGGAACTCACAATGAGGAACCTCTAGTAGTCTCAGATGATGAGGCACCCTCAAAAGGATATTGAAAGTGAATGGGAAATGGTAGTAAGAAAGAATAGAAAATGACAGCAATAGGTA
Organism: Alisma plantago-aquatica; assembly: GCA_963693085.1. NCBI lineage: Eukaryota > Viridiplantae > Streptophyta > Magnoliopsida > Alismatales > Alismataceae > Alisma > Alisma plantago-aquatica. The sequence goes on from OY856409.1 coordinate 1,298,400,764, forward strand.
TAGGTCGATTAGTCCAAACTTGGGAAGGAGAAATCCAGGGCAACCAAGTCGCACGTTATCATTGTGATTAAGTTACGGGATGATCAAACTAGTATAGGTAGAACCTAACCTACTGATGATGGTGATAACTATCAGTTCCAAGCAAAGAAACCAGATGATGTTGCACAACCGCGCATTGCCCTCCTCCACCAAGGTCAAGGAGGTAATGTTTTTGTCACCATGAATAGGAAGATAGTCTACCAGATTGACCTCATCCCTAATCAAGTTTGTAATAAGGGTCACATGGTGGAACCTCCAATCTTTGAGGAGAACCTAAATTCAACCCAACTTGTTGCTAGGTCCTTGGAGTTCCATGACATGGAACCCCCATATCAAGTTGATGATGTGATGAATGTAGATGGTGATGAAGAGGGTGAGGACTCCCCCCTTATTTATTGATGAAACTCTGCTACTAGAATATTCAAGGTGCTTATTCGAAAAACAAAATTCTCTTAATGTGAGAAACCAAAGCTAATGATTGATCACAATATGCAACTCCTTGTCATTTTGGAACATACTGTAGTGGATCAATTGGGGAAGATGTCATCTAGAAAGTTGGTTTCTCCACCTCCCATCGAGTTGAAACAATTGGCTTATCTGGTGGAATTTGGCTGATATGGGAAAGAAATATAGATGACATATTGAGGCTATAAGTAATCACTTCCAGTTCATTCATTGTAAGGTAAATAATGGATGGTTCTTGATGGTTGTTTAGGCAAGTCCTAATCCAACCAAGAGATATTTCCTATAGAATAGTCTAGAAGAGCTATCTACCAGTGTCCACTCTACGTAGGTTGTCATAGGTGACTTCAACATAATGTTGAATACATATGAGAAAATGGGAGGTACTTCCTTTGACAAAAGTGCATGTGCTCTTTTTAATGATTGCCTAATGAATATCGGGCTTACTAACATGTAGAACTAAGGGCAATTCTTTACCATCAGATGAGGTGGACTATAGGAAAGGCTAGACCATGTCATTGCAAATGAGTTGTGGCTCGAATTACATTCAGCATCTACTATTACTACTCTCCCCTGAATAGACTTCAGACATACTCCCCTCTTGCTCAACTATTGTGCTCCCATTTCCAGAAAGAATCATGTGTTCTAAACTAAAGCCCACTAGAAACTCACTCAACTTCCACTCTGAACTCGTTCCCTTATGGCATGACAACAAGGACTTCTCCATGGTGATCCAGACCTTTAGTGTTGTTGCCCAGAAATGGGATAAAAGATGAATTCAAAAAGGGTCACTTTGTCCCTGGATATCCCCTTAACCTTGTGAGTATTTCTCTCATAAAATCTCCCCTGAGGACAGAGGAGTATCATACACCTGTATCTGCCATAATCTCTGGCCCCGAAAGGGTAAACTTGTCACTGGATGCCCCTTTTCATTATGAGTATTTTTCTCATAAAATCTATCCTAGAGAGAGAGAGAGGAATCTCACGTTCCTATATCAAGCAACATTCTCCATCCCTAATAGGGTCATCTTGTTCCTATATCCCCTTCTCCTTGTGAGCTTTTCTCTCATAAAATCTCCCCTAAGGAGAGAGAAACCTCAGTCATCGATTCCCAATGACAAACTCTATCACCGAGTGGGTCTTCTCATCTCTGGATATCATCCTAACTTACCATTGTCAACCAACAATCACGATTTGTGTGCTTTATCACAATGCAAATGCACATATCCCTACACAACACTAGAATAATCCTTCCATATCACTCAAAATATGGGAATGTCCCTATATTAATGTCAATGGATCTAACACCCTGCGTTGATACATGAATAATCCCTTTCCATGAAAAGGGTGAACTTTCATATCTGGACCTAATCTTTGTCCCCTTCTCCATCCAAGGAGAATGATACCTTTCTCTATCACATTTTTCAGCACCCTCTTTCACATAATAGTCAGTTTCTATTAAACCCTATCGGGAATGTTGGGGACACAAAAACCATGAATGTCGTATATTGAAGCCTCTTTCCTAACTGAAGGGGATGTTTGTAAAAGACCATGTTTCTTCCCATTTCAACTACATGCTACACAAGGGACAAATTCCCCATTTTCTCTCAATCCTAACAACCAATGATTCTACCCTCAACTTAGAGGATGATATCACAAAAGCCTTAGGAAGTAAAACGCTTATTTACAATTCTAGAGAGAGCTTCTTGAGATGGTGATCGCTAAAAATAGTCCAACATTGATGAGGTGATGAAGACACTGACTGAAGACTTCCATTATGAGATGAATTCTTAGTTCAACATGGGATCCATCCAACGATCATGATGGGATGATGAACCAAAGGTCATAGAGGCACTTGAGTTCTAGTCGGCAAGCAGGCACTCAAAGATAATAGGGGCCAGTCAGACCCACAAACATAAGTGTTTCCCTTTGAAAGTAATGCACAACTATAGTCACCATACAACCTCCGGTGTGAACAACTATACAATCTTGTACGATACTTGTCAAGGGTATACCCACATAAGAATGTTACATCTGAGCATCAACAACATGAGACATCTATGACAAACACAACCACTATAGTGAATAACCAAGTGCATGATCAAATAGAAGAATCTGATGAACAATCATAAGCCATTGTTTGTCAAGATAGAATGCCAAAAGCTACAAAGGTTAGATAACTACAATTCTAGTGAAAAATAATATTATACAGTCACTCCCACAACATGCCCCCAGTTTCCGCCTTGTAACTATCCTCTCGTTCCAAGACCTTACAAGTACCCACCTCATTCAATCTTAGTCGCTTGACAACATAGTTCTCTTAGAGATCTGACAAGTTGTTGATCACCAAATGACAAAAATCATGCAGAAACTAGGAGATCCAGAGGTCAAGATAGAAGATATCGACACCTTCAGAGGTTAAGGGTGAAAATCACAAAGATGGATCTCCAAATCATGATAAAGGGAGATAAAATTTTCAGAAGTGACTATTGGTCCCAAAATTATCAAAGCGTAGGTACCAATGTAGAAACCAAAGAGAAGGTTCACACCCTTAGGGACCTCTTACAGTAGCATTCTTCCATTTATAAAGTATCTGGTGATGTTTCCAACCACAAGGAAGCCTCCCAATCCCCTATCCATGAGCTATAATTTCAACACTTATTATAATTTACATCCCCAAGAAGTGTCAAAAAATATACACATGTATAGCTCTTAGGCATAACGTTCAAGACCTAACCAATGTAGGTTTAGTCCAAGTGGACACCATAACGGGTGCAATTACTCTAGAGCTTGTCGTCAAAGAGGGAGATGCAACCACAAAATTGATAGAATCCCTGCTCAAGTCATACCACATCAAGAAGATCCCATTCGATGTAGTTTTGACAATTGATTGATCATCCATGAGAGTCCAAACTCTACCAAAGAGCACCAAGATACACACCTATCAAAAAACCCAGAGGACCCCAGTATCACAAAGGAATTATCCAACCATTTTCACTTAATAAATCATCAAAATAAAATAAAGAAAAAACTTCAAACTAAAAAATATAGAAACTTCAAAATGAAAAAACTCAAAATCAAAATTTAAAATGGAAAAATCGTCAACTTGAGAAAAAAACTCAAATTATCAAATAAAAAAACTCAAATTTCAAAAAGAAAAAATAATCTAAGTCCAAAAATCCACTTGATCTAATTAATGGCATGGATGCGTCCACTCGTGCACCCTGAATTAGAAGGGTCAAAGTAGATCCATAGGGCCTATTTAGAAGTAGCATGGATCTTGGGGCCCCAATGGTGCATAACCCTAATCTCACCGTTAAAAATCACTCAATCAATGAAATCATCTATAGGTAAAAATATTGGATGAAACGACATCTCAAAATCAGTAAATGTCCTCACCTATATTTTCTTAAACTGAGCAACCTAGAGGTGAGATGGAACAAACCCACCATGTAAGGACATTTTGAAATAGATTTAGGGGTTTCTTCATATATGAAAACAACCCTACTCACTGGGCATGATAGAGATAGGTGGTTTGGAGGTTAAGGAGATTCAGATCCCTTACATCAATGTTCACATCTCACCATATTCATGATGATCTAGCCTGGGGACCACAAATGAGGAACCTAAGATAGGTAACTCCCATTAATCCACAATTCAAGTTCCCATACAAGGATCTGAGCATCAATGTCCATAAAATCAAAGAATTAATTGAATATACATTAATTGTGAAGTCCAAAGGGCAACCGAACTTGGACATATGTTTGTGGTGAATTTCTTATTAAGCCTTCCATCTAGGACTATGGAGCATAAAAAACTCTCTTTTGGGAGTTAAAACCTGAGCATCAGTGCCCATGGACTTAAATGCAAAATAACTTAAATGATGAATAATTAAGTCCAAAGGACACCCAACAATTTGGATGTGTGTGACACACTGAATACACCAAGAAGTGTTGAGAATAGAGCCCATAGGGGTGTCTTTGTCACTTGGAGACTTGACCCAATTGGGTAGGGAATTTCCTCTTGAATACTCGCTACATGGTACAACTTGAGTCATACAAGCATGAAATTAAGAGCCAGTGGAGCATCAAATCCACCTTAAATGGATCTTCCCCCAGTGTACATCTGGATATGATCATCTTGAGGGAAGAATAACTTTTTCATAGAAGACACTGGACAAGCTTAAACATGCTTGGGGTCTCAAATCACCTTAAACTCTAGTATTGCAAAGTGAAAAGTAGGATTAGCAAGGTAGTTTTCATTTATAATAAGATAAGATACAATGATTACATGAACCCCTTGCATTTTAGGATAGGCCTCCTCGTTCACATGGACTACCACCAACTCGTGATAGAGCTCTCAACCTAGAAAACTTGAATGTTGACCAGGGGCCTAAGCTAAAAAACTTTCAAGTTTCAAATATTAACATCTACCATGGTAAATAGAAATTTAAGAATCCATGAACCATGGTAACTCAAATCAAAATTTGAACCATAAATCAACTTCAAAACAACTTCTTTTTGAGTAACATGATCACATTAATGTCAATAGAAGAATTTAAAACCTTTGAAACAAAATAATAGGGGAAAATTTCTACCACCAAAATTCAAATCATGATAATCCCTTGCCTTGACAAAGATGAGAAATCTC